>JAUMJL010000092.1:5035000-6235000 GCA_033558185.1 Dromococcyx pavoninus | reverse complement strand
TTCTACAATCTAGTCATTGTAGTCTGGTAGAACTCATTTGGAGAGAAGTGTCAACATGAACACGTTCCCCCACAATAACCCTTCCTTTAAAAGGTCCCGTGTCATTATGGGGGTAGTACAGTTGTCCAGATCCATAGCTATTATAGTTAGGATTACAAGCAGTGACAGCCAAAGAAGTTTAGATCAGTAGGGAATACCTGATAAAAGCTTTGTAACCTGATGTAAAGTGGAAGCGCAAAGAACATACCCTTGCTCTAAGGTCCCATTGATTGGAACTGACACACCGAAGGTTTTCTGATGAAAATAACCACATCAGAGGTAATTCTTAGAGTATTAAAGAAGGCTACTCAGAGCTAATGAGATAAGCGCTGATCTTTCTCAGAAGAGTCACAAAGAATCTGGAGTAATTGATGAGTGCTTTAGACAAAGCTGCTAAATAATGAGACCAAAAGGGAAATCTAGGAATGAAAGCCTGATGGCAACATTACTAACAAAGAAGTGCTGAACAGAAATTGCAATGAACCTAGAGCATGTAGAGTTAAAACCCGTTACAGTTACACTGTGGTAACTGGTAAGTATTTGGCTGTTACCAGAGGGTTAAATGTCTTTCCTGTAATTTCTGGGCCAAGTGATTTGCTATCTGAAGGAAGACTGACACTGGAATAACAATGAGTTTTGTATATTATCGGGCCTGGAGAAAAGGGTTATTTTAAATACATTTCTTTAGAGTCATTGAGATATATACATTCTCTTAAACATTGCTCAGAGGAAAAACATACATTTCTACTGATTGACAAAAGGTTAGTGGGATCTGTACTCCTTGAACAAGATTTTGGCTCAGAGTGAAATAATTGTAAATGCAAGACTGGCCTCAAACCTGGAAAGCAAGACCTGAACAGAGAAACCTCATAAGGTATCAAATGGTCCCAAGTTCCGAAAGGCCCAGAAGGGGACTCCCAGTACTGATGTATCTGAATAGCAGACTGGAGTCTCCAAGGCAGAAAGGGACAGTGCTTCTTGTGTCATTTCCTCTCTTTACTGTTTCTTATAGAGTGGAGCTGATTAAGTGCCACTGCCAAATTCAAGGAAACAATTCTATAAGGAGCTTCTTCAGGAGCATCTTAGACCCAGACAGTCTTGCAGTTTAGTGCTAATCCAAGGAGCAGAATAAACTAGTAGACATTCTTTTTTAACAGGGGATTTAATTAGGCAATTTTGATATCTTACCACGACATAATCTTGCACTGCAGAAGCAGGCTGCATGCATTGCCAGTCTGCAAGGCAGGGCAGGAATGAGACTTGAGATAAGCTGACTCTGATAAACCTTGGATCTGAAAAGTAGTCTGGAGTTTTAGCCAACATATCTCAAGAGGCATGCTTCCTGACTTGGGGAATTTTAAGGTCGGGGGGGATTTTGTGGTTTGATGTCTGTTTTGGGGATGTGGGTGGTTTGGTTTTGCTTTTTAAAGAAGAACTTGAAACCTTAACAAATAAAATATTTGGTTAGGCATAATCCTTTCCAAAAAACACAAGCTCTTACTGTGACACAATCATTGTTTGAAGTCATTCTCAAGAAAGAGCATTTCCCCAGCAGGCAAAAAAAAAAAAAATAGATACAAAGAAAAGAGAATAAATAAGATTATATTGAACAAAGAAAAGGGACTGAAAATTACATGGCCAGAAGCTAAATGATATTTTCCACAGCCAAGCAGAGAGGGAGGGAGGGGCAAAGCGGGGAGGTAGGGGCAAAGGGGGGAAGGAGGGGCAAAGGGGGAGAGGGGGAGAGAAAATAAAGCCAAATGAATGAAATAAAAAAAAAAGGAATCCAAAGTTTTAAACCTGATTTTAGTGACATATCAAGAAAACCGTAACAAAAGGCACACCAGTATAGTCAACATTAAGCTGGCTGAGAGGGAGTCAGGGTTGCACTACCAGCCTCCCATCAGTGTGCATACACCCTGTGAGAGAGGGGCTGGGGAGATAAGTACTCCATTTTGAGTGCTCAATGTATATTTAACACAAAGGTACATCTAGGTAAGATATTTGATATGAAATCAATAGCTATGAACTTGTTCAGATTGATTCTAATGCGCATGTAGAAGAATGTTTGCACACATCTCTCACTACCAATTGAGTGTAACTCTACTGGACTGTGAAGGTACCTGAGACTGGTATGTGTTGTCATCTGTTCAGAACTCCCATTATCAAAATACATTACTAGAAATATGATACTTGTAACCAGGTAAACTTTCAAAACCCCCAACAGAGGAGACTCCGGACAATCTCTGCCACTGCCTAACTGTCCTCGTGGAGAGTATCCTTATAGCTGGTCTTACTCTGTCTTGTTTCAGCTTCTACCTGTTGACTCTCATCCTCACGTGGTTGAAGAGTCTGCATAAATTGCACAGAGCTTTCTCAGAAAGCCTCTCAGCTATCTGTCTATTATATGATAAACCAGGAAGCTACATGAAAACTTACAGAGTTGAGATAAGCAAGTTATTAACAGAAATAAGAGCCTAAGCTAAGAAACTGAAACTTGCATTAGTGAAAGGCTACATGGTTGGAATCTAGTGTGCTTTTTCTACAGCTTCATTGGGAGCAGATCATTACTATCACAAACCCGTTTCTCCTCTGCAAGTTCCTGGAGCTCATAACTCTTCTTTTAAATTATTATCTTTTACTGTCTGAAGCAAGACATAACTATTTCCTGAGACAATCTGTAACCCAAACCTTGCAAATAAGTGATTCAGGTTAAGGTTTCTCCGGTGTACTGGGGACTTTTGTATTTAATCTTACTCAAAGTGTTCACTTTTTCCAATCTATACTAGAACTTGCTGTAACAGGTACCTTCTCTTTTTGTTTATTTTTAAATTCATATTTAATCCCTGAGTATCATAATACGTAAATCGAAGAGTTCTAGAAAACCATGTGAATGTTCTCATCAAGGACAATTAATTCCACCCTACAGCAAAGATGAACTAGAACTTCTTTTACCATTATAAAATTATTTCTTTTTTTGTCTCTAGAATAATATGTGAAGTTATTCTCATAGAAAGAAAATTCAAGAACGCTCTAAAGACCAGAAAACTTAAAATTTACCAACTCAGAATTCATCATTATATCTTGGTCTCCAAATCCTGGCACATTCTTAGTCTTTCGTATATAACACATTCCTGTAATTATAGCTTTGAATCATGAATGTAATGACTGTGTACAGCTATTTCACATTGATTTATCTCCTGCTGATAGTAGAACTGCTAATCAATGTTTCAGAAAGACAATTTTTATTTAGTGGTTTGTATGCAACTATATTCCGCCCCCACTCCTCCTTTGGGTGTTCAGCATCTGTCTCTCTTTGAAATCAACATGCACAGCTTTGTATTTTTTTCTGTTTGATAAGTGTAAAGTATTTACGTATGTCATAGCCACATAATTACTCGGTTTAAAGTCACAAGTAGGTAGTGAGTGTCCACTTTTTTTTTATCTCTGCCTCACATCATACGTCACTTGAGGATTATGTTTTCTACTTGTAATGTCTAAGCCCCCCTTCATGAAAAACCTGAAGAATTTTTAAATTTGAAAATTTAATTAGATAGCAACATGGTTTTCATTTACTGCTGTTATGAATCTTTAACTATGTGGTTTCACTGTGAATTGGAAATTCATCTCCCCCCGATTTGCAAACCATTGGTGACTGAACATTTCACATCAAATCAGTAAAAATGCATTACACTTTCATATGCTTATGAGCAGTAAGATGGCAGACTCAGTTTCAGTGATAAGATGCAGGGAAAAGGACTGTAGAGAATGCAAACATGAGCAAAATACTTGAAAGTTCTGAATATCTGTTAAATAAAACTACATCCTTTCATACATCTCAGAATAAGCCATTTACTAAGTAGCCTGATGTGCTTATATTGGGATATAACGTTAAAAAAAAATGAGTGTGACATCAAGACTAGCTAAGTATAGCTTAATTTTTAATATGAAAAGGTTAATAAATAATTGCAGTCATTTTTTTAAAAATACAAACAAACTTTTCTTATAAATACAAGAACAAATAAATCATGAGACATGGCTAAAAGCCTTTTAAGACTTCTTCTTTCAAAATGCTGTATATTAACTGCTTGAAAAGATGCAAAATTCCTATAAAATGCTGCAACACAGCAATTAAGGAACTACTGTTCTAAGAGCCTCTGAAAAAAACTTTTAATCTAGAAGCTTTGGTAAGCCCATCAGTCAGCTAAATAGCATCAAAAGAAATGGTCACCAGTCAGCAGGTCTTTGAAACAAAGGCAAAGTCTGGGGCCATTGTTTCGGGTAAACTTAGAGAAAAAGGATTTAGAGTAAAGGACCCCTTACCTTACTTACTTAATTTCACTACCATTCCAATTCTCCTTAAATGTTTTCTTCTTCAGCACAGGTCCCTAACACTTATAAATGCCATGCTTTTAATGAAACCTTCACTCTTGTTACTGCTGTGCCTGCTTATGTTCTTACATTGCTTTTGCAAAGGTGGGTTATTAAACTCAGTGACCGAAACCAAAAATTTCTAATTCACTGTAGAGCAACAAAAGTCAAAAGCACACCTCCAGTAACACTACCATGATGGATGCTTTAAACGCTAAACTACCACAAAAATAGCACACGTAAGAATCCAACAACTGATTATGCCAAAACAACACAGAGAAGTGTCTAATTTTGAGTCTTTACAACTCAGTTTATCAAGGTGCATGAGAAAAGTTCACTTTTGCACACAAAATTTTATATTGACTGCTTAATTGCCAAGTATTTTAGAAGTCCACAAATAGCATTAATGTTTGGAGGCACAGTGTGCACTTTGAAAGATAGAATTGTAGTTCAGAGCCTTCCTGATAACTTGGAGATGCAGTCAAACTGAAATTCAGTAAGACAAATACAAAAAAAGCTTTACAATTAGAAGGAATGAAATACACACACAGAAGATGAGGAATAACACCGTAGGCAGCAGTACACGCAGGAATGGATTTAGGACTTTATCATGGACCTCCCACACAGTACTTGAGATGCTCCTACAACAAAGGCAAGTAGCACAGAGTTGGAGGATTCTGCATGAAGATAAGAGAAGTAATTACGATACTCCAAAGGATTATTGTTTCTAAATTCTGTATGATTAAACGCTGAGGGTGTAGATTGACTTTCATTTACAGTTCTGGGCAATATAAATAAGACTGAATTCTCAAGCTTGACTAAAATGGCAAAATTGGAAAAGATGCCCTACAATTAAAACATAAAAACTTTTTTAAGAAACAGGTAGAGAGTGTGTGGATCTGGAGAGAGAATAAGGGAATTTACTGTTCAGAATGACTGTTTCATAAGATATCAAGAAAATTCTTAATTTAGGAAGATAACCACTATTAGAGAAGACTCAGTTTAGACATTAGGAAAAGCTCAATAAAAAGTTTTCCTTAAATTCTCTATAAAATATAATATCTTGCAGTGTTTAAATAGGCCACTTGGAGAAATGTTTTTTGTTGTTGTTGTTGAACAGTTCTTCAGAACAGATTCAGAAAATATACACCAAGAATTTTCTCAGAATATTTATACATCCTCAGAGAATGAGGAAGATAGATGAGATGAGGTTCAGCACTAAATTTCTATTATTCTACATTATTTATCAGACTAAATCTATTACTTTGCATACATATGTTGATTGAAATGGCCTGCACAGATAGCATTCTATAGTCAATCAGTGTTTGACTGTTGCCCATGAGTATTATTTGCCTTCAAACAATTTGCAGACTGTTGCTAAACGTTACAAAAGAGAAAGATCAGCAGTCTGTATGACAACAGTTGGGAACGACAGTGTAAAGAGGCCAACGGGGACATGATATCCAAAGCTTTTAGAGCACTGCACTGCACCCCTGGGTCATACAATTACCACTGGCATAAGAGTCATACTATTATATCCCTAGACTTCTATGACTGATTTTGGCATCTTTAATTCCCCAACCATATTTAATTTAGCTGTTTAACATATGTTTGTCTCCCACAAACACACAATATGAGTTGTTTATTTTAAAGCCAAATTGTGCCCTATGTGTGTTACAAGGACAAAGAAAAAGAAGTATGGCTGAATTAAATAAACAAACAACAGTAAAATCAGATTTTAAAGTCTTGATTTTCTCAGAGGAAACAGATTTAGAATAGTGGAGTCCAAACTACACTTCTGTAAAGGTCTTTACTCTATGGCAAGCATAAAGGTAACCAAAAAAGTCCACAAAAAATACCTGTCCAACCAAGAATTTTAATAACCTTGCTATTTATAGAATCAAGACCCTGTAGATTAATGATTAATGAAGATTGACCATACCTGCTGATTGCAGAGTCAGTCAGGAGTAAATGAGCCATGAGGAGGCTGTAAAAGGCTGAGCAAAGCCCCATCAGGGCAAACTCATGGCAGCTGCTTGCTGCGTGTTCATCCTTTGCAATGGGATGCAAGCGCTCAACCTGCTGCAGCAGGACTGCAACTGCTGAAAACCACGTGGTTTCCAGCCTCAATGTACCATGTCCATAACAGTCACTGAAATGTTAGTCCTTTTTTGACACTTTGCTACTCCAGCACATGCCCCTCTACAGTAATTTGAGACATTACACTTATTGATCAGTTTAACACTCAAAGCCACTACCCCAACGGGATCTAGACCCTAGTACAGAGTGTGGATTCACATTTTCCCCATGAAAGACATTGCAACCAATACTTGATTATTTTAAAGCGGTGCTCACAGGCTTGAAAAATATGGTATTTTACAGTCTCTGAGGCATTTGGGTAATGCATATGTCTTATTTGGTCAGCTTTGATTTCTTTATATCTTGGTTATGCTGCAAAGCCTTGCTAATATGAATGAAGCACTTTGCTTTGTGCAATGCTTTGTTTTGACTATTATTTGAACAGTAAACATGCCTTCTCATGGAAGCAGAGGGTTATGCCAGTAGTCAGAAGAGGTATTTAGTCTCTTGCCACTACTAAGGCATTTTCATGGAGTTCTGTTCCACTAAGTAATTCATGGAATTACATACTCTCTCTGAGCACACAAAATGCATAGCTGTAAGTGCCATGCAAGTTACTGTACAGTGTTTTATTTCTCTACAGAGACATGTAGACATCACTAGGATCTTCAAAGTATAATAAAAACACAGTGCAAACCCCTTGAACTACATATCTTTTTTCCTCTTCTAATTACTAGCACCTAGCCATGATACAAGAAACATCGGTATTTATCACTGTCAGCATTAATTGGATGCATAAATAAGAATCTGTATCAACACAAGCAGAACTGGCAGGCACTATCTGAATGAACTTCAGTTCATTGTGCTAAAGTAGGATGGGCACAATGAGTACAGTTTGTGCCACAGAAATACAAATTTAGTTATGCATAAAAAATGAAATTCATCTGCCAAGTAGAATACTGATTTCATATTGCAATCCTTACAATAAAGCTAATTAAACAATCTTTCCTCCAATGAGATCCACTGGGCTTTTTTTGATCTGTATAGAATTTCTATTTGGATCCCACTCTGCTGACTTTAAAATTCCACTGTACTTCAGCAAAGCTTAGTAAGTTTCTCACTACATTACGAGTTAGACATAAGCCCATCCATAAAGGTAAAACTCAGACCAAGACTTTCCCATTAGCCACAGCCATAGAGACAATAACAACTGAAATACAGAAATGAATGGTAACAGGTTTCTTTTAAAAATAGATTAGGCATTGTCATTTCTATTTTTTAACAGTAGTTTATACTTTAATGTTAGCTTATTCTTAAAGAAAATCTTGTCCATATTAAAGAGAATTTTCCCAAGTAATATTAGGAAATTGTTAACTTTTAAGGAAGATAGAGTTATTCCAACATCAAAGAAGCTGAATTAGAAAATCTGTAAAGATTTTCTTATAAAATGTATGAAAAACAGAAAGAGGAATCTAAGAAAACTCAAGAGGAAAACAAGGCAAATAAATATTAAGTTTGCACATAATATTTGCTGTACACAAAATTCAGACCATTCTTCAGGAAGAGATGCTAGGGTTAAGTTTATTTGTCTCCTTGTAGAACTTTTAAATACTTCCCTGGAAAACATAGAAATGCTTCTTTTGAGGAAAGTGTAATCTTCCATCTATAAATACTGAAATTAGTATCAATATTATTGCCCATCATGTAAATCATAAATCAATATCAACATTTCTAAGTTTGGAGAATAAAAGAGCAAACAATACCTCATCTGAGAATCAACAAACCCACATAAATTCTACTTACTTTCATAATTCTAATGTATATTCTCAATTTCCATAAGTCCTTTCATGCAATATAATCTTGAAATAGCTGGAAATACTATTTTGTGAATCATCGCTTTGGATTTTGATCCTTTTAATAATCATCAACAACATCTCAATTCACTGAATGTGTTTGTTAAGTAAAGTACTACTGAGCACCAATAAAACAGCAGAATCTAATCTATGACTGATAAAACAATCATTGTAGTTGTAGCAAACACCCTTCTCAGAGTCATAATCTGCATCTGAATGGACAAAAATATCTAGGCAAAGAAATACAAAAAGCAATATATGAATAGAACAATTTTCATATTCACTTTGGCTAACAAATTCAGGTGTCCTAAGCTCTAATTCAAATAACTGGTGTTCACATTTAACTGTAAGATTGTTGGAAGGCAAGTTGAAGTCAAGATGCAAAAGCCTTTACCTCTTAAAATGTTGCATGGTATATAAAATATGCTATGTTGTTCTCATGTCAACATCCACAAATATTGATCCTTACTTAAGTATAGTCTGCATTCTGCTGTGCATATATCATCTCCCTGTGAACCAAGCATACAGCAAGGAAGACTCCTCAGGGAAAGTCATCTCACCTGAAAAGTTCCTGCATGGTCTTCTTCTTTGTCACCTTCTTTTCCTTCCTTGAGAGCAATCAATGTGAATCCTCGAAAGTAAGCAGGAGTGGCAGCAGAAAGTGTCACTGAGATGTAACAAATAGAGAAATAATGAAAATATTATATTAATTGTGAAATCAGTCACTTGCATATCGTTCAACACTTCATCTTCAAAGTTATGTCTTTTAAGTTGGTATTAACAAAAGTTACAGCATTAACAACGTGGAACAGAGCCAGCCACAATACAAAAATAATCAGTCCAAGTTTCCATATGAAGTGAAAAACACTGTCATGATGTGAAATACCTCAGCTATTTTTCTCCACTCATATGCACCCTTCTTTATTTTTTATATAGGATTGCTAATGTGGTCAGATCTACAGGAGAGTTGTTTTGTTGTTGGTTTCGGGGTGCGGACAAACATGTTTGGGGTTCTTTGGAGGGAGATCTGTTGGGTTTTTGTTTGGTTTTTAATTGTGAAGGAACCCCTCCTGAATATTTGCTTCAGCTTTTGTCCTGCTCTGAACATAAACAAGAATCTAGGCATTTTAGTACACAGAAGGTTTCTTTAACTGTAAAGCAAGGTGACTATATCAGCCATTCCAGCTCAACTACACTCAGCACAGTACTCCAGTTGATGGAGGTGTTCATTCTAAAACTATCTTTCCTCTCTGTTAACCTCAGGGCAGAACAGTACACAAAGTTAAACTCATGGCTAAAGTTGAACTCTAAAGATTATGCTGCCAGCTTTAATTGCCAAAGCATCCCACACATCAGCAGAACACCCTTCTTCACACACTAGTCCTGACCAGTGGTTCTTTTGAACACTATTAGAAAGACGGAATGAGACAGATATTTGGGGTAAGACTTTTGGGGGAGTTTTAAAATTAGTGAACCCCTTTCAAAAGTTTATTAGAGTCTTCTTCTGAAACTGAAGTAAAATTTAGGGAAAAATTCCTTTTTAATTAAAGGAAAAGAGGAAAAAAATTGGACTACTAATGCTTTCAAGTAGTTTTTACTTTAAGCATAATACAGCCAGCATTGCTTGTAGTACACTATTGTCACACTCCAAAGCTCTGACTGGCACAATAAAAACTGAAGACCACCCAGAGTTTTCATGAGCAAACTGCAGCTACCAATACTGTTTCATAGAAAAGTATTCTCAAGAGACTCCCTCTCACACAAATAGTCCACCAGGGGTTGAAACACATTACTAAAAATGACAGATTGTCCTTAAAAGATACTGATTACAGAATATGTGCAGAGTTCATTTGAAACATATGGAGAGCTCTTTGATCTAGAAATTCAATAGTGAAAAATATAAAATAGGACATTTCAAGGTCTGTAGTATGTGGCTTTATTTGGGTCTAGGAATCACTGTGTTTGTACCAATGCATAACTTTTCTGATTATATGTGAAAAAAGGAGGATTGGAGAGATACAAAGAAGGTTAAAAGTTGACACATAAGCATCACGTTTAGACCTGTACACCTGCAAACACCTGTACAAATCTAGACTAGTGATGAGTATAATAACAAGCCACCCCAACTCTCAAGACTTTAAGCACACTTTTCATTCCATGGGAATTTATTATGAGGTTAAACCCCAGCACTTTTGAGGAAAAAGAACCTTTCACATTTTATATGCAGGAACTGAGTAGCAGTATAGTAGCATTAAAAATTCTGATTACGTTTCTAAGTATTGTTCCAATTCATTAATTTACTTTCTGCCCAATAATTGCTATTATTAGCCCAATTTTGCAAACTTTTGCAGCTCTATTATAAATGAAAATCCACAGCCAACCTCTTAGTTGCAGTAATTGAGAACAGCACACTGCTGAATTCAACAAAGATGAACGCATTACACTTGCTTGAACACTGATTCTTAAAAACTAATTGCCATAAAGGTCTTTCACATGCAACAAATTTTTCCATCTATTATATGTAATTCAAAAGTCTGAATCACTGAGTAAAAGGTTATAGCAGAAATACTTGAATACATATGAAAGAAAATACAGATTCCAGCTGTGAATTGACTCAACATATTTCATCATTTTCCCCACAAATTTACAGATCAAATAAGTTTTCAAAATTCTAAAGAAAACACCTACCTATAAAATACAGGACAATTGAAATGCTACAAAAGCCATCAGCAAAAACAAAAAATTCCAAAGCCTGACTCATACGTTTTGAATGCCTGGTGTTAGCTCTACTCATGCTGTGGTTGCACAGTCATTTTAACCCAGAATAATTCCATGCTTACTCCAACAAGAGTGATCCTGCCCTCCCCCATCCCACACTGCTCATACAGCAGCCACATCCAGGCAGCGGTGCTGTCAGCTGAACTAAGGAACACATCCAGCTGAAAAGTAAAACATAACCAAAAAAACCCAAAACAACCAGTGAGTTCAGATGGGTCCAGTCCCTGAGGGGCTGTGCTGTACAGCCCCAAGAGTTCTTCTGTCAGTGGTGGGGACACCCAGAAACAAGCAAGGGGCTGTGAGGGCGATGACCTGCAAGAAGAGAGTGGACTTTTGTGGGATTTAAGTGTTCATGCAACCTCAGCTCAAGGATACCAAGATGAATGCGTGCTTTGATCACCCCTGAGCAAAGGATTTCTGTCAGTTCTCTGAACTATCCAGTGTGCTAAGATAACATTGCAGTGCAAGGTTTTATTTGAAGCACTTCTAAACACAGAGCCTTGTTATGGTGATGGTTCTGTAGTCAGTGGCTCTGGACTGGTTGTTTCAGCACAGATGGAGAAGGCTTGCATTGCACGGACAGCAGTGGGAAGCTGTACAGACCACATCTGGTTTTCACAAGAGACAGTGGCTCCTCAGTGCATTCTCCCTGGGCTAAGCTCTGGCCTTTTAAAGAACAACTCAATATTGCTTACACTGCATTCACATTAATTAACGTTCATTGAACAATATGAACTTCCCGTAAAGATCAGTTAAATCTCAGCGTAAGTCTCAAAGTCAAGGATTTTACTTTAAAGGAAAGATTACATAGGAACAGTTACTTTTGTCTGGTTCCATCCCCTCCAGCAAATCTCCGATTACCTTACAAGTTGCACTTTGGCACACACCTTCAGTGCACTCCTCTTTCCCCAGCATCCTCAGCTAAAAGTGGGGTGATCAAAGCAATTGCTCCTTTGGTCTCAGGCAGGTTATCTGACTTTCCTCACCCTACACTACAGCACATCCTGTGTTGTACATTGCACAAGTACCAACAAATATTTACTTCTTATAATATCTACTTTCATCCCCCGTATGTGAAACGGGAGAATCACTAATATATTTATAGGATGAAGGTTTCTTTGTAAAGTATAAAAGGAGTGTTTGCATGTTAGCAGAAGAAAGAAACAGGAAGAAAAAGATTCAATATTCCTTAGAAGAGAAGTCTCCAAATGAATGCAATGGAATGTGTAACATTAAATGAGCCTTTCTTTGAAAACTAAGGTGAACAAACTTACAAGTGGAAATGCCATTGGAAACAGCACCCACGTATAAGGTAAATCTAAGGGCTATACTAAACAAATCTTCATTTTCTTCATCAGAATAACAATTTCATGATATTACGGAGGAAAATATGTCTATTTCATGTTAGCACATGACATGGATGTATTACTGCCTGGTTTTAGAAGCAATTTCATTTATATTTTTAATAGGTTGAAACTTACCTCATTTTTCACAGAAATCTTACACAATCATTAATCTAACTCTACAGATCACTAAAACTAGGATTGAGAACTTTCAAGCATCATTACCCCGTAACACCATCTAAACTTAAGGCAAATTTGTGCCCTTTGAATGCAATGGGAACTATGACCTTCAGGGAAAGTAAGAGAAGTTATGACAAGGTCTAAGTTAACCAGCAGGTAGAAGAGGACCTCGACCCAGGGTGGTGTGCCCACAAATCTAGTACTATAGAAAGACCTGTACACACATGCATGTGGCTGCCTGCTCCGCAAGGAGAGAGGAAAAATACCTCAGCCTGAAAGACCTGGCAGATGAAGGCCGCTTGCATCAAAAGTCCCAAATAAGATGTTAGAAATCAGTGGGACGCCATGAAGCTCATAGCGATTGCTGCTTTGTTAGACATGAGGGAGGGAAAGAGGATGACTCCTCAGCCCTGCTTCTTCTTCATTTATTTGTCTGAAATAGGAGAATGTGTTATTTACTTCTGCCAGTGTTTGCAAATCAGAGGAGGTGGCATGCCCGTTCAAATACATTATTCAGTATTTGGGACCATTTTCCTCTATCACAGCTCCAGAGAGGTGAAAAACCAAGACTTCCACACTCACAGATCCACAGAGGATTTTCCCTTAGGATAAATAGATTCTGATTGAGCTAAGGGTGAGTAATTACAGGACAGCCATAAAAATATTCCCAAAGACAAAAGGCAGCTATGAACTGTGGTCTTCTGATTCCCACACTGCATGAGTGATGCAGTGTTTCCTCCATGCATTACAATTTGAGGGTCTTACGTGGGTGTCATCATATCCGTCAATGATAGAGTCACAAACATAAATGGATGCCTCTATACCATCAATTGGTGGAGCAACGCATTTGTACGTACAGATAATTTCTGTGTTATTCACCCTGCATAAATACTAGTCTATTCCAGGAGTCCACTAGGGAATGTGCCAAGGATCCAGATTGCATTAAATCAAACAAGGGCCATGGAAACGGGCACATTTGGCTCCAATGCAACAGAGGTTGTGCAAATCTTTTGCAGTGTTGTAGACATAGTAATTTGCAGATTAAAAAAACCAAACCAACAACATGATCTTTCTATAATCCCACATTATTTTTATCATTATCATTTATCATTTAGATTTTCTAACCTTTGTATGAAACAGTAATAAAGTTCCAGATGTACTGCAGAATTTTCTTTGAAAATGAACTTTTGAAAGTTTCTGTAATGCTGGTGGTTTAAACTATTGTCATAGATAATGTATATGTTACAGGAACATTCATTTATAGTTTTCCAACTATTCAGAAAATATCCTTAAAGGATTATTTAAATAAGCTTATGTGCCACCTGGATACATCAATCTTAAACACCAAAAGATTGAGCACATATTTTGATCTTCTTTGCTAACTTTTTACTGCTAGCTGTAATTTTCTCACTTCCAAGAATCTACATAACACAATTTTATTAATTGAGTTCCTATTGCCACGACCTAGTATCTCCACAATATTAGTACTGTTAATCCATCTGGGATTTCCTTTCCCCCTACATTTCCACTTAATAGAGATTTATTTTGTAGATGATTGAAAATAACCAATAATGCTTTCACAGAAGTAAATTCCAGAACTTTTTAAGAGCATTCAAGTTTACCACTCTCAAAAAACCCCCACGACAATTATCTTTATCCTGCTTAGTAAGCATTTAAAACTGACATACAACATGAAATCTTTCAGACTGAAGATACTAAGCCTAATGTCAGGAATAGTTAACAAATTTGTGGGAAATTTGCATTTCCTCTCACTACATCAAAATTAGTCAATTCTTGAGAAAAAAAAACTCGTGCAAAATCACAGACTGATGCTTAAAACAGGTTAATCACTGCTGCAGATGTGTTTTTTAGCCTTTAAGAGAACATGATGATTGTGCTATGTGCACACTTTTTTCTCCCTATCCATACTAAGATCCCCATGTTCGTGCAGTAGAAAAACATTTCTCTTTACACTGAGGCTAAAGAAGGTCAGGAGAAACACTTAGAAGAAACTCTTAAAATTTGTTTTCCAAAGTCATGACTATATAGTACATTGGTTATGATACCTAAAAATGTCCAAATTCTTTTCAAAGTACTTTTAAAATAGAAATTTAACAGTATACCCCAAGAAGGTCTGTTTCCAACGGCATTATATGGTGAAGCCAGGAGTGACGAAAAGCTGCCTTTGCCTATTAATCAGAAAAAATACACTAAGATGTGCTTTGGAAGTTAATTTCAAGGATTGTGTGTGACTTGCTCAGCAAAGAACGAATGCTTTCGTCTTTTATTTACAGTGGTCAATAGCACCATCTCTGCCTCTTTCCTGTTTGAACCTTCTGTTCGTTTGCCCAGGAAAAAAAAAAAAAAGAGGAAGGTGGGATAAACATAAGCAGGAAAATGTGAGAACTTGGCAGTGTGCTGCATCACTGTTTATCCATATGCTAACTCATTATATTAATATTCATATTTCAGGGCAAGAACAATTAGTTTCGAGTTTCCTCTCCCTTCTGCTGAATGTTAAATCTTCTCCTATTCACTGTGTTATTTTTTAAAGGGATAGGAAGTAAGTAAACGGAGGAAGAGTGTGCTTTGTGTATCTCATCAACTTGTGATCTTGTGCTAGCGCTGAGCCAATAGAGAAGATTCATAAAAGAAAGGAAATTCCTCTTAGTATAATACTGAGTTAATGTTTGGGAGTAAAGTGATGCTGTGAAATCCAACTCCCTCTCACTTGTCATGAAAGCATCCCCAATAAAGTAAAGCGTGGGAGTATGTTACCCTGTCTTAACCCACACAGTCACACACACACGCCAAAAAGGATACAGGGATGACAGGCAGAGATATATTATAGTTTCAGAGATACTTGTCCTGACCATTATCGTTTGTATGGGAAGTAGAAGAGGGCCAACTTACCCCGGTAACTGTTTCCAGGCTTGTAAAATTCTGGATCGCCCTCCACCCTGAGGCTAAATTCATTATATCCTTCTCTCCGGGTGCCTTGGGCTCGCAGGATCCGACTGCAATATCCCTCGGATTTCGCGGCTTTCTCCAAGGTTTCGTCAGGAAAACCCTTCGCCACCAAGGGGAAAGTCAACGCCAGAAGCCGCAGGGCGAGAGGCTGCAGATGCGCTCCCATCCTCTCCGCTCCGCACAACTTTTCTCGCCGGGGCGGCAGCAGCAGAGGCAGGGGAGGCTCGGTCAGCCCCGGCCGGCAGCGGCCCCCAGCATGAGGCTGCCGGGTCGGAGGGACCGGCTCAGCAGCTGCCGGGGAGAGGGAGGGGAAAAGCAGGGAGGGGGCAGAGAGAGAGGGGAGGGGAGAGGAGAAAAGGAGGGAGGGAAGTCTGATCTTGCCCAGATTCCGAAGTGAAGTGCTGTTTTGTTTCAGAGCGTGTGATTAGCGGCTCGGTAGTGTTTGTTTAGCCGAGCTGAATTCCCAGGGTTTGATGAAAGAGCGGAGCACGGGGGACGCTGCTGTCTTCTGGAGAACCAGCACAGCGGCGGGGAAGCGCTCGGTCTAAGCCCACAGACCTGAAATTAATCACCCGCATTCCTGCCAAAGTCTATAGTTACTGCAGGGATAACGAGGCTCAAAGAATTTCCTGACACCCCACCACCCCCGTCTTTCTCCAAACTGACAGACATGGTAAACATTATCAACTAAACCAGCACAGATGGACCAAGACAACTGCTTGCTCTCTGCACTTGACGAGCAAGGAGCATCAGCTGCAGCTTCTTGGGTGTGAGCATCTTGAGTACCACAGAGGAGAGAGATGCAGAAAAGCGAATGTGACAAAAACGTGAGATTCAGTTCTACATCAGCCTGCATTTGTACATATCTGAGTTGTAGGTAATGCAAGCACACCATATACAAGAGCTGTGAACACAGTTCACCTAAGCAAACACGGAAGGTCTAGTCTGATACTTGAAAAAATCCAAGCAGATGCAAACAGGAGAAAACAAGGAGAGAACAATCTCATTATTTCATCTTTATACAGGGCATGCTGAGGCACAATGACGCTTTTCTAAATCCACAAAAGAAGTTTACAGCAGTGGGAAAAAAAGCGAGCCTAGACTGCTGGGGTCATTATCTCCAGTGTTTTGATCCTCAAATGCTGCTCTTCTCTCCCTCCCTCCATTGCTTCCTAAGTGGATGGGAAAGTTGGAAAGGTATACTCTTGACCAGGACCTGAATATTTTCAGGATGCCAGATGCACAAGAGGACACAAAACCCTTTCTTAATCACTTTCTCTGGGACAAGACATTAGCAGATCAATGAATACAACTGCATTTAAGCACTTCCAAGGAGGCACAGGAAACAGCAAGCAGCTTGAAATTCCTCTTACCTGCTAAGGCATTTGATAGTATCAGAGTTGTAAATTTTGGCATTCCAAACCTACCTTTTGAAGTTGTGTAGCAACAACCTTGTATTGCATGCCAAATAAAAGTGTTTCTTCATCAGGGTCTTTGAGAGGATGCTGAGGCTACTTGCCAAGAGCTGTGCTACTGTAACTTGTCTATATTTTAGTCTCTATGTTTACAAAGAACATAAACCAACACAACCTCAGAATATACATTCGGTAAAGATGGATGTTAACATTTGGATGAGATTTTAGCTTTTATTGCAAACATGGAGTTATTTACAATGTCCATCCATATGCTTGTGAAGAAGTGGCAGTCAAAGCTTTTGTAACCACTCTGAATGGCAGCATGCGATTCTTAAGCACATGTCTGCTTACACATCTGCAACAGCAGCCATGTGGCTTCTGCCAGACCTCTTGGAGAGCCAGGCTGCCTGGAGAGACTTCCACTGCTTCAGAAAAGTGTTCAATAAAAGGGAGGATAAATGGTCTTTGCAGCGCAGGTTGTTTTTTCTGGTTTTCTCATCCTGCTGAAGGAGGCAAAAAGAGCAATCCTGACTTTCCAGTGCAATCTGTCAGGTCATCTGCCTCCACACAGCCTTCTCCTTTCACTGTTGCCCTCCCATCCAACCTGTCATTTCAAGGGCAACTTGCGCCATCATCTCCAAGGCAACAACATTGTCTGCTTTTGCTACTGAATCTTTGAGTTGGCTTGTTTATGCAGGATATTTAGTTGCATGCTTCCAAAGACTCTTGTTCATTTAGCTAATTAAGTGACTACAGTTCAACAACGTCATAGGCTCTTGGGGATCATTAGACTGTTATGTTCAGCTCATTCATTTTATGAGAACAAAGTTCACCTTGTCCAGGTTTTTCAGTCAAACTTATCAGTGAAGAAGAGCAAATGAACATGCAACTGAAAATGACAAGACAACTATAGCCGTATAGGTATAAGGTGCCTGTGAATTTGTTTCATTCTCCATACTTGACTTCTCATTTCTTTTGCTGAGGTTGATTGAAAAGCAATTACCTGACTGAAGTATTCACGGCGGGAACTGCACACACTTCTGCACAATCTGCCTTTGTTCTGAGCCAGAGTTCTGGATTCTAACTCAATGCTCCTCTGAGGATTTAATTTCAAGTCCTCTTCACAATTTTGGGGTTTTTTTATGGTACCCAATTAATTAAAATCTCACTAATCCGTCAGCATCTATTGACTCTTCAGACTCACAATGGATCCTATCTCTCTTACTTTTTTATCCTTGAACTGGCCTGGCACGTTACTTCTACTTTCTTTTTTGTTTAAAACCTAAAGTGCTGGAAAGTTTCCCAACAAGGTATAATACAGGGTGCCTTGTTAAAAGTGAATGCTTCAACTTAGCAACTGATACAGATAAATTAACTTAAACTGCCTACAGCCATGAAATGAGTAATTTGTCGTAGAGACAGTTTAGAATATGGGCAATGTCATTAAACATGGGCATCCTCAGGGTTTTCTATTTGTTCTGCTAATTAGTGTGTGTTTGCCTAAAGCATCCAGCATGATGTATCAGTCAAAGACGCATGCAAACTGATGAATCCAACCACCCATGGCAAATTTAACAGAGCAAGCTTCGTATCTTAGAGACTGCAGTGCTGCTTTTCTTTGTGTGTTTTCTGAGATGAATAAAGTGGCTGTCCATGACTATTAGGCATAACAACCATTACTGGGGTAATATTGCATTTGATGGAGCTGTAATAGTTCGAGGAAACTCTCTCAGCCCTCCTCACCCCCACAAAGTGGGCTTTTCTAACCAACAAAAACATTTCACAAGATCTGCAAACTTTTTTAATTTTTGCTTTTCCAATAAGCAGCTCATTTTTAAATGCATTTTAGAAGACTGCACTAACTCCTGCAGAATGTCTCTGTGTTGACTGGCAGATGTCATAGGTGACATTTTAAAATTTTTCTTTCCTTCTACTTCTATGACTTCGAGTAGCTATTTGAAATCTTGGAATTACCTACAACACCATGCTTGGCTACTCAACACCTGATTTTTAAGGCCCCTGGCCCTCAAAGTAAACCATTCTCTGAGATAAATATCTTAACTGATTACAAAACTGTCAGAGCCCTTAGAAGAGTCAATTCTCAGAGCAGAGTAATGTATTATTTAAATAAATATAGTAATGATAACAGGAGAAAACAGCTCTTTCAAAAGATGGCTGGCAAGAATGATGCCTACTCTTTTACACAAGTGCTGGTGATCAGAGTATTCATTTAGGATGTCAGTCATTATTTTCAATTCCTTGCTTTGTTTGCAGGTGTTCAGATCCTCATTTCTTGCTTCTCAGGAAGCTTCTAACCATGAAACAGTCTTCTGGAAGCATCCTCAGACAGTCATGGAAATGTTAAACTTCTAAAGTTGAGCCAAAGTTCCAAAGAATAGCCACAGAGAATGGAAAGTGAGGGTTCTCTATCAATTAGGATGCATTTTCTGGAGACTGAGATCTAGGGTGCATTTTCTTCTTCATGAGACATTAGTTCTATAGGGATCAATAGCTATTCAGTCTTCAGGTGATCACCTAACATTGGAATTTTGCAGTAAAGGTGTGCTGAATACTGCTACCAAATGAAGAGACACAGGTTGAGGAAAGTACAAGTCCCCCAAAGGTCTTTTCCTCAAGAGCAAAATGTTTAGTTGCTCATCACTGCCAAGACAGAGGATACTGCTATTGAGGCAAAGGAAGAGTGCAACGAATAACTTGCAAATAATACTGCAAAACAATCTGCAAAACCTTTGGTGACTGGGAGAGTAAGCAGGGAACTTGAACATTGCACTTGCTCATCCCATTTTAGACCTTTATGTCCTAATATAGATGTAGTTTCTAGTCTATCTCCTTCTCCCCCACCTCACAACCACAATCAGTTTTTCTTAAAAGAGGTAGAAAATTTATTTATTTATTTGGATGGAATAATAATTCCGTTATTACTAGAATTCCTCTCTATCTACAGTTAAGAATAAGGCTTTTCTAATACCATTTGGGCCATGCTGCTTTGAAGCCTGTTCAGAAAGAGATCTGGAGATATCTGTTGTCCTATGAGACAAAGAAAAGGGCTAGTGAGACACTTAAGATGATTTCTTATGGCTCTGTATCACTGCTCTCAATTTTCTTTCTCTTCAGAATCTAAGTAGTGAAGAGTAATGACAGTAAATGTTTGCAGAGGTCTGTTCACCATTTATATTACTGTCAGTCAATACAATGCATCTCCAATATTAACTTTCCCAGTAGCTCAATTACATTTGCTTGTTCAGTCATGCATGTCTTCAGTATATTTTTATACTGACAATACAGAGACTTTTCATTTCTAATACATTTTAGAGAAATATTTGGTTCCTAGCATGACAAGAACAGCATCATACATACTATTAGAGAGACTGCAATGCTGAGAGAAACAGGGAGAGAGAGAGAAGCTGTGTTAAGGTTCCTTAGGGAGTTAACTGGGGCAAAAAATGAATGAAGACGGAAAAACACGGGACATGACATATATTTGAAACAACATAGAGGCTTCAAAAGATCTATAAAAGTCTTGCCAGCACCCTGGGTAACACAGGCAAAATGAGATTTAAACTAAGGCTGCTCTTGAATGGATCTTTCAAGATCAAATGTTGATGGAAACTTGTCATCTATACTCAGTCTATTTTGGGGAAGAGGTTTACTAAGGAATGACCCAGGCTTCTTGGGATATTTTAACACAGGATTCCTTCCAACACCAGAGAGTAAGTATGTTCTTAAATAATCTCTCCCTTTATCCCACACAACAACTCAAGAGCTATCTTGGGAATCCCTGAGAACTCCCAAGATTAGATTAAACAGAACCAGTTTCTCCAAGTCCAGCATGAATCTCCATTTACCCTTAAGGAAATTCATTACTGAAAACCTGGAGCACCAGCAATTTCTAGGTCAGATCTTCTCCAGTTACACCTCACCTGCCTTTAGGAATTTCCCAATTTCCGTGGTGGGGGAGGTTGAGGCACATTCCCTGGTGCTCCCCTCTAGTGCTTGTGCCAGCCTCCCCTGCTGCACCTTACCCAGGCACCCACCACTGCTGCCTTGCCATGTTCCTACCACCACTGTGCCCATGGTCACCTTGGTCATGATCTTTAAATGCAGAGTAAAGCTTACCTCTAAAAAACAAGCAGAAAAAAACCCAAGTCAACCAACCAACCAAAAAAAACCAACAAAAAACAAAACAAAAGCAACCCACAAAAAAATAACAACCAAAACCAAATTAAGTAAGTTCATCTGCATTCCTTCTAAACTAAACCACACAACAATAACTCTTCAAGGATTTAATTTAAAACCTTAATCTTAACTCACAATTCAACATCCTGTTAATTTATTCAGCATCTCTCACTGATTTTACTATTGCTGGTTCTCTGACATCAGCCTTGACTTCAGCACCTCAAACTTGACCAAATCTGGCTAAAATACTAATGAACAATAATCAAACTGAATTCAGCTTTTCAACACCTTTGCTATTGAGTTAGCTATTCAGCATTTTCTTATCACCATATGTTAGGTTTTTAATTACCTCCCACCCATAGATTAACTATTTCTTTGACCTGCTCATAATGCATTTTTATTCCTCAAAGACATGTGATATGTGATTAAGTTCCTATTTTTTTCAGTATCTGAACTCTGAAATTTGTAAGGAGCTTTCGGGCCAGGATAAAAATTCAGAGCAAACATTAATATAAATTCAGTTTTGCATACAAGAAGCTTCCTTTTTCTACAGAATTTTCAGGCTGGACATTTTTCCAGGAAGAATATTAAAGACAACTTATGTAGTCAAAGAGAACATTTGGTTCATATCTGGACAAATAATTTATAAATATATAATACGCTTCTCTATACAGGTATTATTTACTTAAAAAATGCATCCTCATTTTTAGAATGCATTTTGATAACAATACAGTAATTAAAGCTTGAATTAACTCTCATAAATATAGGACTTAATTACAGAAACACAGAATACCCAGATTACAGCAGCAATAAAATCTTAAATGCGGAAAGAAAATGCTCCTTGTGAAGTCAAACATTCTATCAACACAAAAGACCCAAACCCAAGAATTACAACATCCTCAAAGACAAAAAAAATCAACAACAAACCCCAACATACTGAAGCACCCAAGCAAAACTCAAAGCCAACAATAAAAAATTCCGAACAAATAGCAGAAGGGTGAAAAGTTCTGTGGAATTTCTGGCACTGACCACTAAACCAAGACAGAAGAAAAAAGAAAACATAAATATAAGGTGTTGTTCTCAGTGAACTCACTGACACATTTGCTCACTGGTACTATAATTCAAGCATGCTGATGTCTGCAAAATAGAATCATCTCCCAAAGCAAGTTTCTACAGCCACCTTCTGCTACATGTTATGAATTTAGATCGTCCGTGCCCTCCTGTTGGATTCAGTAGCCCTTATTCCTTTTAAAAAAAATACTTACTGTAATATTGTGCTGGTTTTGTCTGGAATAGAGTTGATTTTCTTCATAGTATCTTGCATGGGTCTATGTTTTGGATTGGTGCTGAAAACAGTCTTGGTAACACAGGGATGTTTTAGTTACGGCTGAGCAGTGCTTACAGAGCCAGGACACCGAGGCTGGGGGTGCACAAGAAGTTGGGAGTGGACACAGCTGGAACAGCTGACCCCAGCTGACCAAAGGAATATTCCATAATATATGGCACCATGCTCAGCATATATAGGCTGGGGGAAGAATGAGAAAGCAGGGATGTTCAGAGTAATGACATTTGTCTTCCTAAGTAACTGTCATGTGATGGAGCTCTGCTTTCATGGAAATGGCTAAACATCTGCCAGATGGCGGGAAGCAGTAAATGAATTCCTTGTTTTGCTTTGCTTGCATGCACAGCTTTTGCTTTACATATTAAACTGTTTTTATCTCAATCCGGGTGTTTTCTCACTTTTACCCTTCCATTTCTCTCCCCAGTCTCAATCAGAGCAGCTGTGTGATGCTTAGGCTGGGGCTAAACCACAACAAACTTGTTGGACTGATGTCTATTTTTTTCATATATTATTGGATGGAAAGTTTATTTGAACCTGTAAATGTCAACTGCAGTACTTCTATAGTTTATAGACTGTTAACACTTCCGTTACAAGACTCATTGTCCCTGGGAATCTAAATCAGCTATTTATATCACAGCATCACAGTATCATAAGGTTGAAAAAGATCTTTGAGATCATGGAGTTCAGCCTATGACCCAACACCAACACCTACTCGTTGTCTAAACCATGGCACTAAATGCCTCATCCAATCTGCTTTCAAACACCTCCAGGGACAATGACTCCATCACCTCCCTGGGCAGCGCATTCTATTGGCCAATCACCCTTTTAGTGAAGAATTTTTTCCTAAGATCAAGCCTGAACCTCCACTGACGAAGCTTGAGACCATGCCCTCTTGTTCTGTCACTGATCGCCTGAGAGAAGAGACCAACCCCTGCCTACCTACAACCTCCTTTTAGGTAGTTGCAGAGAGCAATAAGGTCTGCCCTGAGCCTACTCTTCTCTAAGCTAAACAACCCCAGCTCCCGCAGTCTCTCTTCATAGGGTTTGTGCTCCAGCCCCTTCACCATCTTCGTTGCTCTCCTCTGGACACACTCCAGCATCTCAACATCTCTCTTAAACTGAGGGGCCCAGAGTACCGGACACAGTATAGTGCAGCCTGACCAGTGCTGAGTATAAGGGGATGATAACTTCTCTAGTCCTGCTGGGCACACCATTCCTGTTGCAGGCCTGGATACCATTGGCCCTCTTGGCCACTTGAGCTAATATCTAAAACCCAAAGCAAATTAAATAATTGAAAGGACAATGAATTCTAAGGGGTGTGTGTGCATGTGTTCATCTGACATCAGCAACCACCAAGGAGAAACCATGACCAAGTTGAGAGTGCAGGACTAAGAAGAAACTCTCATTTTAGAATTGATTCTGCTACTGAACAGCTGGACTGAATCTGAGCTCGCAATGTCTATCTGTAGCTCCGTTCCCTGTTAGACAGGATAGCAGAATATCATTTTAAAACACTGAAATCTGCAAATAAAATACACAATGTAAGAACATCTAATACCTATGCGTTATTACTGCACACAATGGTTAAAGCTCTACAATTATTAGGACATGGTTTCAAAGCAGTTTTGGAGCACAAAGTTTTTTTGAAAGTTTTCTTTCCTTGTATTTGTGCAACTCACAGTTATGCCAGATTGCTAGATAATCGTGTTGGTCACTAGGAGTGCAGATGAAGTGCAGACAGAGAGATTCTGCAGCTGGGGATATCAGAAAAAAAAACAGTAGTTCTCCAACAAAGTTTCTTAAATCTCAGATTTCAGGTTCAAATATTAAAAAGCTTTTGGGGAATCTTTCAAACGTTCACAAACCCATTTGTTTTCATATCGAAGGAAGTGTTGTGGCTGCAATTTAGAAACAAATCAAAAGTGTCTGACAGCAAATGAGTAAAAATACATACATAAAAAAACTTCACAATAGATAAATTCATATACATGGGAAAAATCACATGTTAAAAGTTAATATTTCTTGCTGGGTAAACAGAAAAAAGATCAAGTAGGGAAAGATGTTATGCTAATGGTGTACCTCATTGCGAGTTCTGTGGACACATCATCTTATTTTGTCATCCACATATGAGCTTGCAAGGTGGTAATGTAAAACAGGGTTTGTGGGAGGAGGAAATATCTTTTCCCAAGCCAGCTGGTATAGCTGAAAAAAATGGATAAGCTTTCAAAAACACCAGTCCTTCTCCAGGCCTGAAAATTTACAAGCTAAATGCATGTTCACAACAATTTATCAGAATTTAGTTAGCTACACATTGATTAGACTATCTCTGTGAAGAAAGGTAATAGGTACCTGTGAAGTAGAGAGTGTTAAAGAGAAGGAAGGAGGGAGGTGTCAGAAAGAGAGGAGGAGGGTGATAAGTAAGTGAAAAAGAGAGTTATTTTATAGCCTACAGAATAAAAAGAAGTTAGAGTGGAAGAGTATGATATAAACCAATATTTGTGCCGAGCTCCTGGGTTTTGGTGTCCCATACTGTGCTACATTTTAGTTTGCAGGCTCAACTTTGGAAAGTATTTTGCAAGTTTACCGCGATGATAAGAGCAGAGATATTAGAGACGCACTGTTTTCTGGGAAATGTTTGGAAACAGCGGCTGGGTGTCCTGTCCTTTGTCTATCTCCCTAAAGAGGTTCACCTGACTACTGGGTGAGGAAATCACTTTCTTTGAGATGCAACCATTAGTAACTACGACCACAATAATGCCTGGCTATTTGCCAACAAATTAGTGTTTTATTTCAGTATCAGTTTCAGAGGTTAAATTTTTTGCCTGAGCAGACTGAGAGCCTCCAGACTGCAGTTCTGTAAACTGAGAGAGATTCATTTGGAATATTTCTAGATAAACCAGGAATTATATAGAGACATTCCTGACACCGAAATACGTACGCTACTCTAACCCCAACCCTCAAAAAGCCTAGAATTCAATACTTCTATGAAATATATGTCTCTTTCTCTGTGTCTCTCCCTCTCTTTTTCTTCTTTTTTTCTAAATTAAATCAAAGGAGCAGTGAAATGTAATGAATTTCTTGAACTACCAAGTGTCTCTCTTTCTCCTGTCCACATCAAAGTACCATGTAATCCTGTATTTGATTAATTCCCTTTAGTAATTGTTTCTTCATCATTACTTTGCACTAACAAATATGAAAATCATGTGTAGAACCCAAGTGTCCTAAAATGTTGGGTTTATACCAATATCTTTTTTCAATGTACACAACAAAATGTTTCTGCTGTTCGTAAAATATACTTATTTTTTAAACCCACATTGTTCAGTATTTCTAAAAACTACTTGCAATATTGACTACAAGTTAACAAAGATCTTTAGATTATGTTTAGTGTTTCCATAGTCACACAGGGAAAAGCATCAAAGTTCTCTAGACAACTACAACAAATGACAGGCAGTACTAGTGGTTTTCAGCTGATTAAACAATATTTTCTGATATGTACCACAGTCCAAGTTGTATCAAGGTACAGAAAACATGAATAAATGAAGTTATTGGAGTTTAGATAATTATGGTAATTATTTCCATACATTAATTCTTAGACAACTGATGAGGTACCATATCAGTCACTCTTGTGCTAACACAACAATGTAAAAAAGGAAATTTGATTATACACATATATACATATATATCAATAATAATGCAAAAACCTGACACTGTAGATATCATTCATGATTTTGTATTTGCTTCTTTGGGGACAAACACTGAGAATCTGAGTTTTACAACTTATATTGGTTGTGTCCCTATAACACAGAGCTAAACAGTCTTTCATTCTCCTAACATGAATAGATTTCTTTCAGTCCAGAATAACTCTATACAATAGTTAGAGCGTTTTTAAGAGTCTATGAAAGATAAGTGCTCTGGTATCTTAGCGTAACAGGAAGACAATGCAGTATAGGGTGGGGTTTTTTGGTAGGGGTTTTTTTAGTGCAACTCCACTGTTATCAGTTAGAGCTACTGTACTTGGTGCATAACAGAAATGCAAATATTAACTTGTCAGTGACTCTAAAGCTTCCTTTCTCTCCTAAAAATTTTTAAAAATATGTATACACACACACGCTCAGCTAGCTGACCCTGTCATGCTACTTTAGCTACTTTAGGAACTATGTTCAAAACTTTTTTTTTGTTAACACCGTCTTAGGAATAGCTTTTATAGCAATACTATTATGCCACTATAAAGTTTAAGCCAAATTATACTTTTCAATTTTTTCTTCTGTTTCTAAACATGACTGGGATTTTGTTGCAATCATAATGAAATCAGTAATACAGACAAGTCCATAACAGTCTAGATTCAATGCAAATCTTGTCCAAAATAAGACTTTTGAGAAGCTTAAATTTCCACAATCACAATTGCCTTCCTAGATACCCTTCCTTGGCTGGGCATTTTAAAGCTTTCTATATAGGCACTCTAGTTGAGTCCTATGAAGGCCCAAATATTACATCAGTCTTGTCAAGGCTAAATGGATCTCCACAAAGCTAATGGACTCTGTACCCAGACCTGAGCACAGTTAGAGTCTGGAAATGAGATATTTCATCCCTAGCTACCTTTGGGAATACTGAGCTAGCAGGCATTCACACATTGTGTTCTCAGTATTCTCAAATGTAATTGGGATCCTTATTACCTTTTAAGGTATTTTTAGAGCACTAGAAATATTGAAAATTATATAAAACCCAAAAACATAAGAAAGGAAGTTAAAACAATGGCTGTAATGAAAATGCGTGTTACAAAGAATATGAGTCTGAGATAAATGGAGAAAGACATCATGCTTGGAGAAAGAACTCCAGAGAGGATAGCTCTAGGTGCTGTAAGTAAGAATGGCAGAATGTGCTATATAAGCCACAGTAATCTCAAGAGACTAATAGTATAGGCAACAGTTTTGTGATGGTTTTCATAAATCCAGAACAGAAAAAGCAGGAGATGAAGTCTTGATGACTGCAATGCGTAAGCTGGAAAAAGCACAGGGACATAAAGGTATCTGGAGACAGCAGCATAGCCTTGAAAATGTTCCAGTCCCCATAAGAAAACTCAAAACATGACTGATTAAGGTTTTAAATTGGCTATGCACTCAAGAATTTCAAGTATACTTGAGGAAATCAGTCTTCATTTCTTTGACAAAAAATAATTAATACCACAGTCTGTGAATAATGCAAAGCCATAAACTTGATGAGCTGTGCCGGCAGAAGGACATATAACTAGAGAGAGTTACTTGATCATTAAGTTTAGTCCCCTCTAATTTCAGACAAGAAGGCAATAAATGCTCATCGTCCCAAACAGCTCCAAAAATTCTATTACAGCACCAAAAACATTCTTCAATATTTTGACAGAAACTTTAAAACTAGAGTACCCTGCAGTTCTTGTTGATCTGACCTGAAGGTTTTCTTCATCAATTTAATTCATAACACAGAGACAAACATAATAAATTTGAGAAGATGTAGTTTAAGATGAACATGTCATTTGAAATCATTGTAGCACAACGGGCAAGATATATGGGGTAAGAAGGAACAGAGTCAGTTTCATTTACTACTTTGTGTCAGTTATACAATTAGTACTTTTTGAAAGTGCATTTTTAGTACAAAGGAGAGTTCATACCACCTTGTGAGGTTTTTAAAACAAAACACTGGAAAGCATAAAAAACAGCCCTGAAAGGGTCTTTTAAATGTACTAAAGAAGGATCATAATTTTCAAAGCTATTCCTGATCAATTCATATCCTTATATGCAGGAAAGTTCCTGCTACTTTGGAATTAGATTTTTAGGTTTTTGCTTATATTTATGTTCATTTTACCCATCTTATCCTCCTTTGGCTGTACTGCAGCCTTGCTAGTCATTCCCCATCTTTTGCTTTTACAGCTGATACTTCCCACCTGTCACATGTTCCATTCATTCTAATAAATTTACATTCTACGTACTTCATATTGTTTCTCCAGTTTTTATAGACAGCAAAAATCTATTGCTACAAGTTGTACTTTTCACTGCTACCCTGTTGGCAAGTCCTTCTATGCTTATCTCTAAAAAGGTATATGTTTGTCATTTTAGATGTTATTGTAGAAGTAATTAATGCTTATTCTTGAAGAATGTAATGCTGACTCGCAAGACCTCCAGCCGATAAAATCTTGTACAGGGACAGAAAGCAATGGAATACATAATCTGCAACAAAGTAAAGGACTGTAAAATTGAGATACGTTTGTGTCAAGGTTATCTTATGTCTCTGTCACACAAGAAAAGAAAGCACAGATGATCAAACACAGAATTTGTGAAGTAACAGACTTTGCAGTAACATAAAAATAAACATATGACCACATTGTAATAGCTGCAGCTAGCACTGCTGCAGGTAATCACTTAGAACATGTTCAGTCCTTTCAACACTGTATTCCAGAACTGTGGAACTATGACCAGAAACAAAGGAAAAACCTAAAGTCAATACAAATCAAAATTGCCCATGTCTAAACATCAGTGGCCAAAATTAGTAAGTTTATATTAAAGACTTTAATATTTTCGACAAGTAGATAAAATACACGAAAAAGAAAGTTCTTGCAAAAATCTTGCAAAAATTTCATTTACATCTTACAAAGACCTTTGAGTCCAAAAAGTTACATTTACATAGTACTGCATATCATTGCAAAAGCTGGATATGTAAGAAGCACGTGGAGATGAATCTTGATCTGCTGCAGAAAAGTATCATAAAATAGATTAATAATGCAACCTGGAACAGAATAAACATTGACAGAGAGAATGAATTTGCACCTGAACAGTGGACCAGTTTACACTGGGATGGCTGGTAAATATACTGCCCCCTTGTATCTCACTCTCACTGAGGGCAACTTCTGTATGCTTCCCCTTACTGCCCCGCTTGTTGTCCCATGACATAGGAAATAACGTTCAATAAGTGAGAAAGGAAATAACTTCAAATCCTGGGGTCAACAAGAGCAGGGAGTCCTGGTTTCTTTTCTCTACTCCTTTGATTATTTTCACATTATATTAAAATTTATTTATTTTGCTTCCTGTCATCCTATTTCAAAATTTATTTCCAGAATTTAACTCTCACGATATACTACATTTCTATACAAAGCCTGGAAGTTTAACACAAAATTCTGAGTTTCTACCCTATATTGACTCTATCGTACAACAACACAACTCTCCTAAAGAACATGCATAAAACTATGACCAATAAATATTTGCAACTGAAAATGTTCAAATGAGGTAATTAAGACTGATACATCAGGAATCACCTCTTAGTACAAGGGGAATATTCCCACCCTGAATATAAAGTATATCAAAACACTGCAATTCCTTTGTTATTGTTTTGTGACAAAATGGGTATATGATGCTGTCACAGAGGCCACTTAGCCAAGGTAGATGAAAACCAGCCTCCATCTTGCAGAAACCTACTTTATGGCCTAAATACTCTCCTCAATTAGGATCTAGATTTGGAGGTGGGCAGATAATAGTTTGCACAAAAATTCTAATCTAAGAACAGTCTGATATTTTGCTTCATTTGATGGTTATTTTTTCATAATATTCTGTTTCATTTTACATCTAATCCCTTTATATAACGTGAATGGACACATCTCATACACATTGTATTTTCCCTTGTGAACAAATGGAAATTTTCTTTAAAAAAAAGCAAAAGTCAACCATTTCTTATGGTAAAACAATTCTAGAAGGAAGTTATGATGAAGGGGTCTATGAGAAATAAGTAGCTCATTACTCACATGTAAGGTTATGAGGTAAATTGTAGAAATGAGCTTATCAGAACAAGCTTAGCAGTTCAAAATGTTTTTATTTCAGTTGATTCAACACAAACTTTTAAAGAAATGTACAAATATCCAATTCTGGTTGTGAAAAACTTGTACTGTATAGAATTTGCATTATGAGTGAAAATAAAAGAATATCCGAATATTATTCATGCCTTATCATTCTAATAGAGTATATATAATTTACATATACAGAATGTAATTACAATAGACTATATTTATTTTATTTCTAAGTTACAGAAAATAATAGGTGTGAATATACACATATAAACAAACATGCCTAAACATAAAATTTATATCATGCTGGAAAAGAAGTATTTTCCCGTACACGAGTCACAGAAATGCTATTCAGTTTTAAATCTTTCAGTTTATCATTACTTCAATGTTATCACTTTCACAGCAATTTGAATAGGTCAGAAACATTTTGACTAAGTAAATTGTTCTTGAACCAAAGCTGATCAAAACCAGAACGATATTTCTTGAAAAGTTTGCTTGACAATTATAAGAAAAGTGTGTTCTGCGTAAGAGTAGTATGAAGTAACTTTTGAAAAGCACTGTCATTGCACAATACTAATTATTAATTTATACCTTATTCATTGTATTCAAGCCCTGTAGAACAGCAGGTCTTTTTTTTAAGTCAAAAAATGATATGACATTATTAGAGCAGGGCAATATTTAAAAAAAAAAAAAAAAACAGTATAGAGCAGACTCCCACCTCCCAATAAACAGATTCACCTGAATGTATTGGGATGACTGCAGTGAGACTAAAAATAACACGTTCTGATCAATTTATTCATTTTAGAATTTCAGTTAATGGAAATGGAGCTAAATCAGTTATTATAGAGGCTGCACTCCAAAGTCTTTATAATTGTTAGTATACAATTCAAGTTAATATGTACTAAAAGTATCTTCATTAAACAACACGTGCCTTGTTTATTTGAATAAAGGCCTTGAAAATCCTGAACTGACTTTTTTAATGTAAAGATTCAACAAACTATGACATTATTATAGGGAGTAAGCACATCTATAGTTAAATTATTTTCTTAGTAAAATGTGTGGGGAAAAAAAAGTAATTTTCACATAGCAGAATTTAATTTGTTATCTTTTAACAGTACATTGAGATACATAAAGCAGCTCTATTCCTGCTTTCATGTCTACTTTTGTTTGTTAGATCTGTCGTTAAGAACTTATAATTATCTTCCACTTCTTACATACACTGTTAATGACTTGAAACTTTAATCCAGAAGCTGTAAAGTGAAGTTTTAGTATTTTGTAATAAGGAATTCTTTATGTTCTTTCACTTATTATAATATAGCGTGTTACTAACTCAGTTCCACTGTGGACCTCGTTTATGAAAACTTAGTCAGAACATAACAATTGATAAATGTGCTCTTTATGACTATGATTTAATCACTGGAACGATATTGTGAACCTGTATAGAAAAGAATGCACTGCACAGACCATAAGACTTTCAACAGACATTTATAGAAGTGTTAATGTATGTAAAAACATGGACAGAAGTACATTTGTTGGTTTGTCACTAACTAAATCCCAACAAGCTTAGTGCTATATTATGGTCTTCTACAGTTTGATAAAGAAAAAATATGTGCAATCTGGTTTAAGAATATAAGTTCTAGACAGACAGACAAGAGCTTTTGAAAACTATATAGCATCTGGAAAAGAAAATATTTTTTATCTTGTCCCTAGAATCTACTTCACATTTTCAACTGACTGAAAATATAGCAAGAATTTTTTGTAGGTGTAGACACAAATAAAATGGCATCAAACGTGACTTGAACTCACAACTATGGAACCAGCAAATTTATTAAAAACAATGCTATAGACTGATCTCATTGAAATAGAGAGAAAAATAATCCTCTAATGAAATAAGCTATGTTTTTTTAGTACCTGCACGTTTCATCAAAGGACAACAGCCACTATATAGGAGTCTATCCATAACCAACTTACAATAAAGTACAAAGAGGCAGAGTTGGAAAAACCTCTAAAGCAAAACCTAACTCACATCCTGTAAAAAGCTTTCCTATGGGTGAACCTTTTGAGAGTCAAAATGCTTTCTTACTTACATTTGCAGGCACTCAGCTCTACTTTCCTCAAATTTCAGATGAAGAGTCAGAATCACGCATATTTTGCAAATTCAATACTTTCATTTGAGCTTCTTCACACATACTGGGAAGTGACAAGGTTGATTAAAGGACGCTGTGATTTGTTTATTGGGTCTGTTCTACCCTAATTCAACGCACAATGACACTCCTGAGTCTTATGTATCCTCCAACTGTAACAGGAAAGTTGTCTTTAAAAAGATGACACATTATTGAAGCAGAAATATATTGTGCACAGGGAAAATATGATTAATATTTGATGGGGGATGACAGCTTTGAAAAATTATTGTGGATCATTTAGAAAAATCTTTCAAAGACATTGTTCATGAGGCATTTTGTAAAGTTAGGTATCTTATACCATGGGGGAAAGCTGAAGACAAAATAGGTCAGTTAGAACTACTTTTCTATAAGGAAATTAGACATAAAATTACAGCCTGAAGTAGGAATTTCTTAAAATATTCCTTTGTTGTACTGATTGCAAGAATTTACGATCACATACAAGTCCTTGTAATTTAGTTAATTTATGCAGCACATGAGGGCACATAGGAAACACTTAGAAAATAGGCTGCTAAGTTACAACTATTGAAACATACTGAGGAAAGACAAATACAAGTAGATTTTTCCAGAATTAGACAAAATCAGAACTTCACAATTTCTAGAGGAAGAGCTGATCAAAAATAAGTAACTGTAAACTAGAAGTAACTAACTCTTGCTAGTGTACCTGGAATTTGTGACCATAATTGAACAGGGTTAAAAAACAGCTTTAAAATTCTATTTTAAAAAAGAGTTACAGGTTTTCAAAGCTCAGCTACAGATGATACTTAAATGATACAAAAATACAAATGGGAAGGCAAATTTCTCATACAGACTCTCCACAGTAGCATGGTTGTGAAAAGTAACAGGATAAGACCTGAATGGCTAAAGTTGTAAATATATCAGTAGAATCTCCTGGAAAAAATTAAGAACCTAGCTGTGTTTTTTTAATCTCACTTTTTAGTGTTTTCTTTTTGTAATCTGACACTAATGCTAAATTATGTACTCTCACATTCGCAACGTTTGTGAAAATATAGAAGATAAATTTACCTTCCCTTTGTAAAGACATCAACATTTACTACAGCAAATGCAAGACATCAGAGTAGTTGATCAAAAGCGTGTCTCAGTGTTCACTTAGTTACCAACAAACTGGTAAATTTAGTATTTAGAAATATCTTGAATGCTTTTGTTTTGTCATTTCATTTTTTCCTAAAACCAGAAATAAATATCACATGCTGTATGATTTTACCAACACATAGCATGCTGATTTAAAAGGAGCATTTACGTAGCAGATATAAAATACCACCACTTCCCCTTTAAAGAGCAGACATTCTGTTGCTCAGACTACTGTTTCCTGGTTGTTACTTCTTACTTTCTTGAAGACTTTAAACCTTTTCCTTGCAAAATGATAAGCATCTGTATTTGTAAAACAGAATTTTACTTGAATTTAAGTAAATGGTCTGCAGACATATATCTTGGGAATCAAAATAAGCACAGCAGAAATTCCATCTTCAATTTTTAAAAGGTTCTTGATGTTTCAACTGTGACAGAACTGTGTATTTTCTGAGCTACAAAAGACATCTTATGCTTCTGACTGTTCCCACAGCTCAGGAAAATAATTGCCTTCAAAAAAAATGGAAGATAAAAGGCAGAAAACAGCTATGGATCAGTAGAGCTGGTAGAGTAAGACACTGGCCTCCAAATCACAACTGCTTCTCTATTATTAGCATTCTTCTAATTTTTATGTAACTAATTGCAATAAACAATTGACAATAATAAAAACATGAAAAGATTTTGGTAGTCGATAATAAAGAAACCTCAGTCAGTCCTGACCTAATTAAGAATATTTTTAAAGATAAATTCCTTGTACCAAAAATATGAGCCTTCCCCTGAAATGCCACTAGGGAAAACTTCCTTTGGGATTGCAATTGTCTCAAGCAGAAGGGAATTACACTGACTTGTGCCCCAAGTGGTTTCTTATTAATGAGTTCTGTTTCTTTGTTTTACTTCTCGTTTAGGTGTTTAGATTTCTTTAGCTATTTGCCATTCTCCCTCCCACAAAACACATGTTCTGCCAAACGTGAATGAAGCTTTTTTTTGGTTTGTAACTGTAGGTAAATATTATGTTACATAAATTAGCTCTTAAAATGGTTAGTCATATTGCAAAGAGAACTTGAAGTGCATACCTAATGTTTAATGCATACTGAATGTGTAAAACAGCATTGTGTGTTGTAGAAACAGAAAGTCAATAGAATTTTGGAAAGGATGAGATATCTTTGTTCCAAAATGTAAGTGCAAGAGACACTAATAATACTATTTATACTAAACTACAGACTAAAAATATTGTACATAGCTAGGCTAAGAAGGGACTTCCTCAGCATTTTAAGTCTTCCTTGTGTCTACATAAGGTAACTTGGGAAACTAACACGTGAGCTCAGAGCTGCCCATGGCTTCAGCCAGAGGCACTTCCCTTCTGGTTTGCAAAAAGAATGGGTCTCTCTGCTGGTCTTTGCGACAGACTGAAACACAACTAAACATACAGATAGACGCTCAAATCCATAACAGCAAGTTAACTGTTCCATCACACAGCATTGCTGTTAGCTGAATGCAGGAGCTTCCACATCTGCCAGCTAATGAGAGAATAGTCTCTTCAAGCAGGGTTACTATTGTAAGACATGGTTGAATGGTTGAAGAGTATAGAAAGTGTTACAAGGCATAAACCAAAGCTTAGAGTGTTATGATGACCTGGAAGAGTTATCAATGCAGATTCTCTTAAGAGGTCTGAAAAGTTCTTTAGCAGAAAGCAGTGTCTGACTAACCAAAGAAAACTGAACCAGACCCAAAAGTCTTTACTCCAAGGGAAAACAATAAGTGTCACTAGATTAAAAACAGTTTTATCTAGTCATTCAAAGAAAGTCTACCCTCTGTCACCAGACTTTAAAAAAAATCTAAATATATCCTTTGGAAAGTGTACATTAGGGGATAGGTAAGTAGAAATAATGTTTATGCATTTGTGAGGCAATCTCTGCTTTCACGATCGAACATTTTCAAATAGCTCTTTGTCTCATTTGATAAACAGAATAATGATGCATACTAAATGGAGGCATAATTTTTATCCTTCTGTTGTGATGTACAGCTTTGTACATTATTTATAGGCTCTACCACTTAAGGCTACTATACAAAAGCAATGCTAATTCCACAAGGTAACTTTCATGCCAAAAATACACAGAATCTTAAAATCCTCAGTCAACGCCACCCACCCATCAGATGCTTAAGTTTCCATTATTAAAGATGTCTAGTTATGAGAAACAGCACAGAATAATAAATAATCTTAATATCACAACAGATTACTAAAACAGTACAATTCCAGAAGGAAATAATGCAGGAAAGATCCTAATCAAAGAGACTGGCACCTGCCTCCCTTTCAAGCAACACGTACATGCCCGTATTGGCACAATTATTAGGTACTAGGAATAGCTCAGTTTTATCTATTTCTATTTGGTGGTGTTAAGTGCATATGACAATAGCCTTCTAACTGAATGGTTCATATGTAGGAACTTACAATAATTAAAGGTTTGAGACCATTCTAAGGAGGCAACATTACAAGCATCATCAGATGACCAACACAGCATAATGTTATTTTTGTACTCTCATGAATCTTTCTTACCCATCAGTTTACAGAAAAGCACGCATGTAGTTAAAAAATCATCTCCATCAAGATGTTTTTCCATTTTCAAAACGTCTTGTATTGTCGGAAGAAAGTATTCATACTTGTATATTGATTATAACAATGTACTCCGTTTAAAAACATGCAAAATCTGCACATTTTGCTTTGTGTTCCTTTCACTTTTTCAGAAATCTTCCTACAACATTTTTTTTCCAAGCAAAGTTGGAAGATCCTGAAAGTAACACTATTTAGAGTGGTAGTGAAATCTTGATGCTAACTCCCCTGTCCTTCATTGAGTTTTGGACCCCCAAGTGTCTCAGTTAGTCACATCAGAAAAAGTAACTACAGATTTCATTTCCCATTCCCATTCCCTACCCCACCACCCCACCTCCTCAAGAAAAAAAAGGTTTCATAAAATGTCATTTAGAAATTGTGTTTCAGCTCCAGTATTCATCTGATTCCAGAGAGTCTCCTAGTAAGATACAACAGGATTAAGTCCATCATCTCTTTTGGAGCAAAGAATCAAATTTTAGTATTACAACTCAGAGAAATACTCAGTAAGCCATGTTATCAGCTATCCTGATGGGATTTTATCTCAATCTGTTGGAGCTCGTGCTCAATGTGAGAAACAGATTTGTTTGAGGCAGTACTGTAATTTCAAGGCACCATAATTAACTTTTTGATCGAATCTTCAAATTGATCAGATGAAGATATTAAATATTATAAAATTTATTAATTTTACCAAGTGATTGCCCATATTGCCTGCATATTTTCTTATGTTACATAAAGGCATTTTAAGCCCCTACATAGAACCTAATATCAATCTTTTCCAAAATATCTATCTTGCCTATTTAAGCATAGACAAATAATTTAGAATTCTTTGTGTTCTAATTCTTTCAAATATAGGATGCAATAATAATAATTAGTTTATAAACAATAGCTTAGTAATACTTTATGGCAATTTGTTGATATATTTGTGTCACACTTTAGCCCCAGCATAGCTTGATCAGCAGCTAAACACAAGCAGTTTTGATCCCAACCCCCATTACCACCACCACCAGGGAAAAGAAATGAGGGAGAGAGACTTGCGGGTTGGACACTAAAAACTACAACAGCTTTAATGAAACAACAATAATAATAAAAATACTATTAATAAGAAAATACTAAAATATGTACAAATATACAAAATAGCCTGCCCTCATCCCTTGATGACTATGTCACCACTGATGCTGCAGAGCAGGCAAGGCAAGAGGTCCTGTATAGAACTCAGCAGCAGGAAGGATATGGACTCAGGAACTGGGTTCAGGAACACATGGATCTGGGAACTCACAGATCGAGGATCAGGGCAAAAAGACAGATAAGGTCCATATTAGATGACTGTCACCAAAGAAAAGGAGCTTGACCTTTGTGATCACCCAGTTTTATACTGAGTATAATGCATATGGGATGGAATACTCTGTTGGTCAGTTTTGGATCACCTGTCCTGTCCGCTCATCCCTACGTGTGCGACCCTTTTTTGTCCTTTTTACGCATTCCATATTCCACCAACTTGAGGATGACCTTGATCTCCATAGGGATAGATTTAAGCAGCAGCCTTTCTGTATACCAATGCCCTGTGTTATCACTTCTAGAGCGTAATGCTGTCTGCAAAACATGCAGTTAACTTTCAGAAAATGAAGTTACTTAGGCTTAGCTGAAAAATTAGTATCTTTAGTGTGGTCTGATCCTGTTTAGCATGAAAGAACTATGAATCTCTTTGCGTTGATTCATCCAACACAGAAATCTGTTCAATGAAATGGTAGTAGCAGCAGGATGCTTAAGGATATCTGTGCTCAGAGATGGCAGTGAAAAGCATTACTTGGCTCATTCAGATAATGAATATAAAAGTATTAAGTAGGTAGATAACATTATGGAAGGATGCCAAGGGAGAGAAAGAGCGAGATGTAATAAAGAACAATTCTGTAGCTCATCTGACCCTGCAGTTTGTAAAATAAACCATACCATTTGCGTGAATATGCTTTTAAAAAATCCTAGGTTTTGTTCAGGACTGTAATACCTACAAGATTGACTCCTTTCACAGCCCAGCATTTTAGAATTTTTACTTTCAGTCACAGGCAATGTAGGAATAATCAGGAAAAAGCAAGAGTTATTCAGTTTTGAGAGTACCGATGACTCTTTAGACCAGCTCACTCCAGTTTCAGAGCCCGCTCTTATTCCTATTGAAGTCAATCAAAGTTATTCCAGAGACACTAATGAAATTAGCATTTTTTTAACTTTTATCATTGCTTGTTCTCACCACAAAATTGTCTTAACGCAAAAAAAAAGAAAAGAACAAATCCTACTCAGTAGGACTGGAAATTTTGCGGTTATACAGTGTTTTTTCCAAATATTTAAGTACTTTGATTGACAAGGAAAGTCATGGCAATATTTATTCTGTGTCAATTGTTCAAATCTAGTATTTTACAGCAATTTTCAGAAATTAGATTAATGCTTAAAAGAAACTTCTCCTGAAAATAGATATACAGAACACTCTTAAAAATCTGGATGGATAATGATATAATAAACTATCTGGGTTCAAATAAAACCCAGATCAATATATTAATACAAACTGCAATGTTGCATAGTGCCAGGCTGTATTGACTTCCAATTTTTGCTCATAGTACATATTGTCCCCGCTTTATACATAGCTACATTAAAGCTACATTAAACAGAAACCGGGATCATGGGCCCTAGGACTCAAAATATCAACAAGTATCACATAAAAAAAGCACTTTTAAAAGCAGAAGACAGATAGACTAACTGAAACATCTTGTGTGTTTGGAATAAAGCTAACAATGTTATATATGTTCACCTGTGCTCTAAAGATCAACTGAGTCATTTTATCTATAAAATACGCTAAAGCAACGTTTTAGCAAGTCCTCTTCTGGCCCGCTAAGTTACATTCTCTCAAAACACCATTGATCTTCATTTCCTTTTTTCTTATCATACCTTTGTCTGAAATGCTTAAATATAAATGTTATCCAACTCCACCCCAGGAGTTGTCCTTGCCCACAATTTTTGACATAGTGGATCAAGATTCTTTAACCAATCCTAAGGAAAGTAGATCTTAGTTCATAGAACCAAAGACCACGAAAGCTTCAGTTGGAGAAATGAGATCCTGCACTGGTAATGCAGAAAGATTAAGTTCTGTAGGTTTTGTTCAAAAAAAACTCTTTCCAGGCTGACCTATAGAACTTGTCCAGCTGTCTGGAAAGCAATAAAAGTATAAACACAGCAGGACTTTAATTTTAAAATATATACTTTCAGCAACATGGCCCATTTCACTTTAAAATGAGAAATAGAGTCTGCTGTTGGAAGACTCCCACACCTCTACAAGTTCTTACTCACTGAAGTGTTAATAGCATATTCACAGTGAATGATTTTCACAGCTGCATTACCACAATATCTATTAATGATTAATGTTATTATATTAATAATGTAATTTCTTATGGCTAGTAAATTTCTTCTTGATAATAACTTCCAGTTTTTGGAAATTTGTATTCTACGGTCCACTAGTTAAGTCAACCAGAAAATAGCAGAACAAGTGGTTTAGTTGAACCTAAGCAAAAGAAGTCAACTCTTCCTAAATCTACAGTATTTCCCAGGCAGATTTCAATGAAGTATACAGGTATAACATATCTAAATAAGTTATAATAAATCAAGTTCATTGGATTGATTACTTCAATATTATTTTATATCAAAAGTATTTTGAGAAAATTCTTAGAGAAAGTATTTTTGGAGAGTTGGTACTCAAAGACTTCAAGATTTCTTTATATCATTAAACTATTATTAACATTTTTATTCTGAAATAACAAGGGACAAATACTACTCTAATTACCTTTAACTTCTAAATGTTCTTCTTTCAATCGGTGAACAAGGAAGAACCCAAATACCTACAGTGACCTTATGATATGATTTTTAGCATAAGTTTCCTGCTGGTATTGGAAGTAATTTCTCTTACTTTTCCTCTTCCTAGTAAGGTCATTTATTCAGGAGGCAATTAGTAATTTTTCCTTAATTGTTATATCAAAACAGTAGAATACAAGAACTAAGCAGCAGCTTATTTACATACCAGAAGTTGGAGGCTGGTCTGTTGAATAGTTTTTTAAAATCTCCCAAAGCTTTCAGCAAAGCCTAGGCTGCAGCTTGAGAAATGTCTGAATCTACTTAGCGCTTTAAGAGGAAAGCATAAGGAGCAAAGAAACCAAGGAAAATGTTTGGATTTCAACTTCCAGCATTTGGGTTTGCAAATAACGTAGTCTAGAGGAAAAAGCACAGGTCTAGATAACAAATGTTCATAAAAATATTCGCATGCTACGCTTTGTTTAGCCTTCTGAGACTAAAAGCCAAGATCAAGTTTAAACTTGCAACACAATGAACACAATTATAGAATTTCTAATTGCTTGAAAAATTAATTCCCTAAGGATTTTACGGCTTAGGAGATACATGGTAGTTCTCATTACATTTAAAAAAATAAATAAATAAAAAAAAGCAAAACAAAACACACACACCAAAAAAAGCAAAACCAAACAAAGAAAAACAATGTCCACACACAAAGCCCCCAAAACAAATTTAAATGAAAAACTTACTCAGACTGAAAGAAAGTTTCAGAACTAGAATCCAGTAAATACAGAGGACTAATGCAAAGGAATCTTAGCTAATAATTTGTGAAGTAAGGTGTGGGAAGTAGTCTTCATCTGCATTTAGGTAAAGTTTTCAGAAGGTGTTTTATGAACGAGTAGTGTTAGCACCTGCAGTTTCTAAGAGTCTTAAGAAGCGCCAAAACAGTTCTTCCCCCTTGCCCCAGGGTGGGGAAGTGAACTTCATCATTAAGGTTTCTTCAGGGATACGTAAATCTTCTCCAGAGGGTACGAAAAACCCATAAATTCTGAATCAGGCATTCAGGACAGGAATAAATGTAATACTTCCTTAAGACTGGAATAGAAGAATTGCCATTTTGAACTGAGAAACTGGGATAGAAAAATATTATTGAAGTATGAGAACAACAACATTTAAGTAAGTACCAGTAAGTCATGAACTCACACTTTTCTGACAGAATATTTGCATGTTCCTATTTCCATTTGAGCATAACGATGTTCAGACGTATAAAAGATATTAACTTGTTACTATTTTCCTTAGTCTCATAGCTTTAGCTGCCATTATTTGACCTAATGGACTTCATTTAATCTGATCTTCAACTCTTCTCAGACTTAATTTTTAATTTTTTTTTTTTTTCAGATTTAAAATGGGCCCACCCCTAAAAAGATAAATACTACCTCTCTGGAACCTCACCACGTTGATCAGCTAGGATCCAACAGACTATAAAAGGATTTTCACATTTTAAGATATTAGCTACGTTGTAAAGTGAGGATATTTCTACCAACATCAGTCTCTTGGTACAGGTGAAGCCCACTAATGCTACAGCTTGAGGAACTCGGTGCTTCCAAAGCAAGCCTTTATCTCAAGCTAGAGGATTGTGTGCCAGAACTTGACAGTCTCCAGAGGCTCAAACTTTGTGTTTAGCAGAGATAAACAGTTATACATTACACAAAACAGAAAGGAATCCATTGTACATAAAAATATTTAAGTGATGTTACAACCAGGAATCAGTTATTTGCACTTGGAATTTTTCCACACTGTACTCAAGAAATCAAGTAATTAAGCAACTCGTTGGGAAAAATTTCAACAAATCTGTTCATAAAATATTGAAAGCTGAATTACAATGCAGGTGCTGTATTTGGAAATGGAATATTTTCAAAAGTCAATCATACTAACATTCAAGAATAAAGATGCAATTAATTAATATTCTCATATAATAGTCTGACTTATAACTTATATTGCTGTCAAATAATTTGACTACCATGTTCATCCTTTGCCTTCAGATCTGGTAAGCTGTTTTTAAAAGATCAGTTACTGGTTATAACATATTTCTAAGGGACAGATAATAAAATTGGAATTAAAAAAATTTCCAGAATTACAGTTTATGTCGAAATAAAATTCTTTTGGGAGACTTACTAAAAATTTCCCTGTTCACGCCATCAACCAACAACATTAGAAAGATAAATTAATTAATTACTTAAGTCTATAAATTGAATAATAAGCAGAAAAGAGTGGTTTGTGTTTTACACAAGACCTTCAAAAAGTTCAGAAGATGTGTAACAGGTGATATAAGTTCTAATTAATTTTTAAGAAATACCTAAAACAATTTTCACCATTTTTTTTCCAGTCACTTCTTTAATTCAAGCATATTTTCCCTATATTCTGGATGAGGCGTCCGTCTTACTCTGAAAATCAATCTCATCCTTTTTGTCTTCCTGGATCTGGAAATTTTTACTAGCATTCGTGGAAAATTCCAAATTATCACAACAGGAATTTACCCTGTGGTAATCATCTTGTAACAATGACCTATAGAATGAAATACTATGGCTGTAAAATGCTTTAAAGAGAATTTTCCTTTAAAAAGCTTTCAATAAGAGTCAATTTGTGTTTATACACACAAAAAAAGAATAAAGATTTCCACTGGAGACAACCTGTTGCCACAGATTACACAATTCACCTTTATTGATTAATCACAACAGGCTTGGAATGGATAGCACTCAGTCACTTCTGTTCTCCTTATTTCTGAAGCTCTCTGTTAAAGCCAAAGAGAACTTCTGTGCAAGGCCAAATGCCTAAAGGTCAATAAAGGTGTATAAACACCCTTGAGGATCTGAAACTTCAGGTTTGTACCCTTCACCCTAACACCTTATTTATGTAAAAAGCTACAGCAGCTTCCTATGTCTCAAGCAATGTTACTAACTCAGAAGCTACACATAACACTAATAAATAGCTACTTAAAAGTCCTCACCATTTGGCAGGGAGCCAACAAGACCAACTTTTAAATCTGTATCAAATCAAAAGAGGGTATCTTAAAAAAAAATTAAATAATAAGAACCCATAAATGAAGCTATTAATGTTGCTATTTAGTTAGCTAATAAACCAGGGAGGTCCGGTAATTACATTCACATGGTTAGAACACACAGATTGCCTGGTAATTTCTAGGTCTGATTTGGATTGGTAATGAGGTATTTTAGTCAGTAGATGGTGCTGCTTCTTTCTAGCCCTCTCCATCAATATAGAAGTATATGATTAGGTGTAGTCTCACATTTTCAGATACTTGAGGAAAGACTGTGCCTCTATTACTTCTGTCATCCTACTTGACATAAGTATACAACAAAAAGACAAGCCACCTTCCAACATTATCACAGCTGATATAAACCTGTTTTAAAGGAGGGAATAAGAGAGTGGGAGATACACACTCAAATTTGTTTTCTACCTCTGGAAATGTAAGATTTAAATACCTAATAGATGCCATGTTGTTTCCTATGCCCAAACTATTTTGTTTATAGAAAACCTAATTCAGTGTTAAGATAGAAGAGCTACTCCTCCATTTACATGTGTGGTTTTCAGGCCTCAAAACCTCTTACCACTAGTCCTTGGTTTTAAATAACTTATCATTCAGATAGAGATGAACAGGAAAATACTGCAGAAAATTACTTTCTCCCTAAACCAAACCAATATGTCACTGCATCGTTAGAGGGTAAGGTGCTAAAGGTGCTATCATTTGCATGACTGGGAAAACCAGAGGCCCTAAGCTGCTGCTAATATTTGCCCAATTCAGTACAGGTCAGCAGCTTCCTGTCTACCTCTATTTCACCCCATTTTCTAACACAGTCTTTCATTTCCTACCCTCAACAATACTTCTGTTGCTCTATATTGCTAAGAAATTCCTGGTTTTCACCTTGAAAGTCACATAGATTTCAGAGAGAATTTTAGGAATGTGAGCAAGGTTAATAAAAACATTCAAACATATAAATGTGAATATAATGATATACCACAATTAAATCCATGCTGGAAAGCATTAGTAGTACTCCGCATTAGTAGGACTTAGTCCATTTATATGATTTTATGAATTCCATCAAATCTGAATATGTCTTCATATACTATCCGAGCCCATCCTACTTGCTTAGCTTGACTATTGTCAGAAGATTCTCGTTACTAAAGAAGTGTGAAATACCTTGAAAAATCTTGGCATACAAATTTCTTTTGATCTATTACTACATTTCTGATCTGCAGGCGTAACAGATCACAAGAATGATCTGGCATGAAAAATCTTGCAAGTTTTACCGTTAAGAGTCAGGGCTGGTCTGCGCCGCCTCAAGCCACACAGGAAGAAATGTAAGGTGTATACCAGACAGTTTCATGCTCCTTACAACTTTTTGATTCATTGCTGAGTTTAATGTGGATGTTCTAGTCACATAAACAGCATACAACACTTCAGATACTGTAGATTTTCTATATAAAAGGTCTCAGATTTTGACAAGAATAGGACCTAAGAGATTTCCTGGTTTCTGATGGAAAGCAGAAAACAATTTTAAGATAAGCCCCTTGTTTTGTTTTGATCCTAGCACTTATAACTGAAATTTGAAAGTAGAAGTGTACCAGAAAATAACAAGCAATGAAAAAGATTACTAAATTGTCTAGAAGTTCTGAAATAAGTTTGCTCCCAATAGATACCTACGAAATGAGTGATGTCATTCTCATTTGGTCCATATGCATTCATCCTGATAATTTACTCTGAGCAATAAATGTTTTCTTTGACACAGCAAAGAAGTTTGTTTTTTTAAAATCAGCTTTAAAGGAGCAAAGCTTTACTCACAGCCATGTTACGTTAATGATAATCATAAAAAATAACTGCAATTATAGTCACTTTGTCATAAAGAACAAAATTGTCGTTGACCAGTATAGCTGATAGCTTTAGCTTGCACTAAAACATAGTCAGGCAAATTATGCTAGTGCCCCTCATTTGTTTTATTTCACATAATCCATAAGAAGAATGTTTTCACTCTAGACAGTATGTTAAACAAGTCATATGAAAGTTTCTACGTAATAGTCTGATATATAAACACAAAACGTTATGAAAAGTAGAGAAGGAAGTCGCAAAAGGAAGGTCACTGTAGAATTTTATTCTAGGATCAGTCTATCAATGAGTGTAAGTTAAAAGTACAATTTTTCTTTCTGAAAACCAAAATAAAACAACCAAAAAAACTAGGATTTTAAAATATTTCATAAAGTAATATCTGTGTCTGGAAGAAAATTATATAGCAAAAACTGGACAGTAAATGTTAGCATTTCCCAAATAATAATCTTGAGCCATTTGAAAAGTTGTCTTCCAGGGGAGAGAATGCATTTTCCAGTATTTGTTTGTGTGAAAGATGCAGAAATAAGCTCTTTTAAACAACAACAACAAAAGGAAGCATGTATTAAATCGAGGGGAAGCCTCTGGTTATTATTCTATTCCAGTGATTACAAATTGAAAAAGATAGTGCTTATAAAGGGTAATTGCCCAGTTTTGAAAGCATTGCAATGCCCTTTCCTTTAAAGTTTCTATCTGAGGTTGTTCTACAAATGCTCATTTACACATTTGTCACCATAATACTCCAGCGAGACAGCACAGTTCTCTACACAATTGTTTTGCTTCCGTAGCAACGCATGACCAGTCTCCCACCTTTCATCACTATGTACGCACCAGCTATGCCAGTGTTCGTCTGTCCCTTCAAATATTGGTGCAGGCCTAGAGGAAGTGCAAGAAGTGATAAAGTGTAAATATTCATAAGAAAAAAAAAAAACCAAACCCTGTGAAGACACACAATCTATAAACCCTCAGATTCTAAATCTTTTTACCACACCTGCTAGAAAACCTGAAGTCATACTCTCTACTTTGAGTTTAAAGATTTTAATTACTTTTTCTGTGTCCCATGTCACATAACTTATCTGCCTGTTCACACTGTAGTAGTATACGAAGGTTATGGCCTCCAAAATAATAAACAACAAGATATTATAACACTGAGAACCACATTATGAATCTCTTTTTAGGAATTACGGTACTAACATGCAAATGTACACCATGAATTTGTTTTTAACTGCAGCTCAGCAGCATTATATTAATCTTGAAAGACATTTCTTCTTTTTAGACATGCGTCTTTTAAAAGAGCTACTAATCTTCAGTCAAACATGACAGTGGCTTGATAAAAACCCTCAAAAGGCTGGTAAATGGTTCAGAAGTTGAATTAACTAATAGAATTCATGAGATCTGTAGGCATTTTCTTATCGTCATTGCCTCTACTAAAAAGGGTCTCTTTTACCTTTTTGAAGAGGCTCTTGCTAGTGGTATACAAGAAGATGCAGGAAACATTACAGAGCAAAACACAGAGTTCATTCTTTCCTTTTGAATTTTTGCCTAATGTCTTCTCAGCGAGACAAAAAAAATGCAACAGAGTGAAGCTTGAAATAATTAAGAGAACTGAAGAACAGGGCTTTGAGGAACCTGATCAAGGAAAAGATGTACCCGCCCACGGCAGGTGCATTGGACCCTTTGAAGGTCCCTTCCAACCTTAGCCCATTCTATTATTCTATGGCTGGTATTTTAGAAAGTGATTAAATTATATATATAGGACAGAGAACAATCCACTAGGAGCAGCAGGGCAGTGCTGCAGTTCCACTAGATGCACGGATATGTAAAAGCCATAGGATGAATCAATAATATAACAGGAAAGCCATACCGGATGAGACCAGCAACCCATCTATTCCCATACTTAACAGGGGATACCTCAGAAGGAGCGAAACAAGAAGGAGCAGATATGTTGGTACTATACCAGCATTACATTCTCTAACAAATTCAGGTGCAGATTTTTCTTTCAGTTTTTCCTCATATGGATTTGCCCAGTCACAACTTGAATTCCTGTAAAATTTAGCAGCCACCACATTTTGTGAAACAAACTGGCAAGATCTGTGTAACCAAATTAAGATTTTTTCTGGGTTTTTATAAACTCCTTTTAAGAGAAATGGGAAATAATGGTAGTAAATTGGATTAGACATTTGCTAAAGAACGTTCTGAACATCCTGCAGAATTTTACATCTTGAATAGAGAAAATAAAAGGTAATACTGATAAAAGCATAAAGAGCCTTGGAAACAATCTATTTGTAGTTGAAGGTTTTGGAGAACTTTAAAAAAATGATGGGTGTATGCTGTGTATTATTACTACAACATTGTAGTACAAAAAATCCTCTGTAGTCAAGAGTTGCACACATCTTCAAATTATTATTCTGTTACATTTCTGAACAGCTTGGTTTTCTCACTGCCAAAAACTGCTTCCAACTGAGGTAATGATGCCATCATTCTAAATAGGCAAAAATACTGCTGAGAAAAGGAGTTTCTGGTGGCACATGAACATTTATAGATCCACCAACCTTTTCTATTTCTTTTCAAGATCCATCTCTAGCCTTTTATATTTTCTGCGTGTCTGAAGTACAGTGTGCAACAGAGAAGTGAAAAATGTCAACATTAAAATTTGGATGTGAAAGTCCATAAGTTGCATTAAATTTCCATAAACCTTAATGAAAAGCAGTGTTCACATACAGAAAATACATTAACATTCCAATTCACCTTCAGTAGTTCAACAATGCAAATAATTAAGAGTGAGGAAAAAAAATCAATTGCTGTTCTTAAATATGCATCTACTGTTATGGATTACTAATGGGAAGAAGGCTATTCCAGATCATAAACTACAAATCCCAAAGCTGTAAGAATGAAAATGTAGAATTTGAGGTGTTACTGATAACCTGACCAGGAGAAAGCTGTTGCTAAAGAAGAAAATCAGGCTATTTCAACCTAGTGGTGGTTACTGACATTATATGAACCAGAAACATGCAATACACAGGCATTATGTCTAAAAACCCCCAATTTCTTGGCAATTTGAATTGTATAAGTAATGCTCAGGTAAATTGAAGGTACACAGAAGGAAAGGCTGTTCTGACGTGGCCCCAAAAAAACTGATTAAGTGAAGGAACTATAATGAGAGCTACAGAAATGACCACATAATAACTGATTGCAACATACACAAAAGAACACAGGAAAAAACATTAGTAGTATGAAAAGAAGTTGTAGGAAAGATAAGCTATGAAGGAATAATTTCTTGAAATTTATGCATAAAACTTGTGGCAGAAAGGAAAATTAGTCCAAACAGAAGAACAAATTTAGCCCCTGAATCGTATTTAGAAAATTGAAAATCTACACAAAGGAAGCTGACAATTAGAAAGTTGTGGCAGGTAAACAGTAAAACAGAAAAGCTAAATGGAAACTTTATTTATTCATATCACGAAAGGGATGTGTCGATGAACTAGATGCACTCTTACGCTGTCCCAGAATGAAAACAGAAACCAACATGCATGAAAATCATTCAAAACACAACTGTCATTTTTCCAAGATCACAATTACATTTTACATTCATTTTCTCAAACATCTGACCTCAAGCAAGCCTGTTATTCAACTGTTCTTATAAAGCAAAAATTATATTGTATAGCCAAAATAATTAATTTAATAATTGAAAAAAATCCACTTTTTTTTTTCCTGTTTTGCTCTTTATACTCATCTAAATAGAAAAGGTTTTAAAATTTAGCTGACAGGCAATACACTTTTTCAGCCAACACTAGAACCCCGAAGATTTGCTTCTGAATTATTTAATTCGTAAGGTCACTGTAATCAAATGTTAAAACTGATCTGTTGACTAGGCTGCCATGAATTTTCAGATAAAGCAGGCATATTTTATTTATGTTGCCTTAGTTATCTAGAACAACTTTTATAACTTGTATGCATATGATTCCCCAAGTTCTTGAATTTATCTTGAATTGGAGCTTCCAATTTAGCTAATATTTGTACAAAAAGAATAATCAGCAAAGATTTTAAAAACAGAGTGATGAAGAAAACATCCCTAAATAAATCCTACCACAAAGAGAAAAAGAGGACATAAGTAGTCATGTTAATATTCATTACCATTTTTAATTTTGTGGTAAAACAAAACCACTATATTGTTTAAAAGAGATAAATGCCATGTGTTTCCTTACACATATTCCACATGCATGTGGAATAACGGTATACTTGTGCTTGTAAACAAATCTATAACCGGTTTTCATCCTGCCAACTGCAAACATAATTTGATAAATTTTCTATAATCAAGTCATATTATTACATGTATTCTACAGCAAAATTCCATTTACACATATTCCACATCAAATATACCCCTTTTTATGTTGAATTATTCCAAACGAAACAATACAGGCTTCAACATTAATGTTTTTTTTCTCTCCCTAACTACTTCCCCATTAATCTCTGAATTGCATAAAATAGAATCTCATTTCGATGGGCTGGAATTTACATTTCATTGAAAGATTTTATGTAATTTTTACTCCACACAAACAAGTACATTTGTCCCAAAACAACAAAGCCAAAATTTTTTATAACTGCTTATAATTTTTAGAAAACACATAATAATATACCACAGGCATTGTATCCCTGTTGCCCTGGAAAGCAGTTGTTTCTGTTCTCCATAAGATTAACATCCTGGTGGACAAAAAAGTTTATAACAAAGTAGAAAGTTTAAAAAAAAAGATAAATAAAAAGAAAATAATCCAGAAGAAGGAAAGATTACTTTGAAGTAACCAGGCAAAATCTTTAGGGAAATTCAAAAGCCAAAAAAAAAACTCTGAAAGCTCAAGTTTCCAAGACTTAAATTTCCTAAGAAACTAGAGGAGACTTTGAAATCTCAGGAACTATTGAAACATTTCAAAAGAGGTCTCCAAGTCCAACAGTAGGAAAAACAAAGTTTCTCGGAACACTTTGACTCATATAAAATAGTTTGTTCTTGGTAAATTCAAACCACAGACCTGATGCTGCATCCTGCATATAAATCTTGAATTAGAAGAAAATGTTATAGTCCCTTTGCAGGCATTTGTACATTAAAAAAACAAAGAACGATGTTTTTCATCCCAGTGAAGAATGAAAACATTCTCCTAACCTTCAAATCTTTAATGGATTTTTTTTTCCTTTTCTTTCTTACAAACTTTAATATAATTGCTCCTCCAAAGATACAGGGGACAATGCAGAATTGGATTAATTCTTCATTGTCTTTTGAAGCTCTTTCAACTGATACTAATCTATGTCTACTTCCAAAGTAGCAGAGCTCAGCTAGATATACTGCAAAATGGTAAGAGAAAAAATTACAACAAAGGCATAAAATCAGGGGGGGAAATGATATTTTAAGTGATTTCTGCAAGAGCTATTTACATTGGGAACATGTTTGCAGGCGTATTTGTTACTATTTGCTTTTTACCTGTGAAACTGCTCATTTGTTTAAATTCATGTTTATTTAAATTTCAAATCCCTTTTTTAGGTAAGGTCTTTGATCTTCACCTATACAGACTATAAAGAAACTTTATACTACCTTCTCCTTAATTCAGGGGATGAACCAGTATTTTCTCTATGTAAATAAAAATATTGACACCTTGCTTGCAAGATGAGATGAGTCGTTCTGTTTGCAGCCCAACTTTAATTACAAGGTCATTTATCTGTTAAGATAAACTTCGAATACATGTATTTTCAGCTCTGAATCTTTATGGTCAAAGTGATAAGTGTTTATATTTTTAGGAAACAAAATAAATATGGGACAGTATTAGTGAGGGGGTTTTTAGGTGATTTTTCATTTGATATTTTTGTTGTTTGTTGGGGGTTTTAGTGATGGTATTTTGATTTGTTTTGGTTTTAAATTCTGAAAATTATTTTGATATTATTCTGTACTTGAAAAGTTACCAATGTTCACAATTCATATCTTGGAATCAACAAAGCCAATGGCAAGTCTCTGAGGTGTTTTAATGGGATCTGGATTTGGTGCTTTAAAACAACTGTCCTCTCTCCTCCTCAGCTCCATGAGATGTATGTCATTCGTTGTGTAGCATAAAAACAGTGGGTGGTATAATTCCTGTTCTCAGCTTCATTTCACTGTGTGTAAACTGTAGCTTAACATCATACTGCAACACAATTCACATATAGTAAACTTTCCTGGGAAGGAACTGCAAAATGAAGTAAATCAAATTTTACAGTGGTGGTAATTATTTTTGCATGGCAACCTATGCTATTACAGCAAAACTCATTTTCTCAACACTGAGTAAGAAATTCCATAAGAGTACAAAAAGCAACCTTGAATCTAGAGGCACTGTCTTTCTGTATTCAAAGTATCTTGTAACACATTTACGATTACTATATATGTCCCATATTTCTCTCTATCCTGAAAGGAGCCAAACATTACTGTTCTTAACAGATGACAAAAAGAAATATAAAGCATTTGCACTTCTTTGTGCCATCTAAGGGTGAATGAACTACCAGGACTGAACAGGACAGTTGATGTAATTGAAGCAATTTTAAGAGATGGCACTGGGCGTCCTAGTGACCAAGATCAAAATTTAACAACTCCAACTACTTTCAGAAAAGAACTCGTGAACCAGCTAAAGAAAACTACTTCTAAGGATCGTAGGGGAGAGAAGCAGGAGAAAGTTGTCTTGCTTGCCTTATCACTACAGAAACATGCCTGGAAATAAGCACTCTGAGGAGATTGCCTTGATTGGCAAGAAATTTACCTTTTTACACTCCAAGTGACAAATAAATACTGTTGCTTTAGAAAAGCTGCACCTTAGCTATAAATCACAGTTAACTGACTTGGAAAAAAAAATAGGTCTTTGTTTAGAGCTATTGTAGTTTTAAGAATAAGAGTTAGTGAGAGAAACAGGTTTGCTGCCACTTGCCCATTTTCAGAGAAACTTTCACATAAAAATTACACGCACATTCAGCTAAAAATATTTCTGAAAAACTCTGTAAATTCCAAATGATCCCTCACATAAAATATATAGTTTTATCTCTGTATTTCAGCAACCTTGACAATAAATTAGGTGTGGAGAATACTACAAAAAAAAAATGGGAATTTTATTGTTTTCACATCCTTCAGTTATAGGGCAACCTCATTCTTCCAATCTCTTTCATATAAATCTGATCTTGTTTAGATTTATACATGCATACATTTTGGAAGAAAGCCACATGCCTGTGTATGCTCTCAGACAGAAATCTATGAGGGTAAACAAGTTTTCCAGGGAACAATAAAATATTCTAAATAATTGAGAGACAGAATAGATTGTTTATATACAGCAGACTGAGTAAAGGATGGACAATTCAAAAACAACCACAGAATCCAAAACTCAAATATTTACCATGCATACAGTGATATTTAACATTTAAGATGCTTGTGTAGAGTCTGCTTGGTCAAGGGCTCCTTCCAACATGGTATATATCTCAACAACTATATAGCAACTAGAGAATAGTTTCCTATAGTTGTATTCACAATCTTGTGCGAGAAGCTCAGGTTTAATGAAAAAATCTCCAAGATTTCCAACTACTAAATGCAGGGAAAACTTCACTGTCAAGGCAAGTCTCCACATACACCAGAATACTTGAAAATTACAGAGTTGAGTTCAAATCCAAAATGTAGTCAAATCATTGCAAATAGGTAAGCAGTTACTGATCCTAAGGTGTTAAAGGAAGACATGATACTCATATAAGATCTTAAAGAAGATTTTTGTTCCAAAGGAATTTACAGCTCACATAGGAAAGCAAACATTTTCCTCTTTCACTGAGCAATACTAGATCTGAGAGAAAGAGTTTCACAGATAAAGAGGGGGAAAAATAGTCACAGTAATTCACAACCTGCTCTACATTTCCATTTTCACATCCCTTCTTGCTTTAATTAAGGGCAAAAGCATTAATGAAGACTGAGATGCAAAGCTGCAAGATCTCAAAGGCTCAAGCTTCTGCAAAAACATTGACTGGACACACTGTAGAACATTTACTTTATGTTCTATTACATGCTTTTAGCAGTATAATAATTCTTAACTCATCATAAACAACAGAAAGGAAGATAAAAGAGTACCTAGAAAAGTCAAGACCAGGGTCATAAACTATGAGAGATACAGGTTTTTCAGAACAGATCTCCATGCTGGAAAAGCTCACCACCTTCACGTATGAAATTCAATGTCAAATATAAATCACTTGCTGTGAGGTTTTTGCTGCCATTTTCTGAATGTTTTCAGCAGCAGCATCTTCCCCAGTTCAACTGACATCAACCAGTCAAGATGGAATGGTGGAAAAAAATGGGGCAGCAGTTGTGCTGAAGGCAAGAGGTTGAACTCTCACCCTTGAAGTGAATGGTTTGTCCTGAAAAGCCCTCTGCTCTCTATTCAATGACCTTAGAGATCTCTCCAGCTCTATGGTAAACAAGTATACATTTCTAATGCAAGAACACCTTTATTTTCTGTAGTTTTCCTAAGTATTATCTAACAATAAAATAATTGCAAAGACAGAAATAAAGTCTCTCTGATTACCCCTAGGTATTTCTTCTGTCATTGAGAAGCATTTTTCCACCCCCTCTTCCCTTCAAGGCCCCTATCATTTTCCACATGCTGCACTAAAAAAGCCTGCTGATTTTTGGATTCCTTTCAATAAACACAGAGCCAGAAATTAGACAATATGTTGCCAAGTACTGTAGGTGTCTTCCTTTACAGTACCCAGTGTTACATGACTCTAGATATTCTTAAAGAGATATACAAAATAATCCAGCACCATTTATATGGGAATTTTTCGCCAAGATAGTGATATGTATCCAAAGATTATCATATTAATAGTTGCTACGCTCTCACAGCCCTAAGGGCTTGAGGGAAATAAACTGAGACTTCCAGCTAATTCCATAAGTCTCTCCTAAAAGTATTAAACAATCACTTTAACCACTGACATCACCATCCCAATTCTTAGCCCAAGTAAAACCTTTTTTTTCACAAAGCAGTAAGGTCACAAGAATCTTAATTATGTGCCAGCTTTGCTGGGAATTATTCTCTGAAGTATATTTTATGTCAAATTTTAGCATACAAAATATTTAATACAATTTTGGCAAGCTTGCAAAGGCTTTCATGGTGAAGAGAGAGGACTAGAAAACCCCAGCAAAGGAAGAGAAAGAAAAGAACTGTATAGGTACTAGGAGAGAATTCCTGGATGTAAGTGAAATTTTATATTATAAAACACAGATTTTGTTTCCTTTCTGAACATGAAAATATAAATTCTATATGCACCTGGCAACATTAACCAATCTGTAACTATTTTATAGCTAACAGTCTCTTTTAATAGCTTGTTATATTACCCAGCCAATTGTTCTCACAGGATGCTTGGTAAGGGGATCAATGAATCACAGAATCATTTAGGTTAGAAAAGGTCTTTAAGATCATCAAGTCCAACTTTAAACTGCCAAGTTCACCACTAAACCATGTCACCAAACACCACATCCACATGCCTTTTAAATACCTTCAGGGATGGTGACTCAAACACTTTCCTGGACACCCTGTTACACTGTTTGACAATCCTTTTGTGTGAAGTAATTTTTCCTAATATCTAGTCTAAATCTCCTCTGATGCAACTTGAGGCCATCTCTTCTCATCCCATCACTTGTTACTCAGGAGATCAACACCTGCCTCCCTACAACCTCCTTTCAGGAACAATATCTCTACTCAGCCTCCTTTCTCCAGACTAAACAATCCCAGTTCCCTCAGCTACTCCTCATAAGACTTGTTCTCCAGCCCCTGCGTGAGCTTCATTGATTTTCTCTGCGCACACTTCAGCACTTCAACGTCTTTATTGTAGTGAAAAGCCCAAAACACAGTATCCAAGGTGTGGCCTCACCAGTGCTGAGTACAGGGGGACAACCTCTTCGTAGTCCCGCAGGCCACACTATTTCTGATACAAGCCAGGATGTTATTGGCCTTCTTGGCCACCTGGGCACACTGCTAGTTCATATTCATCCAGCTACCAACAAACACTCCTAGGTCCTTTTCTACTAGGTGGCTTTTGAGGAGCACTGAAATGAGGAATTTCATTGGGTAGAATAAATCCCAACACTTACCCCTCCTATGTGTTAGTTAGCCATGCACTGAAACCCATTTTCTCCCTGAGCAGCAAAAGCTGGCTCAGCTCAGTGTAGGAAGGGCCGTAAGCCTACTCGCAGCTCAGCTTCTAGATTCATGGTATTGGGGTTCACCAGAACCATCAAGGCCTTTCAGTGCTGTCTGGCCTCCCCTCCCTGCCAGGAGTGTCCTCCTATGTTTCACACTCCTGTGCTTGCTCACGAGGAGGTGTTGCAGGGCATATATCAGTGGACATAGAGATATCAAACTGGAAATGGGACATGCCATGGGAGACTTGAGAGTGGATGCAGGGGTTCAACCTGCCCATAAGGGGAGGACAGCGGATGATCAGGGCACCATGAAGACCCCGACAGGCTGGGCAGGCTGGATGAGAAGGCTCCCAGCTGCACCTGATTATCCCCAGGAGGCATGCAACAATAGGAAAGCAGACCTGAGGACCAGTTAGGTTCTCAGGATGGGTGACAGTGGCCAGTCAGCGGCCTCAGGATCCAGTTTTTGTCAGAGAAGTAGCATGAATCATCTTGAATTAAGATGCTAATTTAAAACTTTATCATGTACCTTTGTTTTCCTGTTTCAGATATACTTTCAGATAAATATTTCTAGGTTTTAGACATACTGGAATAGATGAGTTTGAGTCTTTTATTTCTTTAAAATTTATTACTCCTAGGTATTAAAAACACTAATGTTCTTTTCGAGTTAAATTTTGGCAATACTAATTCAAAAGAGTGGCCCCTTGCCCTGGCAATCTGAAATCTTTTAATCTAAATTTTATGTCACCACCATTTTTTTATTCAATCCTTTTACACACAATCTCTAACAAATTGAATGAATCTGAAGGAATATTTAATCTTACAAATCGGCAAATTAATCTGTCTAATGAAGACCAGGGCATTAATATGTCACACCCTTCAGAAAGGGTTACAATCTAAAATTAATTTTTTGGTGATCTGTAGCTTTTAATTTTATTTGCAATTATTCAGAGAGACATTGGCATGGCAGAAGTTGCTGTGTATTGACACAGACGTTTCAAACATAAGGAGATAAAAGATCAAGAATGTTTTGAATGTGGATCTTTTAAAAATCGGGTTTTGTTACTGAGAAATGAAATAAACTTTGGGAAACCCCAAAGTGCATATCTCACTCGAAAAAAAATTACCCATGTTAGTAGGAAGTATGCTATAAAATCCTCATGAACGTAACTTTTAACAAATACTTTCTAGTACAAATAGATGTTGCATTGCTTTGTTTTTCAAACACATTAAAACACGGTATGTTCATTAAAAAACATCTGTTCTTATTATAACAAATTATAATAAGTGTTAAAGAAAACATTCTATATACTTTTCAATTATTAGCAGATGTAGCATGCTTAGAAATATTTCTTTAAACATATAATTTCAGTGAAGGTGACTAAATTATTGTGACTATTTTCATTCTTTAACCAAGGCAGTGCAAGCACAAACAGCAGCGTATTTATGACCACACAGCTTCAGTAGGTATTGTACAACCACATGCAAAAGTCACAGAAATCAAGATGAATAGAAATCTCAACCGTTTTTAACTTACTTTAAAAACTTCTTTAAAGTGGACTAAAATTCTGTGTTTTGCTTTCTGAAGATTTGTTCTAATTTTTACTGTCACAACTTCTGTCTTTTGACCTCGCTATCAGACTAGTATATTCTGGACTGAAAAAGGAATAACAATGACTTGGGATTACGAGTCTGAGCAGTCATCTATCCAAATGGAATTAGTATGGAGAAAGTGTGTTTGTTTCAGTCCAGGACGATCAGGAACCAATGTTCCCGATTTGTGCTGCAGGCTGGCAGTAGAAGCAGCAAATCATATGCAGTGGATTTGAAGTCAAACAAGGACATCACCTAAAATGTATAGCTAGGCCTTCCCTTTCCTGGTGAGCTGGTGTTTTTAAAAGAGATGAGAAAATGAAGGCAAGACTGGGGAGGCACAGAAGGTGAGAAGGGAATAGTTCCACAAATTGAATGGCAAAAACCCAAAGGGTTCTCTGAATGACGTGGATAGTAAAGGGACAGTTTTGCCTGTACATGTTGATTTTTCTTCACTCTCTTTTCTGTTCATCTTTTTGTGCTTTGACAACAATTAAAATGTGACTGTTTTATAAAATGTTTCACAAAGTCTGTGTGCCCTGAATTTCTGTGTCTGGAGGTAGTGATGATCTAGAGGGTACAGATCATCTTTCAGGAAGCAAAATGAGTTGGAAGACATAAACCTTAGCGTTATACCTCAGAGCACATAGTATGAGACACATCTGATTTCTGTCTACAGCAAATTGGCCTTGTAGTAAGTAACATCCAAGGCTGGACACAGTTCTGCAGCTGAAGGAATATATGTCCACGAGGTTTCTAACATAGACTATGACAAACTACACAACAAATTTTATCCTTGTGGACACTGAGCTGTTTCTCAGGTTAAACAACAAACACCAAATATAGTTGTCCCAGATTAGGGAAATAAAATCGATCTATTTTCCTTCTTGGGCATCACCAAAGTAGAAGTCCTATGAGTTCTGGACAGCCATACTTCTGCAAGCCCAGCTGCATAATTTCTATTGCAGAAATTTTTCTGCATCATTGCAAATGCACCAAAAAAACCAAAAACCATGCAGCTTTTACAGTGCAGCCTGAGTTTTCAGATGTAGGATTTATCAAGTAATGCTTTCAACAGTAAATATACTTGACATTTAGTTGCTGAAGTAAAGTAAATATAGGACCCAATAGTGTCATTTTTATGGAGTAGAACTACACTTTAGAGTATATGTCAAATGTGAATTTCATTTAACTAAACAGAAAAGAACTATCTAATACTGACAAGGGATATGAAAAAGAGGTTGATACAAAACATTTCAAAGATTTCTTTACTGGGTATCCCTGAGGAGGAAAAACTGCTAGACCATCAAAGAGCTTTATCAATCTACCTACAGAGACTCTTTGGGTAAGACATTAAATTTATGCTGCAAAGACTTCACCGTCCATTAGAATGATTTTGATATTGTTACGTTGTTTCTCCTATGATAGTAGTCCATTCATACTTGCTAATTAAATCTCAAGCCAATGACAAATCTGGAGTTCAAATTTAGACAACGCATACGATCAAGGAAAAAAAACCTCATTGAATTCTCTCTCCTGTTGTGAGCTCATTACTGTGTATTTACATAATGTTGTTTTGAAAGCCAGTGAAATGACATTCTGTTATTGAGCCTCAACGGTTTTCCAACATAAAATCTAGCAATTATCCTTACCAGGTAAATAAAGTAACCAGTAAGTGAGATGGTCCAGCACAATGAATATAACACTTTCAATGTCTTCATAAATAACTCTTGAGAGTGCCTTCATATTTTTTAACAGGTTTTTTTGTAGAAATTTCTTTGGTAGCAAAAGAATCTCATTCTTATCCAAAGACTTCTGGTTTTTTATATGCAAATAAATGTGTTTTCATGTAATTTCACAGCTGTTAAAGTTATTCAGAACCTCATGTCACAGTTCGTCACCTCTCTAGAACCTATGGTATCAAGTGCAGATTTAAAGTTTACTTCTGATGTGAATAATGACTCCCTAGTAAATGTGCAGAATTCATTATGTTTTATTCTACCAAGCAACATCTTCTGAAAGAGAAATTTCCATTCCAGACATTTGAACACAATTTGCAATCAGGTATTTAGCGCTTTACACAAAATGCACTGAAATCTGAAATCTATTCTGAAAAAAAATCCTTATTGTGCTTCAGGTAAAGGTGTGGCAGCGATTTATTTTGAATTAATCATGAATGCAAGTCAAATTCAGTAAATGCTTCACATACATAGGTCATATCATCACCATGGAATTAACAGGACCTAAATCTCTGATGAAATTTCAGAAGGAATGAATTCCGAGTACTCCATTCAACACAAATCACAGAAGAAAACAGTATATAACATATATCTTTGGTAGACAGTGCAACACAATGCAAAAAGCATCAGGCTAGCCACAGCCTCCATCTTCCCCTGCTTTTGCTCATCCCTGATGTGGAGCTGCCCCATTGAAGGCCACTGCTAGTGTAATTCTGAAACTCACTGAGTGCCTCCAGAGTACTCACGCCTGTGACAAAGCCAGACCAAAGGCAAGCAAAGTGAAGACTGTGATCTTGAACCATAAAAGAACCTTCTGGGTCTAGATGATTCTTGCAGGAAACATCAGGTCAGTATTTTCATAACTCAAGTCTACAGGAAGTCAGAACACAAGCTAAATAAACTGGTTCAGATTGCTGGGTAGGGGGAAAGATTTATCCGCTTCTTCCAGTAGTGGTCTAACAGAAGATGTTGCCTCTGTGCACAAAACTTTACCTGATATTCTTATGTCACTACAACTACAGTATTCTAATACTAAAAAAATAGTAATAAAAAATATCTTTTCTAATCACTTCCTACTCAAAGCATCATTCAACATGTTAAACTAAAAGCAAGTAACATGACTCACACACACATATTCCAAAAAATCCCAGCAAACATCTCAAACAAAAAAAACCCTAAAAAAGATTCGATAACTAGATTGCTAATTAAAAGAATCCTATTTAAATATGAAAACTTCTAAGGTAGTTTTAGAAACTGCTGTAACCATTACAGTATTTGCATCTAATAAGAGCAAGCATAATGAAATTGTCTGGCAATGCCACACATACATCTTTATTCCTATTCCTACTCAAAAATAAAAGCATCATTCCATTAAGAAAAAGAATCCCTTTCTTTGTCCTTCTCATATCTATCTGTATTCTACTAAGGTGTGAATTTGGAGTTGTCATTAGGCTATTCTTAAGCTAAATTAGTCTTTCTGGGCTAAATCTACAAAGAAATTAAACTTGTGTTCCTATCTTTTCACTATAACTTTCCTTTTTAGATGAACTTTCAAAGCTGAAAATTCTGGGCTAACAACTCTTCTAATTTTTATTTAGAAAAGTAAGTGAAACCGTCTGGGACATTTGGGATTTAAACAATATTTTGTTACAGTTCTGCGGACTACCCAAAAACTTTACATCACTTTTTATGTAGCACCAAAGGAAAAACAAAACACGAGAGAATTTGGTGGTTATTTTCACTGTCATCTTCCTGGAGAGATGCTTTCGTTCAGCTTGTGTTCACTTCACAATGCAGTCCATATGTATTAACTTAGGAAAGTAATTTTATATCCCTTTTATTCACCTTCTCATCTGAGAATTAGGAATGTAATTATGTATAGTAGAGTCCTAACCCTGGGTGGGGTGGTAAGAATCGATTATTAACCCAGTATCAGATTCAGATTTAAAAAAAAATTAAAAAAGAGAAAGAAATCAAAAGAAAAATACAGGAGTAGTCTTTAATATGTACTTACATCCCTGAATGTCACCTCCTTAAGAAAAAACATGTATACTTATGTTAAGCTTATGTGTCAGTGATTTACTGATTTATGCACTAGTCCTCTTTTATATTTTTTAATCATTCCGAATTGAATCCAAAATCTCTACTTATGCAAATGCATGTGTTATATAGCCTTAAATGCTTTAGGAGAATTAATTAAAAGCACTTGGATTTATTTTTCTTGCTTGGAATTTATTTTAACATTTGGAAGCACTCAGTGGTGCTTCCGGAAAATCCTTCTGATGCCGAAAATTCTCAGACTTTACAAGAGTACCTTGATAGTCCTACTGAATGGATTACTAACATCATAGATCATGAGATACACAATTAGAATTATAAAGCTGGCATATGGCAAGATAGAAATTAATGCTCTTAAAAAATTCTGCTTCATAACCCACGCAACTCTTTTGCCCAACAGAATTCGATCATTCAACCACTGAACGTCTTTTCATTACAATGATTGCTGCTTTTGCTGTTAGGCTACAAAGCTTCTTTGTCTCAATTTCTGCAGTCAGGCTGATTTCCACCTTTAGAAGCTCAAAGAAATCAGAACTACTTTATTTTATGGACTTTTAGAAGAAGAAATTTCTTACATGTAAACATTCACAAGCGAGCCATACAATAAGCTATCAGAATTATTTTATATCCAATATAATTTCTACCTACTGGAAAATAATTAATCTTGTATTCAAAATTATTGCAGAGAACTTGCAATACTTTGTTGAGGAAGCCAAGTTTTCAAAAGGCTTTGCAATCAGCTTTGTAACTAAAAAGGAAAAAAAAAGATAGAAAAGGAATTCACACCTGGGCTTCCTAGATTATAGCTGTTCAAAATAACTGAATAAACAAAGCTGTACATGTCAGATCAGATCATCTATTTTAAAAATAATTTCTAAATTAAATTCAGTGTGTATTATGAGGTTCTTTGATATGCATTATTATCTCAATTCACCATTTATTGTCATTTTCTCTTGCTGGATGCCTGGGGATCAGACTGTACTCGTCAAGGTTTTGCATCTCTACCTCTTCCAAAGTCAACCATGTGGTCATCCCACCAGAGTATCAGTCTTGCCTTGCTCTTACTGCACCACTCTTTTGAGTTGACTTTGAATTATTTGTTTCTACTTTGGCCAGCTCCTAGGTTATTTCAGTGTGACCTATTTGGTCCTTCCTGCTCACCATCACACATCTCAAAGTCACTCATCAGAGGTGGTTCGCTGTATGTTTCAGCCACCTTTCACGTGCTCTACTTCTCTAGTGAGTTTGTCATTCCACAGTTTATGTACTGCTTTTTTTTTTTGCCCCAAGTATGTTCTCTCTCAGCCACCAAATCTCTCTTCCCCCTCCATATCTAATGCTTTTGCTGTTACACTGCAAAGCTTCTTTGTTCCATTTCCTGATGTCCAGTTGGCTTTCCCCTTCAGACATTTGTTCTCTTCTATGTTTCCATTGTACTTCTGGCTAAGCAGCTATACTTCTCCAACTTTAAACTGACTCCCACAGCCATGAGCTCTCTCTCAAAACTGCATCTTCAAATGCACACTCCACTTATCACCCTGCGAAGGATTTTGCATGTTTTTTCCAGACACTGATTAATTAAATTAATTTCACTTCCATCACCCCCCTTCTCCCACATTATTTCTTCTACCATATAACACAAAAATTTATCATCTGCTCTGTCATCCTTCCGCTTGCTCAGTGATATTAGTTCTACTCATATGGATTTCTCTTCCATTCGCTCTTAGTTTCTCTGACTTTAGGAATAAAGGCTGTTCTGTCTGTACAACACATAACAAAATGCCTGGCCCATGATTAGATGTCATTACAGCTATGACAATAATATCTCCAAACTGTTATCTCTGTTTAGAATAGATTTTTTTTTTTTAAATAGAGAAGAGCTGGATTTGACTACTATCTAAAATCTCCTACAAAAGTATTACAAAAAGACAAGTTAGCATAGTGTGTTACGTGAATTTGTTGGAAATGTTTAGGATAAGCTTTTACAATTAGAAGTCCCACAGAACAGTACAAAGATATAATAATTAACAACTTTTAACTCTTTTAAATGACTATATTTTATAAAGGAATGCCTTTCTGTGGTGTTTAAAGATACTGGGTTTTTTAAAGTCTTGGTAAAAGAAATGTCATGTTTTTTTTAGGCTGAAACCTGATCTCTCTTTGTACCAATTTGTAAGTAACATTCCTGGAAAATTACCATATTAAAAGATGCACCACCAATAAATTGTTAAAGCCTACCTTTAAAATATTTTCTATTTAAAAAAGTAACTGAATGCACTTGAACAAAACCAATGGGATTACCAATTGAGCTCTAATGACCAGACCATTTAAAAATCATCAATAATCTCAAGGTTACTTTAGTAACTCATCTATGAGTAGAAGAGAGGTATCACACAGCAAGGCAGCCAAAACAGTTCTATCTGCCAGACTCACCTAAAGTCACCCTAGGGATCTGCTTTGTCTTCTCTGGATCTCATGTCTATACAACTAGTAAATTCCAACATGCACTATCTCAAATACTCCTCTCATAATTATAAATTTGTTTCAGAAACATCCAAGACACATGAGTGGATCTGGAAAAGTTTTGCTATTCATCAATTCAAAAGCTCTTTTTTCCCCCCTTGAAAATATTGACTTAAAGTATTCCAAAATAGGCAAAATAATTATTGCTTCAAAATACCAATCTATACCTATCTGGAATTCCATCTACATCTATCTGGAATTCCATCTACAGTCCAGGAAGAGATAATTAAATTGATATATGACATGAAAATTCACTCTAATTATGTTAAGCCATTCACACAACAATATATTTAACAGAACAATTTCAGAGTATTTACGCTGCTAATTCTCTAATTTTAGTGTAATATTTTCCACCCATTAATAATCAGACTTTTATTTCTCAAAAAGTAGAAGTCATTGCACAAGAAGTATGCAAACCAAAAGCTAATATTAAGGATTGTTATATACATTTTCAATTTGTGATTGTCACTGGAAAGTATCTCTGACACAGATTTGTTTGATAAATATATATTGTGATGTTCCCTCCTTTTCTCCACACTCTTTCTGTGTACTTAAGTCATTAAAATGCTAACAAGTATGTGCAGAGAATATCTGGCCCAAGGGGACCATGATTTTATTAGCGAATTTTACACCTATTTTAACATATGCATCTATTTCCCCTCATCTCCACCCCCTCCTCCAGGGTATAAAAATGATGGTAAAAAAAAAACCTCTCCCACAGAACACATTTTTTTTTTTTAATACAGAACTGTGCTAAACTGCATTATCATTTAATATGCTTAACTTCCTCTCCAACAGCTATGTATTAGTTCTTTCACCAGTTATTTACATACCTCGAACTAACCCTGGCCCAACACTTAATCAGAAACTCTGAACTGCAGACCTCACCTTTCTTCAGGCAACACTTTTAGGATGTTCACTGTGAGGTGTGGAACTGAAAATATTTTATTTCGGAGAAAGAAAACCATTCCCAGGGCTCTTTTTGAGCACCTGACATTGTACTGCCCCAGCAGAAGTCAACAGCTGATGGACATGTAGCTGCTCCTCTTTGCCTCAAGGCAAAGCTCACTCACTGTTATTGTTTGCTCTTTGTCCTGTATGTTTGTGTCTCTGTTTGTAAAGCGTGGCCTTCCACTGTATCTCAGACACTTAAAATACTATATGGATGCAATTCATTTTAATGATCTGTTCTGTTCTCTTATACTTTCAACATATTGTTCAGTAAATTAACTTTCCTCTGTTTCCTTTCAAAAGAGCAGCCTTTCACAACACAGAATGTACAATTGATTATTTTTCTTAGACTGCTGTATTTCCATGAGGTGCTGTTTTGCTTTTGTTGTACAGCCTTTCAATTAACAAATAGTGCTAGGAGTACAAAATACTGAAATATGCAGGAGAAATAGGGATCTATGTGTCCATAATGAGGTATATGAAGTGAGGTCCTCTTTTTAATGCCCCTGAGAATCAAAGATATTGTAAGAAAAGTGACCTGAAAAAAAAAGGCATGGAGAATTTAGGGTCAAAGTCTAGCAAAAACCCCCATCAAATAATCAACCCAGAACTGCACTCGTTACTGTCCAAGTCAGGACACTGCTCCATTTTGAAGAAAGGAATAAGAAACAAACGCAAAATCTAGCGGTGCTGTGTCTCACAGCACTTTGAAGAAAAAAGCTGCTCTGGGGGTTCCATGAAGGCAATATAGTAAGTTGTGGCAGAAAGATGAACTGTTGTCAAAACAGCTATGGTAAAGATAAAATATAAACACTTGCAGTTGAAAATGTGTTTCTAGGAAGTTTATAATCTTCATCACCTACAATAAAGTCAGCGTAAGGGAAATGACTAAAACAAAGAACTCCTGATGATGTCTAAGTGAATAACCAATGAAAAAAGAAATAATTTACAGTAAGAAAAGGGAAGAAAAGGGAAGACAAAATACCAGTCACTGGATTTTATCTATCAGGCCCTTGGAAGGATGCATATGGTGAACAGGGAAAGCACAGGAACATTCTCAGAACACGACAGAAATGAAAGTGAGTTGACAAGATGCTTCCAATCAAAACTGAAAGACTGTTGAACAACATCAGGTTGGAGGTTTCTCTGATTTCTATAGAAAAGATAGCTATTTTATCTGTAAGCCACTTGGATATTTTTAATAGGCATAAGCAGCAAGTTGGCATCTCACCTAGACGGTTTCCTTCTCTATGGAGACCCACTATGGTTTTCTCCATTGACATGGTCTTGAAACACAAAACTTTGTAACTACACTGTCCATACAAGGAGAGCACTAAGCACAACCTTTGATTGTAATTTGATACTTTACATAAGAAAAAGAAATGTTCTATCACCTTTTTCTTTCTCTTTCAGTTTCTCTCTCTCAAAAAGTCTAGCATTTTTTCCAGACAGTTTTACATTATTTGAGAAAGACTGTGTAAATATATGGGAGATGAAAATAGCCCGCCAATGAGAATAATTTGGTAATACTGTATGTGAATAAAAGATGCGAAAACACACTGTTATAAATGTCTTAATCCACCAAGTTTTAGTACAGAGTATATTTTCAGCCATACAGAACAGGTACCCACATCTTCCTTTCTCTACGGAAGTCACAGTTCAAATTTGGAATATTATGCGTGTTTCATAATTGATAGAAAATACCATCAACTCTCCAAAATTGCCCCCAACTTAGTATGTCAAAAGAATTTAATGCCTTTGGCATTGAAGTAATATATGAGGAATGGAAACTGTTATGTACATTTCTAGAGTTATTGGAGACTCTGTATGCCATTAAATAATTATAAACTTTCTTTATCTAGTCGTGTCACTACTATATGGCTGGGATTATTACACCCATAATTAAGATTACATGGCTTGATACTTTAGAACACACGTTATAGACATTGTTACAGAAATAATTTACTGTATAAGGATGGAAACAGTGAATTATTTCAATTGACACTAAGAACTTAAATTCATTGTAGTGTACTCTTGAGGTACTAGATACAGTCAAAAACGCCAGTAACATTCAAAATTTGACAATCCTGAAGTTAAATTGTATCTGTCACTTAAAGATGGATTTCTATGTCTGCTTTCTCATTAAAACAGAGTAAATTGGTAAACTTTAACTTTTCTGAAAACTACTTGATTCCATTTTCAAAAATGAACTCAGGAGCAGTTCAGGTTTGGGCTCCCTTTTATCAGCCATTATAGAACCTCAAAGTAGTTCAGCTTCAAGTTGAGACGCTCTCCCTCTGATTTGGGACCCACCATACAAAGGAACCAAATCTCATTCTTAACGAATACTCAAATATACAAAGATAAACAGTTTTTATTTCACAGAAATAATATTTTCAAACACTTAAAAAACTGAAAGCATGCAAAAACTGATCAGCAAGACTTTAGTAACGTAGGCAAATCTACAATAAAATGGAAGTATTGGCAAAAAGCAGGGGCAAAGATGAACAGTGAAATGCATTTTATTCACCCTAAGACCTTTTCCAGTGTTTTCAGAACAGGTAGAAAAAACAGAGTTAGTTATGAGCACTTTACCTTTTATATACAATGAGGATAGCCTACGAGATGGCAAATGAATGCTTCCAGAATGGTGAAAGAGCACAGCTTTATGGTATATAACTACTTTTGCATGCACTTTGACAAGAGCTATCCAGAGTGTTAAAGGACAGTTAAGAAAAATTTATTAGCAGTAAGACATTACCTTGGTCTACATGACAGAAAAATGTAAGAGTTTCAAGATTGTTCTCAAGTTACTCAAGAACAAGAGTTTTTCTCACTACTCATTTTGCTAATCAGACAGAAAGTGTGCTGCAACACTGAAAAGTGTGTTTATGTCCATGTGACAGATCTGGGGACCTGGGAGCTTTTTTTTATTCTAGAGTCAAGAGGATACAAAATTATTGCGTTTGCTGCTGTCAATTTCTACAGTTTTTGTGCTAAAAGCAAGGTCTGTGCATTTATTGTGTTAAATGAAATTTTCAGCCATGTACAAATTTATTTTATAAGTTTTAAAACATTAGCAGCTTCTGAATATCTCTTTTATACAAAGGCCCCAGGTACAAAGACTGTGTGCTAACTGGAATCCAAATCCACTCTTACCAGTTCAAAAGCAGTTGTCACAGGTTATATAAAACTTTCATGCAGAACTAAGGATCGTGTGCAGAAGGAGGAATCTAGATAACGTGTCAATCAAAACATCCAATCTGCTCTCTGAAATACCTGCATATCATGCTCTCAAGCCCTGCTACTTTGATTTCAAAAAGCTGAAAAATAATTGCCTTCATGCACTTTTGTGCATTTTTAAATTACATGATCTGCTAATAATATAAGATGCTCCCAGCCACTGCTTTGGAATTTCTGACTGGAGATTATTGTACTGATTATTGCAGAAGATTTTCTAGAAGTTCATCACCAGAGTGTTTCTATCAATGATACAAGTAGCAAAAGAAGTCTAGTTTTCTAACCAATTACTTGTAGACAGCTGCCTAAGAGTGCAAACTTATGCTCCAAGCATGAAGTTTAATGAAATAAAAGTTAACATCAACTGGCAACATTATAAAATATTCCCAACAATAAGGAATATGGACAAAAGGATTATTTTTTCCCAAGGTACTGCCTTCAACCTCCATGAAAGACCTACAAGCCTCTTGCTGCCTTTCCAAGATTAATGTTAGTTTAGGGAAGATCAATGGTTCCTTGGCCACCAGCTAAAGGAAAAAAATCTTTCATTTTTATATCCCACTTGCCAGTTTGTCACAGGTAAGAGTGAGTATGCATTTGGATCTGATAGGCTCATAAATAAAGTAAATAGTGACTAGAGCAATATTCTGAGAACTGTTAAAGTGTTTTATTTTTATGCCTGCTTCTTCCCTCATTCCAGCCTCTAAAATATCCTTATAGAATCTATAGATTTCAAACAGAAGATATGCAAGGCCTCCCGTAAGATGATGTCTTTCTGTTGTCAGCCCTTGACACAGATTAACCTGGTACACAGCTACCAATTTTTTTGGCAGATTTTAGCAGAGCTTCAAAATTCATATTTTCTATCATTTGCATTTGAAGAATATAATATACTGAGTTTATCTGGTTGTTCCTCACATAAGGAACAAGAAATTTTTTAACTTAGTAATATGGGCAATCTATAGATTTACTTTTATTTAATATTTCACAATAATACATCAAAATCATTTTGTGCTTTTAAAATATTTAAAGACTGATGTTTTCTGATAACAGACAGCAATTTCTAACAGTGACAAAGAAGAAATGTAGAAAAGTAAAGTAATTTATTCGTAAAAGCTACTACCAAGGAAAAGACAAAAAGAAGCAGGGAAGGGGAAGGAGGGAGGAAGGAAGGAAAGAAGGAAGGGAGGGAGGAAGGGAGGGAATATTCTACATAAAATTGAAACATAACAAATGCTTAAGAAATAGTACTGTAAATATAAAATTCTTACTGCCATGATGCTCATTAACCTGAGAACGCAATTGTAAGCATATGTGTTGGCAGAAGTTCATGACGGATGACATCTTGGATTAGTTGCAAGAAGATAGTTTCCATCACTTTTGAAATCACCTCTTTTTACAATCAAAAAGCATTGTATTTAAATGTGATAAGAATTTACTTCTTTTTGTACTGATTGTTATAAGTACTCTGCTTGTGTTAATAAAATAACAAGAAATATAAAAAAGGAATAGACCCATCAGAATTATTTGTTTACAACTGAACTACATTTTATCTTGTTAATCTTCCATTTTCCTTGCATCATGCATGATTGTTATAGGCTTAACTACAAATATTGTGGAAGTAGAAAACCTGTTTTTAAAACTTTACTACATATGTGTAACACCTCTTTACTAAAATAAATTTACAGAAGCTAAGAAAGCTGGTTTTAAAAAAGGCTATAGATATTTTTACTTGAAAGTAGGGAAATAATTCAGTAATACGTTTGTTTTAGCAGTTAGGAAGGGAGACGTTTGTTTAGAGTTAAGTCTTACACTTATTCAGTGCTGGCAATAAGGGTAGAGTAGGTGTGCTGAGAAAAGGACGCAAGTCTACTTAACAATGGTGATTGGACTTCAATGAATAAGATGAATCTTAAGATAATCTTAAGATAATTCTTAAACCAAATATTAAATCTCAAAATCATAGAATTTTAAGAAGGAAATCTAGGAAATACTTTTGTGTCAATGGATTTTTTTCAATTTTCTGTTAAGAAATAATTCTACTCCTTGAATGCATGAATGGATAGTTGAACTCATAGTTTATGCATAGAATTTTCAATGTTTGAAAAGTACACTCTGAGACTCTAAGGAACACTTCACAGGTATAACATAGGTTCTTCATCTGTCTAAAAATGCTAACTGGTTAGGATTATTTCAATTTTTATTTTCTCCGTTCCATATGCAATACACTACAGTGTTTGTACTTCAGGAACAAAAATAACACATTTAATGGGAAATCTGGATAAGCAATGAGTCTTGTAACAAGATCCCCAGAACTGTGGAATAACCATCACAAAACAGATTCAGGCACCCATAAAAATATCAACTTTCCATGGGTCTGTACAAAATACACAGGTTCAGTAATGTAATGTACTCATCCCACACAGCTTTCTGTGCAATTTTTGTTTAAGGGTGTAGGAATTGTGCTTTATATCATGTCAGAAAGACAGACATATTTTTCTCTCTTTTTGCCAATCTTATCTACTCAGTTGTGACGGGAGGCCATCTCTCCATATGTGCAAATATTGTACCTAAGAAAGTGAGTCTGTACTACCAGCTGAAGGTTTAAACTCAAACAAACCAAGATGAATAATTACAGCCATCAAGAAAGCCCAAATTCACATCATACATACATTTCAACCCACATTTATAAACAATGACTCATACTACGCTCTATCACTTTTCCCAGCAGGCTCTACAATGATTATAATGTGTTTTGTAATAAAATGTTAAAGGCAAAATCATTTTCACAAAATGATCCAGTGGTTTTATATATAAAAGGGAATTCTGAGGCACCTCATTATAAAATATATTTCTATAGAATAACTGTAACGTCATTTGTCACAGACTCTGGAAAGCATGGATACCTGAATACCGTAACATAGGAAGTAACTGTGAACCATAAATCCAAAATGTGATAAATATATGCAATGTGGTCCAACACTCATTAAAATTGAAAGTATATTCCCCCTTTGGCTTCATCGGGCTTTGATCGTGCTTGGGTGCATGGTACTCATTCTTTAGAGTATGCTTATAATATATTTCCCTGAGACGAAGAATCAGGGGTAAAGAATTTTAAGTATTAAATAATATAAATCCACATCAGAATTTAGAAGATAATTAGTGAAAGTATCAAAACAACTAATGAAGTGGAGGACGTTCTCAGGAACCTGTTGTCTCATCATCATCTCAAAGCAAAAAAACAGTTCTGAAATGTGTGTTTTGCTAAGTTGTTTTATGGACTTTTAAATGGCGTTGTCCCTCAAGATTTCTCTTAATCATATGTATCTATTATGTCATGTACAGAAAAATGCATATAAAATTCACTGTTACTCTAGCCAAGTATTAATCATTTGACAGATTGCCTGCACAGTACAGCTACCGAAAAGAGGAAAAAATGTCATTAAAGGACAGATTAGCTTCCAGAAAGTGAGAAAACATAAGATGATGCAAGATAACCAAAGTATATCTACAGATATACCAGAACTGGCAAGAAGTAAAATAAAACTGGAGCAGAACCACCGAGTAAAATAATTAGCTCTGAGGATAAAAGGTTTACATGTTTTGAGACTTTTATTTTGGACAAGCTGGGGTGTGGTCCTGGGGGCTGAATACCCAGTGATTAGTTGGAGTGCATTAAACTGGAGTGCATTCCTAGAACATATTTTCCAGTCAGTTTAATCCAAAAGTAATCCAGGTCAAGAGCTCTGAGACTGATTCATATTATGAACCAAAGCCCGGTAAAGTGAAGACAACTGGGAAATTCAAAAACATGCTCCTGACAAAAAATCAGTACAGAAATAAAATTAAAATAAGGCAAAAAAAAATAAAAATCTTTAATCATTACACCAAGAGATTCCAAAAGAAAATATGGAAGTACAGAATGGAAGTACTTAGTATAACTTGGTAATATAGAAAATAATTTGTCACTCGATCAAAGGAATTGATTGATGGAGCTAGAATAGGTTTGAGCCACAATGACCACAACTTTTACTTTAAAAAAAATATCTCTGTCAAATTGTTGAATACTTTCAAGCAACAAATTTACACAGCTGGACAGCAAAAGCAAAATGTTGCGGAATATAATCCAGTAACAGTCAGGATGAGATACAAATGGAAATAGCTTTCCTGCTTCCTGCAAACATTTGAGATATTCCATTAAAGTCAAGTTGATACTTTCAAGCCAAAAGCTGTTAGGTGAATGACCACCCACATTCTCAAAGCAGAGATAATTTTGTTTAGAGTACTCAGGAAACTGAGGTTTAAGAGTTTAAATTCTTGCTTAGAGAGGACGAAACCATGATTCTGTATTGGAATATCCAAATCTCAGTGAATTACATCAGCCCTTAGACTACTGCAAGTTTGATGAGGTAAAGGAATATAGTATCATATCTTCCTTTATTCTGATATAAAATTCTGCCTTATAAGAATTAACAGCTGCAGTTAAGCCAAACTTTTTGCTTTTTTGTTTGTTTGTTTGAAAAGAATGAACATCTTTCAGTCAAAACAGAATATTCCTGTTCAGCTATAGAATCTATGATGTGATGGTGAGAAGAACAATTTCCAAACCAGAACCTAATACAAATGCAGTAATATGTTCTCCTTTGCTCACTTATAGATAACACCTGCTACTACTGCCAGGCATTACACAAGCATACGAAAAGTCTTCTTTAGAAATCAGAAGACAGAAATGCATCATTCTGAACACCATTAAGTCAACTAATTTAAAATATAAACATTACTATAGAGGCATATTACTAACAGCTGTTTAGTAACATATTTTGAAATGTAATGCCTTCAAACTGGACTCATCACTAGACAATCAACTAAGCAAGTAGCCAGAACATAGCATTTGATTCAGATTGCCTTCAAATATTCCCCAGTATTGAGTCAATCGTGTTGTTCTCACCAAAAAAATCTATTCCATTTTTACAGACTGGAGTACAGCAGACAAGGCACGTACCCATTCTTCTTTTCCCTGGATCACCAGCAGTGGGGTGTTGCACATCAGGGCTAACAGAGGAGTGACAGACTTGCTGCAGCTCTACATCTTATACTTTAAATGCTGGCATTGTTGGCCCACCCACTGTACCCACAAACTCATATTATCAATTACCTCCAGCCACAGCTCTAAAGATAAAGCTGAATCACTGCATCATCAATTTTACCGCTAAGCATTGAACTATTAATAAATGTTTCTGAATATAATCTGCACAATATGAATTCAGAATTACATATTAGAGGAAGGAGTAAAGGAGTAGAGCAATATATCTTAGATTTCCACTGAACATTTAAATATTAAAAAGAAAGTTCTTCATATCATATTTTAGCTAGACAACATATTCTTTGGTACCTTTTCAAAGCTTCCACACACATGGACAGCTATCTGAAAGCTGTCCAAGCATATGCTGTGTTCTTTCAGAAAAAGAACAAAAGCCCTACAAACAAAGGGTTTGGGGGCGTAGTAAGTGGGTTCTGTGTTCTTTTTAACAATTTTTTAAATGCTTTTCCTTTGCATCTCCACAACTGTGTATGAATGCTTCATTTACAAGATAAACTGACTTGGTTTTACACCTTGGATCTCCTGTGTGCACCGGTCATTGACTGAGTCCAAAAGATGTAAACCATAGGATATATTCTGGAAAAATTAAATGAGAATATGTAGGGTAATGTCCAGACAAAGAGGCTTCTCAAAACTGAGAACACTTGCCCATCTCAGGTGTAAAACTGATAGCTCTTAGGAGCTATGTAACCCAAAAGACATTGAGCAACTTCTTTATTTGCCCTGATCAGCCTCAAAACAGACAGAAGTATTCAATGTATAAAACTGCACACCAAAAGGCTCATCTTACAATGTGCACTACTGTCATATGAAACCACTCATTTTACAAGATGACTGAAACTACCAGTTAAGGCCAAATATTAATTTCCAAGAGGCTACAGAAATTGCTATTGTTCCAAGTGCCCTTCTGTTGCAATCTCACTAGAGAAAGAGAATTCCTCTTTTGAAAGAAACTAAGCTAAAAAATAATCACACGTCAATGTTTCCATAACCTAAAGAGATCCAAGTAGATGCAGAGCTCATAATATCTTAGATTCACACCTATGACATTCTGTAAAGACTGCCATATTCCAATGCTCACATGATGATAAATTGTATCCAAACTTGTACGCTATAACATAAAGTGGACAAAGATCCCTCTGGCTTGACACCACAAAGATCTAGCAGTGGCAAAAAAAGACCCAGCCCATACTACAAGAACAGGGAAAATTTACACAATGACCTTCCTTAAAATAACTTCCATAAACTACAAGAGAGTGGAAAAGTACCTTGGGATATCATCATCTGTCTTGATTATTCTTACTTTTCATTATATGTATTAAAGCATAATATCTTATGAATTTCTTTATGAAATAAAAAATAATTGTGAAAATAAATAGTGAACTCTTTATTTTGGTCTTTAATGCTTTGAGCTGCATTTAGCTTACTCTTGAAATTTTTAATCTCATAAATTGGGACAGCCTAACTTAAAAATACAGCTACAGATCTCATCCAGTTGTTATAGCCAACTCCTTCACTCTAAGAGTCAGAGAACGTGCACACACAGATAGAAGAATTTGCTCTATATATATGTTGAAGTCCCTGTCCACTGAAATCAGAGGGAAGAAATGGATATGTTAACTGCCATGAGACATAATGGATATGCCTCAGGTTAAATGTGATCTCAGGCATAATGCTGCCCTTGGAAGCTATTGATACACAATGTTGCATACTTTATGAGTTGATGCTTCAATAAAGAAGCAAAAGCAACAGCTGTCTTGGCCATAGCACACTTTTATCACATTCAAGACTCCTCTCATTTTTATGCCAAGCCAGTGGAAAACTGAGATATATAGCTAGGTAGGTATTTAGAATAGTAATGGGAAATAAAACTAAAAGCCTTAAACTGCCTTTAAATTGCAAATGTTTAAACCCATATTTACATGTGCATACATAGACAAAGGAATAAGCAAATAGATAACAAAAATCGGGAACAATAAACAGGGAAGTAATATAGTACCTGAACATGTGGTCAGAGAAACTAAGTGTAGCTTATTCTTTGTAATAGAATATCTATAACATTATCTTTGCTAGATTCCATTTTAAACAATGCTTATTAATAATGCATCATCTAATTTAACAATGTATTTTAGTAAGAAAAGAAAAGTTAAGGATTACCAGATTTAAGGCTCCTAAAATGCATATATAGGGAAAATGCTGAAATATTGTGTATAGCAAACTGTTGCAGCTATTAATATAATCTCTGAAGGGTTACAAATTCTGTCTTTTAAACAAAAATATCAGTGTCATTTGGAACTGTTTGTTTAAAACTTTCAGACTGACAGAATGGGGACATAAAAACATACGGCTAAAGAGAGAAGATGCCATGATGGTATATACATCTGCTTGCTATACATATCTACATACTATACTGATATTTAAAATACATCCCTTGACGTGCATATTTTTCTCTATTTTCACAAATTAGTTTTCACTAAAGTGCTTGTTATAATTCAAAAGTATGATAATTGGACTTATTTTTAACAGCAAAAATAAACCCCTTAATGTTTCCTCATAGTGTGATGTTCTCTTCTTGTAAAGCTATCTGTTAGTTGTTAAAAGTACTTTAAAATCTTTAAAAATTAAAAGTATTTAAAATCATGAAGCTAAGGTAGTTTAAGATACTTTTACGTTCCAAATTTCATCCAGTGTGCACAAAACTGAGAACATACTACTAGTGCACCAGTAGAAAAAAGGCGGTCAGAATAAATGTGTTATTGTGCAGTGAAATGACTCAATACCTGTTATTTACTAAAGTTATCACTGCTTGTAGTACACAGATAGATCCTGAAATATGAACCATATGATGCCAGAGAGAGGAACTGTATTAGCCCACCATTCCCTTTCTTCCCTGAAACAAAGAATAGCTCAGGGAGATGTGAGGTTGGTGTAACCAGTCAATTAAGGCCACTTCAAGCTATAGGCATTCACAAAGCAGCAGAAATGGACAAATTAAGTCTCTCATAAATCCTTTTGGTTGATTTTTACTGTTTTATCTCAGTGTGTTTGCCTGAAACAGGGACAATCCTTCCACTCAGGAACAACACTATGTTGTAATTTCTATTTAAACATTAAGAAGAATAAATAACGAAACTTTAAGTCTTAAAACCAAAATTGAATCAAGGGCCTTTTTATTGCCACCAAACCTCATTCAAATATAGGTTTGAATATAAATCTGCAGTTTGAGGCCATTTTTATTTTCTTCTGATGATCTTCTGCCTTATGATTACAGCGGGTGGTCACATATCACATGCTCCCTTCATCATTCCGCATTGCTCCATGGCACCACCATTATGATAGGCAGACCCTTTAAACATTTAGGAAAAGCTTAAGGCTTCTCTTGAATTCCTTTTTAGCATTTCTATTTTCTCTTTTTGGAGAGCTTGTTTTTTCCTTCTAACAGCAGTACCTCACAGTTAAGCTCAGAAAAACCCTTTACCACAGGATGTTTCTTAGAAAGTTGTCAGGGAAACTGGAAGCATTAGAGGAATTTGAGACAAAGAAAATGCAGCTAAGTACTATAACTCTGTCTCACTCAAAGTAAGCACAAGTAAAAGCCAAGTCCAGGGAGAAAATGCCAGTTGCAATTGTGTTAAAGACCTAAGGAAATGTGATACAGAACTACTTCCAACAAATTCAAAAATTCTTGATTAAAAAAATGAAGGGGCAAGCACAGACTCCAAGCCATAACAACAGTAAAAAGAGTCAAAGAATCATCACTACTCTTTCCTCTGGAGACTTCCATTACTCTTTCAAGGCATCTTTATTCATAACAAAAATATAAGAACAGTTCTAGCTCTCACATACCCTCTTTAATAAAGAGCCTAGACAAAGGGTAAACCAGAATGTAACAGAAATGTACTTCAAAAGGCAGTTGGTTTCACATAGCCATAGCACATTCAGTTTTTTGGCTGCTGTAAATACTTGATAGTAAATGCCTCTTAATCCCTGCTATTCACTGTGTTGTACAAAGTAAAATCTCCCAGACTAATTGGCCTAATTTATTTGTTTAATGAAATGCACGTCTGTAAAGTGGGATATCTGGATGAAATCTAATGGGCTATGATATGTAAGAAGTCACGTTGGACAAACCTAAAGTTCTTTATGCTTTTGAACAATAAGGATAGGAACAGTCCAATCATGACTGTTTACAGAGCTTATTTGACAGTACTTGGTCAGCAACACTTTGTCATCATAGACGTATTGTAGACTACTAACAACGTACCTACCTATATAACTACAGGTATTAAAGACTAAATATAAGCTAACAATAAAAACGCTACAAGTTTAGAACTACAAATGAGTCCTATACTCTTTCAAAGAGGCAACATAGACACAAGCAGAACTGTCATAACCTGAAAGTAGACACAAGCAGAACTGTCATAACCTGAAAGTAGGAAAACTTGTGCTTTGCTCATCGATCTATCTCTCTTTTTTCCCTTTTCTCACAGTCTAACCAGCACTTACATAAAACCTCTTTTTGGCACCTTTTTCACTTTCGCATTCTCAGCAAATTTCATTCAGTTTTCCTCTGACTAAATATCTGTATCAGCTATTGGGGTGTATAAAAAACAGAACAACATTTTTACATTTCTTCTCATATCACCCCACCTGAAGGATTTCTCTCAGGCACAGAATGTATTTTTGCACATTCATAAAAGTGAGGCAGACATGGTAAGGCTCTACAATGACTTAAATAAGGTTTTCAGTCTATACCTCGATACTTTATTTAAAACAATAGCAAAATTTATTTCAGCTTAGTGATTTTAGCATAAAGACTAAAGCATCTAACTGGATATAGTATGTGAATATATATATATTTTAAATATCTACCTTAATTTTCTTGTATATGGTCATCATGTTTGAAGCAAGAAAGTATGTAATTATGAAAAGTTAGCATTTGGATTTACAATACAATCAGTAAGAACAATTAATTGAAGAAAATGTATTAGGTACTAATTAAGAACTACTTTTTTGAAGTAACTTATACCACAAATGCTTTTGCTGAATTTCTGTGAGATTGTTTAAAAATTCATCAAAGCACTTCCAAATACAGTTGGGCTTTGAAATATGTAATCAAACTCAGTGTTAGTAAAGATCTCCCTGCCCATTTTTAGCCTGATTGCTTAAGGAAGCAAAGATAATGTGACTGACCTCTATGCTCAGCCTCCCTCTTCCAATCCCTATGCTTTCAAAACAGTTGACCAATTTCCTTCAAAGGCAGAAAAGTGGAATAAAAATAATAGTATTTCCCTAACTTGCAAAAATTGTTTTACAGGTAGAGGAAAGAGATAAATTAGTTGCTCTTTGGGGAGAAACCTGGATTTTATATAATCTACTTAATCAGTAGCTGTGGAGACAGTCAGCTTCCACAAAGCCACAGTACGCACTGCCAGGTATCTTAGAAGGATTAGAGGTACCCAGTGCTCTAGTTGAGAAAGACACACTTATTAAACAAGAATCACTTAGCTCAACAGCTCAGGCAAAATCTTATCTACTTACAAACACTATGGAGATCACTTTCAGTAAAAGCCCGGCAGAAACATTGCAGACCTTCTGCAGTTGTTGAGAAATCCTATGTTGAGTCAGGGAACGAGTAATAACCCCGAAAACTATCACAAGAGTACTGTCCACTGTAATGCAGTAGAAGTACTGAAGATCCTCTTACATTGCCCAATATTTAGCACAGATGTAATATTTCATAAAACATTAATAACTTGATGAAGTTAATCACACCCATGTTTTCCAAATTGAATTCTTCACTGAGTTCAAAAGTGCTGGGTTCTACCATAAATACTCACTCACTGTTCGTTTGACAAACAACTATCTAACTAAGCAGCAAAAACTTACAAATCAGCTTGTGGCAGAAAAATGTATTAGTTCTATTTTTATATAATTTGTGTTCAACAGAAGTTGGATTCCCATAGAAGCTGTCTGACATTAATTGCAAGGTGACTCGTGTCTGGTTTGCACTAGAATTGGTACCTATCAGCTGCCTTAGTTGGTTCGCAGCTGCAGCAGTGAAGAAGACAAGCAAATGCAAGAGAAGTACAAAAGAGCAACTCCTTTGGCTCTGACCTTCTTCCTCAAATTCTATGCATTAAGGGACCAAATCTTATGAAAACAAAACAAAAAACTGAATTCATAAGATCTGTTCACATTTAGCTTCAACTTACTACACCACTGTGCCCATTAACATCCAATAGGCTACAGAGTCTGAAACTTGTAGTCAGAGTAACAGTGGTACACAACAAAGCTTTTTGGTCCAAACAGAGATTTCCTCAACACACTTGTTGAGGTAAGCATTGCCAGTCAATTCAGAAAAGTTTCTCTAGGCATAACAGTACTGACAAGGACGTGGGAAAATTTTTCACCTTCAAGAATTTGCCCCTCGCTGGCAGCTGATGAAAGATGTTGTGAGAATCACTGAATCAACATGTACTCCATGTGGCGTTCTGCCCTCTTCATGTTGTACTAAAGTAAAATGGGCATTCAGTAGGTTTTCAAAGAACTTATTATACTTTATCTTTTTTTAATTATTAGTTTTTTAAGCTTAGATTCTTTAGCTACAGGTTTATGCATCTTCCCTGTCAACAAGTTTTCAAACTTAATGAATAATAAACTTCCATGTCCAAGGTCTTGAAATGTCTATAAAATTATGTACTATTTTTTGTCACCTTCTCTTGAAAAATATATGCTTTGACAAGGTAGAACAGCTGTAGCAAACTGTGATTGCTGATGTATGAAATGTTCCATTAACAAAGGCAAAAATAACCTCTGCAAGTTCACTGCTCTGCTGAGCTATTCACTGGGTACAACACCAAAAAGTAACATTACTTTTCAGCAGCATTTAAAATTAATAGTTCTCATGTTAAATGATGTCATCTGTTTCTGTCAGTTGTTTATGGAACACACATTCTACGACACTAGACTGTCTTACTGTGTACTATGAGAAAAGATGCAGGTCTGGGCCATTCGTATTTTGCCTTGCCCTACTTCAAAAGATTTCAATCAGAACTTGAATATTGCCTTCTGATACAAACACGGAAAAATGCCTAAAGCTATCTGAACCAAATCTGGCACAAAACATTGCTCTGAAAGTATTATTTAACTAGTTTTAGCCTATAGCATGGTTTTACAGCTAAGTTATAAACTCCTTAATAATAAGATGCCTAATAAAAGTGCTGACAGACCATTCACAGCTTCAGCAGGGCTCATTAAAATGCACTAGAATAGAACATTCCCAGGATGACGGGTTCTCAGTGCCAAGAAACAGCTGACGTCTTGATAAACATGCGCATTTCTCAGCATGTGCACTACATACTCACTTTTCCTCTCTGGACAGCATGTAATCGTGTTACTTTCTGCAAAAATAATGACTTTGGCACTGAATATTAATGGCCTGTTTAGCAACTAACATAAAATCATATCCTACCTCTACAGAAGAGCATGACAACATTGCCATAAATTAACTACAAAGGATAAGTCATCTTGCTTAAGGCCTTGTTGAGTGTCTCAAGGAAGGAGGTCCTACACCCTCCTTTGGAAAATTCTGTGAGAGATTCAGACAAATTTTAGCAGAGCCTGTTGCAATAGTGTGAGGGATAATGGTTTTAAACTAGAAGAGAGTAGCATTTAAACTAGATATAAGGAAGAAATTTTCACGATGAGAGCAATGAAACACTGGAACAGGCTGTGTAGTGTGGTGGTAGATGCCCCATACCTGGAAATACTCAAGGTCAGGTTGGATGGGGCTCTGAGCAACCTCCTCTGGTTGAAGATGACGCTGCTCATTGTGGGGAGCTGGACTAGATGACTTTTAAAGGTCCCTTTCTACTCAAACCATTCTATGATACAATGATTCTCCCCCTCAAACCAGAGGTGCTCCTAATCCTCTTGAAAAAAGCTTTGACATACTTGTAATCGCTAAACATTTACTGGGCTCTAATGCAAGGGCTAAACAGGACTAAGCAAATCGTTTACATGAGAGCACAAGCCCAGCTGTCCTCCTTGTTCCAGTGCCTATAAGCAGTTTGTATTACATAATAATTTAATAAGATACAAAAGCAATATTGGAACAAGAACTGGAATCCCGACCTAATTCCTGGAATCAATGCCTGAAACACCAGTCTCTGGAACCATACCTAATCCTTTCTTGCTGGTAAATGTTATTTTATTCAGAACATAACACAAAGGAAATCCACTGACTCCTGAAATTCATTTCCTTCGGTCACAAATCCCTCCCACATACTGGTTACCTTAATATAGATAGGGAAGTTTGATACAAAGCCTTGCTGGCAGGCCACTGTTCAGAAAAGTACTCCAATCCAATAACATGAAAGTCAGAAAGGAAAAAAAAAGAATATTGACTAAAGAGCACACACAGATAAGAGTTTACAACTCAAATCTTAACAGAGTTAAATGAATCATTTAGTTAAAATGTAAATATATAGAGTTATAAATCTTTCTTGATTTCTAGAAAGTTTTTTTTATTTTTTAAATTGCCTACAAAGCATCTGTTTTCCAGCATGAAAACATAATTTGTCATACCAATTATTGATCTCTACAGAGCCTCTAATGAGACTGGCAGTCACAGAACCACACAATTTTCAATATCCATAGTGCAGCTGCAGGAAATAATTTTGCTTTTACAAGGCACTCAAGCCTAAAGTAGCAGGTTATCTGAAACCTCATTTCTTGATGGGAAATAGGTGTAACCTGTTAGGATCTACAGTTGTCAACCACTTGCTTTTTTTTCCAAATTTTTAACAAAATAAGTCTTCTCTGCTGCTCAGGGATGGCTTCTAGACTCCCGGATCTTCTTCTGTCAAGTGCCCATGATACCACATTTCTGTAGATCACCAAGTTCCATATGTTAATTACTCCTTCCTTATAGTGACCCACTTTTTCATAGCCCTCTTTTTAGTTAGGCCATGTATCGTATAAGAAAAATTACAGAAATTTACAAAATGCTATAAATAGATACGTTACAAAATCATCAGAGATATTCCAACACCCTACCATGTCACAGAAGAGAGTCCAAGAATGCCAGTGGTCTCAAAACAGATCTTCAGCCACTATTGTGGGTTCGCTTGCCTTACACATTTCTTCTCACAGTCTTAAATTCTTCGGTGTTTCTAAGAAAACCTATTGATGGTTTATGTAGCCTTTGCCAATGTCCAGGAAAGTATTTTATGTCCTTTCTGGGCTTTGTGATACAGTTCATGAATTTTCTCACATTACTGACCATTTCCACAATTCTTTGTTAGAAACCAGAACAGTTTTTCCTATAGAACACCAGGCACCTCAAAAATTTAGCCCCTTATTATCCCATTAATTAACCTGTTACAGGATTTAGTCCCTGTAACTATATTTTCTGTAAACTTTCTCACTATTTTCTCAGAGCTCCTTTGCCAGGAAAAAATATACAAGACTTCTGCAGGACTTCTGCTTTTTGCAGCTTGAAGTCTTAACCTCAAGGGATCCAGCATTCATCAGATGCAGCTATGGGTTATCAGGTATCAATTGCTCTCTGGTCCCAGCAATTCTTTCAGGTTTTACTCTGAACAAGAATCATCAATTCAGGATTGGAAATCTTTCTATCACAGTTTTGAAACACAGCTAAAATATATTCTAGGAGCACCAGAGCATCACTATACAAACAGGAGTCTTATGCTCTGTGGGAAAATGGTGGATAAAGGAAACAAAACCTCAGGCTGCTTATTTATAAATAAAATTAATTAAAGTCTTAAACTCCCACCACAGAGGATCATCTCTGTAACTCACATTTATCAAAGACTAACAATCTGCCTATTTAAATATATTTGTAAAAGCAATTCAACCAGCTTTTTCTTTCATTATGAATTTTTGATCTTAACACAATTGTTAATGGCAGAGAAGCATTTCTTTTGTTAAAAAATGAAAACATTAAGAAAAACAGAATCTGTGGCATACAGTGAACCACAGGAAACTGGAATTTTTCCCTTACCTGCAACAGACACGCTTTACCATGTGGCATGTTCATAAAGAGAAACTGCTCAATTTATCAGATAAATCTCAAAACAGCAATAAATAAATAAACAAATAAACCCAAAACAAAAAAAACCCCTCAAAAAACGTTGTAATTCGATTTCCAGTTGATGCCTGACCCGGTGTTTCAGAACATCAGATAACAAACCAAAGCTAGTCTAGTAAAAAGGAATCATAAATTAGCATGCCTTAGGAACAAATAAAACTATAGCACAGCAAATAAAAGCAGAAATGAAAGATACGTGAATGTGATCAGCTGAATAATTTGCTTACAGCTTTCCAAGACCGGACAGGGCCCCACTTTTACAGAACTCGGGTTAAGGTTAGAGAAGAAAAGACCATAGAATCTTGAAGACAAGATGTCAGGCTATAAGGATGCCATTGTGTAGAAAACTAAGACAATCAGATATTACCTATTAGTATCTAAACATATGGGATTTCTGAAAATCTTACTTTTGATAGCTTTAGCATCCATTCCAGAACACTTGTTCCAGAGGTATCACGGTTTCAGTGGATCCAGAGACAAATGTCCATGTAAGGCACCAGTTAAATTCTAATACTATATATCGTCTGGTATTCTTTGCATAAGTATGCAGAAATTCTCCAGTTACAGATTACACATCAGCATATGGTCCCTACAAGGTCAGCATTTGTTACAAATTCACTTTGAGACTGAGATGCCTCCTCCACTATTGTTCTTCTGCATACGAAATAAAATCATAGACTACTTTGGGTTGGAAGGGACCTTTAAAGGTCATCTGGTCTGCAATAAGCAGGGAAATACACACTGGCTACTGTTTGATTACTAGAAGAAGTCTTTTCCACAATAATACTTTGTATTACCAGCCACAAAAACATTCCATCTAGTTTAACTACAATGTACCTTATATCTCAAGGTCCTATTTTGGGGTGCTGTGGACAGTAAGAATAAAGCATCAAGCTTGTATGTAGGATTACTGTGCCTGTGGAAACAGACTACCTGTTGATTTGCCAACATAATGTCACATTTGGATTCACACAATTTATCCAAGAATTTTTTATCAATTCCTTCTTTTTTCCACATCTCATCTCTTGAGGGATGATTGAACAGTGGATTTCTGTTACACACGCCAGGTTTAAACCATCCTTCTTGGAAGACAATCCTATTATTTAACTTATAAAAAGACAAAGTATTCATCCAGTTGAAATCTCCTTCCAAATAGTAGCTTTCATATATTGCTACCCAGTTTTAAATACAGTATACTTAAGGATATCACTGTCAGATTGGAACAGTGTCCCACCTGGAGCAGCTTCCACTTTGCATCAGTGGCACAGGCAGATGCTACCTGTGGAAAAGCAGTCTTAGTATTCTACTTCTTCTGTGCTTCCCTGGCATTTTATTAGATGAAGGATGTTAGAAAGTACATCCCTGCCTGGCAATTTTGTACAGACTTGTTGTCCATGAGTTTGAATTTGTCTCCACATCGTCTTTTGGTAAGAAATTTCAGAAGTGCAAGAAGTGTTTTTTCTATGCTTTAAACCAAACTCCTAACATCACAGTATCACAGTATCATAAGGTTGGAAAGGACCTCTGAGATCATCAAGTCCAACCTATAACCCAACACTAACACCAACACCAACACTAACACCAACCATCATCTAAACCATGGCACTCAGTGCCTCATCCAGTCTCCCCTTAAACACCTCCAGGGTCGGCGACTCCACCACCTCCCTGGGCAGTGCATTCCAATGGCCAATCACCCTTTCAGTGAAGAACTTTTTCCTAACATCAAGCCTAAACTTTCCATGATGAAGCTTGAGTCCATGCCCTCTAGTTCTGTCGCTGGTTCTGTCAATAGTTTCATAAGTACATTGTAGCTCAAATATCGCAGGATTTGAGAAGCAACAGCTCTGTATTTATTTTACCTTTGTGATTTTGTGAACATTGATCGTATCAACTCTCAACCTTATTATCTCCTGGCTGCCTTTTTTCCAGCCTTGTCTCTTCCTCATAAAGTGACTACTCTGTTCCATTAGTCATTTGGTTCTTATGCACAAATATGTTGTGAAAATCATTCTCTATACAGATAGACAAAACAAATGCCGGAGTTTTCTCAACAGCTCTTGATCAGGACTGAACTTCAATGATTGGTAAAGATGGAGAGGAATTCCACTAAGTCTAAGCCTCGATTTTGGGGCAAGATTATATTATCAATTTACCACATAAGACATAACAAGAACTACAACAGGATCATACCAGAGGTTAGGAGAACCGTAGAAATTTTGTCTGATACCCATCTTTGCCACTGTATTCAGCAGGAAAAATTTAAACTATCTTATGACAAATGCCATCTGGTTCTTCCCCTACTCACCATATGATTCTTTGATTAGTTCCCCCAATCACCACTATTTTTTGACTAATAATTCTCCATTTAAAAATAAATGTTTCACAAAAGAACTGATTACATTTACTACATTTATCTTGTTTAGAATGTTTTTCAGGAAAGAAAGACACCAGGTCAGACTTACACAAACTACATTGTAATAAATACATGTTGCTTACTGATGCCTTTTCCTTTATGAAGGTATTCAGTTATTCTTTCTTTCCAAGTTCCCTGAAAATACTACATATAATGCAGATTATACTAGAGAACTACTCTAGAATGCGCCACCTGTTTCCCTGAGACTCAAAGATGCCAATTTCGCACAGCCCTGTCCCTCTCTGCTGCATGCATTGTCAGTGGACAGCAGGACAGGACTGCTAGGTGTAGTTTCTGAGGTCGAGCTGGCAATATGAGGATCAGCAAAGTAAAAGGGTAGGCACAGGCTTCCAACAATGCCAGGGCAGTCAGGGCCCTGCAGTGTGAAGGTCCTTGCTCCAAGAACGTAAGAGAAAAAGTTCAACAGCTGCATTTTACAACAGGCTCCTGCAGTACCAGTAAAGGCAGAGTAAGAGAATATAGGAAAGTGTAAATGCTTTTCACCAATATCATCTCAATTCTAAATTTGAGGACATCAGAAGTATTTGTTACAGTAAGAACTGTGGATACAGCATAATTCTGCAAGAACCAAAGGTCATTTATATTTGAGGTCTAGCAAGGAGCTGTAAGGAAATCAGTGAGCCTCTGGAATTCATAGTGTGTTATGTAAGACCGTGTCCCTGTACACTTTGTCCATGTTTCAAAAGAGGGATTTTGGCCCTACTGCTCTGAAAAAAAAGAATAAATTTGGAAATTTTTGTCTTGCAGAATTTGTTTCTCAGTAGCCCATCTTTCTTTACATATATATAGTTTGCTCTTTGCTTTGAAGAACAAAAAGCTGGATATTAGCTATGCCTCACTTCAAGATAAATAGATGATCATTTGAACTTCCAAAAAGAAAATGCCCAAATATTGCTAGTTTTCAAGCCTATAAACTGTTTCTTTTTTTTTGAAGAGTACAGTTGCATTTTAGTTTAAGTTACAAATTTCTTTGCAGAAGTATAAATGTATATAAAAGATATTTATAGTTTTGGAGTTCAGATTATTATGAATTGATGGTACTTAGACAGCAGATCAGGGTATTTGTGTCTCTGAGAATGCCTATTTAGACTTCAGAAGCAGTGCTAGCAATCCCAAGCACAAATACAGGTTGAGCAGACAATGGATTAAGAGTAGCCCTGAAGAGGACTTGGGGTTGCTGATGCACAAGAAGCTGGACATGAGCTGACAATGTGCACTTGCAGCTCAGAAAGCCAGACATATCCTGGACTGCATCAGAAGTGTGACCATCAGGTCAAGGGAGGGGATTATCTCCCTCTGCTCTGCTCTCATGAGACCTCACCTGGAGTACTGCATTCAATTCTGGAGTCCTCAGCACAGGAAGGACATGGATCTGTTAGAGTGAATCCAGAGGAGGTCATGAAGATGATCAGAAGGCTGGAGCACCTTTCATACGAGGACAGGCTGAGAGAGTTCCGGTTGTTTAGCCTGGAGAAGAGAAGGCTCCGGGGAGACCTTAGAGCAGCCTCCCAGTACTGAAAGGGGGCCCAGAGGAAAGATGGGGAGGGGCTCTTTTTCAGGGAGTGCAGGTATAGGACAAGGGGGAACAGTTTTAGGCTGAAAGAAGGGAGATTTAGTTTAGATATTAGGAAGATATTTTTTACTGTGAGGGTGATGCACTGGAAAAAATTTCTCTGAGAAGTCATGGACGACCCAACCCTGGAGGTGTTCAAGGCCAGGCTGGATGAGGCTTTGAGGAACCTGGTCTAGCGAGAGGTGTCCCTGCTTATGGCAGGAGGGTTGGAACTAGATTTCTTTAAGGTCTCTGTTCTTCACCCTGTAGGCAACATCTCTATTCTATACGAATCACTCACTGAAAATTAAAGTAATACTATAATGGCACATGCAAGAAAAAGGTTTTTGTGATACAAAGATTCAGGTAAAAGTATGTGGACACAGTATTCCACATAATGAAGCAATTATTTCCATTTTTTTTGGCATGTCAGATTACCTGTTAATATACTCTTGCTCACCAAAAAAAACCACCACCACAGTCAATAAAATGTGCTTGACTGTTATAATTGGGAAGAGATGTTTGTTTTCATGTACTTTAGAACCTTTCTTGCATAAATTTTCTTCTGCTTGCAGAATCAAGTTTCCTGCAAAACCTTCTTGCCAAAAGATCAAGTTGTGTAGTTTTTATTCAAGTAAAAGTCCGAGCAAGAATTCTACCTGATTAAGGACTGATTAAATACTGTAAGTTAACACTCAAAGGCTAAAATTTTCAAAATGTGCAGAGAATTTAGCTACTCCTTTTCCACAATTTTAATCAATAATCTGCTTTGAAAGCCTTAGTCCAACTGTGTATTAGATTAAAACAGAAGACCCAACTACTGAGGCAGTTCATAACTGCACCCACAGATTTGAACAAAAGTATAAGGAACGGCCTAAATGGACAGGACTTTCAGGAGTATTTACCCACATTTCTCATTGAATTTAATCACAGAATTTCCACTAGTTTTAGTGGAACAGAGTTTAGACAACATTTACTATGATTTTGCAATATTAGTTGTTTTATAATGGCTATCCTTTGCAGGATATATCTTCTAACTTATCATTTCAATCTACTCCTTTATAGGTTCAGAGACCAATACATATTACACTTCAAAGTCACTAAAAGCAGAGCAGTATGAATCCATATTTAATTATTGCCTCTATTGGTGCAGGGTTTGGTGCAAAGTCATTGATTGCACATCCAAACACAGCCACTAAGAGCTGAACTACACTGATAATGTGTAAAAAATTTGAAACCAGTTAAGTTTGGCAAGAGTTTTATATCTGGCCCTATAGAGTCACCTGGATCTCTGCTACCTAGAAGAACAGTACTCCAATTCCTGAACTGAATCTATCTTAACGTATTTTTTCAGCCAACTGTGAAACAACACAAGTTAAACCAAGATTTCCACAGAGTTACTGAATGTCTTCTTTACTTCAGTCTTTACTGCTAAGGTGAGCCCTCAGCAATCCCAGACACTGGAGGAAAGAGAAAATCTGGAGAAAGTATGACATTATTTAACATATGAGAACTAGAACCTTGTTAATAAAATTTGCTCTTCCAGAAAACATGGTTGTACTTTCCTTCTACAGGAAACTTCATGTTCTAAGATGGGTCACAAGAGTTCACACAAAAACTTTAACACTCACATGATAAGCAGCAAATCACTTCCTCCCACTGAGCTGTTTATGAGAGATGAAGCACACTTCTTCAGTCATTTAAATGCGGAGAATTCCAAGTGGCATTACTTACTGCCACCCTAAATGCATAAACATTACTCATCTGGAGCACCTGGGCCTCACGTATTATGTGTGGTTTGTAGCTAGTTTACGTGCACACATGAACACATCTGGGTCCTGAAGCCAGTGGTGTTGCAGGTGATATTGATTAGCACACACTTGTGAAACTGTGGAAGGAATACTCATGTGACTTCTTTCCTGAGTTGTTCCCAGAATATCAGAATTGAGCTTTAAAAAGCTGAGAGGTTGTACAAAATGCTCTATTAAAAGTAACACAGAAGCAAACTTCAAGGCTAGATAAATATTTCCTCATTTTCTACTAAGCATAAGCAGTTCTTAGGATAATCATGTGTGTGTGTCCCTCTTTAAATCTTTCCAAAATCTGTGATTACTCTTAGACAGTTTTGCTTTTGGGATTGTGATTTTTTTTGTCTTTTGGTAATCTTTACCTCGCAGAGAGACAATGTATTGTTTCTCTTGCCTGACTATTAAAGTCAGTCTCTGGAAAATAATTCTGCATGAAGGGCCCTTGAAGAAAAAAAAAAAGAGGGATGAGAGGGCTTAGTGGTTAGATCTGAAAAGATTTCTTTAAACTCTTTAATATTTCTAAGTCCTGACAAGTCAGCTTCAACTCAAGTTTACAAATTCTGGTTCACTTGAGTGTGGTTTTAAACACGAGTCTTTTTGGCAACTTCAGCATTTTTTGATCAGTCATTCCATAGCTACTTGAGAAGCTAAACCCTAAACCATGCCCAAGAGGCCCTGAATATAGCCTGGGGTACAGGCACAGGGACAGAAAAGTCATTTCACCAATATACATCCTAACATACAGCTTCATATATCCTCACAGATAGCTTTCAGAGTGGCATAGAGCTTTATATCATTTAAAGATACCACTGCCTCCTTTGAATTTTCCTTTACGTAGCTGAAGTGACTTGAGCTAACATCCATGCATGCACAGCTGTACCAATCATCTAGGAAGGATAAAAAAAAAGAGCAATATTTTCATAAAATCTTTTACAAATATTTGAAAAATCAGGCTTGGGTACTAAAATTAGGCATTTTTCAATGAAGACTGGGGTTTTTTTTATCATTACCAGTTGTTTTAAATTCCTCCAAAACTACATAAATTTCAGTGCTTTTTATATCAAAAATTCAGTTTCAATATAAACTTATTTCAATATTGATGATGATAATTTGAAATATCTGTACATTGAATCCAAGTCTACTCAGTAAAAAAATAACAAATTTACTTTGTGTCTGTTCTACTGTATTTATTAAGCATTTTTTTAATTAACAGCTGTTTCACTGTATGTACACATTAAGAATTATCTACTCCATCATCTTTTTCCCCTCATGTAATTACAGCTCCACTTGCACTACTACTACTGTGGGTTTCATGCACAAAGTTTGTACTGATATTGACTCATGAAACTTGCATATTACATAAGGCATCACATAAGCTGAGAAAGGAAGACCCTTTGAGCTTAAGAGTAACAATTCAACAAAGGAGACTAATTATACCCTTATATAAATACTTATATAAATATTCCCACTTTTGGGAAAAAATGTTACACTTTTCTGATCCCATATAAACCCTTCATTCTCTGAAGTCCTTAGCAAATTCACCCCTTATTTCAGACAGTGGAGTCAACTTAAAATACTGAACAACTCATAAGTCTGGGAAAAAAGTCTCTCACTGACATAAAACCAAGATTTTATAAGTAATCAACCAACACATAACCAACAAAACAGCCTTACAGTCCAAAACACGTTAAATTAGTGATTTGTTAATGAGTGGACTTACTCTTTGTTTATATGTAGAATCTAAAATCTTGACTGTAATACATTTTTGGCTACCTGGAAACCAACTGTCTTCTGCTCCTTGTGAACTGTCATTGCAGATGAGGTCAAAATTCTTCTGCTAAAGCTCTACTGTTCAAGTTTTTAATGTTTTAATTCTAGTGCATATATTCACTTTGTGGTTTTAGTTGAAAAGACAACATATTAAATCAAACTCCCAGCTTTGGAACTCGATAACATCCCCAATTCGCTATTTGTCCTGAATGGCTCCTTTCAAGCAAAAAAAACCCTCACTCGACTAAAATAAATTTTCTAGGTTTTCCTGATGTAATACCATCTATTACTCTATACACAGCTACCCAGACAGACTTGCAAGAGCATTTGTGTGACAAAGCAGCTGTACTTGTGTTTGTGATTCTGACATTCCTGTTAACACCCAAGTATTCCTGGAAATTTTCTGACTATTTAATAGCAGGAAAAGGTTATTCAATCCTGGGTATTTTAGAAAGTCCATACATGACAAAGAAACAGAAAAACAGATTATGAGCAATTGGCCAATGGGAGACTCAAGTTTTTTTACCTATCTGGTATTATTCCTATTTGGACTCAAGGGCACAATATTACTGGATACTTTTGTAATATTGTAATTACATTCAAAAAACAACAAACACCTGTTGATGCTGACTTTTAAACCAAAACTAGGACACACTAACAATCATCATAGCTGATACAAAAATATAAAAGTTTATCGTAAGTTTAAAGCAGGTAAGAATTCTTTCCTTGCCTTAAACATTTCTTGAACTCTCTTTTAGCAACATCTCTAAAGAAGGCATTCTTCATGGTGCAGATACAAATGTACCAAAGAAAAAATAGTTAAGAATAATTAGTTTTCAAACAGGGGGAAAACACATTCAAATTAAGCTGTGAACAATTCAGTTCAAGCACACCAGGAAAGCACTCAGAGGCATGAAACAAATACACACATTTTCTTTCACATTTGAAGCTGATAAAAGCTACCTGTACAAAGCTATATGTAAGTTAAGAGGCAGAAGACTAAAAAATGTCCAGAACAAAAGGAAACACCTTTTCCTGAATTGCTTTGTCTGACCAGAATATTATGTCATTAAGCTTTATTCCACCTTCTAGTTCAATCACATCATTGGCAGAGTAGCTAACTGAAGCTGGGCCTTCAGAGCACTCTGAAGAGGCTGATGCCATTGTTACAGCTCAGCTGCAAATCATGCATCTAAGACAGCCTTATGATTAGGTATGAGGGAACGATGAGGAAAGACAGGTAATGTATCCATATTTTAATATGTATCTGTGGTACCTAATGATAACATCACGTTGATTTGAACAGCTACTCACTTCAATCTTCTAATTTACTAGCTGATGGAAGCACTAAATATTTTATGCAAAATTCAAAGGAAAGTTCAAGAAGATGCCCAAAGTATTCTATAAATAGATATCTACTTTCAAATGATTGACACTGCTGCAGCTATCAGCAAGGCATTTTGAACCAGTATCAATTTTGTTGGTATAAGTGCGATTCATGGGTAAATGCTGCTCCACAGAACACCCTGTTTACAGAGTTTCCTGTGAGTCTAAGAAGAAACAATTTTTTGATAACGTAGATGACTTGGAAACAAATGTCACTTTAGAAAAACAGACAGAATGTTTTTCCTACAATTGCCTGTTTAATTGAAAATTGAGATTATAAGCAAATGCTCTGTTTCATAGAAAAAGAAGAAAAACATTTTAGCAGTTGTAGGGCAAGGCCTAAAAATAAAATTCCAAAAATTTACAGAAATAAATGGAACAAAAAGATTTTTTTTTTTGATCCTCAACTAAAACTCAAATAATGGTTTCAATTTCATGCAAGACTTTTTAGGTCTAAACTTGTGAGAGTGCCAGGAATCTATTAGACAATATCACACATTCCACTGCAAACTTCTCATTTGTTAGATGAGTTTGCAAACACATTTTCTTTTAACCTGCCTGTGCAATGCAGAAGTGCACCGGGCAGAGGGGCCTAAGTGCTGTAGTGAGGGCTGTGGAGCAAAGGCTACTCTGTGCCAGGCACGGCCAATTCCAGCCAGCTCCGGTGGCCCCTTTGCAGAGCAAAGCCTGACTCCTCAGCCACTGGGGTTAGCACCTTGAGGAGAACAAACTTAAGAAAGGGCACTGAGGAGTGAGGGAAAAAATGTGAGAAATGGCCCTGCAACTTTTAGGTTGGGGGGAATGAGGTGCTCCAGATGCTTGAGCAGGGATTCCCCTGCACCAGGGAAGGAGACCACGCTGCGGCAGGAGAAAAACGTGACGAAGGAGCAGCAAAGAAGTACCATTATGGACTGACCCCATTCCCCATCTGCCTGTGCTGCTCAGAGAAAAGTTGTTGGTTTAATCTGACTTTGTTTCTCACCATGCAAACATACTTTAATAGGAAATAATTTAATACCCCTAAGCTGGGTCTGTTTTGCCCATGACAGTAACTGGTATATTGTCTCCCTGTCCTTATTTTGACCCACAAGCCTTTTCATCTTCTTTTCTTCTCCTGTTCTGTCGAGGAGAAGGGTGAGAGCAGCTGGGTGGGCGTCTGGCAGCCAGCCAAGGCCTAGCTACCACAGGCAGATTGCTGTTATTGATTTAGATAAAAAAGAACCTCAGATCCATGCAGCAAAATGTTAGCAGAAAAGAGCTTAGATACTAAGAACAGTGGAAGTGTTCTCTACCTGAGCAGACCTTTAAAGGCCTGAGTGTGACTTAAAATAACCCTTTCAGTCCACTACTCTGAGGCAAGACTAGTTTAGACAATAAGAACCCCACACACACCAATACAGCAGCCTTTATAAGCTGTCCTTCAGTCGTTTATTAAAAATGCAAATTGGAATTCAACCACTTAGGTAACCTTTGCATCCCACTACTAAAGTATCTGCTAAGCTACTGTCTGATGGAACAACTGACAGGCTTGCTTCTCATTTACCAGGTGACTGACTACCATTACATGGATTTCTTTTCATTATAATTGCATTCTTGGGGGTTTTTGTTGCATTTTTGTGTTGTGTTTTTGGTTTTTTTAACAATGCATTGTTAAAATGCATTAGAGAGCAAACTCTTGAAGGAATGTTTATATGACTGTACCAAACAATTGTAATTAATTAATTGACTACATTACATTTCCATAGGATGGCAGTATGCCTAAAATACAAAATATTCTTCTCGCATAGTTCTTGATGAGGAAAATATCACACAGCAAGAGAAATTTCAAGTTTCAGGGTCAAGCTCAAAACTTGGAATATTTCTCTTGAGGGTAACACAGTCATCCAGAGTTTACTCCATAGCTATAAAAAGCAAACTCAAGAAATAAAGCACATCATCAGTTCTTTGGCTGACGTATTTCAGCTCCAGGCTTTGCTCTTCCTAGGCAGAAATCATGTTATATTCTCCACAGACTCTGCCAAAATAACAGGAGCTTTTGTATTTGGTTTGGTGTTTTAATGGATAATTAATCTAGATCAGATGTTTTAAAGCAAGGAAAGCTTATTTCTTCTATGTACATGAACTGTTGACAAGTCACTGTTCTGACTAGGCTTGCTGTGCTGACACTAGTAAAATCCAAACATCCTGCTTAAGAAGCTGCATTTTAGCTTTCAGTTTTAAGTTTTCGCTCTACAGTGTTGTTATAACAGATGAATAGAACATCACAAGGAAAAATTTACAAACATTAAAGAACTTGAAGCGTACTGTTAGTATGAAGATGTCAGGAAAAGGACAATGCATTTTTGAAGAGAAATATTGTATCATTTTGCATTTTTCTAATTTGCAATAACATACAGCTGCATAGAGTGGGCTGGGGCTGAAAAGCCGTGAAACATACACTGATTTTTTTTTCTTTTTTAAATCAATGTTTCTCATAAATTGTGCTAGAAATATAATTTATAAAGGGTGGTCATAATGACAGAGAAGATGTTTATATTAAAGGGCTTGAGATCTATTCCATTGGAGATATGCACAACTAACACTAACTGTACAGGTCAAGGCAAGTTGTTAGGAGGGAGTAAAACAGTGAGAAAAGGCAAAGCAATTAATTTGCAGTCAACTTCTCTTTGCTAATATGCATCTGTGAAAGGAAAGAACACAAAGGAGGAGGACAGACATTTAGAGACAGATACTGCATGTGAAACTGCTCTGGCAAACAGACTCTTTTCATCCCAAGAGAGCTCCTACTACAAGAGGACTTTCTTCCTTGGCTGAGATCCTCTAGATGAAAATGTGACAAGAAGTAGATAAATATATACAAATGCTGCTTGACATCACTGAATTGCAAATCATTCTCTGTAAGATATCAAGGAGGAAAAAAAAACCAGCCCACCGTGTTTATCCGTTTAAAAAGTAGGACATCGTGACCTATTCAAACAATAAAACAAGAGCAGAGGGGGTAAATTGCCGAGTTTGTATAAAACAAATGTCAACTTAGATTCAGAATCACTAACGGCCAATGCTGTAAGGGTATTTCCTTAAACAAATAAATGTTGCAAAACCATATAATAATGCTTTTGAACTAAAAGATTTTCAGAGTCTAACATTATTCCTCTACGCATCTAATCTAGCAGGTTTTATTTAGTTATCAAACTATCTGTCTTACATTGTCAAAGTGATTAGAACACGACTACTACCTGAAGTGCAAAAGCAGCAGGATGCTTTCTGAGAATTTTTGACTTTTTTGTTCTATATTTGGAACTCTATATCTTAAAAAGCCTTCACCTCTGAAAGACGAAGATTTCATCTTCTAATTGTATGAAGTTTCGCACAGGCTAGAAGGTCTTCTGAACATAAACTGGTACTCAGAAAAATAGGGAAATTGAAAGAAATTCCTTGTAAACAAAAAAAACCCAATGCCTTCAAGAAGCCATGAAAGCACTTTTTTTCCTGTTAATCACCTGCAAGAGATGAACTCAGTATTTGCAACTACAGATGCTTATTTAAACAGACAAAGCAATACCTATTTTTGTATATAAGTATTTAGAAAATCCAACCTTCAAACAGTAAAAGAAAAAAAAACAAAAAACAAGGACTCAGTTAACACTGATTCCCATAACATTGGATTTTAGATATTTTCCCCCATAGTTTTTTTCAGAGATGGAAGCATTATAATCAGAGTATGTTTTACTTATTCAGACGTATTCCTTCTCCATTTAACAACTAATATTTCAGAATTTTTATTCCAGTATTAGTCTAGAATACAGATGATTCTATTTTCTCCTTCTTTCAGTCAGTAATATTTTGTTGAAATAGTTCTCTGCAAAAAAACAGTGCAAGAATGATGAGATGTTAGTTTAGCTATTTCTGCCTCCAGGAAAACACATTGTATTAGAAAACATATTACCCATTAGTTAATTTTCTTCTGCTGGGGAAAGTCAATTATGATTTTGAAATAGCATTTGCAATGTGTTACACTAAAACATGCAAAACCTTACTTGTTTCACTGTTACAATAGATGCTAATTCACATTCAGCATCTTGTTTGTTAGCTTGCTCTCTGATGGGATACGTTTTCCCTGCAGAAGCAAGCTAATGGATGCTCCTTAAATTCACGCCCTACACAAAGAACACTCTCATGGAGAAAGGTGTAATCTGGAAGTTATACCTCACTGCCTCTTAGGAAAGCTTTGCAGAGCATCCTGTCTTTTATGCGTATACACCATAGCTGCTATTTTTTTACCCCTCTTTGTAATATATTTAAGAATGAATAAACAGAGATAATGTAATGGGTTTTTCAATGCTTATTAGGAAGAAGAGGTCTAAGTCTTTGCTGGTAATAAAGCAACTCGCTGCAGGCATGTAAACTACCCTTTTTTCATCCATGTAAATATGCCCATTTTTTTCTTCCAAACCCTCGTAAGAGTTTCTTCAAATATATTGAACTGCAAGTCTAAATCTCAGTTCACTGTCAATGTTTCTCATGACTTCAGTGCCAATGTTGTCTTAATATCAGTACAGAAAGTAATAAAGAAAATTTTATCAACAGTTGGGGCAGTCCTGGTTATAAGCTCCTCCACAAACACCTAGTAATGAACAAACACAGAACTAGTTATATTTTTGCAGAGGAAAAGGAAGAAAGAGGTAGACAGGAGCTGTGAAAAAGAAAGGAAAAGGAACTCAACCAGGGCAGTTGTGAGGACTGCAATACTGTCAATATTTAGCCTCTAAGGTGGAAGTCTGAATCTGAGCCCTTCCATTCCAGAACAGCTGGGCAGCCCTAGGAAATTAAGATGATAGTCCCTACCAACCTCCTAGCAGTTAAATTACCACAAGAGATTATGCTGAAGACAGCCAGGCTATTTTAAATTACCACTTAAGTTATGCCAAGTTCACGTTTTAAAGCAAGGAAAGCTTATTTCTTCTACGTTCATCTGTTTTGTTTCCAAATCAAAACAGATTCGAAATATTCAAAAAATCTTTTAACAGTGAGTTAGGTCCTCAGAGAGCTGCATCCAGCTCAGTAGCAGAAATGAAAAACTGTTCCAACTATAATCCAAAAACATTTCTGTAAGCCTTCAGAAATGCATAAACAAAGACTAACCTGCTGAGTGGAAATTTTCTTAACATCTGTACTCCAAGCAAGGAGGTGTGTAGTCTTACCAAGATATTTTGGAAATCCTCTCTTCAGACACTTTACTTAGTTATGGTAGAGGCCTCTCCATTACTCTAGGATTGCATCCTGGAAATCCCTCCTACATCTGTTCACCTTAGACCTTCTTTTCATTAAGTGAGAGCAGGGTCAGTCTTTTACTAAAAACATAGCCAGAGAAAAGTCTATTAACTCTGTGTTTTAAACACAGTAGCTCAAAGAATAGAAAGCTATTCAAGATGTGAAAGATGTACATCTGGTTGTCTCTGTTGTCCAAGTCAAATGGGATCGTAAGTTAAGTCAGGTTGGAAAGGACCTCAGGAGGTCTCACAGACTAAGGTCAGCTAGGAGACTGGATCAGGCTGCTCAGGACTTTTTCAGTCGATCCTTGAAAAGCTCCAGGGATGGACACAAAAAAACCTCCACACACAACACATTTCATTGTTTTACTATACTCACTCTGAAAAAGTAATATCATAATATCCAACACCTGTACTTAAAGGTGAGGGAGGGACAGCAGAAAGCACATATTGTCACCATCACAGTGAGTGCTTCTAAGAGAAAGTGATTACTACCAATGTATACTATATAAATACTGGTTTAAAAGCTCGTGATAAGAATAATAAAGTTATTCAAGAGAGAGAAATAAAAAAATGTTGGATTTTCAGAGCATGAATCAAGAACAAGGCTGTTGAGCACCATTTAGTTTAAGAGACCACTTCCATAGACAGCTCTTCACACTTCTAAGAAGGAGTATGTAGAAAATTCTGCCACCTTTATTAGATAGTTGCCTTTGGATCATGCTGAGAAGGATTTTTAATATGTACCTTTTCTGCCTGTCTTCTCTGCTAGTCACTGTAGATTGTATTCACACTACTTCCTCACTTAATCACAATTGCTATAGAGTTTTTGCAGAGTAGGCACTCTGTAGTATAGAGCTAATTTCAACTTTCTCAAAAGGCTTCTGGGTTTTATGCATTATTTAATGAAATATGTTATTAGCATAAAACATCCTTTAAAGATCTTTTGTTCGTAGTTCAAAATCTATGCTTGAAGATGGAGTAAATTTTCCAGACTTATTGAGAAGAACCATTTCACTAATTTATAGATTCTTTATGACAAGGGTACAAAAATGATAATTTTGCCTTATGCTACAATTGATGGAGATGTGTGGGTAGAAATGTTATTTAGGTACTTAAAACATGGAGTTCAAGAGAAAGCATACCGTATCCCAAGAGTCTATCTTGTATCAAGTTTCTCAGCAATTTCTCTATACGGAATAAATTTTCTCCTTTTATATTTATATCTCTCTCATGGAGCTTCTTTGGTATAGAGGACACTGAGGTGGATGCTAAATGCTAAAGGCTAATACTCTATTTGCTCATGGTACAAAGTGAGAAAGAGCTTTCAAGGTTTGTAAGCACTATTCACATTTTACAAGTAAGGATTTTAAATCTTTAGAGATGTTACATGATTTCCCAAAGTCTCATAGTGACATAATTGTTGAAACAAGAACAAAACTACATTACTTCATCCAGTATCCCCAGATCTAATCTCTACTCTGATTTAACTCTTAGTCATCTAATATTAGATATTAAAACTCAACAGGTTCAGAGAGTAATGACCAAGTTCCTGGAAGAGAATCCAATGAAGATGACAACTCGTAAAAAACATTTCTCGACAAGGAAGGCTCTGAGACACAACTGGCTGGGAGACAAGTGAAGGATTTAGGTAAAGTATCACCAATATTTACATTCTTCTCTTACCCCCTCCTTTTGGATGTCACTGGATAAAAGACACCAGGCAAGATGGATCTTTGGCCTAATTAGTACAGCCATTTATAATTTACCTTGAGTATGTATGCATAAGAAGCATAGAGAATTTGCTAACAGAGATGCTAAATCACTAACAAAGGAGGTAGTGGTATAGAAATGCCACAAAGAAAACATTTGGCTATTGAGAAATTGCAAGAGGCCAATTGTTTGAAGTGTTTTGCCTCAGATTCCTAGACTTTTGAAGTTACTATAACAACACACCAACATTATCTAAAAATGTTTTCTCCCGTTTCTTTTATAAATGCAGAAGACTAAAGCATTTTTGAAAACCTGAACTGATTGCAGAACCTCTGAGCAAAGAATACTGTTGACCAAAGTTGGCAATCTCACAGAGACAGGGCTATATTGAATTGCTTGGTCACTTAATTTTCATTAAAGGGTCTTAGCCTTGCCTTCTATTTCCTAGGATCCTCAACAGCAACAGAGATTTCTACCTAGACACGGATTATTTCACCAATAGACAGGCTTTGGATGGTATAGAAATAGTATCTTCCCTCAGAAACACAGGGGAATCTTGGAGCTAAGAATGGACCAGACTAACAACTCTATATGGACAGGATTTGCATGTTAACAAGGGTGTAAGTAGTTGCAGTTGTCTCGACAAATCTGATTACATATGGGTTGTATCAATATGCCACAGAAAGAAATATTTTGCTGTCTAGGGAAATCAAGGTGCTATTGAATATTTAATCTGGTTATTTTATAGTGTTTTAAATAGAACTCTACTCCAATAAATAGCCTGGCTGATCTACTGGAAAAGCAAGAAGGAAAGACATGACAGGCTACCCACGTTAATAAACTGTTCATGGGAGCTGCAATGAATTGCCAAAATACAAATAGAATTTTCTATCTTCCCAGATCTTTTCTAATATCAAGGCCCAGCTATACATTTTTTAACCTGTTTAAAAAAAAGAGAAAGGAAGAAATAGGCTATAAAGCAGGATACTGTATCAACACTCATTGTAAAGTACTCGTGTTCTTTTAAAGAAAAACATACTGCACTTGTCTGCTACTTAGATACTGATCTACCCTCAGAATTGAAAAATACATTTTTCAGACATTTTATTTGATGTCTTACTGCTTGTATTATATATTCAGAGCAGGTAGACTAAAGCAAAGAACAAAGGCTGCCTAATTTGAACTTTAACTCATACTTCACAGGTCAATGCCTCACTCAGACTGCAAGAAAAAGCAATTATCATACTTGAGCTAACACCAGAAACAATATTATAAAAGGGGGTCAGTGATACACCATTCCACTGGAGAAAATATGTGCAGAAAAAAAAATAAACTAAAAATAATTAATTTTATTAAAGTACTATAATTTCACCTTCTTAACTGAAGAACTGTTCAAAAGCAAGAAGAAACACACTGACATGACATTAGCTGCTTGAAATCTTACCCTGAAATAATTCTGGAATACAGTTACAAAAAATTATTAAGCTTTTTTATTTAAAAATACTTTATTTTCTCCTCTATGTTAATTAAGTACCTTCTTAACAAAGACCTTAAACAATGTTAGCTTCAAAACAAATAGTAAGGGTGATCTGTTCCTAAGCAATGTGAATTAAACTAATCTTATACAGTTTTGGTAGATTCTGTTTTTAACAGTGGCTGCTTTCATTCTTTGAAACAATTGCTGTTCCTTCTGGAACAGGTAAATTGCTTCAGTGAGTGACAAGTTAGTCCTCTTGCTGTGAGACTGGAAGCTTTTCCTTCAATCAGTAGTAAGCTGGTTGGAAATAACTGATTTTATGCCTCACCAAGTCTGGTCCTGCCTGAATACAAGAGGACATTATCTTACTGCCTGCCACAGCAAAGGCCCTATGTGACCGACGTACAAAGTGCTTAGCCAGGACTGGTGCCTGCTGCTTAATGAAGGGAACAGGGAAAGGGACAGAAATCTTTCAGCAACCCATGCATGGTATGGAGGCAACGACTCCGAAAACCAGCACAAAGTTGAGTCCTTGGTGTAAGTAAGCATCCTCCAGCTGCTTTCATGTAATGTCCTTCCCTTCAAAGTTCTTTAATTGAAGCAGGTTCTGGAAATATTTCTGAATTATGGCAATATTTAACATAATGTAGGATGGAAAAAAAATCTCACTCAACTCCCCAGCTTGGTCTTATTTTGCATTTTCACCTGTTAATGAAAGTGGAGTTCGAAAGGCTCAAAAGAGTTCTAAAAAAATCAACTTGTAACCTGAGATATTTCCTTATGCTTACCCAGGTCTGCCCCGATCTCTCAGAAAGCAATGCTTTATTTAACAAGACAGACTAATTAGCTGCTAACTTGTGCTGTGTTCAGCTTTGAGTGAAGCAAAGAAATTGGAGAACTGCTAGTGACACATTCCAGCTAATGGAAAAGCAGCTGGGGCAGTTCTCATACAAATCCATCCACTGTGGGAAAAGAAAAGTTTAAGCCATTAAATGCAGTATCAGACAGTGCTTGACCTTTGAAACTGTGTGTCAGCCTTAGTGGGAAAACAAATATACCACTTGTCATTAATGGGCATCTCTTCTACATGTTAACAGCAGGCTATTGTATTACAGAGAAAAGTGGTGTCCTAAACATTTTACACTAATCTTCCCTGGGGACACACACACAGAGCCCCCAAAGAACAATATTGTAATTGTTTTATTTTGTTTTTTAAGAAATACTTTCATTGTAAAAGTCTTCAGCTTCTAGATTCCAGGACACTCTTAAAGCATGTGTCTTTGCAATACACAAATTTACTAATACATGCATATAATCATCTAAACATTGTGAGGGTGAAACAAGAATAGCAGGAACAGAGTAATGCAACAGAACTGCCAGTGCAAGAATAGCCAGAACAGCAAGAAGACATCTAAGATTGTCCTCCAATTTCTTCCCATCCCACTTGTTAAATCTAATAATTTGTAACAAATGATCAACATCACAAATGATAATTTGATTTGCAATATTGGTTTGGAAGCTCAAAAACTACACATGAACAGCTTAAGATGAAATAACATAAGAAGGAGAATATCATTATTCTAACTGTAATACATCTGCTGAAGCGTGTTTAGACACTAAATTGACTCTTCTCTTTTTAGAGGACACCTAATGCTATGCTATTGATAGGATAACTTATTAATCAATCATTTTTAATATTTTTTACCTATATATTGATAAGAAAGCTACTTTAAAAAAATCACATAAATCAAAATGTCATTGTTGTCTCATCATAGTAAATAAAAAACTTTGCTTCTGAAATTAAACCTAAAATATAAGCATCTCAAATGATTAGTTGCCTGTATATATAATAGAATGTACGTACGCCTGTTTAGATTACCTGATAAATTATATGTATTCACTGGAGTAACCACATTAAGAAAAAAAAATACAATCAGGAAGTGACAGCCCTGCAACTGTTCTTATCTCATGTTTCCTAACCCCAGACAAGCCAATCTGATTAATCTAGAACAATCCAAAGTGACAGTCTTTCTTACATCCCTCTAAGTTAGGTAAACTAATGATGATACCCTGTTAGAAGCATTGTTTCTGCAGTAAAACACACAGGAAAAAGGAGCCTTATGGCCAGTTTTTGCAACAATTGGCAAGAGAATAACAGAGATAAAAGTCTTCCTCACTATACAGATGTGATCCACTTAGTGTTCTGTTTAGTGTAACTACAGTATCTGCAGCATTTTGCGTCATGGGTTTTTTTGCTTGGCAGTGTTCATTAAGAGACTTTATATCAAGGCACTGATGTGCTCCATCTGTTTTGAGCATATTGCCAGCGTAAATCAGCTTAAAGTTTATACACCCCTCACGAGATTAGAAGAATTCTCATTTGGCAAAAAAACATTGGTTCTCTTATGGTCCATTTTCAGAGATGCAAAACAACTTAGAAAAAAGGCAAACAGATGACTTCAGAGTGCCAATGAGTTGCCTGTGTACACAATTCTGTAGTAGCTGGTAGGTCAGTGGATCTATATGTCTGATCTGCTGGCCAAGATGATGTTAAGGTAATTTTATTCATTGTACCCAGGGATCTTGGATATCTGAACTGCTGCCCTCTGTGAAGCTGAATTCTATAAGCCACCCATGAAAGAGAGGTTACTTGCCAAGTATCTGTATCTGTGTCTTTTTTTGTCCATTTAAAATCTCATAAAATGATGCTCTGCCATCATACAAATCACAGTCTAACACAAAAAAAATTACTCCCCCCCCATTCTCATACATCACTTTCTGTAGAACCCTCTCACAAAAGACCTCAACGGAGAGCCTCTGCTTATATCCTTGTCTGAACTAAACTCTAATATTCTAATAACCTCAGCAATGTTTTCATGAAGTGTTTTACATCCATTGATAACCCATAAACAGCACTGTGTCCTGTTATTATGCTAGAATAAATCAGCATAAACTTCTCATCTAGAGAACTGTACTGGTTTGCATTTGCTGTAAATTTGGCAAACCCTTTCCTTGGTGATATACAAAACTGAATCCAACTGCTGAAACTTGTAGCTGTATAAGATGCAGTGACTGTGCAGAGATCCAGTGCCACTCCAAGTTATGATTTCTGTAAATCACTGAGTTTCAGGCCTGAAGGGATCCCAAGAAATTCAGTGAAACTTGGCTAAAAAAACATCAAGTTCCACATGACTTTATGCCAAAAACTACACAGAACTTTGAGTTTAATACAAATAAATAAGTTTAATTAACTTTAAGTTTAATACAATAAAAATGTGTTTCAGTGATTTTTTACCAACCTACTCATCCTCAATCCTGGTTAAAAGAGAGAGGAAGGGAAACCAAGGACACAGAAAGCCACGGTCACAGTTTAGCCCCAGTGCAGAGTATTTTGGCATATAAAACTGAGCGTCTGGGCTCCTAATCCCCCTCCCACATTCCCAGGGAAAGCAAAATGAGAGGAAAAGACTTGTGGGTTGGAAAGCTAAAACTGCAGCTTTAATGAAATAATAATAAAATGGTATTAAAATAATAACAAGTATACAAATATATGAAATCACACCCCACCCCTTGATGATTATACATCACCACAAATGAAGCAGAGCAGACAAAGGGTCCAAGGCTAGGAGGCTGCTGGCCTCAGGAACTGGATTCAGGAACTCAGAGATGAGGGGCAAACAGACAGACAAGGTCCTCACTGTGCCGGTCATCAAAGAGAAAGAGATCCTCATGATCTCTCAAGTTTATACTGAGCATGACGTATATGGAATGGAATTCTGTTGTTAATTTTGGGGTCACTTGTCCTGTCTGCCCCTCCCTGCAGGTGTGACTCTTCTTTGCCTTTGACTTACGGCACTCCACTAGCTCGAGGATGGCCTTGGTTACTATAGGGATAAGTATAAGCAATGGCCTTTCTGGATACCAGTGCCCTCTGTTATCACTTCTAGAGAGAAACACTGCCTGAAAAACATACAGTTAATTTTCAGAAAATGAAGTTGCTTAGATAAGACTAAGTTGAAGTTAGAATCTGACTCTACTTTAACCCAGACACCAACAACCACACACAGCATGGGATTGCCTGGGGTACAGATCCTTTGGCCTCAGTCAAGCATCATCCACTATGCCTTGAAATATGGAGAAGAAAATGGAATCGTGCTGGTTCTTACTGCAGTCAATATCAAAGAGGAGTAATAGGGTAGGGTAGGCTATGCTGTACCCGCAGCAAAGAACTTGCATCAGAAAGAGGCATCTAAGTTCCTTTTTCCAAGTTGATGAGACATGCTGTAACAAAGTATTCAAACTTGAGTCCCTCAGAGTAAAAGTTTGCAAACAAGGTGACCAGGTTTGTAACATGGGATCAGTTGAAGCTGCTGCCACCTCTTGCCATTTGCATTTCCATCTGTGGGATTTTAATGCTTTGTTGCTCTGTTTAGCTCTAAACCAGAAACCAGCACTAAAATTCACCCACGCAGAAAAAATAAGCGGAGAACTGAAACTGGTGAATTGGTGCTTGTATCCCATCTTTCAGTGTGCACAGACATACCAGCACTCCGACTGTTCCATGTTTTTCACCTATCTTGTTTAAACACTAACATTTGTCAGATCAGCAGCAGTACCTTCAAAGCAAACTTCTGTCCTTAGATAATATTGAGTACAACTTGTGTCTAAGTTAGAAACATTGTCTTTAGTGGTTTAAAGACCTTCTTAGCAAGGTCAGAGTAAATCAAGGAAAAAGTGCAGTCATATTTTAAGATTAGAATAAATATGCCAGCTATTATTTCCCTAGCTTGATTTCCTGTCCCCCTCTCTTTGATGTAGACAAACAGTTGTAAATAAAAGTTTCTACTTTGAGCAAGTTTGTCTCAAACCCTTGAAGTGTGAGCTCGGCACTGAGCATGTGAAGTTGCGGGCTAACAGCACAGTTTTAGTCAGACACTGTCTCAGATCAGCAAAGTAGAGAGGGAGTATGAGACTAGGATACAATGCAAAAAGGACAAACCAAAAAATAAGTGAAAAACTGTAAAGGAAATAACTCTTTGGGAAGAAATATACAGAAATGGAAATAATATGCACTTGAATGGAAAGGAAAAAAACCAGTGTGGGATTATAAAAGTCGTTCAAGTCCTCAGATAGTATAAAATGTTACAGTATTTACAGAGATTAGTTATGCAACATCCCCTATCTTTGCTTCATCTTCCACTACTTTCCAATTCCAATTTCTACTCATGTAAGCTCCACTTGGCCACTAGAAGTGTTTTACTAGGAAATTATTTTCTTATGAAATGGCACAATATTTGTACATATTACATACCATAAATAAGGGCTTACCTATGCTACCAGATAAGTAAAAGCTATTAAAAGTTCTACTATTTTCCATTACAGAAATAACTTTTCAGCTCATTCCTGCAATACACAGACACACTTTATTTGTTCACTCAACAAAATGATTTGTGTGAACAATTTCACTTTTTTTTTTAACGTTGGAAAGAGGCATGGAATCAATTTATGTTTTTCATGAGTGGTGGCTATTCACTAAATACCAACTGAGAAACGTTGACACATCTGCCTTCAACTTGTAGAAAAAAAGACTGCCTGTTCCTTCATCTTTCTTGTTCTAACTCTTATCACTATTCTGACTTTTACAATAGCTATTAATGACTAGTGAATATTTTTTGATATTAAGTTCTCAAGAGGTTGCATATTCTTGTTATTCAGCTATGATTTCATTCAATGTTTTTCTGAATCACTTTTAATAATGGTGATAAGTACAGTGAAAATTTTATTTCTGCCAGACCAGTTTCTAAAAAGGTCTGGTAAGCCATCACAGGCAAGAAGAAACTTTCTAGAGAAGGTTTCTATTAAAACCAAAACAATACAAACCTACCACCTCATACTTCAATGAAATTATATTTCAGTTTATAAAAATTGAGGCTTTACAGATAAATTACTTACAATGGTTCTGTTCCCAAAGATAGTCCCATTAAATGAACTGCTGCTACCAACTATCACTAAAATCCTCATCCCTTACAGTGGAAATAAAAAATCCTCTGTCTAAATGTGATCTTTTTATATCTTGTTCTCAAGTGGTCTGCAAAACAAGTTGTCTTAGGAATCAGTTGGGGTTCAATCAAACTAAAACTTCAAGGACTTTATTTAAGCAATAGTATGATTCAAAAATTCATAGAGAAAAAGTATCTAAATCATCATCCATACCATTTGCAATTCTCCTGACATTATAGCTTGCAAAGAAGTACAGGCCTAAAAGCCGTAACATCATTTATTTAAAATCTAGAACTGAAAATCTAAGCTTTCTTGTGAGAAAAATTTGATTCAATGCATTTTCTTAAAGTAAGAACGACAATTTGAAAATAAAGGTTTTTCAAAGGAATTAAGAACACTGGAGTAAAACCAGTTCATTTCACTGGGGTTTTTTTGTTGGCTCAAGAGAATGGATAGATTTTTTTTTTCAGTAGAATGTGGACCTCTTCTCCACAAAAAAAAGAGCTCCAGCAGGAAGGAAGTACTCAGTAATTGTCCCACTCAAGACAGCAACTGTGTCTAAGAATTTTATGTCATTTCTCTCTGCAAAGCTTCAACAAAACTGCGCAAAAACCAAAAAGAAAGTCTTGGCCATTCTAATGCATAAACAATCTCATTTATCAAACATTCAATGGCACAGAAAAAGTCTTGCCAATAAGAAACACCTCAGCCTCTGGAATGCAAGAAAAGAAATGAAGGGGAAGGCGATACACAACCACATTAGGTTTGAGTGTCTTTCATTCCACAAGAAATTTCTGCTCAATATAAAGCTCTTCACTTCATTCTGAAAAAGACAAGGAAAACTTCTTCCTTAAAATCTGTCTTTCCACTTTGTTATCTAATTGTTATTCCCCTGCTTTTTACGCTCAGTTTGAAATTTTGCCCAACTCAAAGGAAGAAACCATTTCTGGCAACAACCTGCCTTCTTACACCTCTGCAGAGACCTAACTCACTCTGTCTTGTCATAGTAATGACAAAGCATAACAGTTTGATGCTGATGGGAAGGGATGAATTCTGTCTACAGAAATATAACTGCATTATTTTCAAAGAAACTTGGGATATTGAGTTTATGTGGCAAGGCTTTCTTAATTGGGGCTGCAGGGGTGATATCTGTGAGAAGACACCAGGAGCTGCCCCCATGTTGAACAGAGTGAATTCCTGCTGGCTCCAAAATGGGCAGCTGGCTGAAGATGAGCCCATCAATGGCATTGGTAGTGCCTCTGTGACAACCTATTTAAGAAAGTTTAAAAACGTTGCGCAATATTTGTAACAGACAGGAATGTGAAAAGTGAGAAAAACAGCCCTAGATACATCATGGTCAGTGAAGAAGGAGGATGTGCTTCAGGCACCGGAGAAAAGATGCCCCTGCAGACTGTGGTGAAGACCGTGATAAAAGCAGATTATCCTCCTGTGGCTCATGGAGGACCACAGTGGAGCAGATATCCACCTGCAGTCTGTGGAGGACCTCATGCCAGAGCAGGCAGATATGTCCCTAAGGAAAATGCAGGCTGTGGAGAGCCCACACAGGAGAAGACTCTTGGCAGGAACTGTGGCTGGCAGAGAAGGGCACACGCAGGAGCAGGTTTTCTGGCAGGAACTGTAGCCTGTGTGAGACTCATGCAGGAGCTCCTGAAGGAATGTACTTGATGAAAAAGGACCCATGCAGGAGCAGTTCTTGAAGAACGGTGGCATATATGAAGGATCCCATGACAGAGGAGAGAAAATTGTGAGAAATGAGAAGCAGAGACCAAGTGTGATGAATGGATCGTAACATCCGTTCCCCGTGACACATTTACTGCTTGATGTTGGATAAGGTGGGAGAAGAAGAGTTGGAAACAAAAGAGTGAAGTTGAGCCTGGGATTCAAACATTTTTAGATTCCTAAGAGAAATATAAGACATACAAATCCCTTCACTTAGAGATGTTCTGCACTTATAGCACAGATACAATATGGAGTCTACAATGTTCGTCTTGGATTAACAACTGGTAACAGCTACACTATGACTGTACTTAGATAGTGACACACTGCATTTTAGTTGTGAAGATGGGCATATCACTAGATATACTTCTTTGTTTCTACTGAACAGTTACCTGCATTCTCTGGGTAAAAATGTGAATAAAATCTTTAAGGAGAGAACATATGTTTATGTGGTTTGTATGTGTTGATACATACTACATAAATTAATAATTATCTTCTGCATCTCTGAAGAAGTAGTAGCAGATTTAAATCCCTATATTTCACAAAAATTCTTTTTCTGATTACATTTCTACAACTGTCAGTATAGCACTAAGCAAAAAAACAAGCCTTCAGAGGTTGAAATTGTTATCTCAGGGAAACGATGGAAATAAGAGTGACATCAGTGAAAGTAGTGCAGATTTTGAAAGGAGAAAAAAGACAAGAGCTTAGCACAGTTTTATAAAAAATACGTGTATAGACACACACATATAGTTTCTACCCTCTCAGAAAACACCATATTTTCATTCTATTCAGCAACAGTGATCACAAATCTTAGCATCCTTCCTACCAAATTAGTAGTATGAAAGAAGCTCCAAGGAGGTAATGACAGATGCATTATTAAAAACGTGAACTCAAGCGCTGGCCCCAGGCTGGTGCTGGGTTGGGGCACAGAGGTCTTCTCTAATAGGTTATGCAGCTGCATTCAGATCACTGGGAGTGCATCTGCAGCAAAGCAGGTGGGGAAAATCAGTCTCATCACTCCTATCAGCAGTTGTTCCAGGTTGCATATTTACAGCAAAACCCTCCCTCTACACCAACAAAAACAACCGCAAAACCGACTCTTGCACACACTACCAAGAAATCTAAAGCACTAAATCCAGTCTGGAACCTTAGCGTTATAAGTCTTTAAGACATCATTCATGACATGATCCTACTGCAGTGAGATCATAATTGGGGCTTGATGTTTCCAATTCTTCCGTGAATTGTGTGACAAATCCTTTTCACAAACAGAAACATTAACAACATTAAATTAAACAGCAATTGGCAAAAATTACAAAAGAATCATAAAAAGTCCCATGAATGTATTACCAGACGAATCTCCCAAAGAACACAATGGTACCAAATCAAACACAAAATAAAATTATGATGTCAGAACTTACATGATTATTGTTTATTGAGGGGTGGGGAATATGCTTGCTTTTTGTTTTGTCTTTCTATTTTCCTTTGGAACTTAAGCTTACAGCCTGCTGAAAGAGTTACATGGATTGCAGTTACTGTAACAGCAGTTACTGACCTAGGAAATGACTGACAAAATTGTATCGTATATTAAGGTACAAATTTCAGTAAAGCTTACTGCACATTGTGATTTTAATGACAAGCTATGCAACTCTGTCAAGCCCCTCCAAACTTTTCTTGCTGTTAAACACAGGCCTTAGCCATCACTACATCCTGATTTTCAGGTAGTGATTTTTACTCTTATACTCTTTGCTTAGTCAAGGCTCAGGGACACCCGCTTTCCTTTATATAAACCACAAGACCTTCTACCATCAGTAGACAGTTCCCTGGGCACATGGTCTGGAATCGAACATTTGTTTGATTGTTTTGATTTATTTACTTTTGCCTCAGTTACGTTTCAAGAATTGAGCTGCTTGTACTCCTACTGTGGGGTGATGAACATAATGACTCACTTTGTTCAGTCTCTGCAGTGCATCCAAAAGTCAATGCAATGCAGTTAGGGTCAGGTGGGGAAAAAAACAGACACCATCTCATCAACCATTTTATCAAGACCACACTACAAAAGACTATATGTAAACTTGTTGAGTTGTCTGCAAGCTGTTTTATACTTGCTCAGCCAGTCTTAGTCTCCTGAAAACAATACCTAGTTCAAGTCTTGCTGTTCTGCCTTGCACACACTCCTACTGAAATACAAATACGAAAAAAATACATCAGTAACCATTTTCACTGCATATCCATATTATTACAGAAAATACATGAGTACATTTGAAATCAGTTCTTCTCCCTGTCCTTCTCAATGCTGAAGTTCTTCAGAAAATTATTTATTTGGTTACAGACTGGAGTTTGGATGTGGGTTCAGGTACTTCACAGCTCTTACCAAATTTAAAAGATATAACTAAATGCCACCAGACATAAATAGGCTTCTCTGAATTTCTCTGCCCCTTTTTTTCTTTTTTTATTCTAAGTACGTTTAAAAGTATTATGAGAACAATCTCTCATTTTTGTGTTAATATAAACTTGAGGGGGTGGGGATAATAGTGTGGAAAGTTAGGAAGAATGAAGAAAAGAATGAGCCAAAACTCCTAATAGAAAACACCTCCAAACAGCTGGATGTATGCAGAACTCATGTTCAGAGCTGTAACTGTTCTTACAGTATTTTCTGATCCTTTGAGAGTAGGACCAAAATCTTGGGGTTTAAGCCATTCTTAAGCATTAAGAATACTTTGTTTGTTAGAAGCTAGTTAAAATTAATAGCATTTTTTGCTCATGGCAATTTTTTTTAATTATTACTTTGAGTAAATTTGTTCTTAATAATTTTCTCTGCTGGGGATAGGAAGAGCTTTGTTTCCACAAGGAGCATTTTTTCTTTCCTGGGGGTCCCAACAGCTAAATAAAATAAAATAATAAAAGTTTTAAAGGAAGAAGATAAAAAGTTTTAAAAGAAGAATGCATTTCTCTTACTGTGAAAGACTATCATTTTTTCCAAGCACTGACAACCGTTCGGTTCTTTCAATTCCCTAGCATTTCAAGAACAGCATGAGATTTGCAAAGGCAACAGAAAACAATACAGAGTGAAAAGTACTGATTAACTTGTGGTGGCTTATTGAGTCAGAATGTGGTTCCCTACTGTGCTGTCTCTAAGAATCTTAAATCATCTTTCGCTCCCAGAAGCACCCAGAATAATTTGATCTCTCAAGGTAACAAAGTTAATTCCTTTAATCCAAGTAAAAATCTTTAAAGTTTCTTGAGGATCCCAACACATTGCATTTTCAATTTCAAAACCTAATTAAGGAGTCCAGCTATACATAACTGAAAGGTTAGGTTTTTTTAAAGACACAACTATTTCTTACAAAATAGTCCCACAGGTTTATGTGAATAAAACACTTTCTACCCGGTCTTACTCTCCTGCTGTTTTTTTTTTTTTAATTCTGGTTCCAGTTTTAATTGTTAAATAGTGTCTAAATTGTGGTGGTATCATCATTTTCTCCCCTCACCTCCCCCCCTTTTTTTTCTACTACTGATCTAAATAACTTTATTTCATTAAATTAATGTATTTAGTATATATACACCTTAAATACATAGACGAGAAGAGGTATATTCACCAGAAAATGGACAGTGCTGGAACGTTTGCAACACTTAAATGTACTTCAAGATAAGGGTATCATGTAATCATAGTATGTTTACATAGTTTAAGGCCCAGAGATATAAACACTTAACTTGCTCACCAGGGCCATTAATTCACTCAACTTACAGAAGTCTCTAATATCATAAGACTTTAGGTCCAGCAAATCTAGGCATAGAAATGGGGAGCCGGGCACAATATGAAGATGTTCTAAGGCTTAGCTATTTCAGGAGAAAGAAACAACTAACTGTTGTCTTGGCAATTAGAGCACGTTTCCACCCTGCTTACATTAGAGCCTGTTACAGTCAGGAATCATAGAATCATAGAATTATCTGAGTTGGAAGAGACCTCCAAGATCATCAAGTCCAACCCTTAATACAACACTATCATGATTACTAGATCATGGCACTAAGTGCCACATCCAGTCTTATTTTAAAAACCTCCAGGAATGGTGAATCCACCACCTTTCTGGGCAGGCCATTCTGTGAAGAACTTTTTTCTGATATCCAGCCTAAACCTTCCCTGGCAGAGTCTACGCTCGTGCCCTCTTGTTCTGTTGTTGGTTGCCTGGGAGAAGAGTCTGACCCCCACCTGTCTGCAACCTCCTTCCAGATAGTTGTAGAGAGCGATGAGGTCACCCCTGAGCCTCCTCTTCTCCAGGTTAAACAACCCCAGCTCCCTCAGCCTCTCTTCAGAGGACTTGTGCTCAAGTCCCTTCACACCAGTTTTGTTGCTCTTCTCTGGACCCACTCCAGCACCTCAATATCTTTCTTGAACTGAGGGGCCCAGAACTGAACACAATATTCAAAGTGTGGCCTCACCAATGCCGAGTACAGGGGAAGGATCACTTCCCTCGTCCTGCTGGCCACACCATTCCTGATACAGACCAGGATGCCATTGGCCTTCTTGGCCACCTGGGCACACTGCTGGCTCATGTTTAGCCTCCTGTCAATCAGTTCCCCCAGGTCCCTTCCCACCTGACTGCTCTCCAGCCACTCTGTCCCCAGCCTGTAGCACTGCATGGGGTTGTTGTGGCCAAAGTGCAGGACCTGACACTTGGCCTTGTTGAACTTCATCCCGTTGGACTCAGCCCATCTCTCCAGCCTATCAAGGTCCCTCTGCAGAGCCCTCCTGCCTTCCAGCAGGTTGACACTCCCTCCCAGCTTGGTGTCATCCGCAAATTTACTTATGATGGACTCATTCCCCTCATCTAAATCATCGATGAAGATGTTAGACAGAACTGGACCCAACACTGATCCCCAGGGGACACCGCTGGTGACCGGCTGCCAGTGGACACAGCCCTGTTCACCAGCACTCTCTGGGCCTGGCCATCCCACCAGTTCTTAACCCAGCTGACAGTGCACCTGCCTAAGCCATGGGCTACCAGTTTATCCAGGAGTATGCCATGGGAGACAATGTCAAAGGCTTTGCTCAAGTCCAGAGAGACTACATCCACAGGCTTCCCTTCATCTACCAGGCGGGTTACCTGATCATAAAAGGAAATCAGGTTGGTCAGACAGGACCTGCCCCTCACAAAGCCGTGCTGGCTGGATCGGATCCCATGTCCATCCTGAAGGTGCTGTGTGATTGCACTCAGGATGATCTGTTCCATAACCTTGCCAGGCACTGAGGTCAGGCTGACAGGCCTATAGTTGCCCGGGTCCTCCTTGCAGCCCTTTTTGTGGATTGGCGTGACATTTGCCAACTTCCAGTCATGTGGGACCTCCCCAGAGAGCCAAGACTGTTGGTAGATGATGGAGGGTGGCTCAGCAAGCTCTTCTGCCAACTCCCTCATCACCCTAGGATCGAATCCATCAAGTCCCATTGATTTGTGTGGATTCAGGTGGCTCAGTAGTTCATAGACTATTTCCTCCTGGAACACAGGGGAGCCATTTGGTTTCCTGTCTCTATCTGTGAGCTCCGGAGGCCAGTTATCCTGAGGGCCACCTCTCCTACTGGTGAAGACTGAGGCAAAGGAGGTGTTGAGTACCTCATCCTTCTCCTCATCCCTGGTAACTATGTTCCACCCCAGGTCCAACATAGGATCCTTGAAGTTTCACCATAAAGAACCAACATTCCCTACCAACTGGGAGCTCTCCTACGATTTTCAGTATTTATTGCCCTCTTTTGGTAGAAGTTGTTTAAATTTCCACATGTTTATCAAGAGACTTTTTACTAAGGTATTTCTACTTTAATTACATTATTACTAGTATTGTTAATCCTGGGGGGGAGGAAGGCTGGAGGGGCCTGGGGAAGGAAACACTTGGAGACAGTTCCTTCAAATCTTTCATGCACGTTACCATGCTTGGCTTTTCCTTCCTTTTTCTCGTTTTCTCGGTAACATGTATTCCTGTTGGGAACTACCATCTTACTAACTGTATCCCCAAATAATCCATTTTTGTTAGTATTTCTTACATAACTGCCCCTCTCTTTTCCCCACTTTTAGTCTTTCCTTCCTACAAATCTTATTCTCATCATTCATTGTGGTTAACTTCACTCACTTTTCCAGGCATTTGATTTTTGAGGAGCTTAATGGAAACTCCTTTCTTGTTTCCTCTAGCAGATGCACAAAATCTCTTATTTTTAAACTTACAATACATCTCTTTCCCTTTCTATTAGTTGCTCAACTCTTCTCTATTGGCTACCAGCTGATTCTGAATTATTCAGCTCATCTGTAAACTCATTCCTAAATGTTTTTTTACATTCCTTAGAGGGTGAACAAAGGAGAATGAAAGACACAAAGAAGTAATAAAATTCTCCCTAGGTGTCTCCATCTACTTTCCTGCAAGTTAGAGAGGCCCTTAATAGATTTTTTCACTTTTCATTCTTCCTCCCCCATCATCCTCCGTTCCCTTTCCATTTGAAGTTTTTAAAGAAAACTTTGCAAGCACTTTGTAATTCATCCTCAACTAAAGTTCCTGCTCAAGACCATCCTTCTCCACTTCCAAACTCTACCACTCCAAGGTGGGTTCGTCCACAGAAAACACTTAAATTTATGCATAATCCCCATCCCTTTACAGTAGAGGAGAGTTACAGGCTTCAATGGTCAAATTCTGCCATTTTAATGATGGCCTCCCCTATCATCATTCTCCAACACTGCTCAGACCTTGTCCCACACCCAGTTTTCTCAGAGTTCGACAAGATGGCACAACAATGCAGCTGGCCAAATGGATGCTGTAACAGACCAAACATGGCTTGAAATGTCTTTCCATAACAACACTGCAAAGCCACACCTCTTGCATCCTTGCTTGCTGAAGGGGAGACAGTTGCACAGCTGTTGCTCTTAGAAGTCAATGTTTTTGGCCTCTCAGTTCAATCAACTTCTCGTTAAAGATAGCTTCAAGGTGGAGGAAGCCTTATAAAATCATGGTATTCATCAATATTTGTACTACCTTATTATTCTTAATTTCTGGAGTTATAACTAAAACAGCAACCACACAAACTTTAAGCCTCAAAATGTGTGTTTGTATGAACACACGTACATGTACACACATATGAACATATGTATATTCAAGCATATATATGTGCATTTGTACACACATATAGATATAGACATGTTTGGTGTTATAGGACTAATACTTAGCAATCCTATACTGTCTTATTATTCTTGTTTCCTAAATGCCCAGCTCTGCAGCTCTTCCTTGTATATCAATTATGATTACTTATGGTGCACAGTCTTACTAATTTCAGCAGGTGTGCTCACCGTATAATACTTCATAAATAAAGATCTAGAAATCAGGCACAAAAATAACATAACACTAATAAAGCCTACATGCTAAAGCATGAAAGGAGTTTCTGAAGTTAGCTGTCATTAGCTATATCTGGAGAGAGAAATGACAAACTCTTGTCTAGGGAATATGACATTAAAGCACAAAAATACTAAATTAAACATTGTTATGCTTTGGTAAATGTCAACAACTACCTCAGTGAGAGAGTGACAGGCCTCTGGCAGCGAAATTCACTATAAAAGAACAGATTTCAAAAAGAATCTGTTTTATTCTTTAAAACGTATTGTCAACACAAGTCACAAAGGATGACAGGCAGAAATGAGATTAGAAACAGCCTTTTAAAAAACCTGTCATCCCAAGAAATCAATAGGAAATCATTAACTAATAAATTATAGCATCTGTTATCACGGGATTTAGCTTCTTCCTCTGTTTCATTAAAAACAATAAAGATATTTAGCATTTTGGGAAGACATGGGAGCAATGTTTCTAGACTGTGCTCTACTCTCTGTAAACAAAAAAGTAACTTCCTACACAGACATTTTTCAGAACTATGGTTCATCTCAAAGAAGAAGACAGTAATAACATGGTAGGCTTTATAATTACTATTATAAGGACAATTAGTTTGGGTCCTGTTCTGTGTTAGATTTGTACAAATGCTAAATACAAAAAGAAATGTATACATATATGTTAACACTGGGTAGGTGAGGTATGCAATGCCTTTTAAAATAGCACTTCATTTCATAAAATAACCCAGAATGATAACTTAGAAAGAATTTCTACTTATTTGATTAGTTCAAATCAGAACTCACAAATAATCCCTTTAAGATATTGAAGTCTCCACAGAACATCAGATTTCTGGACCTTGTTGTAATCTTTTCCAGGCTGTAAATCTACAGTGACAACCATAAATCTATAAAAGATACTGAGCTTGAATCTAATTATCCAAAACTATGACTATGAATTTCTAGTTTGTCATTTTACTCTGCATTTATTCAAAGTCTACCTATGCCTAACATTCTACTCTAGTTAGCTAAATTGTCTTGTACAAATCTATTACTCAGGTGGGGAAACAAAGACTGCTTAGCCAAAACCAAATTCTTAAGATATGTATCTTAATAGTACCTATATTTAGCCTCTGTTTACCAGACATATCTTTTGTGTCATATATTTTTGTAGGGCAGTGCTGTTCTGAAAACCAACACAATAAAAAGATGGAGACAATGTATTTTTAAGTGCCTGTAAACAGAAATATTGCTCTTCTTTGCCACAGTTGTCAGTATTTTTGTGCACATACATATTGACCAAAATACAGTAATATTCACAAGGAAATAATAAACTTGAAAAAATAATTGAAAATGTAGATGCATCTAAAGGTTGCTGCAATTAACAAAAAGCATTTATCACTAGCATACAATCTGAATAATAACTTTTTTCCAACTTATATTTGTGATACTAAATAGTATTAAAATTCTTAGTAATTTATTACTTTCATGCCGCTGAACCAATGCAGTTCTTGATACTAAAAAATTAGGCGCTCATTTTCCATATTAGCTATCTGATCTGTCAAACATGCAATCTGAAGAAGAAATGAAGAATCTTAGCTCTTACCCATCAAGTAAGTTACCAAGTAGAAAATTCTGCCGATGCAAGACATTTTATGATCATTAACTAGTCTATTTCATTTTAAATTATCTAATTATTACATGCTTTCACAACAGCATAGAGGTATTTTTCCCTTCATTGTATTGGGAAAAAGACCTGTGATCATTTTTAGTGTGGGATTCGTAGAGAAACTGCGACAGGCAGCAGTAAGTGCAGTTCCATCAATATTACCAGCGTATGCCAAATCACATAAGAGCAAATGGTCTTTTTCAGCCAGCTTAAATATATAAATATATTTTGCTTTTATTTCCTGAGGCTATCTACTTTGGTGGCAAGTAAAAAGGACAAATGGAGATAGATGAAAAGGGCCAATTGCTAGTGATAACCTATTGTATTACAAAATACATATCCCATACACAAGACCTCCTAAAAGTAATGTCACTCTAAAGGCAGGATATAATCAGCTAAGTAGCATTGTAATTGTTAATTCGTCAGACATATGGTTTTAATGGGGCTGGGAGAAAAATCCTTATCTACTGATGTAGTTGAAAACTATGAGCTGAGAAACAGTTACTTAATCTGAAATGAGATTTGTAACATATATCCATATAAAGCAATTGCTAAAGGGTTTCTACTTCTTTACCCTCTATTAGTTCCCTTACATCAGCCTTCTCAGTGACCTCTTAAAATGGAAAAGTCATGCCATCAATGTAATTATCAAATGCTAAGGTCTTGTAAAATGTCCTGCTTCCTAAGACACCACTGATCTTAGTTTTAACTCTGTTTTGTTTCCTTTTCTCACAATAAGTTTGCTGAATGAGACCTTTTCTCACGTTTTCAAATACCAGATACTCTTTGCTAATCACAGCATTCATCATGACTAGAAATAAATTTTCACTCTCCAGACCATTGTCCTGTGTACTGAGAGAAGGATCAAAAGTTATTTCCAGCTCATTACCTAAATAGAAGTTCAAAATAAACTAAGAGGAAACAGGAAAAAAAAAGAGAGATAAAAAAGAGGAAAAAATACCCACATTCCAGCTCAGGGTGTTGGGCCAAGCCAGAATAAGCCAGAATACTCTAGCAGAAGGCTCTGAGAGAGGGCTCTGTGCGTGCCAAGTGAACCCACAATGATAATAAAGCTCTCAGATCCACGCGAATTCAAAATCTTATGCTGGTTGTCTTTGATCCACACATCTTGACAAAATCAGCAGTGTATATCTTCAGTGAAACCAAAATTTTCTAAAATAACAGAACATTTCTGCTTCTACAGTTTATCTACTCTGGGAAATGCAACCTGAACCATTCCATGTTGTTGTCCTTGAACACTACAGTCAAATAAGCGTTATCCCTTTTTACAGTATACTGGATTGCAAGATAAAAAACTGAAAAATTCTTATGGATAAAAATAACATCTTAAAAGTCTGGTGTCAATGAACATTAGAATTCCTCCTGATTTTTTTAATAAAACTTATGAGAAGATAGGAAAATTATTTCAAGATTCAGTGGCAATGTTTCAAGTAAGTTCAATTATAGATATAGAAGTCAGTTAAATCATCTTAGGTGACCATTTTCATCATAAGGTTATGAAGACACTTTTTTAATTAATATCCCTAACCCACAGATTTATATTCATATAAAGACAGAATAAAAGCTCCTCCCATCTACTGTTTACAGAGGATGAGCATGCCAAGGCAATCTAAAACATGCAAAGATGTGTACAACCATCTTCTCTGATACAGTACTGCGAGACAGAAAGGTAGAGAAGCAAGGCTTTGATGAGGCTCAGACAGAAGACAAATTAATTGCTGTGTGATAGCAAAGAGACACCAAAAGCTGGTTCCTGGTAATACTCAACTGGAAATTCAACCTAAAGAGAGTAAAGATGTTATACAGCCCATCTCCTGCTATCACCTCACACTTGCAAAGATGTCTAGCATAATCCTCCAACTTCTTTCCAGGTCCTCCAAAGCTCAGAGGGCTTTGCACAAGCAGCACAGAAGCGTCATCATTTTTCATACAAAATATATATATTTTCTTTCAAAGTTTCTTCAGAAGTCAGTCTCCTAAACTTCTCAGCATTCCTATTACAATCCTCTAAAACCTTTCCACATGTTTAGACCTTTCTTACAGTAAGGGCAACAGTCTGAATACAGCTGTGTAGATAAGATCCCATCGATATACAGCATGAGAGGAAAAAATTACTTCCCTCATGGAACTTCTGTGACTACCTACCAGAATGCTACTTACGTCTTCTTTGTAAGCTGGGGAGGGGCTCTTTATCAGGGAGTGCAGGGATAGAATGAGGGGTAATGGTTTTAAGTTGAAAGAGGAGAGATTTAGATTAGATATTAGGAAGAATTTTTTTACTGTGAGGGTGCTGAGGCTCTGGCACAGGTTGCCAAGAGAAACTGTGAATGCCCAATCCCTGGAGGTGTTCAGGACCAGACTGGATGAGGCTTTGACCAACCTGATATAGTGGAAGGTGTCCCTGCCCATGGCAGGATGCTTAGAACTAGAGGATCTTTAAGTTCCTTTCCAATCCAAACTATTCTGTGGTTCGTTAATACTTTGATGAGTAATCTAGGGTAATCTACTCCGTGATCCAGTGAAATCTCTAAATAGGTGTCCAGCCAATTATCACTGTCTGTTTGGTTTCCTATGTTCAGTGTTTTGCAATGGTCTTTTCAGAATTTTATCTGAATTTCAAGTAATTTCTTCAATTTATTTTGTTCATTTTGAACTATAATCTAAGACTATAATCTATTTGTAAAAATATCATTATATAATACCTAAGACAGACCTCTGATTTAACGAATTTGATTTTCCTGGAATAACTAGAATGGTTATAAATAGAACAGTTTGGATAATTCAATAATTAGAATTCAGTAGCTGGAATAATCCAATAAATAGTTCAACAGCTAAAATTATTCAATAGTAAGAAAATTAGAATATCTTTTATTTTTGATCATGTCTAGGACTGCACATTATTTGAAGCTCTTAATGTGACTCAGCTACATTAGAGCTCCAAACAGTCTAAACAATTGATTCTTGAACGATATAGAATTTAAGGAACCCCTTAAGGACACACTAAGACAAATCAAGGTGTATGCTAACAGTCAGGAACATCAGAGTCTAGCCCTCTTGTTTCAGCAATATAAATTATGTGAACACAGTGAGACAAATGTCATTGAACATTTCCATCGACAACAGATAAGAGAAGATTCTACAGATTCGTCCCGTCTCTCTTGCCTGTGTTATTTAGAACAAGTGAGACAAATCAGAAATAAAACATCAAAAGGAGAGCGGGAGACAGAGAGAGAGAGAGAAAGAAAGAGGGAAAGCAAAAATAAAATTTCAATTTACCTTTAAAGTAATTGAGACTATTTTTTCCTGTGTTAAGCCTAATGGCTGCATGGGCTCTTATGGTTACTTCTGTGTCTTAAATATTGTGATAGCTTGGCACTGCAATGATTGATAAGTGCTGTCTGTGCATAAAATTAGCTTTACCTTGGAAAATAGCAACAAAAAAAGGCTCTTTTTTAATTCAGACATGGACCCCAAAATTTGGCTTATTAATACGAACTTATCTTTACTAGTAGAATCCTTTTAAGCTTTTAAAGCTGGACTAAAATTTCTATTTGTGTTCCAAAATAGACAGAAAAAATACCTGTTGATATCAGTGCATTTTAACTGAAGTGCCCCTGCACATAACTCACTGTCATTCTTTCCAGAAAGACCAGAAATCATCCAGCAATATGTAGAGCATTTGACATCTGTTATAACTATGCAAAAGGAAAGACTCCTTGAATATTTTGAACTGGTTAATAATTTAGTGTATTTCACATATTATACATTAAATTCTTGCCACAATTCTAACACCCATGAAATTACTACAGAGATTCCAAAACACTGAGCTGATTTTTGGATTTTCAACAGTTTTGTGATCCAGTCATTTATTCATTGCTTTCACCTTTTCAGAAAATACTGTCCTCTGGGCACAAAAAGAAGAAGAAAGCCTGCTCAAGCAGTTAGCACCTAGGCTCCAGCCTGCAAATCTCAAATTCAGACTTTTCTCATGAAATGGGTATTTATCAGCATAGGCACTATGCTACAATGCAGCTTTGCCATGTGCTTTTCCACCTGAGCAATTTCAAATCAACTCTTAGTTATTACTTGCTTCTTTGAAACACACACAGCCATGCTAAGCTAAGCAGGCTTGGCACAGGGACAGAAAAGACTGGGATGTAAAAATCTCTGCTGAAGAGACTGCTTTTGGAAGAACCTGCATACACTGTTTATTAGGACCCCTTCTAAGTCCAGAGAGAGAAACACTTACAGACGGCATCCCAACATCACAAAGGGAGTGCATCATTGAAGCATGCACAGATCAACCACATGGCAACAGTGCAGTGGATCCTCTGAGTAAATACTATTTCTCTGTGTGTGCTTTAGCAGCAGTTTTCCAGCAACCCGAGCTGGGAGACGAACGAGTCAGAAAAAGAAATAAGAAAAAAATATCACATTCTATTTGGTTTTCAGGTGTGACCCTGGATGGTGATTTTACCATACATGGCAGATTTGCTCTGCAGAGAGCTGCTTTGGAAAGGAAAAGAACAAACAGCAGCAGAAGCAAACCAGAAAGCTAAAAAAGAAAAGTACTCTTTTAAGATATATTTTATTATTGACACTTCTAGATATATTTAGGAAAAAAATAAACAGAACATTAATACAGCTGCGGAAAATAATAATTTCACATGATAAAACAATATATTCATGATGTTACAACACCACAGGTGTTGCAGCTGCTGTATCATCTCTTTTGTAAGACTTTAAAAGACTTAGGTATATCTGTTGTTACAAATATATGTTATTCATAATGTTTCTATGGCTTTTATTTGCACAGCTCTAGCTCAGTGGTCTTCTTGGATTTAAAAAATTGTATGTTTCCTGTATCTTTCCTCAAGTGTGACACAAATTTAGAGAAAAATAAGTACCGATCCTATGAGTTCCTTCATGATGTGTAAGCATAACCCAGTAACTACAGCAGCAGCAGCTTTGTAAAAAACATTTTGATATTCCTCCTTATTTTTAAATAGCAGCAATCTTGCCCAAAAAATGGATACTCCTCCTGAGAGAAATCATAGGATAACTCATCTCCAAGACAGAATGAGACAATCCCAAGGCCTACATTTATTTTTTCCCCAAAAATATTGTACCTTTTTCTCCCTTGCTAGAAAGTTGTCCTAATTTTAAGAGTTTAGGGACATAAGCTGGAGAGAGGCGTCAACTGTAACGACACAGATGAGTTCATAGGCTGTAAGAAAGGTGTATTTAATCTTTGGCAAGGTTCAGTGTATGACCTTACCACGGTCATCTTAAGTATGGTCTGAAGAAAGCAGAAAATAGTGTGGAATTTCACAGTGTGAATTTCCAAAATGTGGATTCCAAAGTATGTAGTTTCCAAAGTGTGGAAATCACTATCTTTGCCCAAGAGTAATTTCCTTCTTTGTTTTATTCCAATTGCCTTTTTAAGGGGAAACCTTTCAATTTTTATTCTTTTGAAGAGCCTATTATCTCGTACACATATATATGTTCCCTTTTTTCCTACATTCTTTTTCTACATTGTGATAAGGAAACCAATTAAAACAGCAGATTCTTTCAAAAGGAAGAACTGCAAAGTTTTAAGTACATTGAACTCCTCTGACTGCAAGCATTGATGTCAAAAGCACTTTTCAAATGTATCAAAAGGAGCACAATGGTTGATTTTAGCTCTTGAGCCAATATAAAACAGTAGTAGATGCAAAATAGAGAGTGCTGAATAGATTGTCCAGTATGGCCCTCAGCCTATAAAATATTGTTCCCTGGGCTATATAGAAACTGGACTCGACTGAGAAGATCAAAGTTTCTGTGGTTCCAAAAACTTAAATATGGTAACATGATGAAAGATCAATGTGCCAAGAAAACTCAAAGATGGAATAACATACAGTTTTAGAATATAACAACCAAACAAAAAGTTTGCACTCATCGTTCAATTCTCTTTCTGATATGTTTCATTTCTTTGTTATTTTTAAAAAAAAATCCTTCTATGTAGGAACAAGCAATTATTTTTTCAGCATATTTTAATCACATGTTTAATAACATGGAGCCTTTACTATTCCCTCCATAGCATTCAGCCTACAAAATAGGGAATCAGATATCCCTCAAGGCCACAACAGGACAGAGTTCTGCTGTCCTTGCACACACAAGCTCTCAGTGAAACCAGAAGAGAAGTCATTTGTATATTAGCATGAGGTACTGGATAACACCTGGGAAAAAGTTTAAAGTTAGCTTTGAAACAGGTTTATTCAGAAGAATGGAAGATTATAGTCAGATGTAGCACACAAAAAAAATTACTAAAATGATGCTTAAAAAATTATTGAAAGGAAGACAACCTGTTGTGGTCTATGGGCACTCTAACGTACACAATCACTAATGACTGCTGAGGGGTTCCATAGTCTTACTAATTTTTTTGCTAATACCAAAAAAATTACTGAACTGAAAAGAAAGAGATTAAACTAAAAATTAAGTTCATCCATCACTCTTTATGAGCCATGAAAAAGACTTCAGAGGGAATAAATCTTCATGTGAGACTACTGCTGTTGAAAGCTCTTCATGCTTGAAATGCATGAATACCCTAAATCTTGTAAGCTGTTCTGTTGACATTTTGTTGTTTTGATTAAATTTCCTATGCTGCAGCATATAATGTGAAATGATAATGCATTGCTGTAACATTTCAAAAGTACCTTTGCTGTATAAACACATAAGAAGCCTACCTAATTTCTTGGATATATGGCCTGGAGCTCTTCTGAGTAGCAGTAATAAGCTTAAGAATCACGTTCATTAACATTACTAACATACAGCAGTAATTACCAATTACAGCATTCTCTTCAGGTTCAAAATGTTCTAGGAGTTTCAAGGTAGCTGGGTTTTATTCAAAACATAAAAAAGAGTTCAAGAAAAAGAAAACCCAAATCCCAAGCATTATTTTTCCTCCAACTTGATCGGAAATCTTCATGCAGTTAAACGTCCTTCTCAGTTTATGTGATCTGTAAAGCTGCCATTGCTGACAATCATGGGGTATATTATGAATCTTTACCTGCATCTCTACCTGCATACAGAAGCTTTATTCTCAGTTAAAAGCCATAGTGGCAATAATTATCAGAGCAGACAGACAAGTTTCCTAAGAAAAATACAGCTAACACTCCTTTCAGAAGAGTAATTCACACACTCCCTCTTTGTTGGAGCTTTATTGGTATGCATTTTACTACAGCAACATGGGCTGAATTCACAACTTCGGTGGCTGCAGATCCTGCCCTGTAACATACCATGCATCTCCAACTCTGACTAAGGTCGGTGGCAGCCCAGATTCTTTCAAGTGTTGCTGAGCATCTGGCAGGGTTTTGAGCAGTGAGAGGAAGAGTTTCAGAGAGCATCACTGTCTACAGTTTCAGCAAGACTGATGTTGTTTTTGTGAAAGTCTTAGAAGAATACTATGACTTCCATGGAAACGCTGAAGTAAACTTTTCTGAACTGAAACACCAGAGTTAGAGGGCTTTGATCTCTTTCCAAACAAAAGCTCCTCTCAGTACATACCATTATAGTTTCTTTCCCCTTGAACACAAAGAAAAACAGTTTCCTAAAAAGACATATATTTGTTTATTAAGACTACAGGATAAATCTTACGGATTTTCCTAAAAACAGGTGTGGGCTTTGGGCACTTACTATCAAAAGAGAAGTGGTGAGATGTTCTAACTCGATAGGTTATTTTGTACAAAGATATAAAGCTTAACTTCAGCCAAAGCAATTTATCTTTCTAATAACATTTGGCTCCAACAAATGCCTCACTTACAAAACCAGAACCATTGCAGTATTGTTCCTGGCTTGTCTACAAACCAGAACAAATACAGAAAAAGGTGGGTTTGTATTTTACTGGCCTCTGCTCAGGATTTCCCAAGCTAACATATCCCAACATCACCTATAGGATAAGAGTCCTTCTGATCCTTCATGTTTTAAGGTTCTCGAGACTGTGGTGACACAACATAAGTGTTTAGTTAAATCCCTCTCAGATAATACATAAACCTCAAGAAAACCATCACTTTTACTAGGATAACAATCCCTACTTTGTCAGTTTTCAAAAGAAACCAAGCACTCTGCTTCTGAGTTACGACTCCTGGAATATATATGCACCAAAAAACCACTACTGTTCTCTTCCCATCCTGATGGAAAAAAAATCACAGTATTATAGTACGGTTTGAGTTGAAAGGACCTTTAAAGGTCATCTAGTCCTGCCCCCCGCTGCAGTGAGCAGGGATGTCTCCAACTACATCAGGTAGCTCAGAGCCCCGTCCAACCTGACCTTGGATGTTTCCAGAGATGGGGCATCTACCAACACTCTGAGCAAACTGTTCCTCTGCTTCACCACCCTTATTGGAAAAAATTTTCTTCCTTAGATCCAGCTGAATCTACCCTCTTTTAGTTTAAAACCATTATCCCTTGTCTGTCACTGCAGGCCCTGCTAAAATAGTCTGTCCCCACCTTTGTTAAAAGCCCCATTTAAGAACTGAAAAGCTATAGTAAGGTTTTCCCAGAGCCTTCTCTTCTCCAGGCTCAGCAATTCCAGCTTTCTCAGCATCTCATTAGGATGCCTTTCCAGGGAAAGAGATAAGCTGCTCTGCTTAGGACAAGGCGTAAACTCCAGTTAGCTGAAAATCAGATTTCTCTGGTGATTCCAAGAGAAATCGTAATTCAGGACAAGGAGAAAAAAAACAAACTAAAACAAAACAAAACAAAAAACAGTGAGTTCAAAGCTAGTATGACTCTTAGGGCAGCCGGGTGTCACTTAGAAAGCCCTGAACCCAACTCCAGGAAGAAAGGCATACAAATGTGTTATGGACCTACTCCTATATTCTTTGTTTCCCTATGTTCTACAAGAGAGGTTATCACTACATCGGTCCCATGGCTTCTACTGGAAGCTGTCATTGGATGGATACAAGTATGGTATAGCAGAGGATATTTGGATATGAGAGTTAGAAGACACAGAGTATGAGTCAGTTTTGTTTCACAGAGGTCCGTGAGGTTGAATTCACAACACCTGTACTAGTGGACTAAGGTATGACTGTTGCAGACTAATGTTTAAGAAAAGTATAACTCAAGCCAGAATATCTGAACAAAGTTATTTTATTCAATGTTTTGAACCTACATTCTAGAACTAAGAATCTGACTTGGCATGGGGGTTACAGATGAGGGAAATACTCCACTAAAAGAAATTTATAAAATAATTATTTTTAAAAAAAAATCCTACGTCCACAAACTACAGTAGTAAATTACAGGTATTTACAGCAATTTATCCCCTTATATCCTTTCAATGGTTAAGTCTGAATGGGGTTCACAAACATATCTGAAGAATAACTACGGAACTCCAGAATCAACGCTTGGTGACACTGTTTGCCACTTTCCCTCCCTTAACATACCAGGTGGCTTTGTGGTGATCCGTTTCAGACATTTTCAGTATTCAAGGCGAAAGGAAAAGACACTGTCAGCATCCTTCTATGAAATTTCAGTGGATGACTTAGAATGATAAGACGTGACCTCTAACTCATGCTGTCTGACATAGCAACTATCCAGTTGGGCAATGTGAGTCTGATTTCTGTCAGAGTAGGAAGAATTGGAAAGAAACAGGCTACATTTTATTAGCCTTAGAGTCCTTTCCTCCTTTAAATGGCTGCTGAAGAGATTTGAAGTATGTTTGCCAGCAGTTTCAGTGAGGAAGCATTCTTTGAAGAGAACACTAAAATCAGAGCCTGCATGTACATGGCATAATTCCACTACACAGAGTCGAGTGTCATCCTCAGCTTAAGAAACTGAGTATCATCTACTGGATGAGCCAGGTCCATCCAGGAGTTTGTCTTCTTTCTCCCAAAATGTAACATAGACCCAGTCTGACAAAGATATTACAGGAAAGGGCAAATGTACGTTCATCAAAATATTGGGAGTTAATTATTTTGCTGTATTTGAATTCATTGATTTCTGCCATAATCTGCAGTGCAATAAAAGAAGCAGATGGACAGTTATTTATAGAAGAACTTTACAAAAATAGTGGAATGAAACACGTTAGGTGCAATAATTCCACAAGACACTGTGAAATCTTCCAGTTCCAGCATTCTATTTGTCAGCTTCTCAAAGATGGTTCTAATTTCACAGGAATAGATAACGCATTTTCTTAGTATTTTAATTAAAAATAAGTTCTCATAAAAAAAATTTAAATAAACACAATGCTTAAGTCTTTTTTAAGTGTATCCTGGTATAGACGTCACTGACAATTGTTCTTAAATCAATAATTTTTGGGTTTATGCAACATTCAACAAGCCTCTTCCCAGATAGCAGAGACAAAGAGAGAAAGAGTAGAGTACACTGAAAAAGAGGTCAAAAGAAAGAAAAATAAATACCCCAAAAAATAATAGTTAACTTGCAGCCACCAATAATTATGTCTATATAATACAGAATGTTCATGGTCTACCTTCCAGAATAAATTTGTACTTTGTGTATCACAGCATTTAGCTCACTGCAAGCCATAAAAGAAACAAATTATATCTTGTTCTTCATCAATAAACAGAAAAGAGTAGGGAAAATCTTCTGAGCACTGTTTCAGTCATCCCGAAAGAAAGCAAAAATGGTGATCACGTTTTGCAGAGGTGATTTTGTTTCACAATGGTAAAAATTATGCACATAACTACAGAGTTTCTGCCTTGCTCCAACAGTGCATCCGCCGTATAAACTCGGCTTCAATTGCATTACAAGAAATTAAAGAACAGAATGCTTGGAAAACAACTTGATCTAGTTAAAGATGTCCTTGCTCACTGCAGGGGGGTTGGACTAGATGATATTCATGGACCCTTCCAACCCCAACCATTCCATGATTCTATGATTCTGTCCTCTCAGAAAAAAACCAAAACCAAACTGGTCATAATTGAGTATTGTAGCTTTCTGCAAGGAAATAAAAATTATTTAACTTAATAGCCAACATTTTGGCAATTAAACAGAAGGTTAAAATTTTGCCTTTCTCAAAATTATATGCTGCCTATTTGATTTCCCAGGTTTATAAAGATTTTCTGAAAATATCCCCGTGTAAAAGAACTTCTCAATCCAGCTGTTAGATAGAGGATCTTATAGAGTAAATGAAAAAAGTATTGTGCTGGAACTAGCAGGTGGTCTTTTGTGTAAGGAAATTTACACAGAGAAGATTTCTGGCCAAATAAAATGTCACAGCTTGTAGACAATGTTGTAGTATTTAACCTAACTATTTGTCCACTACAGAGTTTTATCAGGCATGTTTTCTAGCACATTGTACTAACACAAATTCTGAACTAAAGCTCAAGTTTGAAGATATGTGAAGAGAGAATAAATATACATGAAATAGCATATCACTTAGTTGGAAAGCTGTTGAAATTTTGGGAAAAAAGAAAGAAAAATAAATTTGTTCCAGAGTAGGTCAATTATTCATGTTTGTGAAAATCAAACCTACAGCTACACTATTATTTGTGTCCAAATTCTGTTAGAGATGGGAAAAGTCAATTTTCGGCCACTTGATCTTCTACTGCTCAATTCCAGCATTAATTATAAGTCATAGAGAAACCTCTAATCTATTCCACATTCATATAATCCTTCTGTTACTTTTTGCCAGAGAAAAGTTAAGTATAGTGAGCCTTTCTCTCCACCCTCCACCCCCACCCCAACATCACCTGCTGTGCCTGTTCCTGGCTTCAGTCAGGTTTTAGATGGTTATTAAAGGCAAGGAAGAAATTGAAAGGAAATTTCAGCCATTCCAACTGCAACAGTTTAAAATTTTAAGGAAAAACAGAGTAAAGTCACTGAAGAGAAAAAAAATCTTAATATGTTCTCTGTTGAAGTCTAAGACACATCTGAGCATTGATCTTTTGAACATTGAGTTATCCTATTCATCTTTCCTCTTTGTTTCAAGGACACCTTAAGAGCTATTTTGCATTATTTGTTTAATATGCCAGCCTTATACTAGAAGACCTATATTTCACCCAGAAGACTTAAACTGTCTTCGTGCAAGACCCGGGAGAGGGTTTCTCAGAGAAATGAAGTAAACAAAGACAACTAGAGGCTACTACATGATGCAGACCCAAGCGTGACTCTTTTTTCCTGCTTCAGCAGGCACATGTAAACACTCGTAAGACCAGCTTGAAACACAGACCTGCAGCGAAAGACCAATTACATATTCCCCAACAGCTTTGTCTGTATTAACATTAGCTCCCACCTGGGTTTGTGTCTAAGTCCTACTCCCCCAGTTTATACCAGAACTGAATAGAACAAAAGGAAGAAAAGCAGTGTGACAACACTGCATACACTAAGGATACAAAGAACCTAAAAACCCAAAAAGCTGACTTATTAAAAATTAACACAGATGTAGAAAACTCTAAAACTTCCTTGTGTACCCGACTCTGACTTTGCAGGCACTGCCAAGCATATATGCACTGAGTGCAAGGTGGATGCTGAAGGTGCAAGATAGGTGCATTCCCTGGGTGCACAAGACTGTGCTGTAGCATTGCATGGCTGAATGCTGGGGGAAAGGGAGCCATAAATTTTACATGAACCGAGTGCCAAGGCTGGTAGAGCACATAAACCCAGGTTTGCTCCTGTTGAAGTGATATACAGATGCTGTCCATGTGAATGAGAGACAATGTAAAAGCAGTATGAAAACAACAGGCTTACATCACTTGATTAGGCACACAAGCCCAATTTCAGCCAAAGTTTCCAAAACTAGGCCAAATATCGGTTATTTTACTTTAAAAAGTTTACTTTTCTCCAAGGCCTCAATCTACAAATTGTAGAAAGTATACTGCTTCTTCCCCTTTCTCTTTTGTTGGCAATTTGCATTATAAAGTCTTCAAGCCAATAACTGACAGCATTCCAGATTAATTTTTTTTTACATGTCAGCGTAAAGTAAGATTTTGTAATCAGATGCAATACGCCCTTAAGTAAAAGAGCTCTTTTCCTGACCTCAGAGGACTCTGAATGAGATCCTCTGTCCTCAGAAAATCTTAAGCAACTCCAGGAAACGGAAGGGAAGTAAAAAAGCAGAACAAAAGGGAAAATTCTCCTTCCCCCTAGATATATTAAAAAAAAAACAAAAAAAAAACAAACAAAAACCTGACACTCATCATGCGAGACACAATGAGAAAAATCACTGCAGACAATCCTAACTCTGCAAGAGCACTTTTGCATTATTGAAAATCTATGTTGTAACAAATTGATCTGACTGAAAAGGTAAAATTCTAGGCTGAGGCAAGAGCAAACAACTTTATTGTTTTACTAAAAACAGCTTCACATTGTGAACACTCACAGTGCAAGGTTTTAAAGCTTGATTCTATGCAATGAACAGACATCCCCATTAACTTTTTTTCAACAAAAACATCTTTTAGTCCTCACCATTTCAGGGAGCATTCCTGCATTTCATCAACTTCAACTATTTCAGAAATCTAGTCAATAACATTCTGAGCAAAAAAATACCTTAGCAGAAGATAGTTTTCAACAAAAATTTATCAGGCTATTCAAGCTTTTATGATCATTTACCCTCAAATAGAAAATATACCTTGTTGTTCTGTGTAACGCAGTTGAGAAAGCTACTGCCTATGCTCTAAAGTTAATACAAGAATGAGGGCAGCACACATGGGAATGCATGGAGAGGCAGGTCACAAGTACATAAAAAAAGAACATCTGTTGCTTTCTTTTAAGATTTAGGATACACACCTGTCCCTCAAGAGCTAGGATAACTTTTCATCCCTTTAGAATATATTAATGTAAAATACAGTTATTCTTGTTTGTACAAAATAAGTATGAGTACATACTATGAGTAAATACTATGAGTACAATTAAAGAGATTTCAGGACTCTGTTCCAGGTTCCCTCCATACTTCAGAGTATCAAAGCCCTAAGAAAATTTGCTTTACATGGTTCTGTGCCTAGAAATTTGGCCTGCTCTTCTAAATGAAGCTCAGTATAAAATAACAGAGGAAAAAACCTCTACGATAAAGCGTTAGCCCAGCCTCTTCACAACAGTACACGGTGGGATGACAAAAGATAACAAGCACAAGTAGAAACAAAAGAGATTCAGACTGGTTATAGAGAAATACTTCAGCATTTTATCAGTAAAGTAATGGACCCTTCTAATCTGAATTATCTCATGACCCTATAAAATGAACAATGATTCAGTTTCAGGCTTTTTTTAGTTCATGCCTTGTTTGTGACACAACGCATTTTTGATCTTACACCATAGAAATATGACACTGAAGAAAGAATATATATTTTCTTAAGGGTTTTTAACTGAGGTCCTTGCTTCAGCATCAGTATATTATACTTTTTGATTTATTTTTATTTTCCTATATTTGACAGATGGATGCACAGAAATATTAAAATTAAAATTAAAACTATCGATAATTTGAAATATCTAATCACATTACAATAAGACCTAATTTTATTATGGCAGACCTGTGTGTTTGAAGCACATCTATTATTTTATTGCTACTACAGCTGTGAGTCCAGAATGGATCTGGAGGGTCACAAAGTACAATAAATATGCACAAAAGGAATAGCACGCAACTGGTGACTAGCTGTGAAAACTGTAGGTTTGGTACCCCATGATGATAAAGGTGATGAAACCTGAAGAAACTTAAAATTTTCACTTGGAAACCAATTTATTATGGAGCCTGATTTTGAAAGTCTTAGAATCTATTTTTAACAGAATAGGCTAAGCTTGGCGTCTTGACATAAGCTAGCTTTAGCAATCTCTGGGCAATATCCAGCTCACCACATTTTACCACAAGGCCATATTTAATCTTGCAAATCTTTGCATCATTTATATTTCCAACTCCTTCATTACCTTTATTCCCCACAAATGACAGTTTTCTTCACTTGTTTTGATTTAAATCTAAGGCACGTTTCTAGCCCTCATTTATGTGCAAAGTGTCACAGTAGACAGCAATTCTGTGGAAATCACAGTACAAGCTTATTTAATTACAGATAGTATCATAATGCATATGTATATGTACAAGAGAGCTAATCTGACATTGAACAAACCACAGGGAAGGAGAAGCCCTTGCATAATTTTCTGTGTTTTAAAGACTATAGTGCTCCAGACAGCACTTTGCTAGTTACATTAGAGATGTACTTTTATCTCATGCAATAAAAGCAGTCGGTTGCCATCTTTCTCATGGAATAACCCTGCCAAGAATGGCATATTCTACCTGGAGACTGTCATAGGTATTTCCTGACAAGAGCAGAAAGGCAAGATACATGAATGTCAGTTTCATTCCAGGTCCCAAATAAATTTTAAAATGTACAGTTTTTCACACCAGCACAGTAATTTCTCTTTCTTCAGAGCCAACTTGTCCTTAATACACTTCTACTTCTCTCTCTTTGGTTCTTTTTCCTAATCTCATTTTCTGTTTCCAATTCTTTTTTTTTTTTAATTCCAGTTCCACTCTCCTTATCCAAGCACTAGTAAACTGACCTGTCCAGGACATTCAATACCTTAGAGTTACCTCTTCACTACTAGTCCCATTCCTTATTACCTTCAAGTTAGCCAGCATATATATGTACCTTATTTATTCCAGTTTCCTGTTTTCTACCCCTTCTGCTTCTTCCAATCTATTTAAATTTTTAGAATTCTTATCAATGATAAGAATTTTACATCTATAAATCAAAAAATTACCTCTAATGTGGAAATGAGAGAGCTACGGCATGGAAGGAGCTGTGGAAGCACACAGGGGATCAGCAATCTGAAATATTTTCTCTCTTATAAATATTTAGGTTTTGTTGCCTGTTTACCATAACTTAATGGGTTTAAAACAAACAAACAAAACCCCCAACATTTACTTATGAAATTAATTGTATTGTCTATGGTTACTCTAAAGCATGATTTAAGGAAAAGCAAGAAACATTATGTACCAAATAAAGAAGAACTTTTAATTAATTCATGCTTACAAATTTAAGAGTTTTTTTACATATCTACAATCCAGATGGTCTTGTAAATAAGTAAGAGCTTCAGATGCTGTTTTTAGAAACAAATTGTATGAAAGATGCAAAGTAGAAAGTGTACTGATTTGAGTGAGATAATTTATTGACAGTGCTATAGCGAGGATCTTTTATAATGCTGGTCACAGGCTAACCTAAATCATTTCCAATACAGTTACTCCAGGAGTAAGAAGCCAGAGAAAGATACACAGCATCCAGGACTGTCAAGGCTATTAAGTATATAAGGAGTATTAAGCATGAATGTTTTTGTCCTAATTAAAAAAAATTATGTATATGGTATAGCTTTTGAATAAGGGAAAACTCCTTTATTTCTTTTCTCACACAGGCCACGGCTTAGGTCTGATAAATTCAGGTGAGTTTCTCTTGCTGGGACTATTAGAAGAAAAGATTTCTATTGTTTGTTATATAGCAAAGAAAGGTTTATTACTGATGATAGTGCTATGCAAACAAGAATCAGCAAAGCAAAGTTATTACAGAGCACATAACATGGAGGAGGAATAAAAAAGAAACCGTACAATATATTTTTTTTAAAGGCAATTTCGTTTGAACCCCCCCAACTTACTAATGTTGTACCTCAAAGTCAAGTAAAATGTAGAACATTTTTGTAGTTAGTTCAAAGAGTTGCCTTCCAATAATCCATGCATTCCACAGTGAGGGCAGAATTTTTCTTACCTTGTTAAAAAAAGACAGAACTTCTCACTCAGCAAATGACCTCTGCTTGTATATATCAGACTGAAGTTGTGAAATCAAGCTGTAAGATTCAAACCAGTTGCAAAATAATTTGGTTTAACAATGTGCAGAACATGGTATTTTGGACAAGGGTGTCATAAAATTTTAGGGAGCCTGTATTTCAAATCTTCAAATGCTTCTGCTACTAGATTTCTTGTTTCTAGTGGAGCTTAACTTTTGGTCAACTTGAAAAGCCATTTGTTGTTTAAAGGGGGAAATCTAATCTGTTGTAAAAATCTGTTTTTATTGCTCTGCTTCTCATGGTAGTACACCTGAACATGCACTAGGAACACATTAATAAGGTGACAAACATTCATCATTCACCAGTTTTTACTTATCCTCTTTAGAAGGGGCTGATAATAAGCACATATCAGTCTCATAAATGGGATACAGTATATGAGAAGAAAAATGTGAGAGAAATAACCCATTTCCTACCTTTGTGCAATAGCAAGGAAGCTCTTAGGAAAGCTCAGGTGATCTTTGGAAAACAGGTTCAGTAAATACATTAAATATTTTTCTGCCCCATGCACATACTCCCTTGTGTGCAACTGGGTACTGAAATCACGAGGTCTGTGGGAAAAAGTTTATTACCCTGGCATGCGCTTCTACAGAGATTGACACAATTGGGTTGAATTCGCTACTCGGCTCTCTACCTGTTACTACAAGATATCAGACTCACCAACTGTGAATGTTACTTTGAACATCTGAAATCATCACTTGATGTCCTGCATCTAAAATTGTGCCTTATAAATGGACAGCAGCAGTCTTTCAGTATGAGAAGCAGAATAATAACATTAGCTATGAGAGAACATGAGCACCAAAACTGTATTCTTCAGCTTATGCTTTTTCTCTCTCTTTTTTAAATACACACAGTTACTCTGCAGAGGGAGAAGGAAATGTAGAGATACATAGTGTCTAGATCAAAATATGAACTATACCACCAAATATTGATTTAAAATATATAAAGTTTTGTTTATTACACCATAATCAGCAGGTTTTTTTTGTTTTATACTATTAAAATCTTCCATGCTCAGAGGCTGTGGCAACCAAAATTATCCTAGTTTATGGGACATAATACAAGATTTTGCTTGTCCAGTAGAGTATAGGTAAATACCTGTTAAATTACTTTTTAAGATAAAAAACATTTTTACTATTTTTTTTTCTACTGTAGTTTAAAAATCACTTGGTTCACATAGTCATGCCTGTAAATATATGCAATGGATAACTTAAAGGGCCTAAATTCAGTAATTTAAGAAAATAAGTAAAAATATATGAAATAATTAATTACTCTTCTCTTTTTTTTTTCCCAGTATTTTGCTCTTCTGCAATGTTAATAAATTCAGCTCTTCCAGGAAAGCACATTAACTCAGTGTGCTTCAGCAGTATTAAAGTCCTAATGTAAATCAAACAACAGTGTATTTAAATGGTTTTGTAACAAGGATATTAGGTTATGTTTCAGTCCTTTATCAAATCAAAATCTCATTGACTGCATTTAAGGTTATGAAAACATTGCATTCATGACTTGCTACTAACATGCCTACTTAGTTTTTATCCAACAGAAGACTGACTGAACTTTGGTAACCACGTAGCATCAGTGAAGAACAAAATTGTGATATTTACTTTGCTGAAACACAGATGTACTGGCAATTACAGCTTTCAAGGCCTTGACACTGCTTGAAGCACCGTTCTTGCTTCATACAAAATTCTACAGACAGAAAAAACTAAGGCTTGAAAGTAAGAGATGAATCTTGTAGTGCTGTAGGAATTACATAGAAAACCAGACATCATCATTATCACTCACCCTGAGGAGTAGTTGTCAGACAAAATGAAAAAAGAAATCAATCAAGATATCTATTTATTCAGGTGCAAGGTGTACACGTCCATATGAAAATCTGTAGATTAGTATATTGTTAAGAAATGAGTATAATAGATTATCTTCAACTCTGTGTGATACATGGCAAAAATATTTGAGATAGATAGGGCCTGTGGTTATAACGTGAATTAAAGGCTATTATTAATCCTATGATCAAAAAAATTATTAAGTACATCAAGCCCACTACAATTCAGAGGTCATTTATGCAAGATAATTATTGTGCAATGAGGTAGGATATTAATCTACAGAACACTCACTTCCTCATATTAACCTCTTCGTATACCCTCATAGAATACACTAAACTCAAAGCAACGTAGCCCGTTTGCTAAATGGCACACAGTGCAACACCCACACTGCCAAGGGCTTGGGCATCAACGCATGATGTGTGGCTCTTAGGCCAAAAATTGGAAATGCACCCAAATTTTTGTTGCTCAGAACTGTTCACTGACACCACAGTGTGTAGCACGGGGCCCAAAATTTCTTCTCACCTTCTCGCACAGGTCCCTATGGCACTGCAACCTCAGTAGAAATCATAAGGATTTCTTTTTCAAGTTCAGAGTAATGAAATAGGTGTAGGGTTACAGTTGTGCAAAGGTAAAGCTGTTAGAAAGATGTAAATTTACATTCGACTTTCCTGATTTTCAAGTTCACCATGCAGACATATTTTCACCTTTCCTTAAACTAAGTCTGACATTTATGGAATATATAAATAAAAATAAGTCAAGACTACTTTGGATGAGTTGACCCAGCACCATTTCAGCCCTTTTCTTTCTGTCATTCATTTAATCTATTATACTATGCATGTCTTCAGAACAAAACATAGATGTTATTCACTTTGTCTTCCACGGAGATATTAATTTAATTTCAGAATATTAAATTTCTAATAATTACAAAAATGTTAGCAATCACCTTGGTAATAGGTTATGAAAATTCTAAATAAGCATTTATTATGGTCAATATTACAGGGGTCTTGAAAATAGTCCTTTAAAACTTTTTCAATTCTCCAGGCACTTCGTTAACTGCAAGTCATCCTGGAAACATGCTTTATAAAGATTGCATTGGCCCTACTTGTTATTTTTTCCCCTAAAAGAGGACTAAAGCAGAATATGAGCGCTTAACATACTTTTTAAGCATGAAGACAATATTATCTCATACCAATTTAGAAGCTTTTACATACCAATGTCCAATCACATAGAATAATGTAAGATGTATCCTTCTGCATTAAAAACAAAGCAAAGGTTCTTTCTCAAAATAGAGTGGCATTCAAGATGCCAGGAGGAAGACTCAAGCTTTCTAAACAGCTTCATTCATTTCAATCTAATTGTAATAAAGTTAGCTTTTTCAAAGAAATACCTTTGTTACCTGAAAAGACTCTATCAGAAGCATATTCATTGTGTCGTCAGCTGCTCTTCTGAATAAAATTATTCTTTTCACTTGCCATAAATCTCTCGTGAATATATTCTTTAATAGCCAAATATTTAGGAATATCAGAATAAACATTATTTTACCCATACTTGATTTACGTTTGGAATGGGCCAGTCCTTAAATTATTTTAAAAATTCTATCGTCCAAAACAATTGATAGAGTTACAATACCAAGAGGGTACTGTACTATACTACTGTAATCATCCATCTGTCAGTAATGCCAGAGCCACGTATCTGTTGAGCCTATACTTACCAGCTTATCAAATAATTAACTTTAAAACTGCCAAATATACTTTCAAGGACTGAATAAATTCTGCTACAAGATTTGAGATTACTTGAAATCTAAATGGGATTCTCTTTGATACATTTGTGATATGTGCACTGTACATACAGATTTACTTGATGCTTACATGCCTAATTTTCACAGAATATTTGAAGTACAAATAATAATATAAAGAACTCTATCTACACAGTTGTAATGTAGCATCGTTACGGCATAATTTGTGTGGCTATAAAAACTTGCGGTATGTGTTCCATTGAAGGTGAAATAACAGTTTCAGGATAGTAATATATGTACAGATAGTTAAGGCTTTAATTCCATCTTTCCATGTGCCAAATTAGACTAGCTATTTAACTGGTTTTTTATAAAGCTCAAAATTACTTGGTAAATGAAAATGACCAGACAAAGAAGCACAGAAAGTGATTTAAACTTGTCCATGTTTGACATAATGCTTTCAAAATATAGGTTATTTCAGACTGAACTCCAGTTAGCCTTTCCACACTGTTAATGTTATTTCTATGCTGTAAAACTCAAATGCAAAAAAAAAAGGTATATTAAACTAGTTTTGAAATTATTTTTAAATAAGTAAACATCTAATACAATCTCTGACGTCAAGCAAAACCAAGTGAAGTATCTCTGCAGTGAATATTACTTTAAAGTCCAGGAGTTTTATCCTGGATTACACAGTAAACTCACCTTCTCAGACTGATTCATCATAATCCTCATTATTTCCAGCTTCCAACTTCCTTTTGCTTGGTTGAGTTCTCTCAGCCAACAACTACTCATTTGCAAGTAATGCAAGTTCTACATTGCTATAAACAGACTATGTGTGGGTTTCCCAAACTCTAATAGTTCTCCCAAAGGGAAGGATGCTTCCTAAAGCAGTAAAAATCTATTTTTAGCTCCTTTGTAACTCTTATAAAAATCAGCAATTTCGCTGGGTCTCAGAGAAAGTTTCAGTAGATTTGGAATAACAGATTAAAAACATAATTTTAACCCATACAGTTCTCCTTTATTATATTTTAAGGAACATTTCTTAAGAAAAATCATAATTTCCATAAATAGTTAACCACCTAAGGGAATTTAATCCATTATTTGTCTGCTGCAAAGTTCTCCTAAATAGTGGAATACAGAACTTCTTACTAGATCTTACTAACCTTAAAGATAATTTAATCAGGATTACTACATTTCAGATCTCAAAATACTGAAGGTGATGAATACACTTGTCCCCCTTCCCCAGTCCCCTGTCTTCTTCCTTCCACCTCCACTCCAGGTCATACCTGCCTAATATAACTTCTTAAATATCCAACTGATATATATACAAACACAAGTGTATATACACACAAAGTTCGTTTTCTTCCACATGGAGATTGGTGATTATATTTTATGAAGTATTAGGACAAGGGTGTCAAACACACAACCCACAGGCCAAATCCAAACCTCCACCTTGTTTTATCCGGCCTGGCACCTTGTTTCTACCCGGCAGCAGCACCGAGCTCCTTGTCCCTGTGCTCCTGCCAGCGCTGGGCACGTGTACAGCGTGTGACGTGCGTTACGCTGCGGGAGCAGGAGAAGGGCAGGAGCCATGCGTGACACCTCTACAGATGCTGCCTGCTTTAAAAGAGTGTTGTACAAGTCAGAACAGAATACTTTCAGTACACTAACTGTGCATATGACTTTGGCATTGATGAATTTTTGGTATTCTCAAGTACTACAATATTTCCCTTTTTGAATAAAGTCCACTTTTTCTGAAGATAAAATTAGTTTAGAATTTACATTGTTTGCTTAGTACAACACAAGCCATTTCAGGCACTGGTAAAACTCTGAGGTTCTTTGCTTGAATATTTATTTTATGGAAGTGCCTCAACATAACCAATATCAGTGCCGAAAACAACCACGCTGCCTTGCAGCACCAAGTAAGCACACAGGGATGCAAACCAACAGAAAATATGGGATGCAACTATTTTAACATAAGTAGCATTAACAAGACTCTTTTTATTATAATTCAGGTCAGCGATAGGGTTCATGTTATAAGTTTAGTAAAACTTGTTTTAAATAAGACTTTGGTAATTCCCTTTGATCACTTAGTCTACACAGTTCAGGTTAGATTTGGTTTGGTCTGTCAGACAGAATCATGGAAACAGTTCCCTGGTCCTTAGTCTTTGGATTTTGGGGGGATTTCCATGCATTCATTTGTCTGTAGTCTAAATATTCTCATGGACTAAATACATAGACATACAACAGAACCAGTGCCTCAAAATTTCTAAAGTCTTTCAAGTAATTCTTCATTTAGTGCCAGTATTCACTTATCAACATAATTTCTCCTTCCTAACTTATGCTGGACTTTCATAGCAGTCAAGAGGAAAATTTCCCCTTTAATTAAAGGACAATTAAAAAATTATATAATGTTATTAACATATCACAAAATGGAAACAAAATTGTAGGAATGAATTGAAAAATGGCTACTGTAGACCTAGGTTTTGAAGCTGGGAAGGTGTCATTGTGCATATGTATGTGGACCCTTACATAACATAGGTACTAATAAATCTGATTAAGCAAACAAATTCTCTTAGAGTAGGCCAGAAAGGTCTCAATATTTAAAGAAAAATTTCTTCCTTTGTTTGTCATCTCAATTTTTTATTTCAAAGGATATTCTTTTAAGGTTTTTCATATAACGTAACCAAAGTACATCATTAGCTACAAAAAAATCATACACCTAAAAAAAACCCCTACAGAACATACAAGAAAATCTGCTTTATATTCTGTCATATACTCCTGGGCAACTATCACATGTCATTTCACCTCTTTGCTCTGCAGCCTATTCATTCATTGGGGATATAGTCAACATTTTCTAATGAATATATCAAGATAACACAATTGTGCTATACATCCAAATGAAAAGCACAGCAAACAGCAACATCTGGTTACTCAATTTAGTGTTAACTTCAGGAAAAGAAAAGTCGAGCATTTGGAGATATTAAAGCAAATACATATTTTAAAACATCTGACAAACTGGAGCAAAAAAAAGAAAGATCTCCAGCATGTGTCAAAACAAATAACATGAAGAAACACTATATGTACCTGATAGTATATGTTATCTGATGAAGAATTAATTATGTTCATGTCTACATAACACATGCCTCAGTATCTTTTAACTGGAAAAAACAATGCTTTAGAAACAAGGAGATAAAACAGATGACCATCATATGTCCTCAAACTGAAGTTATTCCATGTCTTTGAAAGAGTGATTGATATGTTGTAAACAGTCACCAAGACATATTAGTTCAAAAAATGACGTAATAAGCAGAGCCATAATTGGTGTGAAATTAATGAACTGTGCACATTTTTCAAACAGTGGCTTTTGGAGTTCATAAGGGCACAGTGTACTAATGACATCCTATCAGGAGGCAGTGCAAAAAGCAGTGGAGTTCAGAGAAAAGTCAGAAACTCAGATATTAAACTAAATTCAACCCATCTTCAGGATTCTTAGAGACAGACTTCTATTTTACCACAGTCATTGCTTCGCTGACTTAAATGACAACCAGAACAACATAGTCAATGTGGAACCAAACTTTAATAACACCCGGACACCTGGACTACCACCAAATGTGACACAGTGTTATACAGCAGCAGTGCAATATCTGATCACAAAGACAGTTCATCAGTGCCCTTGAAACAAGGGTCGATTTCAATAAAATAGTGAATATGTCTCAACATTCAACTACCTAATAAGAGTGCTAACCTTTTGGGGTTTGAGGTTTTTTTAACCCTTCCTCCTTTTTTTTTTTTCCTGGAGCCAAGAACTAACTGTTTAATAGCACTTCAGGTCAGTAATAGACTGATTTTAATTTATTTCATTTTAAATAAATTTTGCCTGGATGACAGAATTTCAAGGACTCCATGTATTCTGTATCACACTGTTAACACAGAGTAGAATACAAGTTCTTGAACTGGAACAACCATTTACAATAAAGTAGGAAAATATTGACTACCTGTTCTGTAGAAAAATTCTACAGAACTTGGCTTCAAAGTTCATCTTCCACCTTTGGCACAGATAGGTGGCATCTGCAAAGGCTTGGATGACAACAACCTTGGATATTAAGAAAAATTTCTTCATTGAAAAAGTTATGTAGCACTGGAACAGGCTGCCCAGGGAAACAGTTGTCACTATCCCTGGACGTATTTAAAAGACCCTTACAGGTGGTACTAAAGGACAGGTTTAGGGATGAACTTGGCAGTGTTAGATTTACAGTTGGACTTGATGATCTTAAAGGTCTTTTCCAACCCAAATGATTCTGTGATTCCATAAAATTAAAAGTAAAAGCCTTTGTTAGGTGAGGCGAGTACAATAGCTGGCAAGGGGACCTCAGCTTTTTCCATTTTGAATTAGTTTAGTTACTGCATAATATGATACAGTAAATTATTCTAGCTGGTTCTGTCATCCTATACCAGACAAATAATCTTTTGGTAAAAAAAGATAAAGTTCATAACAATTGTTACTGTGTATGGATTCTGTCTGGAAAAAAGAATTTTTTGATAAATTCCATAACTTATGAAAAAAGGTAATTGGAAATTTCCATAAATAAATACCAATTTACTACCCATTTGGCTTATTACTGGCCATAATCCAGTCCCTTGGGGTGAATTTTTTGGTAATAATTGAAAATATATCTCTACTAATTACTCAGTGCCAATGTTTTTTCTGTTATTTCTCTCTGTTGCAGAGCAGTGAAGCCAACTACTTTGCATTCCCTGGACATCAGGAGTTTTCCTTTCATCTTATTTTTTAAGGCTGTGCAGATTCAAGTGATACAAAATCCACCTGAAAGTAACTTGGAGGGAGGCACAGAGCAAGGAATGAAAAAGCCAAATCTTCACATACAATGTCCAACACACACAAAAAAAAACCCAAACCCGAGTCTGTAACTCTTTGTTTAACAAATTAAGAACATCAACTACAAACACCTTCAAAATAGTATCTTCCTGAGTTGATACAATCACCTTCAAAATATTTGCCTTTCGAGCTGACACACAGCTGCCTATGATGTTGCCAACATTCAAAACAATTCTGCAGATCATTTTCTGAAAGGTTGGTGAAGATCTCCACCACTTTTACCAGCAAAAAATGGGTTCCTTCAAGCACCAACTTGATCTTTGGGAAGAGGTAGAAATTGCAGAGACACAGGTTTGTTGAACAAGGTGGGTGCTCAAGCACAGTAATGTTGTTATTAGCTAAAAATTGGTTCACAGAAAAAGCGTTGTGGTCTGGAGCATTGTCTTAGTGCAAAATGCACTCATTTCCCCACAGTTCTGGTCGTTTCTCACCCATCACAGCACTTTTGACAAGACTTCAATGTAATGCTGCTGATTTACTATCTGCCTGCTGAGAACCCACTTTGCCATCACAATACTCTGCATAGCAAAGAAAAAATCAACATGGCCTAGATCTTCAAATGACTCGTGTGCTTTTCTTGGTCTTGGAGATGTTGCTGACTTCCACTGCCACTTGTCGCTTGGTTTCTAGAAGATATCTAAAAGTACAAGTTTCATCACAAGTAATTACTGAATCCAACAAATCTGGTCCATCTTCAACACATTGCAAAAGGTCCAAACACAATTCCTTGTAATATTCTTTTTGTTCATCTCGTAGCATTTTTTGAACAAACCTTTTCCACATTTGATTCTTCTGTTGCAATTCATGAAACACTTTCCCTGTCCAAATGAACTTTCTCAGCTACTGCTCTAACACCTGACCTTCCGTCTCTTCATTCCCTCTTCTTCCTCTTACATTTTTTCAACACTGTTATTGGTAACTGCTGTGTGCGGGCAGCCCAGGTGATCATTATCTCTCACAGCTTCTCTGCCTTCCAAAAATCACTTGTGCCATTCAAAAACATGTGCATGAGACATACACTCTTCACCTTAAGCCTCGGTCAATAATTTAAAAGTTTCCATTGCAGATTTCTTCAGTTTCACAGGGAATTGACAAGAACATCAACTACAAACACCTTCACCAAACATTAATTCACTGTTCACTCTTGCACACTAACATTTTTCCAACTGAGAAGCAAATATCTCTATCTGAACAAACATCCACTCACAGAGACTGAAAAGATCAAGATGAGCCTTGTCTCACTGTGAGAAGTTAGAACACATTCTGTAACCACCTCTTTGTCTCTCCCCTCACACTCTCTATTAGTCTCATTTTTTGTGTTGGACCATGTAAGATGGCAACTTCCCCTGCTGCAATTTGACTGCAGCTTTCTGAACACGGGATAGTAACTTTTTAGTAACTCCTCCGTATAGTGCTACACCACATGCACTACAAGAATCACTAGGACAAAGTAAAAATGTAAGTTTACTATTTGAGAGCTGCTAGAAATTATTTGAACAATTAATTTTGTTGTTGTTGTTCTTTTGGCTTAGAAATCTTGAAAAATATCTTCTAGAAAGAAAAAACTAAGGGCAAAATCCAATAAGTCTCAGTCTTTAGTATCCTATGAGTAACGTGGGTTACACATATTTGTCCTTTAAAATAGAAGTATGTCATATACCCTGCATATTTTGTATCATTTGTTCTAGCCTTTGATTAGTTTACTTGTTCTTATACTTTAAGTCCTTAGGACATGTCATCTTTTCTGGTTCTGTTTATCAGAACTATGTAGGAATTCATTAGTTTCCTTTCTCCTTTCCAGAGAGAGACCCATGTGGTCAGACAAATAACACTCTCTTCCTCTGTTTTCACTTTCTTATTAAGGTCATCCAAAACAGGGAGAAGTTGCTTTGTCTCTGTTTTCTGCAGAGTTTTCGAGGAACAGGAGGAAGATTTAAGTTCTCTTGGGGGGTGGGAATCAGCATACTATCCTCACAAAAGAGATTATATTTTAACTCTGGCAATTAACTACAAGAAGCACTTAATATTTCAGAATTACTTAAACCACTGTAATTCTTTTTCATGAGCTGAGGGTTCATCAATAAGTCAAGGGCCAGGTGTGCTTACTATGCAATTTTATTTCTGGAGCATGCATATATTTTAAACAATATATTTATAATAATAATACATCATTTCTGCTCTGATAATACAAGATATTTTTCAGACATTAAGAAATGCCTTCTAAATTATTTGTGAAAAATAATTCTTCATTATATGCTGTCATTTCTTAGCGGCACAAAATTTTGGAGCACTTTTTAACAGTTCAAATATATTACTGTGAGGGGTGAGACAGTGGAAGAAGCTGCCCAGAGAACCTGTGAATGCTATATCACTGAAAGCCAGGCTGGACAGGGATTTGAGGAACCTGGTCTAGTGAAAGTTGTCTCTGCCTATGGCAGGGAAGTTGGACTAGATAATCTTTGAAGGTCTCTTCCAGGCCAAACCGTTCAGTGAACTTCTTCATTAGTTTCAGAAACAAATAAACGAGCTTTGGAGCAGTACCTCTTTGTTATCTTTGTGTCTTATTTAACTGATCTGCTTTCAAATGCTAATTTTTTCCTTCTTCGCTGGGTTCACCAGAAAAGAGGCAAATTATGAATTTTTGCCCAAAAGATGATGCAGTTTTAACTCTTGTGCACTTCACTGTTTAACTTACAAGGAAAAGAATGTGACCTATAAGATATCCTACTGAATAAGCAATATTGAAAAACAAAAACAATTTTCACAGTTATTTTTCCACAGATTTTTGCCTTCGAGTATTCTTACACAAGTTTTCAGTGGGTTTATAGTAAAAATACTTTTTTATATATGCACATATCTTCCTGTTGGACATATAAATAGGTAAAGAATGTTATGAAGAAGCCACACTTAATATAAATGTTATTCAATATACTGCCACGAGGCAACTAAAAGGATCACAGTAATTAAAAAGGAACATCTCATAGAGAGTGAAAAAACAAACTTATTGATTGCACAGGCTTGAAACATTCTCTAAAGTCTGACATCTTCCTTTCTGAGGCTGCTCAAAGCACAGAAATATCAACATGCAGAAATATCAACATGCAGAAATATCAACATGCAGAAGTATCAAAATCAAACTGAAACGAACACAGAAACAAATTTTCTATTTCTTAGCAACTCTTCTTCCCTGAAAGGAAAGCCTCACACATAAGAACGCCTTCAAAAATTCAATGAAATGTAAGTCACTATTGAGGATTTAACCACATGTGTATGCACATGTAATTTCAAACATTTTTTTGTATGTTTTGAAAACACATGCAGAACGTGTAGTGTTTACTGTAAATGTGTGCTACTTTAAGTAATAAGAGCCAGAAATTGATGTCTTTGTCCTTTTTTGTTGTTTTTTTAAAAAATAAGAAAAGTATCAAAGGCTTACTTCAGCACATATCATCAGTAAAATATTTTCCACTGAAGGATAACATTATTCTAAAGTAAATTATGAGTCCATGAGCATACAGAATGGCAACTGAAGTACACAATACTAAGTACACAATACTAAGTACATTGCAGAGCATCAGCTATAGACAGAATCTGACATGCAGATTAGGAAAAACAGCAAAATAAAAGATAAATTTTGGGCTGTGTTTTTTTAAAAAAATTAATTTTAAAATTTAAAATATTTTTAAATATTTAAATATTGAAAATTAATTTAAAATTACTTTAATTATCCTTGAAAATAAAGCAGCAGAGTTCAAAAGTCATGGGTAACTGTCACTTACACAAGCCAGAGCAATTCACTCTTTCAGCTTCCAACCGTGGTTACACAGTCTACATAATTCTTTACCTTGATGCCATTCAAAAGTGCCTGCCTAATCACTAACCTAAGTTTCCTTTATACAATACAGGACAGCAGCATTTAAAGAGCTGAGATGACTGGCAAAGATGGAGGGAATTTTTCCTCTCTAGTGTAGGTTCTAACTGATCTTTGCTCTTTCCAAAACATACTACTGCATTAGATGACTGGAAACATTTGAACTGGAAATTCTCCAGTACAAGAGAGAGCTGTCAACACTGCATTCACACATCCTCCAATGAAATCCAGATTTTTTTCCAGTCTCCTCCACGCAACTGAAAATAAGCCTATTTTCCTAGACTTTTGAGGAATGGGTGCCCTGAAATTTTTGTCTTCTTTTTTATCATTATCAGTGCTATATTTTATGGCAAAAGCTACTTCTAGGCCTTGAGGGAAAATAAGCTGTCTCTTAGAATACTGCTGGATTGTTTCAGTCTGTATTTTACTGCTCTACAACAGTCCCAGAGATTCATACATTACAGGTTTCCACACCAAAATAAAATTGAGTAGCTTATTTCTCCCTCTTCTTGCATCTTCTTCCATCATCATTGCACACAGGTTCTGTTGTTGGCTAGTTGCCACTAGTAGTAATCCCAATATTAATCCCTCAATAACTATGTAAGGGTTTTTTTTCCTCCAGTCTTCACATAAGATTGGTATAAAGATTCAGTATAACACCAGCATAACACACCCATGACAGTCTGTTAAGCATTATTTCTATGAGAACCATAGTGTAAGCCATCGCCTACCCTTTCAATTAGAAATGTTACTTTAAGAGTTACATAGGCTTTACTCATGCTAATGAATTATTTGTAAATTTTTTACAGTTTCATGAGTTTCAGGAAAGCAAAGACACTCTTGCCATGAAAGACAGAAGATATTAAACTATTAATAAGGTATACAAAGATAACTATGCCCAAATCGGTAAGTTTGTGGCCACATGCAGAGTTTCTATTTCATAATGTCTGCTAAACATACAAGGAAAAAAGTCATCCTGTTGAGGCTTTTACAAAAATTATTTCTCAGCACTATCAATGTCACATAGTCTGGTTTAAAACCTTCCATTGTAGAGACAAAAGAGCAGAACCTGAAGACCCTGTCTGTATCCCTTTAAATTTAGTTGAAAGATTGCTGAAACTGTCAGGAGTGGAAAGGAAAAAAGTCATCTGGTTTTACAGCAATGGCTAGTTATCTTGTTTTCATGGATACATCTATAGTCATCACTGCTGTGCAGGGTCTGATTGTCTTTTCTGTTTCCTCTTACTGAATTTCATGACCCATTTATAAAAGATGAAGATTACAAAAGCAGTGCACAGCAATTTTAGAAGCAATAATGCAGCCTTTCAAACATTGGCAGGAGAAATCAAGAGATAGATTTAAACCCTGTTTATTACAAAGAGAAAACAACAAATTTTAAGATAGCATGTCTCACTTGTGATTTTATGCATTAAGTTGATTTGAACATATTCAGCATTCACTTCTATGCCTCATTGATAATACACAAATTCAGCCTGCTAATGCAGCAAAAACAACCTTATCCACAGAGGACATCAGCATGAGAATTAACCTTGAGTGACAGAAGCTGATCTGTACTTAGTAACTACTAAATAGCTTTATTTTCTCAGAAAATGCAACTGGAATACTTACTCTTCTTTTAAAGAAATAAATAAGTAAAAACCCCAACCAAAGAAGGTCACCTGCATGAAAGGAAATGGTAGTTTGTGATGGGATTTTCATTTACCACACAATGGCAGGAACTCAGTATTCACAAAGCAGGTCAGAACAGGCAGAGTTTGATTCAGAGTATTCATTTAGTAGTCCACAACGTGAATAATGGTTGAGTTGTTGACACTTTCTTGGATGCTTTTCTAAACCGTTCATTGTATTCCATTTGAGAGTTCAGTTACACAGGGAGTTTAAGTCATTTTTGGATGTCAATGAAGTGAAAAAACCTACTATTCTTGCTCAGCACTCTTCCAGAATGTAAGTATTCGTACACAAAATTAATAAGGTATAACCATTCCAGAATACCCACTTAACATCAGGCTGCACAACATCTTGCTTAATGTCAAAATATAGACTAGTATATGTAGTGGTCTGTCTAGAAGCAGATAAAGTTATTTGGTACACACAAATTCAGATATAAAATTGGCAATTTGTGATGCAATGGGGGAACACAACTTCTCTATTAACAGTCTTGCGGCACAATGTCCATTGCTAATTCTTTGCCCATTAGAGCGTGATGAGCTCCTACTCCCCCTCCCCATGAGGAGACAGTAAGAATTCAGTTCAGATTTTGGTGTGGGACAAAGCAACTACACGTAAGACAAGTTGATAATGAGATTCACACTGTAGTAATGTTGTCCTAGAAGGCTTCCTACTTACTGTATTGTCATATGCATGAACTATACTCTTTTAGATGTGCTGTTCCTCAGACAGACAGCAGAAAATCAAGGGCAGGTGGGTTATTCAGCAAACAAGGAGGTCAATGCTAAACTCCCTCAACATCATGTCTGAACACATTGTCTGAATAATAAAGTTATTGTTTGTCTATTTTAATTGATAACTTGAGAGTTACTACTGTAGTTCTATATGTATAATAAGAAAATATTCTTAGCTTAGAATGTAAAAAAAATAAATTGGTGCAATCTCTTATGTGATAGAGAGAATGATAAAAATGTACTTGATTCACAATACTTCATAGACAGATAGATAGAGAAGCCCTCTCACAGAAATTTCATAAGGCAGTCTATACTTATACAAAAACTCTGAAGACGTAAGGAAAAGGTCTAAGAAAGATAATCTTTTGGATACCAAACTTACTATAATAAAACAAACAAAATAAAACAACAAAAATCCCACCTCTTCCAGCAAGTAGCTCAAAGGTAACTCTGTGAAACTCAATGAAACTCAGAAGGAGGCAGAAAGCAGACAGCCAGAATATCCCTTGTTCTAAATTCCAACCACAAGAGATTCAGTAGAAACCTTTCAAAATACCTGGAACTAAAAAAAATACAAACATGGAGAAATAAGCCATCAGCAAGCAACTTCAGTTTACTGATCAAGAAGAAATGAAAAAACTCACCAAACAACAACAAAATCCACCACATCCTGCTCCACATAACTGTGAATTGCTTTTGATGCATTTTTTTTTTGTCTGTACAGCATAAACACTTGTGACTCAGCTCTTTCTCCTAAAAAAGTAGCAGCAAAACAACTGTGGTTCCACATTTTCAATTACTCATTTCTGCAAGTTAGAGCAATGTAAGCCTATTCAATATAACAGTATGAACAAGAGTTCCTGCCACCCACCCGTGTGATACGAGCAGCATAAAATAAATCCTCCACTTGGATTTATCCACTGTATATCAGACAGGGATATGTACAACGCTCCCTCTTCCTAATTCTTAAAATGCAGATTAAACACACAGAACACCTAAAAGTGACAGAAGCACCTTTATTTTACAATAACTTAACTCTATTATTTATAGCAAGGTACGACGCCTAAATATTGTCTATATTGAATTCAAGAAAATTATAGTCCATCTATTATCTGCCTGGATACAAAATGCAGTCTGAATGCCCTGTTACTTCCTGCCACTAACCTGTAAGATCTTTATCAGGAATAACTTGTACCGCAGAACTACTGTGTCAGTGTTAGCATTCTACAGTATTTTATCAGCCTATGTTTTTCATAATCACCAAATTAAGAAACAAGGCTTCATTGGACTTTGAACACAAGGCTAAGAATGGATATTGCCATTTTTCATTAGCAACAGAACAAACCAAAATAAATATTAGCTAATTTTATCTAGAAAACATCACTGCTTTGATTATAAAATATCTCTGTTGCGTTTATCAGCTGCAAAACAGGAGTGGTACTGGGTAAGAAGCAAGCACTTCCCACCTCCATTGCCCCCAGGTCACAAAAGTTTATTAAAATATTGTTTTCTCAGTGTTCCTTTTTACCTACTTTTGTTCAAGAAAAACTTGTAAATACAAAGGTAGAAGACAATTTTCTTTTTAAAAATATCTCTTCTAATGTATCACCAACTTCCTAACTAAAAAACAGTGGTCTTTTAAAAAGTAAACATCCAGGTAAATCACACCATGTGAGCTGCCAGCTTTACTCCTTAATTTGCAAAAAATATCTCAAAAATATCCTCAGAATATGTAATCTCTAAAGAAATAAATCAAATATGCAACATGTATATGTAAGAGTCATTTTGTTTAGTTGAAGGGACTCATTTATATGTAAGAGTCATTTTGTTTAGTTGAAGGGACTCAAGTTTAGAGAGGCTAGAAAAATGATTAGGTCTATCTCAATATATAACCCCCATGACAAAGAGTAAATTCTCTTCATACTTCACTGTCATTCCCCTCCAATAGAGATTTTAAATAGTAATAAGGAATGCATGACACATACTTTTAAACATTAACTATAAAAAAAACAAACATGAAAGATGATGAACAGGAAGAGAAGATGAAAAAAGATCCAGATGCATGCTCAGATAAATACTTTGATATTTAGCACATGTATTCTAGATAGAGATATATTACATCTCTAGCACACAGTTTTATCCAGACTTTTAAAGTACAGCTTTAGGACTGACCTTAATTTTTTAGCTTTCATCAATGCATCCATAATTCCTTGAATTTGTAATGTAAGCATATCCACAGCCAGAAAGAAAAGAGCTGCCTTGCCATCAGCCCATGGAAGTTGAATGCGTGTCATACTGGGTGAGACATGATTCACCCAGCCCACCTGAAGCTCATTAAATCATTCTGGCACTTGTTACAAATCAAATAAAGCCCCCAGAGAGGCTTTCCCCAGAATGGTTAATACCACAAGGTATCTCCATGCACCAGGTAAGCAGGCCTTGAAGCAGGGCCCTCAGAACCAGAAGTGGCTGTTCCCCACCAAAATAACACCTAAAATTCTTGTCCTGGCTTGGTGTGCTTCTGCTCTTGCTGCTGCCTTACCCAGAAACATTTGTTTCTTGCAGTCTTTAAATCTTATTTTATGTAATGGTACCTGCAACACTAGAAGATGTTGTAGGAATACTCTTAAAACTCTCCTCTTTACCCTTACTAATTGCCACTGACTCTGGGGATTTGTTGCAGCCATGCTGTTTCTAAACTTTGGAAATATCCCCCCAAAATTATAAATTAAGGTAATTACTCAAGATATGGTCAAAAGAGTTTCCAGACCTTATGAGAAGAATAAAGACTTGCTGCTGTACCAGTGAGTTATGAAATTATGAAAAGAATCTGTTTATATAACCAACACAAGACATAGTAACTCATTCTAAATGGTGATGTTAGAAGTTTAAGGTTTTGAATATCTGTCAATTAGATAGAATAAATTTTGAGTTAACAATAGCAAATCATTAATATTATTTAGTAGCTTGTTAGTAGTAGTTAGAAATTTGTAAATTAGACACCATCCACAAAGGTTTCCCTTGACTAACAGAGCATTTACTTTCCAGAAAATGTTGTTTCAGTTACATTAAAATAGGAAGAGGAAAATTTACAACTAATACTGTTAGGAGTAAAACAAGGGTTCATTTTTTCTCTTGAATGACAACAAAGAGATTACCATTTCATAAACTTAAAACTACCTTCACTTTCAGCCTATTTATAAGAGATTGTGCTGAACATTTACATAAGTCTTTTCTAAAAAAAATTGCCAGGAAAAGGCTATTTATTTGGGGAAACAAACAAACAGCATCTGAACTAATTCAACAAGCTGTGGAAGACATTAGAGAACAATACAATAATTAAAATTTGTTAAATGGGAAGAAAATGTGAAAGCTTTACCAGAAAACAACTCTTTAAAATGAGTTAATGATCAGTTGAAATGACAAGTAGAAAGGTCTTCTAAGCTTTTATCTTGTATACAGATCAGATATGAAAAGTGCTCAAATATCATGCTGTAAAAATTTAGGAATACACATGGAAGACTGCTGGCTGTTACAGAACTGTATTATTACACTAGAAAACAGTTGTCAAGAATGGGAAAATTCACTTCATATGTGAATAACAGCAGGGAAAACGCTTCTGAAAGTCTTGATATATCTCACCAGAACAGACAAGACAGAGTAGCATGACAAGGTACACCATGCTGTGCTATCACTAAGGTGTGCCTCAGAGACGTGTGCAAGTCTGTATTTTTGAGAGCTAAAAATTAAGTCAATAACTCTGCTTAACAAATTTACCCACTGGTGCCTTTTTAAAAAAATATATATACTTTACAAAGCTGTGTCATGGAACAAAAATGAAAGTAACTTATTTCACATAAAAATAATTTTTATTTGTTGTGAGACATTACAGAACTACTTGTACAGAATATTACATTTTTTGCTTTCAATTAGTGAGATTAGGAGTATAAATTGTTAAGGAAGAAATATCTAACTCAAAACTATATTTTCTAATTCATTTTCTTTAATCTTTTGAAATTTGATGGTTTTAGGGAATTTTAGTTTTGTTCACCAATATATTGAGTAGATAAAACTTCTATCTAATTTCTGTTTTTTCAAATGTTAAGAGGCCTGGAATACACAAAACATGGAAATCAAACCCCATCAAATACTACATTAGGTGAGAGAAAGAAAGGTTCACAGAAAATTGTTACTATTTGAAATATAATCTGCTAATGACCAATTAATTTCTTTATTTTGAAAACAAAAAGTCTCTAGACAGTAAGAAAGTAGCATTTTTTTGTTGTTAACTCTTGAAGTTCCAAATTCCTAAGACTTTTGAGCCACACAATTGATAGCTGTTCTTTCCTGTTTTTTAAGCTCTTATTTTGTACAAACACCAAAGAAAAATCTGGAAAAGCATTACCTTATTTGTGACAGATTTTTTGCTTTCTTGTTATTGAAGAAGACAAGATTTATTTTACTGTCTGAAGATCAAAAAATGAGAAAACATTTTGATAACTGAGAAAAAACCCCTCTTGATATTGTATAACCAGGACTGAAGTTACACTATGAGCTGGCAGAATCTCCTTTGCACTTGACGGTTTTCATCACATTAGGGAAAAGAACCTTGAGCACTTTCAGATCAAGATTTTGATCTCTCTTATACTGGTGGAAACTCACAGCAATTTGACTGAAATCTTTAATCCTGCTAGAACATCTTTATAGCAATGTCATAATCTGTATTTATTTTGGCCCGATATGTTCCACCCACCTGTACAACTCCTTACAAAAGGATTGCTGATAGCACGAGAATAACAAAGAGTTAAGAGAGAATTTTTAAAAGAGGAAAAAAAAAGACAGGTAATATCAAACTGGAACGGGGGAATTGGGGGAAGCGAGGCGGGGGGCCGGTGGTGATGTCAAAAAGACACTAAATCATCCCCATACCACTTTCTAAAATTGTCAACATATTTGCCAGTGGGTAAACCACAACAGCTCTCCTCCAAAGACGGCACAACCTTTATTCCTTTTAAGGTCAGGTGATGGTAAAGATTTTTAAAAATCAGTTCTCTCCCAGATTAATAAAGGATAATTGTTTCTTCAAATATGTATCCTGAGAATCAGTTTGAAATATCAAATGAAATCTTATATAATGTAACGTATTCTGACATCCGTTATGGTACTTGAGGGAAGACGACAGAGAGAAGAAAAATATTGTTTTAACCCAACATGTTTCACATTAAAATAGAGAGTATTTAAATCATTATTAAATTTATAATTTTATTAATTTGCCTTTCCAGTATGAATATTATAGGAAGAAGAGCAATCTTTAATTCCATTTAAACTACGATCTATAACACAGTATGATCATAAGCATATTTTTTAAAAAAGAAAGTCAGAGTAACAGGAAACACATATATTTGCATATTAAACACATATTATTTCATTGGCTTTGATGGTAAGCAGACTTTTCTTTCCTGTATTGGAAGCATGGAAGTTAGGAGAGCAGCTACACAAAGTGTTAATAATTGCTTAGAGCTTTGTTCTGGACTTACAGCTGTCTTCTGAAGCTTGTATCACGTAATTAGCTTTATTTTACATGTCCCTGGTGCTCCTTCTTCCATACAAAAAACACTGGCACCAACAGATCTTCTTCTGATTAATGAGGTTTTCCTCCTTGAATCTATGGAGGGAAGTGCAGCTCAACAGTTCTGCCCAACAATTGCACTCCCTTCTTCTCTTCTCATTCCCATCAGCAGTAGCAGCTTGGAACTGGTTACTCACTGTAATGGTTAGTTAAGGTGACACCAGACTTTTGAAATATAGCCACAAATCCATTTTCTGATCAGTAGCATTCTGGGAAGGGTGTGATCCTACAGAGGCAAAAGCAGAAAATCAGTTTCTGGCAGAAACACCAAACATTCAAGATATGCAGAGGTAAAAGCAACATTTCTTTTTCATCTGTCAGAGCCCTTAGAAGCCATTCTTTGCCTGTTACCAGTCACATGTGGGACAATATAAAGAACACAGATTTTGTCAGTCAGGTTTTATTTCTTCATGTACTGTTGCTGAAGTAAAAGCAAAAACAAGTTCCTGATCAAATTTCTTTCTTGAGAAATGCAACTACCTAAATCAGAGAATGCAGCAGTGCAATAGAAATTTGTAGTCATCACAATTTCCCATGAGAATGCTTCATGATTTTACAGGGATCAATAGGAAGAGGAAGAAACAGAAATAGATTGGTAGAGACCAATAACCAGGATACTCCAAAGAACTACTGTCTTTCCGGAGGAATTTTCCTCTCCTCTCTCTTCATCTTTCCCTATCTCCAAGCCCTGGTATCCTTGTTAATTCAGAGTTTTGAGATTCTGCTAATGGAAATTTTATCAGGCTAAGAATTTAATTGATTTTTACCTTCACTGTCGTGCAGCACAGTCTCCACATGAGGGGAATTGACAACGAACAATTCCATGCACTGTTCTACTTATCTATTATATTCTTTGCTCTTCTGCTTCATTCTTTTCTCAGAACATATTTATTACTCTGCTCAACACACAAAGCCCTTTACCAGCTACATCAGAGAAAGCTAACAGAACAAATATTGTTTAAGCCCCCGAAGTCTGTAAAACTATAGGAATAATGGCAAATCTCACTACATGAAGACAAAAAAAGGAACAACTAAAGGCTTGAACAATCAGTAGCCTGAGTTCAAGCTATTCTGCTAAGACCTCACAAGAGTCTTAGCCCCTTAACGGATGCATGGAAATAAATTCATTCTGATATTATCACTCACAGTTCTGTATGGGAATGTAAGCCATGTGAGAACAAAATCATGATCTCAATGCATGACAAAATTGTGATGGGTTTCTCTTCTCTATCATAGGTCAGAATGTCACTGTCATTTCCTACTCATAAAAAGTGTACAATCTTAATGCTTTCCTCAAAAAGAAAGTAATGGAAATTAAAATTCAAAATAATTCTATAAACACCAAACATGTCTGTTTATGTATGGAACACCTTAACAAAAATCCAGCACATGCACAGGTTTATTGTACGGTTCATAAGAAGATACACCTGATTCTCTAACAAACCCTTAAATCTTGTTTCCATTGATGTGTTGCTCTTAGAATAAAACCTGTGAATTACAAAGCAAAAAATATTAGTATTAAAGCTTTCTCAAGCATTTTTTGCATAAGAAAGTAGCCATACTAATTACAAATGCTTTTCATCTCAACTGAGTGCACTGCAGCATGCTGTCAAGAAAAGAGCTTGAAGATATCTGAAGCACTGTCCAGGAAATGTGAAGAGTCCAGTTAGTTGATATACCTTAATTGTAATCTAAATTTTCATCTCAGTGAAAACTTTTGAACAACTCAATTTAATTTATACTCATTTGACACCCTGAACTGTGTGTTAATTCATTTTCAAACTATAAAAACCAGGACAGAACTTACTGTACAATGGCCATTTTTGATCTTTTTTAGAAGACCAGAAAGATCATTTGAAAATAAGATCAGGCTGTATGTTCAAGTTGAAGTTTCTCCACAGGCATTCAGTGCTCTCCTTGAGATTTTTGGAACTTTTAAGGAGTCTATTTTTATGGTATAAACATGGCAAATAGTACATTGCTTATTTAATTAATGCCATAAATAACCTTTGCAAAGCTGAGGGAATATGAATTGGCATTAATAACCCACTTTTGTTTAAATAACGAAGTCCTTTGAGCCAGATTTTTTTTTAGTTTAATATGTAGCTGATCCTAACAAGAATTTCTAGATCTTAGTCACACTATTACCTATATTGACTTATATAACGGATATAGAACAGAACAATATCTTATTTTTGTTGCATATAGATACATCATATTATTTAAATATCCTGAAAAAGAAGGAAAAATACATTCAAATAAATATTAAGCATCAAATTAATAGTAAAAATATTCTTCAAATTAATATATGTAAATATTTAGCAGAAAAATATTATGATATTTTTACTCCAGTTGAGAAATAACTTTACACGAATCAAATCATTTTATCTTGAAAACCAGTTCAAGTGTTCTCAATAATGTAAGCAAAACTAAATTTTATCAGCTCAAAAATAAGGACCGGTGAGAAAACACGGTATAATCACACTATGCCCACCCCAGAAAAGACAAAAAGCAAAACTAGATGGAGTGCCTTTGTCAATGAGAGAGGAGACAAAGTGGTGATTTTTGATTATGAGAGAATTTCCTCCCTGTCTTTCCCTTTGTAGGAAGGTGAAGTGGATATTCAGGCCACAGTCCTATTGCTTCCCTCCTTCGACGTGTCTAGAAAAGTCTCTATTTACTCCTACAATTTTGCAAGGCTAATATTGACTGTGCTGTACGATTCGGAGCCTGATACAAGTGATCAGAAATCATCGCATCTTTCTGTCTATGAACAGACAGACATACACAGATAGATACAATATCCCAGTTAACAACACCAATGTGACTTTTATTTACATTTGTTGCATATAAAGCAAAAGAAAAGGAATTTTTTCATTTCACATCTTAATGTACAGTACCTATGTTTTTAATTCATCTCCTCATTTTTATTTTGCTTATGCATTTGTTCTTGAATGTTAAACACTTGGTAATGGATATAGTTAAAATTTACACAATTTGACATAGTATAAAAAATATAGCATGGTAAAAAATTTACTCAGTCTAGGGTCTACCAAACCTGGCTATCCACTTCAGAAGACACATGGTAAGAACGCAACGTGGACATTTCATCATTTTAATGATAAGTAGATCGGCATTTACTTCAGTGTGTACCCCTCTTAAGAAGCCAATGTTGGCATAAACCTATATAGTATCTATCATGAGAAGTGATGTACTTACCATAGATGTGGTTAAATCCAGGAGTAACAGGCATCTTTAGGCATACTGTATCACTATGTAGTTTCAAAGCAGCTTCATTGGCAAAGTCTTGCAAAAGTAGAAAGAGCAACTGATAATTTGATATTATCCTTTTCCTCACCTCTAGGTGGTTTATTTTACCCATATGTCTTTCCAAGATAATGTAGCATTTGACCACTAAACTGTTGACATTTACCACGGTAAGCTATTAGGTGTATTGATTATTAAAAAATACCTAAAAAATTATAGTAAACCTAACAATTTTGAAATAGCAGACATTTATTGTGTAGGTGTCACCACTGCATGTATCTCACGTGATAGCAGACAAAAGGACCGAATTCTGCTTCCCATTACTTAAGATGAACAGGATCTTGCACCAGTGAAACAGAGCTGAATTAAGGCAGGGATATGAACTGGGAATTCTGGTTGATCTAGGTGTAGAAACCGTCTAAGTCTGCACAGAGGGAAAACTGTGCTCGGTTCCAAACCCAAGACAATTAGAGAAACATTCACAGAAGCTGAAAACAGACTCTAAAACAAGAGTTTATTTTGTTCCCTGAAATACATATGCTGTCTGCTTCTGGTAGCTAGCACTTGGCGTAGCGTACAGCAGTTTCAGCTCAATTTGCTGTTAATAGGCAGAAACATTTGTCGACCAGAAAACATTGTACCTCATGCTTTTCTAGACTTTGAAGTAGGAGTTGCTGATTTTGCTCACACAAACATTACAGTTCTGTCATAGTTTAGCCCCAGTCAATTTTGGAAGCTAAAACCGAGCAGTTGGGCTTTCAATTCCCTTCCCCTTCACCCCCAGGGAAAGGTGAAAGGAAAATGAGAGGGAAAAGACTTACAGGTTGGAAACTAAAACTACAGCTTTAATGAAAAGTAATAATAATAACAACAACAATGATACAAATAGTTAGAAAGTAATAAAATATGTACAAATATATAAACATATAAGATCACCCCCCCAAGCCCTCAATGACTATACGTCACCACAAATACTGCAGAGCAGACACGAGGGAATGGGTCCACAGCTAGAAGGGAGGCTGGACTCAGGAATTCGATTCAGGAACACACCAATCAGAGGCAAACAGATAGACAGAAAAGATCCTCACTGAATATTGGCCATTGCTGAGGGAGCAAGACCCTCATGATCTCTCATTTTTATACAGAGTACGATGTATATGGGATGGAATACTCTTTGGGTCAGTTTGGGGTCACTTGTCCTGTCTGCCCCTCCCTGCAGATGCTGCCTTTTTTCACCAGCTCGAGGATGGTCTCGGTTACTGGAGGAATAAATATAAACGTTGGCCTTTCTGCATACCAGTGCCCACTGTTATCACTTCTAAGGAGGAACACTGCCTGAAAAACACACAGTTATCTTTCAGAAAATTAAGTTACTTAAGCTGAATTCAGAAAGTCAGAAAACTGATTCTGCTTTAGCGCAAACCACAACAACTTTTAACAAAGGCAAACATACTTTTCAGTACTGCCATTACTCCTCCTCACTCTTTAGTGTTCTTAGACACTACTACTGGTAAAAATTTTTAAAAAGCAAGGCAAAGATTTGCTATATGGGAGGTAAAATAGTCTGCTGTTTACTCTCCTATGACTATGTTCAATTAAAGAACACAGCAACAAACCACAAAAATACCCCAAGGAAATTAGTCTGATTGGCTTAGATCTGAATTATTTATGAATATTTCTAAATTGGAATCTTTTCAATAATCCTTTTCCAATACATTTATGGACCTTAAGCTTGCATATGGAGGTCAGTGTAACATTTAAAGAAAATCGTGGACTAATTGCTTTTAAAAAGTCATTCAGGCAATTAACTAAATCTTACAGATATGCATCTTAGAAATTTGTCATTGTGCCTCTTGCATTTTACTACATTCAAGAGACAATATTACACTAAACAGTGTTTTAAGCAATTGCTTTTAAGAGTGTTATCTGTCCCACGCATTGTGTATAAAGTGACATCCCTAGGCTTTTATACCCATTTATCCAGGTGGAAAAGACTACAAGGAGTACAAACGAATGGAAAGAAATCCATCTCTGAGTTTAATACGCAGAGACTGGCGAATGCAACGACCTGGGAAGTCTGTATTAAATACAGTACACCTCAGTAAAAGTATACTGCTAAATGGTGAGTTCACCAGGCTCGACTCTTCAGAGGTTCAGAATATCTCACCTCCAGTTAATCAGGTTTGGGAGGAGCATTCCAGAGAAATCTTCCTCAGATTTCTCCAGGGAAGATGGGAAAGTAGTGAGATAAATTTAGATGGACAGAAGTGAGAAAGACAAAAACAATGAAGTTTAACTAACCTGCAAGACCACAATCAGCAAGGTTTCGCACTGAACAGGAGAGAGGATCTAGAGATACTGATACATGTTGATTATTTTAAATTGAGATAGCTCTATATTGCAATACTTATGCAGCACTCTAATATACATCTTTGCCTCTGCTAATTTCTAAGTGTTGAGGTTAAGCTTCATTAAATTTTTACAGTGTTATAAGTATAAATTAAAAGCAAATATGTATACTACGCTCACCAAGGATACATGGCAAAATAAAGAGGAGACCTCAGAAACTGGTTGCCAGTCTTCTATTTTAAGAAAAAAAACAAACCACTACAGCATTGAGGTGTATAACACTCAGCTCAACAATATAGATTTACTAGGAGACATGACAATTGTAAATCCTCATTAGGGCTGCCCAGCTTAGTGTACTTCTTCCACCAATACTGACGTTGCATCAACATTGCTATTTCTGAAAAAATTACATATCAACAAGGTTAAGCATTCAATAGATTTTATGCCCTCAGCTAAAAATGCCTGAGAAAGGTAAGCAAGTGCAGGTGTAAATAGTTGCAAACATTGAGTCTGATTTTCCATTACCTTGCATCTTTTATCATTTATATCTTTGAAAAATGGTATCAGATCAAAACAGACTCTTTGAAAGTAGTCATGCTGTTTTATTCACATTTTCATGTTTCTGAGGTATCAGAGACTATGTTTTACTCACCTCGTAAGTCCATAAAAGAGACATCAGGAGACATTCAAAACTAAAAAACAGAGTACTTATCTTCTGACATTTCTTAAGAAATTATTCAAGAAGAGAAAAAAAAAAGTGTTAATTTACTCCAGGAGTGGGAACAGACAATTATGAAGCAAATGACCGTGTCGAAAAGAACTCCTCATCTAAAACACACTTTCAAGTATAAGCTTGGTATTCTTGATTCTGATGAATAGGATTTTTAAAAAACTCGCCTTTATTCATAGAAGAATGCACTTAACTTCCTTGAAAGTAAAAGTAGATAAAAAGCTTAGGAAACTCGTAAGTACTGGCCTTCCAAAATACAAGGCACCGAAAGGAAGAAAGACCTGGAGAGTGGTCTATATCTGTATACATATCTGTCTGCATATAGGCATAAACACATAAATACTTAATGTTAACCTACACATGATAAAAATTTGATTATGTTTCTAATCTCAAATTTTGTATAACACCTCTTGCCCAATTTTCCCAAATGTTATTTTTTGATACTCAGCTAATGTGATTTATTTTTTTCAAAAGTTAACCCTCTTGCCTCTATTTGTCTATTGTACCACAGGACAGGAACAAAATGCTATGGACACCTTTGGTAGAACACTAGCAATGGGGAAATAAAAAGTTACTAACACTTGCATGTTTTATTCTATGTTTTTGTGAACACATTTGGAACTTGCAACAGAATTTTCTTGTACTTAATTTCTCTTTTTAATTTCACACATGGAAGATATTATTTAGCACTTTAATAGCTGCTCTGTAGTTTTGAATTCATGCTCTGGAGAGATGGATATATGAACAGAAAAACTGCCATCTCTCCTGTTCTTGATTCTTGGCTGGGGGGGAAGTTTCCACAGCAGAACAGAAGGCAAGAACACATCAGTCCGTAATGTAAGAATTAAAGTCTCTGAATAAAACAAAAAATCTTCCTTTTTTGCACTATCACTGAAATATTTTCAAGCTTCCAACAAATCAGGAAGAATTTCATTTTGTTATTTTTGAAAAACAAAAGTAATCACAAGGGGACTTTGCCAAAAAAACAGTAAAGAGCAGCATGAGACCAATGGTCTCATACACTTGAGTCTCATACGCTTCCCATACACTTGAGTTCACAGCAATTAGGGGTGTGAGGTGACTCATTCAAATACATTTTGTAAATAACATCTCCATGATGAACTTCATTCTGTTTCTTTTACATGACATGAGGAATGCTTTTACCATGCTGCAACAGATCTCTCAAATTCAGTCTTCTTCAAGCTGTTCAATTTTACATGAAACACTGAAATATTCATTGGAACAAATACAGAGCATGAAAACGAGTCTATAGCTTTGGGGTTAGGGCACTCAGCAGGCAGGGGCAACCCCTGAATGTCAATACCTTTTCAAATGAATATTTAATTATTTATACAAAATTGAACAGCTGCAATGAGAGTAAGAGGTATCTCGTGCCAAATAGGTTAAAACCCTTTCCAGAGACAATTTGAGGTAAATTATTCTAGAAGAAACACTTCAGCCAAATCCAGCAGCTGAAGGAATTTTCTTCAGTGAGGAAGCACAGTAAATGTAACTGTGAAATGAGGTTTAATAAAATAGTATTATAATAATAACTATTACAATGTTGAGTAAAGATTTTGGTTTAAATGTACATTATTTTATTTATTTCTTATACAAACTGTGATAGGCCTTTTTTTACCATAAATCTGAATTTTTATATGTAAGCTGTTTGAAGTTACAAAAACCCTAAAAAACCAGTGATTGACGTTTTCATTTTACCCATTTATCTGCTCTTTCTTTTACTATTAAAGGAATCCAAAATACTTTAAAATAGATGACTTAGTTTTCCATTATTTTTGTTATTTTTTATTTAATTCTCTTTCTGATCAAAATCATAGGGTTTTTTTTTTTACCAAAAATGATGTCTCCTTTTTCTTTTTGGAAACCCATGATGGTGTAAGTTAAGCAAGGTAAGGTACTGTGTTTTTGTAAAATCAAATACAATCACATTGAGCTTTTGACTGGAGTCAATATTCTGACAAAGAAAGGTCAGGTGTGTCACACACAAAAACATTTCAGTAAAGTGAGTCTAAAGTTCCTGACAGCTTCAGCAATCTACATTTTCTGCAGGTCCAAACCAATTTTACTATGTTTTCAGCAATGTCCAAGAGGCTATGTGTAGTTTCTCTGGCTGCAAATCCATTCAGAGACAGAAATGGAAAAATATTTCCTGGAGCTCAGGACACAGTTTAGGAGTCCCATCTCTAATTAATTTACTTCTTGAAACCATTGATACATTTGATCTTTACAGTCTCATGTTGCAAAGACAACAATTACAATGCAATTGAATTCACCGCCTGGAATCTTGCTGGTATATTCCTTTTTCATTGACAGTGCTCTCTCAGCACAGTCTCTGTATGTAAGATAAATTCCTTTGAAAGAGTATCTTTGTATAACATTCCTTCAGCAATATTGGTTCTATTTTTTATGCTAAAATCAATATCTAAGCTACTCACAAAAATGAAAATAATGAATAATTTTAAAATTCTCTCAGCTGCCACAAACATCTGAGGGAATTAAACTAGCTGAAGCAATCTTGAGAAAATGAAATACAAATGAGTGTACCACAGCTTGAAACTAATTAAGACAACGCATGATTTTATAGCATATATAATAGATGGCAGCACATAGTTTACAGTTTACTGAGCCCTATCAGTAAAACCATCAACATTTTTCACCAAGACAAGGTTTCATGTTCCTGATAAATAGTGAGTTAAACACACTCCATCCTCCTCTCTAGGACACAACCATAGCCATAAGTACAGTTGAAGAGCTACCTCCTTCCCTAAATGCCAATCCTGTACAATAGAGAACCTGTCCAATTGTTTGTTTTTCCATTTAAACTAAGCAGCAAAGGTCTTATGTCTCAGCAGCAAACATATTAGAAACAATTTGTCGGGTTTTGCAGTTTAACACGCACTATCAACACTTTACTGTGCACCTTGTGAATCAGCACATTCTAATCAACCCGTCAATGTCCAGGATCCTTCAATATTGTGAAAAGCTATTTAGGAAAGCTATATCACATGAAGCTTTGCTAATCCTACTTATCTAAAATGAGCAATGAAATTACAAACACCTTTGTAATCATTTAAGTGGGAAAAGACCTTTAAGATCATTGAGTCCAACGCTTAACCTAACACTGCCAAGTTCACTACTAAACCACGTCCCTAAGCACCATATCTATATACCTTTTAAATACCTCCAGGGATACTGATTCCTCCACTTCCCTGGGCAGCTTTGACAACCCTTTTGGTGAAGAATTTTTTTCTAACATCCAAGCTAAACCTTCTCTGGCATAACTTGAGGACATTTTTTTCTCATCCTATCATTTGTTACTTGGGAGAAGAGATAAACACCCACCTTGCTACAAACCTGCTGAAACCTCCTTTCAGGTAGTTGTGGAGAGTAATAAATTCTCTCCTCAACCTCCTTTTCTACAGTGAACAATCCCAGCACACTCAACCTATCCTAATAAGACTTGTTCTTCAGACCTTTCACCAGCTTTGTTTCTCTTCTTTGGACCTGTTCCAGCACCTCAGTGTATTTCTTGTAGTGAGGGGCCCAAACCTGAACCCAGTATTCAAGTGTAGGGTGATGATGACTTCCCTTGTCTTGATGACCACACTATTTCTGATACAAACCAGGATGCTATAGACCTTCTTGGCCACCTGAGCACACTGCTGGCTCATATTCATCCAGCTACCAACCAACACCCCCAGGTCCTTTTCCTCTGGGTAGATCACATGTGACCCAAGTGCAAGACCCAATATTTGGCCTTGTTGAACTCCATAAAATTGGCCTTAGCCCATCGATTCAGCCTGTCCAGATCCCTCTGCAGACCTCTCCTTCTCTCAAGAAGATCAACACTCCTGCCCAATTCGGTGTCACCCATAACCTTACTGAGGGTAGACTCGATTCCCTCATCCAGATCATTGATAAAAATATTAAACAGAACTGGTCCTAACACTGAGCCCTGGGGAACATCACTTGTAACTGGCCTCCAACTGGATTTAACTCCATTCACCACAACTCTCTGAACCCAACCATCCAATCATTTTTTTACCCAGTGAAGAATACACCCATGCAAGCCATGAGCAACCATTTCCTGGAGAATGCTATGGAAATTGGCGTCAAAGAATTTATTAAAGTCCAGATAGACAGTGTTTTGGCACCCAGTTTTTGACAACAGCTGATTCAGAAGCAGCTGTTACGTTGAAGAGTTTTCTTAGAAATTTTCCACTGCATGAATTAACTAAGACTGCACTGGAGAAATTTGAGGACTACTAGCCTTGTTAAAAACATGAGAAAGATATTTTCCAATAAAACAGAAAGCAAAGTAGAAATTCAAGACAATTTTCTGACCAGTCTTAGATTAAACAATCAGTCTTATAGTCTTCATGCAAATGAGTGCTCTATCAAAGAGCAGAAGAAAAGATGGTTTAGGTTAGCTTTTTTTGGATACCCTGTTAAGTATCATGAAAAGGTAATGAGAGAAAGTAATGACATTACATGTCTTAAACAGGATCCTCAGACACTAGAAGACAGGATTAAAATGCCTCAAAAAATACCCCAAATGTCTGAGGTAGAATGGCCCAAACAGTTCCAAGACAGAGTCAAACAAAAGCAGTACATGAAGAAACTGTTACAGACAAGACAAGTATTATTCATCAGAACATTTGAGAAATGAAATTGATTTCCAGTCATTTGCAACTACAAACAAAAGAGAAATTGGCACCACGTGCTCAGATAAATCGTTGACTGCAGCAACTGAATCTTGTTGCAGTAGTATAAAAGCCTCCACATTACCAGACCTGTGCTAACTCTGATTAGTTATTAGAAAAGTCACAGGTTACAGATGATAAATAACAGAAAGGATGTGCAGAGGAAAACTATCCTTACAAGAGAATACAAAAATACTATAACGAGGTGCACTCACTGGAGCCAATATAATTCAACAGTCGGGGGAAAGGCCACTTGTTATTAGGTTAAAAATGCGACAGAACCTCAAGTTCATCATAAGGTTTCACCAAGAGCAGAGAACTGAGAAAATTAAAGAAGAGTACCCGCCAAGTACCAGAAAAGCAAAGCTAACCCAAAACTTGTGATCTGTTTTGAATATTTTTATTCCTTTTGTAGCACAGACTGAAAGCTTTTTGATCAAGTTGGGAATTCTATTCTGGAAATCATAAAATATCAAGAAGAGTCAGAATAACTATCGTCAATCACTAGAAAAGACAAACATTTATTTATGCTTGAACCCCTCCAAAATAAAATGGCTAAGAGAAACATTGCAGTCCCTTAAAGCAGAAAAGGGTTTATTCTACTAATGTGTTTTAAGCTGCTGAAAATACTATTATGCAAATACAAGCAGCTAATGTAAGAAAGCACAAACCACAATTAAACCCCAAGAAAAGGACTAACACTGTTTTATTTTTAAATAAAAGTGCCAATACATTTGTATAAGTGGCTGATGAACCACTATTTCCTTAAATGTATACTCAGCTTTGGCTTTAGAATGTGGTTTTGTGGTTTTGTTTAATATTTTTCAAATACTCATTCCTTAGTTACACTAATGAGAGCTTAGATATTGGAAAGGATTTGTCCCTTAGTTATACAAAATATGATAAATCGAAATGTACTGGTCATCATCCCTCAGTCCAGAGATCTTACAAAGATATAGCAATCAATTTTAAAAAAATTATATGGTTCCAGTTTTTCTTTAAATGAAAAACACCTTATAATGAAGTCTTTTCTGCAACTGAACCTTTGTATATATGATGACAGATACTGAGGTAAAATAGATCACAAAATTCAGGTTTCAAAAACAGTTACCGAGAATGTTTAACCATCTTTCATTGAACTCAAAAAATGAAAGGCAAAACAAAATTATGCTATAAATTTTATAAACATATTCTAATATACTATCTTTAGGAAATCAAGGATCTGGGAGAAAAACCTGAAAAATGTTTGGGTGGGGTATTTTTGTAATTATTTATTAATAGTTCAATAATTTTTTAAATAAAAAAGAACTGTTGTTTAGTGTTACTAAGTTCTAATAATGCTTTATTATAATTGTAAAAAGTCAAACATATGTAATTTGTCAAAAATTGAGAAAACAGTCATTATGCTGATGCTCTCCATTTACGTTGTTGAAAAACAATTGTTTTTTCTTAGTAACAATAGGAAATTTGTATCTTGCAAAATATTTCCACCTCAGCAAAAGAGAAATGGACCCTTTCCACCAATGTAAAACAAAGTCATATATTCCATTAACATAGGCAAAGCAGCTATGCATCATCACTTTGAGTTCATGGTCTAAAGGAAGCTTGTACCGTGTGCAATTTAATGAGTAACATAATCTAATATGTGATTTTATCAATTGCCTAATTTAGTTTTGTGAAGGATTTCCTGGTAGCTTGAATAAATGCTGAATTGCCAAGAGATGATAAGAAAGAAAGTGCAGTAATTTGATAGAAAACAGATAATATAGTGACAAAATTAGTGAAACTGAGACACAGCAGCACGAAGCTACACCAAGTAAAACCAAAATTGTGAAAGTTAGAAATTGTGTTCAATGGAACCTTGATAGCATTTCTTAAGCTATATTCATTTATTCCTTTTTCCCCACAGCTAACCCATTCTCATGGTGGGAAAATTACTTAATGGTCAAGATTTTTAAAACTTTATGTTTGAAAGCAAAATCCATAAATACTGAATAGACAAAAACAATCAGAGACTTCATGTTTTGTTTCTGTACTGACTGAGTGATGTCCTTACTAACTACGTTGTCATATGTAATATTTTCCTGGAAAAGAAAAACCAAATAAGCAACACTTTTTTTCTCGATAAGTGCCTATAGTGGTATCTCCAGTTTAACCATCAGAGATTAGAAAGATAAGACTAGTGTTGAGTATTAAACAATGTTTTGTTTGCAAAATATCTTTTTATCCCAAATTCTAATGATGTGACAAGAACTGCACAGTGCATTATGCACAGTGTCTCAAAAACATAGTTCATGAAGCCCAAACAGCAAATACTACGTTGTTACATCAAAACAAAAGTCATAGACTCATAGAACTATTTGGGTTAGAAGGTACCTTAAAGATCATCTAGTTCTTACCTCTCTGTCATGGGTAGGGACACATTCCACTAGATTAGGTTGCCCAAAGCCTTGTCCAACTTGGCCTTGAAGACCGTCAGGGCATCCCTAACTTTCTCTAGGCTACCTGTTCCAGTGCCTCACCAACATCACAGAAAGTCTAGTAACACAAAACCAACAATAACATAATTCCCAAATACCACACACACCTATCAGTGAAATTTTGTAATGATGTTAAATTGTTTTTCTGTCACAGAAATACAGAACATTGATTTTTTTTTTTCCCTTGATGCCAAGGAAATGAGGAGTATAACTTCACATTGTTCATCTCCTCCAGTAGCTTTGAAACACATTCCTCAATTTGACAGAGGGACATGGCCTCAGAGATATTATGTTCCCACAAGTTTTGTGACACTAAACAGATGGGAAGAGAAGAGAGATCTTTAAGTAATCACATTACATATCCCATTAAGACGAAGGTTTCAGAGTATACATATGTTTACTTAAAATACAGAATATTTCCAGAGAAGAGAACTTACACCTCAACCAAAGAATGAACTTTAGACAAAGCATATAAGCAGAAATAAAACATACATACACAGGAAAACAGCTTCCTCGTTCTGGTGCTTAAAACATTAACTTGTTATGAAGGAGAGGCAACAGTGGAGACATGTTGTTTTTGTTACTTCCTGACTGACTTTGGAGATTTGCAGTTCCTAACAAGACTGATGAATTCAGTGGTACAAATGGCACTGGCAGAATATTTTTTCATGATTTATTGGTGCTGTTCTGCAACATCACTGTGGTAAACAAAGAACAGGATACTCTTTCATTTCAGATTAGGTTTCTTTACAACTAATGACCATATTCTGATATCATTTAAACTGGTTTTCTCTAACACTTTAGAACTTTCGCAGCAAATTACCACGTCCAGTGTTTACAGAACACTGTAAGAAAGTGTTATCTTTGCATGCTTTTACCCTCCTTTTTCTGAGTTTACTAACAGTGCTAGGCAAAATTTCTGTGAAGCTATTCTAATACACGCTGTTTTTAAACAAACATGTAGGAGTGAATATGCCAATGGAAAGCATGAAGAGCGACGTATTTCAGATATGTGTTGTTCCACTGCAGAGAACTATCGCATGACTACGTGGGGCGTGCCAGTAGCTGCTTGCTGCAATTTATTTTAAAAAAATATCATAATTTTTTTCAATTCTTAATCATCATTAGATGTGCATGCCAAGACCAGCATACAGCTGAATCTCCTCAGTTACAGAATCAGAGTTGGAGGGAACAATCTTTCCTAATCTACTTACTTTTTTTACTTCTAAGTAAGCTGCATCTGCTCCAGTTCATTTAAGTTGCCCCAAGTGTAAAAAGACACAAAATCACCTTCTCCTATTTAGTTGAACTTTGCTCCAACTTCCTTGTCAACTGAAATTTCAAAGCAGGCTAGTAGAAAATAAACGCAAACTTTGAAAAGTACAAAAGCAGAACTGAAAACTATATTTCCAATAAGTACCAATATTCTCAAATTCAAACCTATTTCAATTATAGGAGATAGTATTAAGAGAAGTTACTATCTGGATTTTTCTAACACCACTGCAGTGAACTTTTAAGCTGCCACAATAGTTTTAAAGAGAAGGTCTCTCAGTTTGCACATAAAATGCAGAACGGTTTCAATAACTTGTTGATTATTAGTAGCTTATATGCTCCACAAACTTTATCAAATCATCAAGCCTTCTCTATATACTTGTTTCTAAATTGGAAGCTTTATTATTTACATTGCTATAAATTCCTGCAATTAAAGTAGTTTTCTCCAATTTAGCTGAAACTTTTCACGTGTTACACAAACAAAGATAAACCATAACTGGCATTCTTAACAGTGGCTGCATGAAGACTGACAGCGCAGTTATAGGACTCCAAATTCATACCATAGCTGATAGTCATATAATTTTCTTTGAAGGCAAGATTAGAAGGTAACATCACCTACGTTGATACGTGATTTTGTTTAATCAGAAAAATGTAGATTTTTCTAAAACAGACTAATACAAAATGTTTTGGGGAAAACCAAGAAGGCTGCAAAATTTGGTTCTACTGAATTAGACTAAGAAATTTCAATGTTGTTAATGACTTTTCTATTGCATACAGGGAGGTAATTCTCATAACCTTCTAAGAATCTCCCTGTCTCTGAATATGTTGGAGCATCTTTTCAAATTTCAGTTTTACCCTATGTCCCCAAAGGTTTTTTTCTCAGATGTTGTGTTGAAGCTTGTTTCATCCTAGAATCATCTGTTAAAGAAAGTTTAAATTGTGTTTTCATTCTTGTCTTTCAAATCAAATGATAAAGTTACTGATTCCAGAGTCAAGATAGCAAAAAAATGTCTCATGGCCTAAAGGAATAAGACTAAATTTGAGAGTTGCAATTACAAGAGCTGGAAAACTGTAAATAAAAAGAACATTTTGAATACTGAAAAAAATCTGCATTTCTTAATGAAAGCTACTACACATATGTCTGTATTGCATACAAGATGAGTTAAAAAAGTATAATGACATGTGCAAATTAATTTCAAGCTGCTTAATCTGGATACCATTTATAAATTCATTATACACCTCAGAGCTCACGTTAAGTTTTCCAGCTCAAAAGCACCTTATTTGGCCTTTGGTGAGGACCCTGCTTGCAATACGGAACATGATATGTCTTATAACCACTCAGACTGAACACCTCCTTCTGTTTATTGTGTATAACAACTATCATGTTTAGAAAAGTTGTAGGACAGTAGTTAAACACGATTCATATTCTAACTTTGAAATGCAGAATTCTGAGTGTTTAATGTGTGGAAAGCATACACAGTGAATAAAACAACCAGACTCTCTTCATTTTCTGTTTGACAGCTAATCTGCTTTCAATTCTGTCTAGATATCTCCACTCTATCAAGGTTTAGGTCTTTCCCTTCTAAAATCCAAACTCTCACATGTTATCCCACCCACTCATAGCTCAAGTTTTTGCATACCAAAGATTCAGTCTTAAACCTCTCTCATGACTAAATATATGTCTTTGAAAGATAGTTTCACAGATTTTTCTCAGTTGGGTAGTCCCTGCTCAGGATTAATGTTTTTTCAAATGCAAGTGCAGCACTTCTGCCAGCAGAAGACAAATTTGCTCCCTATTTTGAGATTCAGAAAAATCTTAAGCACAGCTGAAGACATTCCAGTCATCAAATGAGAACACACACAGCACTTGCATAATATCTATCAGCATATGGCTAGTAGAGCCTGCTTGGGTCACAGGGTGGATCTTCACAAAGCGAATGAGCACAGTTTGTTCAGATTTTAAGACTTGTTTGAAAAAAAAGGACTAGTTATTTTCCTGTGTGAAGTCCTGGCAGCATACCATTTTCTTAGAAGCTGTAATTTGGAACAGTAGTTTTTTTCCATTAATGAGCAAATCTCAAAGGCTTTGGGAATTTAGTGAAGTTTGTACGTGCATTTCAAAATTCAGACAGTTGTTCCAACTGCCTGAGTTACCTGAGTACGAACCATTTGTTATTAGCTTTCACAAAACCAACTGCAAGGCATGGTTGTAGATCGTTTTTGAAATCAGGTTTCTCTTACTGCTGGCTACATTTCCATAAGCCTTTTTCTATCTCATGGTCTGTTGTAATTCATTTTTCTATAACCATATCCCTTCTTGAAAGAGTAAGTGTGAAAAAAAATGCTTATTTGCTTTGCTAGAAAATGTGTTTATTCCTAGGTATTTAGAAAGCATACAGCTACACAATTTTTTGTCCTTTCTCATAATCTGAATTCATCCTACAGCTGTCCAAGCAAAACAGCTCATAAAAGAATCAGTGGACCAGAAAGATCTTGAAGCCTGTACAGAAACACATTAAGAAACAGGATAATCTATGTGTAGGCAAGCTAGACAAATGATTATGGCAAATCTTGCCTTTGAAAGTATGCCAACCATTCAGTTCAAAAATTAAGAGGACAAAAATATCACAATATACAGCATGTTACTTTGTTCTTCTATGAAAATGATTTCAATTCTTACCCAGTAAAGATGTTTTTGCATGGACTTGGAATAACATTTTTTATTTTGTCTAACTGATTGTATCTATGAGACCACAGGAAAGTACTGTCCTCAAAAACATATCCTCAAAATTTCACTTATGAGTAAGTCCCGTACAAATGAATTATGCTCCTAAATTCTTCCAGCAGCTTTCAAGCTCTCGTTCAAAATATTTTCCTAGTTATTGATTTCCCAACTATCCTAGTTGCCTCTATGAAGGGCATACATTTTTGAGGAAGAACATGGTATACCCAGCTGCAAATATAAGAAACAAGCATTTGAGGAATCATGGAACAGGTCAAGATGTCAGGCAAAAGTTGAAGTACCTTCTTATGTAAGTTTGTGGCTATTTCATGATGCTGAAGACCCACTGCCTGGATTGCTGCCATAACCTAAGATATCTCAAATTGTTGGAGACATTTATGACAGACAATATATATGCATTTTTGTGGTATAAATATTTATATTTAAATCACCATCCTGGTTATGAAGCACATTGTAAGTTAAAATCTTGTATTTTTTCTCTCACCTCACAGGTGACAGGCATAATTCCGCACCACATCCTAGGTGGATAATAGAGTTTCTTCAGGTCCAACTGCAGCTGTAATTTCCAACCCAGCTTAATAAACTTCTAATTAATTATGTTGCTTTATCATAAATTATTTAAAAGACATTTCACATATTGCACAGTAAACTGAAATCCTTCAGTCCTTTGGCACACAAATTGCTCATTTCAAATATTTACAGGAGAACATGCCAGAAACCACGTTCAAAGGAATTTTTACAAATCAGAAATTTTTCCCTAAAATGTAATCTCAAACATATGGCTCCTTTAGCTCATGCAGTTTCTAAGCCCAGGCTGAAATTGAGAGTCAATGAAGAAAAAAATCTACTAATTTAATACTCTATGAAAAGATCAAGTTTCATTTCTATTAAGGAAGAAATTTGTCCTTCACTTCACTGGATGGAGGATTGTCTTCCAAATGGTGCCAGATTTCACCGATGCAGAGCCTGATATTAGAGACACAATGAGGAAGATACAGTGCGTCACAGAACATAAGATTTAAAATGTGCTTTTTACTTGCTATTAAATTTTAAGGGTCACCTTGGATTCAAACCTAAGATCCCTTAAAACTTGAGAGCTAAAAGGAACAAACAAAGCAGCCTGTGGTTTTAGAAGAGAGTTTGATGATATTAAAACTTATGCTTAGTCTTTTCATTACTTCTTTTTCAGACAGAACAGTCGGGCCTTGGCGTTAGCTGTCGTAGTACTACATGATCTAAATGCAAAGGTTTCTTCCTTACTCTGCCTTGCTGCTTTATGCCCAACAGCGCTTTCAACTCATCACTCAGTGTCAGAACACACACCAACATGTGTAACAACACATCCTCTGGAAAGAAAGTCCTCATATTTTCTTGCAGCATCAATCATTTCATATTTCTTATAGTCAGACGTAAAGTTGGTAACTGCACTGGATTAAAAATGTGTTCTGAATAAATGTTCAAAATGATGGCCCCCTATGAGCTTTTTTTCTGGTCCAAACTCAGAAAAGATCCAAACCTACACTAAAGAATCCTTCCCAACCTGCAGTGCTTCACTTCATTCTACCAAATCAAAGAGCCTGATGGTGTTACAGCAGGACAACAGCTACGTTATAATAGCTAATCATGAATAGCACTTATTTCCTTCATCCCATCATCAGCTGCACTGTCTGGTTCTGGATCAAGCTTGTTGTTTTTACATTATTTATTTCATATTATGAAAATATGAATAATTCATATTATGAAACAGGAGTGGTCATGTTTGATAATTTCTGTGATGCAAGTGTTTGGTAAAAAGAAATTTAAAAGGCTATGTACATAACGTATAGTAAGAAACCAAAACTGGTTATCTGTTACAAATAGCAACACTGCCAGCCACGTGCAGGTGAAAATACATTAGTAAAGGGTAAGTGGGTTTCTCAGCATAAAACATTCGTGACAACTTCCTTCTATGCGTATTATATACAGAAAATCGCTATATTTAGATCATCTCTATTTTAGGATATCTTTAGCTTTATAAAATGTTTTGACTATTAAAATTTGCAGCCAGTTTTATAACTATAAAATTTGTTAAAAGTGTCTGACCTTTCTGGATGGCACTACAAGTCATAAGCTCTGCTAAATATAGCAGTGAGCAGTTCAAATTTTCAACATAAGTTCCATTTGTTCAATTTGTTATGTCAGCTCATAGGTATTTTTATGAAATTCAAAGATTTAAAGATTTACATCGGAAAATACCATTCAACTAACTCAGTTTCAATAAAAGAGTACCATCTTTAGCTTTCAGGATGCTCTTGTGTAAGATTTATTTTCAAGAAAGCAGTTATATTAAATCAAGTTCTAGAGAAATATATACTTGACCAGATACAGAAGAGATATTTTAAAATGTTGGTAAACAAGTTAATAAACTTAGTTAATAATTTCATGGATTTGGTGAAGATATAAAATACCTTTGAGAAGAAAAGCAGATGTTAATGAAGTTGCTTGAGCTGTCAGAGAAACACCAATAATACAAGACGGAGAATCCACTTAACATCCACTGCAGATCTGACACAGTACACTCTTTAATTAGAGAATCTGGTGGGGATAAGAGGTAACACTATCGATTCTTGACAGATTCCTTCCCATTATTAGCAAGGAAGCCTTTTACCAGAGAAGAGCAGGCAGCATCCATGCAGAGAGATTTTGGCAGATGTCTGCTGAAGCACAGGGGGTACAAGAGGCAACTTCCAGGCAGCAGCAATAGTAGGCAGGTGGGCTTGAATCAGAACTGCTGGGGACAGAATAGGATAGTCACAACTACATTGGCTTTACCTTGCCTTCTCTCTCAAACAGCATCAGAGGAACTTGAGTCATACACCAGAGCCCTGGACCAAGAAAGCAAGGGAACAGTTCCTGAAGGATTACACTCCAGCACAGCCACATTAATGAGAAATTAAGAGCAGTATTCACACAGGACTGGAGACCAAGGTCTCCGATGAACATACTGCTAAGATTAAAAAGTAATCCAGATGTGAATTGTTCTACAGTCTCTGTCAACAAGCAAATTAAATATATATTTTGAATATATGATACAGTCATCGGTCTTCACATAGTTTATCTTTTCCAGGGTATTTGGGCAGGTTTCAGAAGAGGAAATGAGCACAAATCTTGTATTTGGCTGGATGCTTAAAACACATATTCCGCATCTTTTTTGTAGTCCCAATGAAACCAAGACATAAAACTGGAAAACTCTCCAGTTTCTCTACAGCTCAGAAGACTCTTCTTCCCTGAATGTAAGATGTTTTCTTTCATAAATCTTACTGCCAGAAAACAAAATTCTTGGACTGTGCCTACTTACGAAACATTTCCACTTTCACAAGACCCATAGTCACAACACTGTTGTATATGAATGAATTCAGGTACAGAAGAAATGACTTATATTTTCAACAGATTTATCTGCTTAATAGTATGAGCCTAAGGTGTTACAATATTGATACAATATTAATAAAAATCTCAAAATAAAACAAAAATTATAAACTAATAGTAATAAATGAAGGCACAATTTTAAATGCTTGAAAGTCAAAACACTTCTAAAATATAAGACAGACAGTTAGTGATAATTTCTTAGTTATTACACAACACTATGTAGTGTCCCCTTCCCCACCAGAAAAGACTTAAAAAGGCAGTCTTTATGGTTCTGATATGAAATCTAGCTATACAGCACCTCCTGTACCCTCTACTCCCTGTTGTGTTTTTCAGGTGTGTCAGGAGATCAGAGTACTTTAACCAGAATAACTTGCAATAAGCAATAAAGAATTCTCCAAAGGGGCATTTTGAAAAAAAATCCCAGGCTAACAGAGAAGTAAAAATGATCCGAGATTCACACTAGTTAAGTATTTGGCCTGTATTTGTCCAGTAGCATTTCTTTGCTTGTCCTGCTTGTCTTAATACACTTAGAAAAGTTCAGATAAGGAATATTTTTAAATGGCTACAATTTTTTATACCTTTTCTATACATTCAAGATGTTTATGGAAATCTTAATAGGACATATCTTGAGTTTAATTGCTTCTTGGCTTGATATTTCCCATTGCACTGACTATTCTGAGAAAAAGTAGGTTTGTCTTCCTGAATTCCTTACTTGGTTCATCGAGGTGAAGCTGTGTGTACAAGAAAGTCAGTAAGAAAAAAGAGTTTATTAAACTGCAGAACATGGACAGAGAAATCTACCCTTCTTATAGCAACTGTTATTGAAAAAAAAATTATTCATTTTTTTTAAAAAAAAACCCTGCCTCTTGCTGTGTCTGTATCTTTTTCCCTTCTTCTCACATCACTTGAGTGACAGGACTGCACTACAAACTCTGCATTACTCAACTCATTGCTTCCTTCAGCTCCTCTTTCACAGGCTGAAATCCTAAAGCCCTGATTTTACTACCAGCAACTTCCACCTCCTCAACGATAACTATTTATGTCTAGTGGTTTACCTCTGTCTTACAGGAGACCTCTCTACTACCCAGAAGAGACCAAGCAACACTAGAACAGAACATAAGGTAATACACCCACGACATGGTTTTGTTCATCCCAAATGGGTCCTGTTTAGAATACCATAACTCACACCATCTTTGGGTATGGTTTAGCAATTGAAAAGAAGGGAATGCAAGTCTTCCACAGTAAGGCAAAGCATGAAAAATTCCTGCATACAGGCAAGATATTTCTGAAAATTACAGCTATCAGCAGGGCTACCAGTGCCTCCTTTTCTAAGCCTGCTGACAGACAAATAGATTTTGCCTTAGATCACATATGTCATTGAGCTGTGTTTTTTCCTTTCTGAACTATAAAATTCAGCTTTCTCTATTTACAAGAAGCATAGAGGTCATAACTATGACAAAATTAAGGCTAGATACTGAACTGTAATAAGGCAAAATTCAGCAAAAATAGTATATTTTTGAGTCGTCTGCATAAATAAAATACAGCAGCTATGTAATTTAGCTTTAGCTTCAGGTTAATTACACCAATACTAAATCATATTCATTGTCTCTGTATTAATTTACCATGCCAGTGTGCTGTGGTTTGAGCTAAAGTAGAATCCACTTTCTAACTTCAGTTAAGTCTCATCTAAATAACTTCATTTTGTGAAAGGCAGTGTTTCTCTCTAGATGTGATAACAGATGGCACTGGTATGCACAAAGATCAATGCTCATATTTATTCCTACAGTAACCAAGGCCATTCTTGAGCGAGTGGAGTACTCAAGGACTAAGACGAGTCACACCTGCAGGGAGGGGCAGACAGGACAGGTGACCCTAAACTGGCCAATAGAGTATTCTAACCCATCATATTCAGTATAAACTTGAGAGATCACGAGGGTCTCTCTCTCTTCTTCGATGGATGATGTCCAGTGAGGACCTCATCTCTTTGTCTCGATCCCTGATCTGTGTGTTCTTGAATCTGGCCTCCCTCCTACCACTCACCTTGCCTGTTCTGCAGCATGTGTGGTGATGTATAGTTATCGAGGTGTGGGGGCGCGATTTCATATATTTGTTGTTGCTGTTGTTGTTGTTATTACTATTATTATTAATCATTAAAGCAGTTTTAGTTTAGTTTCCAACTCACAAGTCTTTTCCCTCTTGCTTCCCTTTCCCTGCGGGTGGGGAGAAGGGAATTGGAAGTCTAGTTGATCAGTTTTAGCTGCTGAAATTGGCCAGGCCAGGGCTAAACCGTGACAGAGTGGTAGAAACTGTAATAAGTGTTAGAGCGTACCTCATTTAAAGAAAATATCTTCCAGCTACTGAAACTTACATTTGCATTATTCCCAAAATTGTGCTCCATCATAATGACATTTGAAGTGAATTCATAAAGAATTGCTGTTGTGTGAATGAATTACCTCCTCTTACAAAGAAAAGATTGCCACAAGCGTAATTAATCTCAAAGTGCATCAGACAATATTTCTAGTACTTACTGGTAGTATTAATGAGATTTACTGCTGATTGAATTGGTAAAATTGGGAATAACAGGTTCGCAAAGCATTGTATTCATGTGTTCCAGGAGATTTCAACAGACTGAACAAAAACACTCTCCAGAATATAATTATGCAAATATTTTATTATTTTCAATTAGCTTAAGTTAACTCTATATTAAGCATGCTCTCAAGAGCAAGAGTTGGATTCAAACTGTAATTTTTGGTTTGATATCAATATCGCTCTATTAAATCTTTTTTTTTAATTATGAGACAGAATTATTTGACACTTGTTTGCCATCTTTTAAATTCCTTTGCTTTTGTTTGAGAAAAAAAAATCAAGATATCTAGGCATTTTAGCAATCAAAGACACAATATTGTTGCGGTTTCATGCTACTGAGAAGTATTATTGGCTATAAAGGTTAATTATTTCTCCGGTTGTCTAGTACACTGGAAGTAAAGAAATGATGACTGGTGGATCTTTTTCTATTCAAGGGTTACTGACTTAGCTGCTATATCTCAGTGGAACTCCAACTGAATTCTACGCTCATCCAAAATCTGTCTGAAACAGGTCTTGAGAAGCCATTTATTACTTCAGCCCCATTTCAAGGCAAATGTGGTCATATCCAGGTCCTTCCTAATTGGTATTTATCAGCCTGAGGGTGCTGGTCAACAGCTGGCTGAATATGAGTCAACAGTGTGCCCAGATGGCCAAAAAGGCAAACACCAGAAATAGTGGATCAGAAATAATGTGGTCAACAGGACTAGGGAAGCGGTTTGCCCCCTGTATTCGGCACTGGTGAGGCCGCATCTCAAATACTGTGTTCAGTTTTGGGACTCTCAGTACAAGAAAAACACTGAGATGCTTGAGCATGCCAGAGATGGCCAATGAAGCTGATGAAGGGTCTAGATCACAAGACTTACAAGGAGGGGCTGAGGGAGGTAGGGTTGTTTAATCTGGAGAAAAGGCGGTTGAGGGGAGATCTTATCACTCTCCATAATTACCTGAAAGGAGGTTATAGTGAGGCAGATATTGGTCTCTTTTCCCAAGTAACAAGTGACAGGACAAGAGGGAAACAGCTTGAAGTTGTGCCAGAGGAGGTTTAGATTGGATATTAGGAAAAATTTCTCCACCAAAAGGGTTGTCAAGCACTGGAACAGGCTGCCCAGGAAAGTGAGCGAGTCACCATCCCTGAAGGTATTTAAAAGACATGTAGGTGTGGTACTTAGGGATGTCATTTAGCAGTGAACTTGGCAGTGTTAGGTTTACAGTTGGACTTGATGATCTTAAAAGTCTTTTCCAACATAAACTATTCTGTGATTTTGTGTGACTCTACCCTGACTTCAAAACCTCTGAGAATTAAGATTTAAAAACCCAATTTGCTACCTTACCATGAAAATAATTGTTAATATTAGCCTGCACCTGTCTTGTTGCAATTTAAGCTTAATAACTCTTCTGTCAATTGTACACATGGAGAACAAATTATGTCCTTCTGCTAAATAATCCCAAGTCATGAAGGTCTAAAATGTCTTGTCTGGATTTCTAACATTTTGTTGCTTGCTCTTTAGGTCTCTTCAGATGGTTCATATTTTCCTTCAAATACAGTAAGCTATACATAGCTGTGGCCTTACTAATGCTTTGAAAAGCATAGACATCATTTTATGCATCATCTAAGCTACAGTCATTTCCAAATACAACCCAGCACGGCTCCTGTTCTTGCAATAATTTAAAAGTCTAGAGTCACATTCAATTTACAAAACACTGTAACACCAAAATCCTTTCCTAAAGGACTGTTACAAAACAATTTATTTTCCCATCCCTGTTTTTGCTGCTGTACTCTCATTCACAGCATCTTGTACATGCTATTACCAAAAATAATTCTAACTTTAAAATTTCTACTGCAATATACAAAAACTATTTTTATATTCAAATACTCTTTTTGTGCACATCTGTACAACTTTTCAACACCCATGATGAGAAATTATTTTAAACAAGAATTCCATTTTGCAGCAAGCAAAATAAACCTTATGAAATACAGCAGATTTGGACTTAGAGATGAAAAGGTCTAGGAACAGGCCTAGGGTTAACAATTAAATCTCATTTCTTCCTCCCTCCATCTCTGTCACACACTTAGCAAGTAATGATGAGTAACATTCATTCTATAAATACTTGATGCTATCTGTAAAAATAGGGATAAACAATTTATGTTTATTTTTAGATACCTCTCTGATATAGTTGCAAAATTATAAGACAATATTTATAAATCATAAGCCATGTAATTATTATGTTTATATAACAAAGCACAAAATTATTTTAATACCATCTGGACTGAGAAGGGGAGGAGAAATAAAAGTCACAATGGAAATAGACAGAGATTCTTAAATAATTCTAGAAAATTCAAGTTACAGACTGTGATCCAGGATTTGGATCAGAAATCCACATTGCTGCCAGACATTCTCACTCCTCATTCTGAGGTTTTTGAGACTGTTCCGAGTTCAGGAAAGCAGCACATTAGAGGTTGCAATCCATCTCTCTATAGCTGAGTACACAGTATCAGTGTGACAACTGGGCTGAATTAGTATGATTTAAAGCAGTTTACTTAGCAGAGATCCATACAAATAAGAGCGAAAAGGATTCAAGTTACAATGACTCTCCTGGTGTCTTAAGAACCACAGAATCACAGAACGATTATCTGCCAAATGCTGAACATATGAAAGCAACTCAGTTGCTAGTTTTCCTTCACAGTATGACACAACCTAATGATCCTTCAGCGCTTTTTCTTTATAATGCTCTTTTTCCAATGAACAGCATGAACTTGTTTCTTCTTGCTCCCTAAGTAATTGTTTATGACAATTTAGCTGGAACGATGTGTTGGCGTTATCTCTCTAATTCCTCTACAGAAGATATTCTGGAACATCTTTATCTCACTGACTCATGGATAGGGTCTGTCATGGTCAAAAAAAGTACAAAATTAAAGAACCAAGGCACAAGCACTTTCCAATTGTCTGCAGCTTTTATTCTCTCAGTGAAAGTTCTGGAAACTCAAACAGTGAGTATGACAGCAACGGCAAGATTTCAGGAAACTTTTCACATTGGTTTCTCATAGTTTAAGGTCCTCACTGTCCAACCATACGGGGGACCATGGGAGATGGCTGGAATTGGACATGTCCAATACAGGTAGCCTTTGCCTTCCCTCACAGCAGCCATCCTGCAGCCCCCAGTGCCAGCGCCTTATGTAACATTGCAAACTGTAACTTCCACATTGCATACTGGAATAGGATGACAAGTTCCTCATTTAGAAATTGTTTATAATTATGACAAATATCTTCTTGAAAAGCATGAATTCTGCATCTTGAACGTACAAGTTACTTGCAACAGGGAATTGGCTGGGCCCCGTGGCCTTGCTCTGAAGAAGGGTAAAGACAGAGCATTAACTACCTATCAGAAGAGGTAGGACTGCAGAGATAGAAATGGAAATCCAGGCTAAGAGAAGGTATTAAACTGTTAAATACCACTAAAAGCAGGAGAAATTTTGGTTTTTTCACCTCTCTCAAAGTATTTTATATGTTTGAAATGTGTTGCTAAAAATAAAAGGTTAGAGCAAACCATTAGTTTTGTTCAGGACACAAAAACAACTGGCACAAAGGGCTACGCACTGCTGTGGTGAAGATTATAGTGCACACATCCTCCTACTGCCTGCTATAAATTTAATGAAATAAACATCATTTTTTTTCACATCAGTGGAGAAAGAAATAGAAATCACTGTAACTACCTTGTTAAAAAGGCTTCTAGTCTTCCTCATACAGCATTCAGTGCTGTAACAAAAACTTGGGAGACCAGATATAAATAATTATTGGCAATATTCAGAACAAGTTATACATGATCCATTATTTCATTATCTACAGATGAGGACATCCCTAACAACAGTGTTTTAGAGACAACTAGTTCCCTTCTATTTGTTACATTTAGTTTTTAACTGTGAAACCGCATTTGGCAATGAGTTAATCTTAAAATAGACAATTAGCATTGTGATAAACTGTTGTGTAAATATACTTGCTAAAATAACACATAATGAGCTTCTCTTTTTTTGTGCAGGATTGGATAATTGTGAACACTCACAGAAAGAAGCTTTGTGGACATTTCTATCATGAATGTTTTTAGATCATTAAAGTTATTTGCTTTGAAACCACTTCTGTCTTCTTTTGCACTGAAGAAGAAGGTTACTTCATTTCTCTGGCTTCTTGCATAGGTAAATTTAGCAGGATAGTTAGGCATAAAATGGTTTTCTTGTATTACACTGATTTTCTGCAAGTTGCTGTCACACCATTCTACCTGTGTAACTGCTATGCACAGCTGAATTTGCTTTAACATTCTCTATGAGACGTTGATACCAGCTAAAAGATGTTCCCCATTCTGTACAGGACAGAAAGAACAGCTTCTCTTCCTGGTCTTACAGATCAGCCATTGTCTTAATGCTGTTATGCTCAGTAGACATGGCTCTACTTTTAATGTTGCGGGGCTGTGCTGACATACAGTGCATTCATTTCTGTCCTTGATTCTACATGAAGACAGAATAAGGAATGTGTCAGTTCTTTCTGTATTAGCTGTATAACCACAGTGCAGAGATAGGAAATAGACCTGTGAGATACATGATACCTTCTGTTTACACAGTACTTTTTTTCCTTAAATCATGAAAACGTGGGACAGAACCAAGATAAAGGAGCCATAAATAACCACAGAAGTCACTGCACTTGCCAAGCTAAACCTATTAATGATCAGAGGCTGGGCCAATGTTTCTAACTGGGATTGAATTATCAGTTGAGCTGCATTTCAGTAGCTACATTTCAGAAGTTACCATTTTAGACAGCAGTGTTTGTTTTCTGGAATACTGAACTGCAAACCAAAATTTGTTGTAATGGAACATAGCAGAAAACTGTAAAAATTGTGCTATCTTTTCTTTCTTGGATCTGTTTCTAACAGAAAATATTTTATCTTATCAACTATTACATATTCTATGAAGAAGTAGAACTATTTCATATTTGGCATTCAAATATTTAACTGAATATAATCCAATAATAACAGATAATTTTGTGTTGTTGTCAGTCCACTGAGACTAGAAAAAATTAATTTAGCACATTGCAGGAAAGCAATATTTTCTTTTTTTAAGGTCATATCATGCCCATAGCATATGTGTTTACATTGAGACCATGCAAAGTTCTATTAAGCAGCACTACAGAGCTAAGCTTCTGCCTGGTTATATTTTAGGTGGATATTGACTTAGGAGTCAATAAACAATACTCAGAAAATGCAGGAGAAATTTTGTCAGGTTTTTGTTAATTGATAACATATTTTTAATACTAATTTTTAACAATTATACATCCAGCAAAACATAAAAGATGAGCTGTATTCAAAAAGGCTCTCTTTCACTTGTTGCTACTAGCCATAGGCCTGTCTTGTAGTCAAAGGGGAGACAGAGAGTACAGAGATGAACTCAGTCTTCTGTCCTTTGGAGAAAACTCTCCTTATTGATTGGACAACCTACTCACTCAAGTACCTGTAAACTGCTCATACGCACTCAAAATAAGAGAATAATTTAAAAATGTCTCAGAATTACCATTCTTGAATTTCAGTCTAGCAGACTTTCTATCCATATTAGGAAGTATATATAGCTATTTCCAATGAAACTTCTAGCCATGTTCTAGAAATTCCTCTAAAGACCTGGAGTAGCAAAAAAATGGTATTTGTAGGAAAAAACAGGAGATATTTGCTAGAAATAAGCAGCATATTGAAGTTGGTAGGGCTGACTAGATAAGCCAAACAGGGAGAGGAAAGCAGAGAAGGCAGGAACCAAAACATCTGGCTTGAATTACATCCAGACTGCCTCATCTGCTTCTTACTCCTGTTTCAGAAGAGCCTGAAAAGAGAAACTTTATATCTTTAAGCCACTCCATAGCTATCTGATCTAGGTCTACCATACATTTATTAGAGGATTACTCCTGTTAATCAATTTAATTTATTCTGCCTTAGGCGACATTAGTTCAGAGAAGTTTCTCTCCTTGGACACTAAGCTAGAAAATGAACATCCCTATGTTCTAAGCAGGACAGAAGGAGCAGATAGAGAAATGGGAATTCAGGATAATCCTTCCATCCTGCAGTGACTGCTGCAGCATGACTTTTACACGATTTGTGGCACAGAGCCTGACCAACAGAGATTGTACTCAATTCAAGCCTGCTGTGTGCTGAAGCTGAGATCCACTACAAAATATCTAAAATTCTACAGGGCTTGCTCTCCACTTCTCATGATGTACGTTCCTCCTACCAAGGTCTGTAACCATAACTCTAAGCCTTTAAGAAGGAGGGAGAAGGCGAGAATCACATCCCCTAGTCACAGTCAATTCAGCTTTCTCTGCACTCTGTTCCAAGAGAAACAATCAGTAAAAGCCATACTCTGATTATTGAGATGTATTTAAAAAAAAAAAATCAATCCACAAATCATAGGAGGAAAATTTAGCCAGAGGCTATGAGGTAGAACATAAGGCCTGAGAAATATAAAGAAGCCAAATAAACACACAGAAAAATGAGAAGCATTGAAAAGCAGTGCAGAGAGAGATAAAGGATTTACTCATTGATGTTCTTCATCAACCCCACTGATCTTTTACCTGAAAGTAGTCACTGAACTCAGGGTTTCATGGGCAGCAGTCACAGACAGCTCTAGAGTATGAGAATACATCAGAAAAGTGAGACCTTACTTTGAAAGAAGCAAGAGCTCACGACTGAAATAAGTAAATTTATCTCAGTGTTATCCCCCCGGGCAACTCAATTTTTCTTTCCAGCAGTAGCAGCTTTTAATAAACAGGGAGTGCTCACATGCACATACATACAAATGGAGGCAGGCAGCTTTATTCGGAGCCTTTTCAGACCAGTTTGTACGCGTTCTGCCTATTAACTTTGGTTGTACTGATTTTACCCACACAGCAGGGACGTGGTCATTAATATTAACAACAGCACGGGGCAGCTGGGGTTCAAGTCCTATTCAGAAAAGAGTGACAGGGGGACACTGTCAGTCACACAAAAGTGGCACTAAATCTAAATATGTAATGAAAAATATTATGTAAGCAAAACCCACAGCACAAAATCCAGACTATACAACAAAATAGACTAAAAAATAATTCACATTGTATTCTTTCTCTTACCTCCCTCCTCAAAATAAACAGTAGTTTTCTTGTTCTGTAACACAATATCACTTCTACCACTGTCCTTAAAATTGCTTTACAATCAACTACATATGTGCTATTTTCATTGAGCCAACATCCTGAACAATTGCTTTTACTGTGCCTGTGAAGGGGAAGAAGAAAACCCATTTCTTGCAATTGTACACAACTAAATTTAAAACGCCTTCTCACACCTTTGCAACTGCAGCACCACTGTACAGCTGTTTGAGTGGCCTTACCATTTCATTGTGGAAAGTCCTATATGTAATTAATTTGATTTACTTTGCACAGACCACTTTTGAGCATTGGAACAGTGCAAAGTGTTTAAGTAACTGACGAGGCACTTTGTCTGTACTTGGTGAAAGAGAAAAGCCGAGATTCCTTCCCACCATTAATTTTCCTGACAGCCCATCTTCTTTCTGTGTTATCTCTTTCAGCCTTTTATGAGAAAGGCTTCAGTAAAAGATGTGTTTCAGTTAAACTTTTGCTGTCACTGCCAGACTACCTAAAAGAAAAGCATCACCTGGGACCAGTATAGAACCTAGAAATAATTCTGGAGAATTTTTGAGGGAGTGGTGTGGATGTGGAGGAAAATGTGTATATCCAGAGCTCTTTTTTTTTTCTTCTCACAATTCAGTCTAGTCTGATAAATATATTTTCATCCTGATCAATTATATCAAATGAACATAATTCTATGACGGCAGCAAGCAAGCTCAGCTTGCAGCAATAAGAAAGACTTTAATAGACTCCTGGTAGAGTTCCTATTCGTTTCTCACTCTCTTATTTGTGATAAAATATTTTATATTTAAATTTTCTTGATAGGATACACACATTTTTTAAAAATGTAGAAATTTCTGAAGATGGTAATTTTTTTCACTCCTCCTTTCACAATGCAAATTACTGAAATATTCCAATTTGTGCCCCAAGTCATTTATGGAAGAGTAGAAATCTGGAAAATTTGACAAAGGTTTCTGCTTCTCATTTGAGTAAATTACCAGTCCAAACCAAACAATAATTATTTCAAATTATGACTAAAAATCTTCTTGACTGAATTGGATTTCAGTGACAAGTTTCACTGATAATTTCTACACAGTGCTTCTTTTGGCATCAAGGCTTTCAAAAAAAGGATGAGTAGGCACCACCTGTATGTATTGCTAACATTAAGCATCTCATATTCTATACAACAAAACCTTCAGGTTTTCAGTCCTTTTGTATACCAGGAAGGATCAAGAAGTACAACTAAAAATTAATAATTTTTTTTTAAAAAAAAGAGAGAGAGAGAGAGAGAAAGAAATTTCTTCTTATTCCATTTTTGGAACACTTTTTTTTCAAAAAAATACATTTAAGAGCACAGTGAATTGCACAGAGAGGCTCCCTTATATTCAAAAGGGATAGAGCCAAATCAAAAGGACCACAGAACTTCTCAGTACACCCTTCATTCTTTAAGATCTGTTCCAAGGCTCTCCATCTAAAACATTTTGCAATCTCCCTCTCCTTCACTCCCAGTAGACAGTTTCAATTATAAAACCTGCTGAGATAAGGTCTCTGTTTCATGAAACTAATGAACATTTGAAATTATGTACTGAACTAATGGATATTGAACACAGAATAGCTATTCGTTAGATCATTTCATCACCTTTGACTCCTTGGATGTTGTCAAAATGTAGTAGCTTGTAATGGAAACATGTTGATATGATAAATTTTTAACTCTAAAAATGAACCTGAAGTGTTCATGTTTTGTTTGCATTGGCTTACTGAAAAAGGAATATTCCCATAACACAAAGCCATTAGGTACAACTGAAGGGGGTGTTTAAGACCTGCCACTATGTTCTGTCAATTTGATATGATATTTTGATGATGCCTTGGTCATATAGTTGTAGCATCTCTTTTCTCAATTATAATTCAAAATGAAAAATTGAATGGCATCTGAGGTTCAATTGGTGATCAATGTGATTCCCAGACAGCCATTGCTTTCCTAATATATTTCCTAATTATCTCAAGAGCAATATTTACACAGTTTTAACATAAACTAAATAAAACAACCTCAGTACCAGTTTTAGTATAGAGTATTGCAGGATATTTAACTATGAGGATAACTGCAAGTTAATTGACAGGTTGCTAGGAAAGTATATTTGAAGAAATTACTTTGTAATGTGGATTTGAGATTCAGATTACATTCCTATTAAAATGTTTTGGAATAAAATAGACCTGTTTTTTTTTTATCAATGTATTGCAAAATAAAACTCTTCAGTAGGAGGACAGTACCTCAAAATAAAATAGGAATAAATAACATTGATAAGAAATGCTCTGTTTAATGTACTAATGGCCAAAATAGTGAACTGCCATTCAGCATAAAGATACTTCAAGATTAACTACTGAACATATAGGCCTACTTGGATTGGAAGAATCATTTTAAGTAGTAATTTTGGAATTAAATTTTAAAATTGCAATCTGCCTCGTCCATGGTAACTTCTAGATGACAGTAAAGAAGATTCAGATTCATCTGTTGAGCTTCTGCTGTCAACTTAGGTCAAACCACTTGATCTACCTGACTCAGAATTTAAAAAAAAACACTAATTGAATTTGCTAATGAGTTATTTTTGCTAACATAATTGTATGAACTGAGTACTAACTCCCATAAACACCTTTAAAACCTCTGCCCCCAAGTCTTTATCTGCTGTCATTTTCTTTCTCTGACCAGTTTATGTCAATGTTCCTGGAAATAAAAGGAAGAACTGAATATATCCAGGTGTTCTGCTGATGAAATTGCAAGAATACTGCACAGGAGGAAAGTACAGTCACTCAGTCAGAAATGTGTTAAACCATGGATGCCAACTAACACACTATTGAGAACTGGCAATTTTGTACCGATATTTTGATTTAAAGTTTTGCCACCTTCAGCAATTATCACTCACAGAATATGAAAAGAAAAACCTCTGAAACTGTGGAATACATTTTGAAAATATTTCATATCTTTTTTCACTGTATAATTTCCAAGTTCTTTCCTGCAAAGGCAAAGTTAGATTTTTTTTTCACAGAAAATCAGGATGAAATTTCAATTTGATTCAAGATCTGATATTGTTTTCAAAAAAAAAAGAAAATTATAAATGCAACACTCTCCATTGTAATGAAAATATTGTGACCAAAGGGACATTGCAAGAACAAAGTCATTTCAGCCTGACAGCACCTTTTATATACCCAGATCTGACGCTTCTTTAGCAAGTTGTAAACCGAAAAAGAGCAATTAAGAGAAAGTAGTGATGATTTAAAATATACCAAAATACTCTCATTTTGATCTGTGAGAAGCCTTGCAGGCCATTATGGAATGGTGTCTACTGCATAAAGGAATTCAGCATGAAGTTCCTTTATAATCGGCCAAAAACTGAGCGACCCTCGGCTCCTGACATTGTCTCTACTGCTACTATAAACGACAGCAAGAGGTCTGGTGGACTTAACTTGAAACTGAAACTAATGAATTGCTAAATTTTAAATTTCAGGTTCTGATAACTCCATAAAAATGATCTAGATGTCCAGATCAGTTTTCTCTGAAATAGAAAGAAAACAGGACTTTTTCTTAAGGTACCTTGGGAGCTGTCAAAACTCTCAAATCACCTGTAAGAAACTCAGATTTTGATGTGTGCTTTTGGTGATCTTTTTCCCCCCTTTTTAAACTTGTAACAACCAACTGTTGCAAAAGAACAAATTTCATACTGGTTGTATGAAACTTCTTTCCATTTACAGAACTCTGCTGCAGCAAAGTACCTGGCAACGGCTCAAACAGAACATGGAATTAGCTGTTTGGAAAATCCTCTCAATAGAAATGATCCTCAAAAATGGTGCACAGGAAACACTTGAACCTTCTGCATCCTTTTGCCCCCATCTAAACAGCTTCGTAGCTGGAGGTATGATACACTTCCTCAATGACTATGTACAAGGATATTCAGATATTACTGCATTACACAGTCACGTACAATTTCCCCAAAACACTTCTTCCTGTGACAATAAAAACACAAATGGATTTCAAATGGGAAAATCCTGTTTAAATAATAAAACAAGAGCCTTTAACACTGTCTCTGCTAGGATCTGGAAGGGTGAGGGGAGGAAGGTTGGGAGCTATATTCTCAGACAAATGAAAAGTAAACTGCATAAAGGATGTGTCTAAAGCAGAGCCTTTTCTCAGAGAAACCTAGTCTAAAGGTTTAAGACACTCAGCAGTGAGTGTCTAAGCCTTTTAAACAAAGTAAGATCCATCAAAAAAGAATTAATTTCCATAGGTGAAATAGAGAACATGAGGCTGCAGGCTCAAGGAAGATGACACAGGAGGTGGCCACTGTTAAAGGTTCTGCTGAGGGGGCAGAACAAGGAGGAAAGACTGAAGCCCAAAAAAAATATTCCCTTCAAAAGGACAAGACAATACTGAAATGTCTTCTATAGGTGGAAGACAAAACACCAACAGGGCTGCAAATGGCACCTGTATTCCTCAGATTTAAGACATATTTTAAAATGGGCCTGCGCACGATTGAAGAGAAATCCAAAGTACTTCATCATATGCAGTTCCAGGTATTCTTCTCCCATGCAAATTCTTTGAAGCAATGTATGCGACAACATATGAAGCAAGAAATCACAGAAATGGGGTGAGGGGAGGCTACCAAAATCTCAAGATGAGCAGGAGACTGTGTGTCCTAATAAAGAGCTAACTGTGATGATTAATCAAGTTAGAATGATTTTACTCATGTCTAGGTAAATAAAATTATTCCTTCATTATATTATAGCACCCAAATGCATGCAATCAGGAACATACCTGAAAGAGGTCCCAAAGATCTTCTGGCTCTGGCACAAAAGATCCTAGTTTTCTCAAGCACAGAGAAAAGGTTCTTGAGCAATCTCCAGACATAACTGAACATGATCTAATTCTCCATTATTGTCTTCACTATAAGGAAAAAACTTCCCATACAGGTAAACCACCCTCGTGTCGACCTACTTACACAGCAAATGAAGTGCACACTGGCTAAAAATATTTTTCTGTGGAACATTCAATGATTATATCAGTCATCACTGTGATACGACTCTTTCAAGTGTAAAAGGGATCTCCCATAGGCTTTAGCGGCTGCTTGTGCACTTAAAATAGTGTTACGGGAGAAAAAAACGGAGGCTGACTAAATACCTTGGGCAATGAACACACTGGAAGAAACCTCTTTTTGAGGTATTTGTCATTGCAGTTTTGGCAGGCTTGTATGACTAAAAGAGGGATTGCTCACACGTGCTTGTCAAACCTATTTATTACTACAGTGAATCTCAAATTGTGACTGGATAAGACATGTATCTGTTTAGTATAAGAACACGTTTGTACATAAAATTAATCTGGCATGACTGCAAAACCTGGAGGAACTTGCATGAATGCAGATAATGCCCTGGAACTGTAATGCAATTGTTTAGCAATGTTGTAGGGTAAGAAAGGAGATTTATGTATCTATGTCATGAGTGGACATATCCCCAAGTGCTAAGTCAGAACCTTTAAATGCATATTTGATTCCTTATTTTCAATACATTTTTTAACAGTTAGAATTCCTCAGCTCTCATTCTTCCTGGCTATTTCAAGTCTAAGTAAATCTAACAAGCTGAGCAAATATCTGAGGTACTTACCGCCCTCTCTCTGGAAAAAGGATTTTTCATTTTGTATATCATTCACAAATCACTGCAGATCTCACACAAAGTCAACACACAGGCTTACCTCAGTGAAGGTGAAGCAGATTTGGTTTTGATTAGAAGCTAGATATAGACACCACCTTCAGTGCTCCAGGTTAATAACAACAAAGTCACAGATTCAAAAATTAGGAGATTATTGAGCACTTTCATTTGGATCTGATTTAAAGGCAGAAAGCACATTGGTATATTGGATCACACAGGAAAAAAACAGTAAATAACTGCATAATGTCAGGAGACATGCCCTGATGTAACTGATTTAATTTCTGTGCAAGAAGCTACATGCTTAGAAACCTTAATACCTTGGCTATCAAACACAATTAGGAAAAAAAAGTAAATATTTCAAAGTAGTCATTGCTATTAATGTATTCATTTGCTGTCAGTGGAAGTTTCTTCACTGTATACATCCATATGAGTAGTCTTGGTTTGGGTCATCATTACAGGTCCCAGCATTACCAGTACATGCTTTCCAAGATTATTATTACAAAAAGGAGAAAGGAATTTTCAAAAATGGTTTCATTAAATTTAAAGTGATCTTGACGACATTTTAGATGCATCTATAAAACCATCCTATATTTTCCAAAATATTAGAGATCATTTTTGTATAGATGTTTTGTTCTTTTAATAGCATAGATAGATCTAAAAATGTAGTTACTCTGTTCATAAAACTTAGTGTGATTCCAGTGTCAAATGGTTTAAAATTATCTGAAATTTTTTTCTTAAAAAAGTTATCATTTAATTGCAAGACACCTTAATTTATCAGTAAAGGAAAACCAAAAGTGGCAGAAATTGAGAAAATGTAAGAACATAAGTAACAAGATAATAGTGAAAAAAAAAAAACAAACCAAGAACAAAACACAACAATTATTTAGGAAGCATTTCCATTCATTTCCAAACCATCACTTCAGTTCTTCTAGTATATTTAACAAATGTGTTGTGGTCTGTGGCAAAGAGACAGAAAATTACAACTGTATGATATTGCTGAGACATAGTGATAATAATAGGATTTCTGCCAAAATCAGAGGAATAATACAGTAAGATACTGACAGTAAAGGCAAAAGAAATACAATATCACAGATGAGAAACTAGATAAACAAAAAAAAAATCCAAATTGTTCTCTTTTACATGTTTACATGGACATCTCTGTAATTATAATAGATGAATGATTTCAGAGAATGAACATTATAGCACTGTATCTTAGTTACCAGCACAAGAATTTATAAGCAGGTTGTCTTACATACATAAAGAATGTGGGTTTCACTCACCAATAAGAAAAATCCATAACTGCACTGCATTGCATCATCCATCTTCTTAAATGGAGTCTCTCTAAAACATGCATTTTTAAATCGAAAAAATGAAACTGTTGATTATAATGAAACTGTTGTACCCTCATTATAATAAAGACATTTTTATTATTAATACATTATTCATAATAAATCATAGGGTTATGACATGTAAGTGGTGTTACAAACCAAACCAAATAAAAGCAACTGTTTCAATTTGCTTATAATCATACCTTATTATGCAAAGAATTACTGTATTTAGAAAGGTGATAGTTGTATGGGAATATAAGTGAGCGATTTGGAAGTAATTGTTGACCTGCAAGAAAAAGTTTTATTAGAATAGTTAAACAAAACCTGTCTAACTTCAAATAAACAGCTCAGTAGGGTTCAACCATTAACAACTTGTCCCCTTTTCTCAGTTCTACATGCATAGCATTCAACCTTAAATAACAAATAAAGTCACTCAATATCCTACAGGAATTAAATTAATTCATTGTGTTCCCAACATTTTATCTTTATGATCAAGACTAGACAATACAAAGACCATGGCAAGAACCACTGTCATCTTTTTTTCAAGTTAATTTACACTCTACACTTAGATCTTTTCCCATTCATCCCTACTCTGTCACATTAAACATTCAGGTTGCAATAATGAGAAACTGCTCCATGTGACAGAGATGGTAAGAAATAATATATTGTAGCTTGAAGGGATTGATATAAGTGTGATGATAGTGGGCATCCACTCACAACTATAATATAAAGCTTTCATAAAAAAGAAGGATGTAACAGTACAAAGATCTAGATGTAGGTAAATATTAAAGAGAATAAATTTCAGTTGAAAGTGTTTATAGCTATATTGGGGCATTTAAAGACATCATATATATTTAACGGGCAGTGAACATGAGTCACTGCGTGGAGAGTCCTTAAAGGCAGGCAGTTTGACTTAGGTATTAATTTATCATGGGAACTTTGCCATCATTTGAAATGGTTCAATGTGCTCTCTCATCTATTTTATGGACAGGTTTAATTCTAGCAGCATAAGAAGGATGAATGTAGTCATGGCCATGCTTCCCTTGGTACATGACTGCAAAGGAAAAATTAGTGGTTTATAAATATACTGGCCAAATCATTTTTATTTGCATCACTTAGCACCTTTACCCAAAAATACCAGTGTTTACATTAGTATATATCTATTAAAATTTCTGTAGAGGTTGTATATTTTGGTTCTACAGATGCTGAAATAATACACAATTTTTTACCCTGTATGATTTAATATTTTCTTACTCCTCCAAAAAACCTCAACTGGATCTCATTAAAAATACAGAGGACAAACTTTTCAGGTACATACAACTGGCTTAAATTTTTTGTTCAATATTTTCTTTATTTCAGTCTAAATAATTCCACTTGTTCAAGGTCTAGAAATAATCTTTGAAATGAGCATTTCAAATAATTTGGCCCATCTTTCTTTTACTTTAGCCAGCAGATGTGGTATCTGCTTACGATCATTGACTGGTTTTCACCTTAATTAATTTCTTTTTTCATTTTTTAAAACCTTCTAAACCAACAAGAATTGGGAGACTAAAACCATCAGTCTTTCACATTTAATCATTAACACTTCTGAACCATTGATATTCAGAATAAAAGAAAAAAGGGAAATTCCCCTAGGTACTTCATTTATTGTCTTCCTAAGGAAAAAAAAAAACACAGTATAGAAGAAAAAAAGGAGAAAATTAAACCTGAGTTCCTCTGAGGGAAGAAATCAAAACTCTTGGAAAATAACATTTCTGTATCATTAATTATTCTAATCTAAAATTCATCTGAAATTTGCTTTTCCATTTATGACTTTTCCTATTATCTCTCCTATTGTGATTTTTCTACTAGGAGCAAAAGAAATTTCCAAGATTTAGGTAAGGTAATAAACACACAGAGGTGCCTAACTTGAACAGCAGTGATAATTTTACTGAGGGGAGATCAGGGGTATTCCTGCACAGGAGGGGCTCAAGTGTGCTGCAGTAATCTGCCACACCCACTTCTCTGAAAAAAACAGCATATGTATAGCCTCCATAAAAGTGGCTAAGAGGATAATAAGAAGCAGCTTAAATTCATTCTTTAACAAGAGAGGAATCAGTACGCAGAGTGCATTGTCAGCAAAACAGACCTTCTCTGGGCCATCAAGAGAGCTCAAACATTTTTACAGGGTGCCATCAACTGTCCATTACATTTGCAAAGGCAGAAATTAAGATGGCCTCCAAAAACTTTATCATTCTTTGAAATATGTTTCAGGCTCCTGTGCCAGTCAGAGTAAGAACTAAAGTCAGGAATCATTAGCATTTTTTAAACAAATCTAAGTGAAAACAGAAGTTCAGAATGTTAAGAGGCATAATCAGTAATTTCTTGAACTGCAAACAATAGTCATTCCTAAAAGTATTCCTTAAGTGTTCCTTAAGAGATGAAATCAGATTACTTTTTAACAAATTGCTAGCAATGTATTTCAACCCGTTTATATGCACAGGTCTCGTCAAGTGAATAATCAAATTTACAAATATGCATGGATATCTCCAAAAATATGCAAGAACAAGCTCTTGTACAAAATCAAAGTACTGATTTGATAGTTATAAAATCATCACCCAAAAATGTTGCTAGAATAATACTAAAGTGGCAAACATCAATCATATAAAACTACCAAGCCCGACATAAAACCTGTTTTTATTTATGTACTGTAATATTGTTATGATCACATTTTCCTACTGAATCACTGGCTAATTCCATTTACAGATGGATTGTTCTCATTAAACAAGAAGCCATTAAGTATTTTCAGTATTTTTTTACTACTAAGAGGCTCCATAATCTACTTACTAAACACTATTCAAACTTCGATGATAAAATTATTCATTTCCTCGTGGGATTTTATAAGATACTTTCCACAAACAGTAATGTAGTTTCATAGCTACTAGGAGGTAAGGCAATAGTAGAGCCATTTTGCAAACTGGGAGCTGACACCTGCAGAAGTTATGATCAAAAGTGCCTTTTAATTTGTGTATACAATTTAAAAGCCTCCCATTGGATTTTTCAGAGTAACTCTCATTGTATAAAGTGCTATACGGATCGTTCAATACACAGTTTCCATTGCTTATGTTGCTACTAGGAATGCTTAGCAGTTTGCAAACCAGATCTCTAAACCTCAAAGAACACAATTAGGAATTTCTAATAATACAAAGTTGTAATTTCTTTGTTAATAGCATTTTGTGAGCTATCAAAAATATACCATAAAATAGACTTTCAAATGTTTTATGTTAGCTTAATTTTGTAAGCTTTGAAAGGCATCTACTTCAGGCTAGAAACTGCCAAATCCAATGTTCCTAAGTCATCTGCTTCAAGTTAGAATGTGCCATGGCACCCCTGTGACACTAAGGCACGAGTAGCAGGAATGTGGACAGCAGCCTTCTGCTCATCCTCAGTTTCCACCATCTGGGACTGACTGAGAGAATCTCCTGTTCAGGTTCTGCAATTCCTGCCTCAAACATGCCCAGAACAGATGAAAAGGCTTAGAAGATTTAAGCTGCCAAACTAACATCCTTTACTGTACACGTGCAAACTGCAGTGTTTTGAAGCTTTGTGAGTTGGTGAAATTTGTGTTATTTTCAGCAAATGTCACATTCCTGATTCCCTGCCAAACTTCAATGCCTGCTCAAAATTAGGAACACACCAAATTTTTACAAAAGATTTTTTAATAATATGTACAAAGACTGGGTTTGCCCAGTCTTATTCTCAAAAATATTTGAGTCATTTTAGCCAGAAGTGTCTGTTATTCCTAAGAAAACATCTTGGGAAAGGAAAAAAAATATCTGCCCAGATATTTAGTCTTACAAGAATATAAGCACAATGCTATCTTGACCATAAACATCCCTAGCAGTTTAATCTATAATATGTGAATTACCATAGTGGGGAAAGACTTAAATAGGGTCCTGCATAGCATTCCAAATGAATCAAGACATAGTATTGTAAGGACTGCAGCGTTATTATTGTAGAGTTACTGTGGGTTGCTCATCTGTTTCCAATTTGTTTTGATGTAGCTAATTTTATAGGGGTTTTGGCCCACTTTCCTTTTTTTCAGGCCATCTAATTAAGTACAAAAGAATTCTAGTTTTATGACATGGCTTAAAGTGGTTCATTAGTTTTTCATACATAGATAGTAAATCTGCTAACATGTCACGATTCTGAAGGTGATCACAAACACTGAAGCTGTTTCCAAATTCACTCCCCTTCAGATCAGAGGAAGCTTCAAAGACTTACCAACCAAATATAATAACAGATATGCATTGCAACAAAATATTGGTACCAATTGTAACCACTCTACTATTAAAATTACAGCTACATGCCATAATCTATTGGGGCGTAAAGGTGCTTAAATTGTTCATTATGATTGCTAATTTTGTATTTTAATGGGAACAGGAATAAGAGCCAGCCTGAACCAGCCACCATCCAGTGACACTCCGGTCAGCAGTGCTTACAGGGTTTTAAGTAAACTAACTCTAGGACTCTGCTAAATGACTTCTGCCTCATTTCTCTCCTGTTACTAACCGTGCATCTGAATCTGCACAGGTAGAGATTTAAGAAATGTTTTTTTGTCCTTTTCCTTAGATTACAAAGATCAGCATGTGAAAAATACTGTAAAATTGTTGCCTCTTGAAAGCCAATGAGACGTTCAGCTCGGCAATGATGAATCATATGCCACCTTTGCCCCTAGAGGTCCCACTTCAAATTAACCAAGAGTATTACAAAACAAGAAAATATTCACACTTTGGTGGTGTATTATGGACAGCAGTACACACCTAGTGCTTGTTATTGTTTGATCAAAATATGATTCTACAAACGCTACGCAGACATTATTTCTATGGAGGATAAAAGCTAAAGATTGTACACATATAATAAAATTAAAGGAAATATACTAACGATCTTTGTGAGACAATAATGTCATAAAATGACTCAAACCATAGAATATTTTCTTTTATTAAAAAATTTAAAAAAAAAAAAACAAAGGATTTGAGTAGTCCTCTCTTTCTGCCATAGCAGTATAAAACTTTATAACTGGACCGGAGACGGGCTCATGGATTACCTGAGAAAGGTAAATATTAGAATTAAGCCAAAGCCAAATAAATTAATTGAAACATGGGTATAGTACATGTAGCATAATCATTGCAAGGCACAGTTGTAAATAGAAGAAAATGATTATACCGTGATGGCAAAACACACACCTACACATCTGCACAAGATCGCAAGAGACTTTCAAAAGCAAAATGAGAAATGCTTTCTTTTCCAGGGAGGTTAATGGAGCTACTCTAGCAGATGAGCCATACAGGTGGAGGTGAAAGTTTTGGAGCATGCACGTGCTTGTAAGCTCAGTCACATAACCATCACATTATTGTTGGTGGCCCAACAAAACCACCACTCATTGCAAATAATACAATAATCACAAGGTAGAATACATCTTCTGGAAGAGACTGAGAATTTGTTCTTTACTTACTGATACTGCCAAAATTACATGGTACAAGCAAAACCACTCTTGTTTTAACAAATACTGTCGTGCATAGAAAAGGTAAACAATTTTCCTGTCTGATCTCAAAACTAGTGACAACACTGCCCTCACAAGCTTTGCTCTCCTAAAACAAGATCTCTCATTCTACGCTTAGTGCTCTAAAAGAAAGATTTTACTTAAGAACCAAGGACTTGTTTGTGCATCAGACAATGACATTTTAAAAGAGTGAATTTATGAACAGCTTGAACCGAATGAATGTTTGCTTATCTAGTGTAAGCAGTAGTATCAGATCACATGGTCACCAACGAGACAAAGTGAACAAAGTTTATGTGCTACAATATAATTTTACACTGAAGATAGATGAATGGCACCTTCTTTGGGATACATTTAAAAGAACAAATCAGACTAATTGTTGTAATCTATTCCTCAACAGCATCAGTGAATGGAAGGTGTTACTAGAATTAAGAACCCTTAAAATCCAGCCAGAAAATCACCTCTAAAGCTAACGAAGGAAAATAAAGATGTATGCTCTCTAGCTGAGTGACGGAGCTGAGCACTAAATGTCAGAGAAGGGTACTCCACAATGACTGAAAGAGATGAGAGGGTGGCACAGTACTTTCTGTTCTCCCTTCTTCTCTTCCCAACATATTCACACCCACCACTGGTGGATAAAAGCATTGCTTAATCCTATCTCTATTTTATATTCCTTAATTTAGCATGCCTCAAATGAGGCATGATTGACATGATACAAATCTAGAACTCTTTCCATCTTAGTAGCTCATAACTGGAAAATTCTCAGTACTTATTTTGTATATGCATGATACACAAGAGTTTAAAATTTTTCTTTGTGTTTATTATCACCACATTCACAACATGTTATGTTTTAGGAGTAAACAGTATGAATGTATATTTTCATAGATTAAAAAAAAGTCAATAGTCATTTTTGTATTGAAAATGAAATCAATTAAAATAGTTGACTACAGCTCAATGAAACAGTAAAATTAGTGGGAAATTCTGAAACAGAATTCTATTTAAAACATAATTCTACCTTTTCTAATCGAGACTCTCATATGAATTTCTTCTCTCCCATCTCTTGAAAAATTAGGACACAGGGTTATTTTAGGAAACTCTAGAATACATGACTGCTAGGTCTGCCTGCAACACCAGTGCTGTTGCAAATCAATATAAATACTGGATGCAGCATCCTACACAGCCAATAAGCCAAAAACCATGTTTTCAGACACCATAAATATTAACTTTGAAATGTATCTCACAGTTATCTAAAAATAACAGGTTTTAACTGGTTTATATTGCTATAAAATTGCACTTTTTGAAGGCTTTCATTTCACCACATTGCTTCTGATTATTGTGATGGCATTTGTGGATCACCACCTGTCACTGTCATATGGTGAAATGATACTAATAATAAACATTATGTATTCTGTACTGTTTGTTGAACTTTGTTACGTTGTATGACTTCCTGTTCTGAAATATTAAATGCAGCGTTTAAAATAAAGTTATTACTGTTGGAAGATTGCTATTATTATAACTGAAATCTGATGTTCCTTCTCCTCAGCAGATATGTTTAATTCTTCTCAGGAGAAATGTAGACTCTTAAGAAAGGAAAAGGTCATGCAACAATGGTGAAGAATCACTTCATTCTAATAAATGAGAACAGAAGTAGAAGAAATACAAAATTCTGTTTGCTCTTCAATGTTCTTCAACTCTAGTTCCACCTTTCTAAATAGAAATGTCACTGTTCTCTGCTAAGGAATATGCTGGCACAAAAATAATTGCCATTTTTGTAATTGTAAATTGTGATGCTTATTTTGTATTAAAGTTTTCTCTGTGTTCACATAAGTATACCATTTTAAAGTGTGAAATTTGGTCTAGTTATTTATGCTAATGGTTTTGTTTTCACTGTTTACTCTTTTTATATTACACTGTCAAATTAAAGGTGGAAATAAAACAAATTCAAGTGATTTTGTTGTATGAGTTCTAAACTAAAGGGGATGCAACTCATTGGAATCTGATAGGAATACCAACCAAGCATTTGGCCAGGGGACCACCAATGAACATACAGCTCAACACTATTTCCAATAATTTCATCACAGAAATGACAGCTTTGATGATAAGGAGGACACAGAATGCCTTCTGTGATATACAACAACAAATTAAGGTGCATTTTTGCAGCAGATCTATGTAAAACAGCTAGAGAAGCTGCAGAAGTAAACATTGACCATTCACAGTTGTTTGACATTTGCACCAAACTACAGAATTAAAAAAGCTCAATAAATGGGTGGTGCACGAGCTGAATGAATATTAAAAAAATACCGTTACAAGCCTGCTCCTCATTTCTATTGTGCAACAAAATCGATCCAGTTCTTGATTGGATTGTGACATGTGAAGAAAAATAGTTTCTATACAACCAACAGCATTCCGCTCAGTGGCTGGACCAAGGCGAAGCAGAAAAACACTTCCCCAAAACAAAGCTGCATAAAAAGAAGCTTATGGTCACTGGTGATTCACAAGTGGAACTATCCACTACAGCTTCTGGATTCCTGGCAAAACCATCACAGCAGGGAAGCCTTGCCAGGAACTCAACAAAATACACTCACAACTGCAACATTTATGTCTAATATTGGTCATCAAAAAGAACCAATTCTTCTCCATGACAACACATGACCACATATCTTGCAAATGACTCTGCAGAAGCTGCACAAAGAGTGCTATGAAACTCTACCTCTTCCCAGTTTACTCACCAGACTTCTGTCCCCATGATCATCACATTTTCAAGCATCTCAACAACTTCTTACACAAGAAGGTTTGCCACAGCCAAGTAGCAGCTCAAAATGCCATCCAATAATTCATCAGTTCCAGGACTACAGAATTTTATGCTACCAGAAGAAATAGACCAGTTTCTTGTCGGCAAAAATTAATATATCCTAATGGTTCTTAATTTGGTTAATATTATATACTACTTTAAATTTGATGTTTAAAAACTACAATTACATTTGCACCAACATAATAGCTTCATAAAATAGATTTAAGCACAAAACCATAAGTAACCTCAAAGCACATATTTCCAGTTGATTCATAGCTAATAATTTACAATGAACACAACCAGTGTTTTCCCTGTCAAAGTCATAGATATGGAATTCTGCTATACCACTAAAAATAATTGATAGATGTTGCTGTTTCAGGAATGGATATACAGTCTTTTAAAACCAGTATTGAAATATGCTGATCTTTCACAACGTTATTACAGCATGGGCAATTCAAATATGAAATACAGTTATTCATGGATAACAAACAAAGAGTAGCAATTCATCACTCTCCCAATACATGCAGTCCTGTAAAAGACATTCTCCTTGGGGAAATGGAATTATCTAGGACAGTTACGAGCTAAGGAAATAAAAAATTGATTACAAATAGAGCAACCATAATAATCCAATATGTTTAAGAATTTATCCTTAGCTTTAAAAAAACAAATTTAGGTACACAACTAATGCATAACTAAACAGACCTTTAAGTTTAACAGAGATATTCCAAAGATGAAATAGCAAAGAACACGAATTTTCTGTGGTGAATTCACAAACAGATAAATGTAAAACTCTGCTCTTTATATCATGGAAATATTCTAAGTCATATTTCAGGGAAAATTGCACACTTGAAAGGGTTTCCAGGGTTTTTTTTTAAAACCAATTAAAAAAAATGTAGACATTAAATTTGCACTTTAAAGGAATTAGACTTCTAACCTTTCTAAATTGCTTTCATAACAGTTTAAAGATCATTGCTTCTTCTCTTGTCATTATGATTGTGTTAAGAAATATTCACTTTTTATTTTATGGATGCCTTTCATTCATTTAAAATTTAACTGAAGTCTCCTCTAAGTCTTGTCAGTTCCCACCCTTAATTTGGTGTTAAGAGCATCCAGAAGCTCCACTGGCTTAGGTCTGCTTGAAGTTCTCAGTGTCTGAGTTTACACTACGATCACTTCAGGAGAAAGAGATCCAACTTCACTGTAGTTCAGAGTTATGAATCTAAAATAAACAGGTAGCTTTAAAATATGTTCTCACAGGACCCCAATTCATCTAGCTCTTCAGAGATTTATCTAGAGCTTTTCCACATAGCAAGACACCCAACAGAGACTCAAATGCAGAAGAGCCAGATTTGATTAGAATAAAAACCTAGAGAAATAATTTGAAACAGAGAAAACTCAGAGAAGTTGGGGAATGAAGAGCAGAAATGAGAAGTCTTCATTCATAACTGTTACCTATCCACCATATACATGTTACTAGGTCCTTGAATCCACTGTATGTTACTGATGAATAACACTGTATGAGAAACAACAAGTTCCAATCAGTGCCCTCCATTTCCCAGGAGTTCATTTCTTCTGAGATATGCCCAGGTAGACAAAATTTCCATCTCCCTCCAGAGGGAACCATCTTAGCCAGGAAGACAGATGTTTTGCAGAATATTTTGCTCTGTGGACTACAGTTCCTGTGGAAAGCTATCAACATATGAATTCCCAACTGGAACTCTCCATGAACTTGCTAAAACCTCTCACTTCCCAGATTTTTTTCAGAGGCAGGTATTGCCTCGTACATATTTATATATATTTGCTGTAGTACTAATTCAGTACATACAGGCCAAAAAAAAAAAAGAATTGAGAAAAATACCCTCTTCTATCAACTCTGCTAATCTTGTAACTCAAACTTCAAATTCATACATTTGGCATGTGAAATTCCGCAGAAACAGGAAGAGTTCAAAGGGTACATAGACGTTCAGAGTTAAACTACAGGGAGAACTCTTCTCAGCAGTGTGATGATTTCTAAGAAAAGACAACACTGTAATTCCATGTCTGGCTAAACCAATGATTCAAGCAATAAAATATCACATAATAATTTGTGTAGTGGTGGAATTTTCTACCTTACACTGCCTAACCCAATCAGCTGTGCTGAACTACATGGCTCTTCTAGAAAGCTCCAAGCTCTTTTTGAAAATTTATAAATAATAGCAATAAATTTATTGCTTCCTTTATTTTGTGGAACATTATCATCATGTTACACCCACTCAGAATTCTCTGTTTCACTTTTGACCCAGTTTAAGAAACTCTTTTTCAATCCTATTTACAGCTCTGCAATCTAGATGGCCATGGAAAACGAATACATTGATTAAATAATGCTAAAGAGAACTGGCCTAACTACGGTAGTCCCAAACACAAAATAACTCACAGGCATGTGATATTGGAATAAATCATTAGCATGATGGAAAAGAGTCGCTGGGGAATCTTATTTGTAGAATCTATGACAATCAAGTAGCTGTGCAAGGTTACTGATACATGACTCAACCTGATGTCATCCCCAGAAAATATTTAACTTGTTGCTACAAAGGTTCTGCGAAGTCCTGCCAGGCTTACCAGAGTAAGGAAAACAGAGGTCAAAACTTGGAAATAAGAAAGGTTGTAAAAGGATGCCTTTCATCCTGAATATTTCATGCATAGTGATATACAGATACAAGCATGTGAAGGTGTCCATAAATGAGATACCTACAGTCAAAAAAGACAGACGTCTGGAACCATTAAATTACAGCCCAACATCCTTTGGGAAATTCAAGACATCACTAGAATTATAAATGCTTTCTTTCCAAAGGATATTCTATATTCTATATTTATACAGATATTTCTATATTAATAGGACTCTTCAGAAAACTTTACACACAAATAAAATCTTCATTCACATGTATAATTAAGAACTAGTAGACCTAGGTCCTAATAATATATGTCATCCTCAGAAAGTTCTAGCATTTATTTTTGAAAAGCATCTGTTGGCTCAGCAGAAGCCCTTTCTAAGCTGTCTTCAGTATATATCCTTTTAATCATAAATCATTACCAAACTATGTGTCTCAAATTTGTGCATTGCACGTATTAGACGAGCATTACAAGTCAACCAGTTCGTTTTCTCTATGTGGCAGAAGAAGAATCAGCTCTATGTCACTTAGAATGTTATTGACCACAGATCTTCACAGACCAATGTTTAAATTTCATAAATGTAGGAATATTGTGGATAAGGACCTATTAAATTAAAGTACTTCATATAGTTTGTTTAACAGATGAGTTACAAAACACAAGACATTTCTAGTTGTCTAAGTTAATGCACCACAGAAAGACATTAACAAAGATACTATCAGCACTGAATGGTCTATTCTTTTAACTAATTTGTGAAAAAGTGTAGGTAAGAAATACGAACAGGAAATACTTAGATACCTTATTCAGTGGTGACAGAATTTTGTGAAAAAAATTATCTACTGAATAACTCATTAGATATTAAGAGTATTAAACAGTTGGATTAATATGTGTCAACATTGCTGAAGATTAGAATTTCCTTTGAAATGTTAAAAAAAAAAGAATGGATATCTCTCTTGCCATGCATTTGGAGATTCATCTGGCCAACTATGGACATCTGCAATACCAAAAAGAAAAAAAAATCTACATTTTAAAAAAAGTGCTTCTATCTCAGTTAGTCATCTTAAGTTCCATTTATAGGCAACAGAAAAAAAAATGAGCACTTAAATTAACCATACCTTAAGAATGGGGTTTTTTTCCCTTATCTTCAAGGGGAGCTCAAGGCGAGTAGCTCAGACGTAGATATTAGATACAGATATTGCACAGTAGACATCAAAAGTGAGATGAGAGAAAATACAGTCAGAAATCCTGTTCCAGAACTTGTCTTGGCAAGGTGGACAGAATTTTTGCATTATCCAGGTCTTTAAAAAGAACAGTTATGTTCCTCTGTTACGTTACAGCACTGAACTATTGTACAGACTAGGTCTGGCAACAGATACCTTGATAGAAGTTCCCATCACTCTGATGAAAGTGGACCTCCAAAGTGGGCAAACCAGACCAGATGGGTATCCGAACTTTACACGTTTTTCCCCTTTAAAAATAAAAAATATGCTGAAAAAATAGATGTCATCTTCTAAGTCTGATATGCATATGCTGCAGCCAATACAAATGAAAAACATCCACCTACAGAACAACAATTCCTTCAGCACTCCTGCACTTGATGCGCTTCGGGGCTTCTGCAAATCAAGCTCCTCATCATGGCACAGCCATGCTGTTGTCCTGCTCAAGTTCTTGTGTTATTTATAACTAAGACATACATAAAACATATACCCAGGAGTCATCTGAACTGTAAGACAGAACAGCAGTCTAGCTCCTACTGCTAAAGCTCTTTGTCCCATCCCTTTTGCAGTCTCTCTCATTTCCTCTGATTAGCAGCTTTAGCCATTAAGTGCCTCAGCCTGCGCAGCATCCACAAGGTTACCTGAGAACATTTCTCTGCTCTTTGCACACATCAGCCATTTCTTCCTGCTCCGAGGCTCAGTTTGAGCTGTAGTCTTTTTTCGTATTTTTAACAGATAATGTCAAATAGTATATCACGGAGTGCTATTTGTGTAAAGGAAAGAATTCTTTTGTTCTTGTTCTCATTTGTTCTATGTACTTACTTCAATGCTTAGAAGTGGCACAAAAGAGGCAGCTGAGAAAAGCATAGCCATATTTTATGTATTTACTTGGATGAGCATGACAAAATATCACTCCTGACAACTTCTAGACATGCAACACCCTGATAATTTTTTACATCTACTTTTTTCACTTTCACTCGGTCAATTAATTTCCATTTTATCTAATAATTTCATAGTGCTTTAGTCGTGTTTATCAAAAAACTGAGTTAAGCATGTTCTTGGCATTACAGTGAAGAGGGGCAGCATTCTACCCGTGAGTGTATGTCTATCTGAACACCATATTTCACATTTATATTCTTCTTGAAAGTTGTCAGATATATTATATTGTGTCCAATTATATTTTATAAACTTCTTTCTTATTTTAACAAGAGATCTTTTATTGTGTGTATGTATAAGGCGATATATTTCAGCAAATAAAATTTCTTATTGAAATATTATTTCCATATCTGCTTTGTTTTCCTTACGATATTAGTTCTTGAAATATTGAATTTCTTCCTTCATTTCTCTATAGTACTTCAACTTTGCTGACAGCACAGAGCAAATTCAACTCAAACATTTTACTCCTATTTTTAAATTAACTTTCTCAAGGCAATTTCATTCTTATTCATTTAAATATATCTAGGTAATTTTATTCTTCATCTGGATCAGATGAAAGGAGGATTTTTGTATCATTGCTGAGTTGCAGCCTGTAACACAAATTGTCGTAAATTCACATCATAAAGACAGAGAAAGTGTGACTTCCATTTCAAGATGTCAGTTAATACTTTTCCCTCCAGCTTCAGTTTATACCGGTAGCATTACAACAGAGTATAAAAGAGATTTAAAGCATATAATTTCGACTATGATCACCTCACACCCATCACCTGGTATAAATTCATTTTAATGTTCAACCATGCTTGTGGCATGCCTTGGAAATTTTTAGGGATTTTCTTGAAGATCTTGGATAAAGCTCTAGGGGTAACAGAAGAATTACAAAAAAATTGTCACTTTTATGATTTAAATAAAGAAATTTTTGCTGCTACTCTAAAACTTTTCAGCTTTTTTTTTTTTACTCAGAATTGACTGAATAGGGTTGAGTATTTTATGTCCTTTGAATAAAGGGCAATCAATGAAATTTAATACAAGGCAATACTACAGGAACAATTATGTTAACAATAACTAGAAATAAAGTTAGCAAACATATTGTTCCTTGAGGTGCCATTGCTTTATGTGGTTTTACAAGTAAGACTTGGGGCTTACTTTGAGTCCTCCTTCTGCAGGAGAAGTTCTTTAAAGAATCTCCAAAATGTCCAAGTTTCTGCATAGACTAGAAAACGAAATCTCAGAATTTGTTCACTATCTGCAGAGAATGAATACCGCATTTAACTTATCTTTTAAAGAAAAAGCTGGGAGGTTTTCTACAACTCTTATATGTATGAAAAATATAACAAGCTTTACAATATAATTTGTCAAAACCCCGTCTGAAATCCTAATTTCTGATTTTAAAAAGAATACTGTTTTAAGCACTCCATCTGTAGTAGCTAATTAGGGGCCTGCATTCCAATTAATCAGGAACCACTTGAAATAGGGACAAGTTTTTGACTGAACATTGAAATTTCTATCTATCTTGGCATATGTGTTTCCATTCAAAATATTCACTGGCTTTTTATTTCTTTAAATTTCTTTCGTAGAGACATGATAATTTCCTATCAGTTGTCAAAAATTCTTTCACCCAAGAAATAAAGTAGTATGACTACTAATGGACCAAAATAAAATAACACATAATGTGCATGTTTTACGCTGTTTTAATGCCACAATGTATAGTTAAAACTGGCTCACAGCCTGATATTTCCAAAAGGTTCAGCTCAAACTGGGAGGATGAATGTTACTCTGAGTCTCTAATTGCATGGATAGCAGGTACAAAACTTTCTCTCTCGTATCAGGCAAGTTTCCTGATGTCAGAGATGATGATGTGATCTCTCTCCTCTCCATTTTGCAAATGGTAGCTATGTACCTAGTGATACATTCTGCAAATGTGAAAGAAAAAATAAAAAAGTCACTCAGAACTGTTCCGGTTTTATCTTTTCCCCCTTTTTTGGCAATACGTTGTTGCAAAATTTTACCTGTTTCACTGATAAGTTTCAGTTGATTCAAATCTTCATTTTCCGTGGATAAATTTATCTCAGAATGTTTATATTGTGTTGTCAAACTTCGTTATTACATTCATTCTATCCAGCTAAAAATCAGTAGTCTGCAGCGCATCAGAGCACATGTATTGAACTGCCAGTTTAATCATTAACAGATAATTAGACTAAATTCATAGGGGTGAAAGAAATGCCTTAAAGGCATTTTGGAGGGGAAAAATTAAAGGAAAATGATACAATTAATATCTGTTTGTATAGATGTTTCTCTAAAGACAAATATTTTTTTTCCTTTCCTTGTGGCATATCTACACTCCAGGAAAATACCATGAAAATACTTATTCCTCAGTGTTTTAAAGCCATCAACTGGTTTAACTCATTTATACACAAAAAATGCCAGTGGAAAACAAAGGAAACAAAAAAATCCAAACACATTCAAATACTTGAAATACAAGTACAAGACACTGATGGACAAACTACATGGCCAACAGACTGAATGTGTGTGGAAATGAGCGGGAGACAGCTGTACTACTACAGTGATATTGTTGAAGTAAGCTCAAAAAGGGATTGCATAACTTTATGGAAAAGAGATCTTGTCTCAGTGGTTATTAAGCATAATGTTGCATATGAGCCCACTAAACTGATAATTAGATGGCAATTATTCAAAACAAAACACAGTACTTTACACTTGCTGTCTTTTGGACACACTTTTCTTTATCTCCCTCTTTTGTCAATGGTTTGACATAGGATATCAAGTGCCCTTTGGGGTTGATCTCATCTTCTTCAAACTTAGTCTTACTCCAAAGGACATGTTTCATCCTCAACTGTGATTTTTAAAGCTTATCTTCATAATGTAATATATTACATTGTGCCTTACCTTAATTTTCCATTTCAGCTCCATAAGTAGACAATAGTCACTGTCATGACCATGACTTCTTAAAAGCATTTAGGGGTATATCTGTATAGATAGTGTCTTAAAATTAGTGAATTCATAAAAATCTGGAATATCTATTGAATTTAAGTTACAGTCAGGCACATAATTTTTACTTAAATGGCTATAAAGGATCATATGTCAATTCCACTATTAACTTATCTATGTAGCTCTGCAAATCTGTTCCACATCCTCAGCCTGTATAAACTCATAGACAGTAGCCATACACGCAGTTTCTGCATTCTTATGTTAAGAAAGCCATAAATTAATTGATTCAAAATACTTTGGGCATGCGTCATAGAAACAATGCTTTCAAATCTCAATACACAAAGCAATACAGCTTATCACATACATGTGTTAGTTTTTGTTGAACTCTTCTTGCTTCAAAACGTTCTCACCCTCCGATGGCAAACTATGCACTATCTATTAATAATTGTAATTTAGGAGGGATGGAAGAAGGAAGGGAGGCAGGAAGGAAGGAAGAAAAAATTAATTTCCATTTCTATATGCTATTTCCATTACAGTTGAATTCAGGGAATGAGTTGAAACCTGTAGCAGTATGTTCCAACTGCTGATTTCTGTATAGATAACATTTACACTGCTCATCTTTGCACTCAAATGACTGCGCCTCTGCAAACTGTTTAGAAGTTGCAATGCAATTCAGATCTTTATTTTGCAATCTGATCCATACCGCAGGACTTTTCTGCAGATTGAGAAGGTCTTTGTTTATCCAGATTTCTTAACTCTTGATACTATGTGCAAATTAGCACCCATTTTACAACCTTGCTGCTAACTGTTATTTGCAAAAGGATTAGTGCACCATGCCAGCAGTTGCGTTGGTTGCTATATGAATATTCATTAAGATTTTATACATAGCACCCTCAGTACTCACAGTTTAATTTCTTTATTTTGTGGCTTTGTTTTCCTGCTTTACCCATCTGTATAAGTAACTGCCATTATCACAATCATGTAGCAATCTATGTTTTAATCAGAAGATCTGTTTTGTCGCTACTCCTACACAATCTTCTGCAGGTGCCAATACAAATTACAGTCTTCCCAGCTTCTCATACATTTTATCTAAAGACATAAAAGTACTTCTGGTGATCTCAATAATGCATGAGTAACTTTACAACAATGGAAAAAAAAATGTTTACATGTAGTTTTGATGTAACTATCAGCAGTACCCCCAACAATAAAACAGATGGGCCTGTTCAGGCCATCACTATAAAAACTGCCAACGCCAGGGTGCACCAGGCAGGCAGGCAGGCAGGCACACTGGGTGCAAATAGCACCTTTTCCAGGAGTGATCAAATTCGCAAACCCTATGGTGATATTACAAACCGTAAAATTAAGTTAGAATATGTCCAACCTTGTTTTATAATTGTAGAAATGCATTTGCTTATGAGTATGTTTTACCATCAGCAGTTATACCTTGAGAGCAATAGAACTCGAAGTCTAGATTATTTCATGACATTGTGATCTTTGATTTGGCATAAGTAGCATTAACAGACTCTGCAAATAACACTCATTTCAAATTTGATCTCAACTCACTTTTTATTTTCAAATATAATTTCTTGGAACTATTCATCTTTTATCTAGTAATTATGTTTTTAGTATTTATATTTATGCTTTTGTGTGTTTTCTCCAGCCATTCAATTTTTTCCCTATTAATAAATCTTGCTATCCACAATAACCTCTCTGAAAGTCTGATTTATTGATACAAATATTAATGATAACTATTTCACACTGTTATCTTTTGTACCATAAATAAACAAACAATGCAATTGTGCAAAGCTGAGCACGTCTGATAACAGGGCACTTTGTTATAGAAGAACTGTTACCAACAGAAATGGACAGATTTGTAGCATATGCTACTATATATAGGTGGAAAAGTTCAGAAATAAACCTATTCAAATCTGTCTATGTTGAAACAAATTAGGTATGTGACTACTACAATTTATGACTGCACAACATATTAATTCTACTCAATCACCAAAGCCACAGTAAGTAACATTTTCAGCCATATCTTTACAGCGAACAATTACGTTTTTACATACTAAAATTCTGCCATATCATTTATGTATGATTTTAAATACTAAAAAGAAATCCTTGCTGATAGGATATACAGATGTTTTTGACAGACTATCATGAATAAGAGCTATCTCTATCTTAACGCATACAGAATTTTAAATCATGGTAACTAATCCTAGACACTGAAGCATCATAAAGAGGTTTTGATGTCAAAATCTCTCAGTAGTTTTCACTTCTATCCAGTCAGTAACCGGTAACGTCTGTGTTCAGAGTTCAGGTACCTGCTCTCTGCCTGCGAACCTCATGATATCACATTCTTTTCATCTTGAAGCTGCAGCTGTTGGTGGTTTTGAGCAACTATGATCAAATGTAAGGTGAATAAAACTAATTTCTGTGGTCCCTGCTACAGCTTACAGATGATAGAATGAATCTTCTGGAAATTTCTGTAGTTACTTTCAAAGCTGTATAAGCAACATAACAGACATCTCAATTCATATGGCACTCCTTAAAACAGTTTTTCACGTATGGTTTCCTGCGTCTTTTGAAAAGGACCATAACTGTAAGAATACAACTTTTCTCCTGTCTCTGGTTGACAACGCCATACCTTCAAGAGTGGAAGCTGACGAGTCCTAAGAATTGTTTATACTTCTATGTATTTAGCAATCTGGTAATCACAGGCTTAGAGAATTACCTCTGTCATACCATGTTGTCCTTTACAAGCTGTTGTTGTAGAAAATCCATAAAGTAGCTGAGAAAATTGCAATACATAATACAAGTCGCTGTAGATGTTCATAAGTTTTCTCTAGAAATGAAACACGAACTTTTACTAATACAACAAATATGTCATCTAGATGTCACTGTATACAAGTTTATTTGCAAAATAAAAAATAATATGTGAAGGAACATGAATATTATAGGAACATTATATGTTATAATCTAGCACCTCATTTTATGATGTGCACAAAACATTTTATTTTAGTTCATCACGCAGAATAAACCATCTTGTAAAAAGAAAGTAGACTATTCTAGTCTACTAAATTATTCTGCTACTCACCTGATCTCAATGCCAGAAAAAATTGTCATGGCAGGAGAGGATTCATCTCAGAGGTAAAGCTGAGGAAGGGAAGTGAGATAACAAATGAAAATATGTGAGACTCTTTCATGGAACAGAGTGAATGGAGTGGATCAACTACAGGATACACCTTCCTAAAATATTACTATCATTCCGTTGTGGTGACCATTTTAGACCCTTCCTTTTTCTATTTGCCTTAAGAAGAGGTGTATTATTGAGAATCAACATCACAGGAGGTCATGATGAAATAGCCTAAGGAGTTTGAGTAGGAAGTGGGAATGAATCCTGGAAAATAAGTCTTTGAGACCAAGGAATCACAGTGACTGGAAGCTGTGTTGGATATAAAACAGTGTGTCCTGTTTGGCTGCTTTCACTTCCAGTGTAAGAACTTTTTTTGAATAAAGAGGAAGACACCACAAAAGCTCTAGAGCCAATCATTATCTCTGAGCCAAGCTGGAAGAGGATCATAAACACTGATGTAGCTGTGAAGTCAGATGCAATAATTAAAAAATTATAGGTATATCTAAATAATTTGGAAACTTGCTTAAATATTAATAATTTAAGAAGGAAAAAAGGCTTCCCTTCCTCTTATCTGCATTGTTGTTTCTGCTTTTGGAAACTCCTCAGTCATATTTGCAGCTTTTCTATGGAGTCAATTAAGCCTGAAAGAGCAATTATTTAATAAATTAAAGCTGAGATTCTTACATCAAGTGACTCCAGCAAGTGGAGAAATATTTCAAGACTCACAAAAAAACCACCCCTAAAGGGTTACATTGATATGAAACCAGAAAGGATATGAAACTTCTATAAATTCCATTCACAGACTCAATTGTATTCTTATTCTTCCAAAAGTCACCGTTTTCTAGAGGGGAATTATTTGGAAAGATAAAAAAGTATCAGCCTCACTAGTATTTTCCATACAGTTTTCATTGCTACCTAGTACTCATCTATCTAGTTACATACCACTACAAGAAGACTGGGGGTTTTTTATTAGCATAACAGATGTGAGAATACTAAACAATATTTTAGCAGTACTGAGGAACAAAGTTAACTAACGAATGTGAATTTATTCATCCACGTTACAGCAAGACATCAGAAAAAAAAGGACAAAATTCAACGAACACTTGTTCACTTAATTGTGTGTATTTCCTGAATTTTCTAACAAGAAAAAAACCCACCAGAACTGGAATAGGAAAGAAAGATTTGGAAAGCAGTAAGCCTGAGTAAAAGAAACTTGGAAGAGTGTATATGCAGTTCAACTTAAATGGCAACATGAAAGAGAAAAATACACAAAGCTGGTACATCTTCGTACAGATCACTGAGTGCTGTGAGAGCACCAAGGTCCTGTCATGCAGTCCAGATGCTGCTCTTCCTCCATAGCTGGCAAAACGTGCTAACCACAAATAAAGGGGTGTGGGGAGTAGAAGAGAGAAAGAGTGAAAAAAAAGATTAACCGCAAAAAACTTAAGGGGACTGAGCATACATCTACAGAGAAATGTTAAGATTACATACTAACGAAGCAACAATTGAATTAAGTGTGCATGTAGTTATCCAGAAATGTTTGACAACTAACTACTTATGATGAAGGGGAATTGTTTTGTGTGATACCTAGAGCTAAAATGGCAAAAAATGGGATGAAATTAGGAGGGAAGATTTAGGCCAGATATCAGCAAAACATCTCAGCAGAGTTATTGTACTGTGAAATAATCTCCCAAGGGATGCAGCTGAAAGCCCATTGTATGGGAAATTGAAAACTAGCTCCAATTAGAGCTAAAAACTTCAATGCAGCAAACAATACTGCCTCCGTGGAATGATGGCCTGGATTGACTTAATAGCTTTTTTCCCCAGTTTCTATTATAGTCCATTGTAGAACACAAAATGTAAGACAGTTTTAGAGGAAGAATGTTTTCCTCAGCAAAATATATTGTCTTAGCTAAGTATGCTTTACAGTTTAAAGATATATCATGCTACCAAGTCTTTACTATAGTATCTGAAAAGGCCATATGGACAAGGATATTTTTAAAAGGTGATCCTGACCTTCAAAATTCCGTTAGATCTCTCATTTTAATATCTGAAGCAGATCAAGTTGAAATGCCCTCTGAAGAGACGATTAGGAACATTCATAATATAAAGCAGCGTATCAAACACAGAAAAATATCACAGCTAGTTTAAAAAAATGGATGCAATATTTATCACATATAGCTAAAATCCCTTTAGAAAGAAGGTAAACTAATTGTAGCAGTCCCACAGAGAATGCACTTTTCAAACTTACATGTGCACAAACAGCTTGTATTTTTGTATGTATTTTCTTTCCCATCAGGTACTCATGTTTTCTGCAATGTCCTGCTTTGTATCTGTGTGAAGTTCCTTGGGTGACCCTGTGAGTGATAAAGCCATGTAGAAAACACTCCAAGGGGCATGATCCTGCCACACAACATATGCAAGTTGCTGATGTGATAGTTGGATCAACAACCTAAAATAGTTCACTAAGCATGAAAGAAGAAGCAGCAATAAGAATACCTACATGTAGAATTTTCCTACATGTATATGCCTTCAATAATAGAATTTTCTATTACTGTTCACATTTCGCTTCTTTTTATTCAATATATTCTGCAGCACTGCCTCTAATCAAACCCTGATGCAACTGCAACATGATAAAATACAGTGAGGTTTCAGAAATGACTAATTACTTTATGCACAAGCAACTGTAAACATAAGGAAACACAATTTCATCAAAATTATACAAACTACTTCACTTGTTTTTGCTTATAGATAAAAGGACCTTTTGTTTGATCTGCTGACTGATTCTGAGTCCTAATAATAGCTGCAGTTCTAAGGAACTAAACTAAATCTCCCTCAGAACAGAAAACAGTCTCATAAAACAGCTGGCTATATTCAATAACTGGTATGTTTATAAGCATAACAGAAAAGCTGGGGTGGATTGCAATTCTTTTTAATAGGCACTTGTATTAATCTAGAGAAAGAGCCCTTCTTTTAACAGTGTGTAAAGTAGTCCGTAAGTACATAATATGCATATTTCAAATAAATATTCAGTATGAAAAAAACATATAATATTTTTCCTTTAAATTCAATTGGGTTTCATCTGCTTATGGCACAAACGTGTTTTATTACAAGCAACAATGAATGATAACCAAAGACCCATCCATCTGATATTCTGAATGTATTTTATTCCTGTTGCAGCAAGAACTGCAGCAGGCTGTTGTATGTGCACAAGAGTAAATCGGGCTACCAAAGCAACACAGCATTTACCTGTTTCTGAATTAATTCAGAAGGCTTCAGTCTGAATTAACAACTGGCCATAGCTGTTCAGATTTCAAAATCTTTCAAGAGACATGCTAAGTCACAGATTTTACACTTAAGTTACAATTTAATAGCTCCCTGATGACCTAGAGGTTGTGTGATATTGGCAGGAGTTGTTACAGTGCCAGGGATGAAACTTTAAGCACATTTTCTGTGGGTGGCAGCCATTCAGCCTGGAACAACATTAGAAGCCACAGAATATTATGACAATATCAAGACCTCAGCTCCCATTAGCTACTTGTTGAAAAGCCACAAAAGCTGTGTGGACTTCCATCCTTTGTTTCCTAGGAAACTTTTCTCCGTCACCCTGGCTGTTCCAAGGTATCTTGGAAGTATGCAGCTGTAGAAAGTCATTTTGAGCTGATGAGCTGTGACCAGTGCTGTCAGTCTCCCCAGAGTCCTCCCCATGTCTGGAAACACTAATGATTTCATGGAACATGTTCACAGCATTCATCCCAAGTAGATACTGCAGTCTTCCAAAAGCATTTAAATAATCTATAACAAATATGTAGCATAAGGGCTGGTACAAGGCTAATATCCATTTCTTGGAATAAATCAGCCCTTCAGGAAAATCTTGCAGCTCTCTTGGGCTAAAGGTGAGTATTCATCATCTCCAGAAGCTGCAGTTGGAGGATCCGCAGAGTCCTGGCAGCAGCCTTGTAACATAGGAAGATGATTACATCCTCTTTGGCTTCTAGAAAATGTATGCCATCATCTTCCCAGGAACAGAGAAATGTTAAATCCATAGAAACTGCTGATACTTGCAAGAATTTGCAAAAAGAGTTGTTTTCTATTTTAAATAGAAAAACACACAGGAGGTCTGACTCCAGCAGGTAAACATCCAATTTGCAGAGCAAGGATACTTCTGCATACATGTAGCAGCTTTCACCAGAGCAGAGCTCAAATTAACAATATGGTCGCATAGAGTTTGAAAAGCTACACTTTCAGGTGTTACTAACCATAAATCTAAGAGTGGATTTCTAGTCACGTGAGAAAATTTCCAAGAAAATTTTGATGGACACAAGCAGGAAGAATTTTTGCTTAATGGAACACCCAAGGTGCAGGAATTGCCACAGGGCACTCTATCACCATGTTCAAAAGGGAGAGTCCCCCCTCACAGATCAAGGCATCTTGCAGTGGACAGTTCTCAACTATTAATATCAGCCTGCTATTATTATGTCCTATTCCTCCTTAATAGGATTTATGGAAAAAAATGAAACAAACAAAACCAGGACTATTCATTTTAATTCAAAATTATTTCATTTAGTAGGATTTGAGCAGTAATGCAGACCAGTTTTGATATCCATACCTATATAAAAATGTGCAGCTTTAATTTGTTAAGATAGTATATTTATCCCTATTAAAACCTTTGAGTTCCTGTAGTGAAAACTGGGTACTACCTTAGCACTCCTAAAGTTAATGTGCTGTCTCACTAGGAGCAAACCACTTCTTCTGTCATTAAACTGTGTGGTACCCTCAGCACAGCGTCTACGTACCTTTATTCACAGGATGGTTAAGGTTAGAAAGGACACTTCTGGTCCAACCCCCCTGGCTCAGTCAGGAGTACCTAAAGCCAGTTATCGAGGACCATGTCTAGATGGCTTTTGAATATCTTCAAGAAGGAAGACTCCACATCTCAGAGCAACCTGTGCCAGCTCTGACCACCCTTTTAGGAAAAAGAAAAAGTGTTTTTTTCTTATGTTTAAATGGAATTCCTTGCCCAATGGGATGAATTTGGGAGGCTTTGGCAAATGAATCAATCACCAAGCCCTACACTAAGGCACTTGTGAATGAGAAAGTGAATAAATGTGAATAAATGTGAATAAATCGTCCTTAATCCTTTTTCTACTGTTTTTTTCTCTTTAGAATGGAGACATCACCATTTGCCCCTACCTGACAAGTGTGTTATGAAAAAGAATGATGTGCTCAAAAACTAATATAATAAAGACCAGATAAGCACCTTAGAAAGTCAAAATGGTTTTAACTAATGTTTCCAAACTAAACACTGCTTTCACTGCTTCCTCAGGAGGACTTCTCAAAAGTATAGCAGAAGTAATAACAGAGTGCAATTCTTTAAATACACCTCCATACAGAGGAACCTACATTCTAATCCACGAGACTGCTAAGTAAGCCAACATACCTGCTCTTAGCATTGAGACACTTATTAGCAGCCTTTGCTATATCTAGTACCAGGGATATATGATAACAGAAAAAAAGAAAGACACTTGTCACACAATAGCATCACAAAGTAACTGAGGGAAACCTATATGTTTGCTATAACTATATTTCCATCCCAATTAAACTTCCCTAAATACGCAGGGGAAATTCAAAGCAGTTTTCAGTGATTTAACTGCGCAGCTTGCATGACATTTCTGGGAGTCAGGATGATAAATCCCTTCACATTGCTCTGAAAGTTCCTCAGCATGTTGCAGACATACGTCAAAGTCAGGAGAGTTCTCCTAATGAGCCCTGCTCCCTTTGATGTTTCCGCTGGATAGCATTTCTGGCACTGAATGAATATTTCAGATGTCTTATGCAGAAAAAAAAGTCAAACAGTTTTCACCTTTGATAATCATATATCTTACTTTAAAGGCCTTAACTTCTAAATACTGAGGATGAAAAGTAATTCTTTTATGTCCTTTTTGCCATTGAGAAGTAATGCTTTTATTATTAAAATGAATAACGTTTCACATTCTGTAACCTTTGTATACATTAGTCAACCAATGGCATTGAGGTTAGAAATCAATATGTAAAGTTAAGCAGTGTTAATGTAGTGGATAGCTCATTTCTCAATTAAAAGTACTTTAAAATTGAGCACATTGATTTTCATGTATTCATCTGAAAAAGCCTGTGGATAAAATATCTCACATTTTAAGGAGATACACCCGACATTTTGCTAAGCCAAACTCCTGAATGCAAAGTTCTATTGACATATCTGATTTTAGTATCCTTAAGTACAGCATTTGCAGTTCACAGTAAACAGTAAAATTCTGAGAGAGGACATTAACATTATTGGAAATCAGTGCCTAATCGACTTCATCAGGATGCACTTGCAAAGATTAGAGCAGAAAATATTCTGCCTCTTTTATGCAATTAGGGAGACATCAGACATTCATAGCAAGGGGAAAATGTTGCATATGCGTAAATTTAAAAGCTCTGAAGAGCAGGAAAATTATTTCTATTATTGCTGTGTTTTGCCCCATATTTGCAAATCTTCCCTTAGTTTTAGGAAAGAACGACAGCCCCCGAGGTATTGAGATGGTCATTTAAAATCTCTTTTCTGGTCTAAAAGGGTCTATGCCTTTGCACATTTAAGAAAGTCCAGAACTTGAAGAAATAATCAGACCAGAGTCAGCTTCAGAAAAATGCTAATCAGGTTATGAGTGTCTTACAACAGGAAAACAAAATCTAAGAAATCAGAAAGCACATGATAGAGCACATCTGGGGAAGGTTTTCAGATAGGCTTTTAGTGTATATAAAACTGGTTTAGCACTCTAGCTCTAAGGGCAAATCTCCTTGCCTGGCTGCAGAACTAGAGCTTCAGGAGACACAGCCACGTCAACACTAAGAACATAAGCATTGTTAGCTTCTGACTTCTCCCCAGGTATCCACATTAGTAAATCACACCCTAATTCTGAGTCGTATTTAAGAAACACAATCACTAACCTAAGGAAGATTTGATCAAATAGCACATTCTGTTTCGTGCTTTGTAGTGAGATCTCCTGGAGATTATATCAAAATCCTTGCAGATATGAGAGAGGCTGCTTAAGGAAAATCTTTTGCTATGATTTCTTTCCGCTTTTGTTCTGCTTCTACGTAGGGTAGAGGTCTCAAAGGTTTCTTTGCTTGCTTTTCATGGACAGGTATAAGGACTATCTCACTATAGTACATACATGAGAGTTTTTGCCAGTCTCACGGAAGGCTTTCACAGCTACATCTGAACACAGGAAAACCTAGAAATAAGAACTGTCCACATGGTTTGTCACTGTCAGTTTTGCTCTTAGCATAATCAGTGTCACCCCACCAGCTCACTGGCACAGACCAAACTTCCTAAAAGCATTGTCAAGGACATGATTTGGGCACTGCTGCCCAGGCACATGGCTCACTAAAAGCTACTGAGACTCATTCATTCTTGCTGACTTTCTTTCAGATGTTACAGTCACAAAGCTACACCAAACAAAGAAGCTCACCGAAACGGTCCATCAAGTTTGGAAAGTACAGAAAAATGTTAGAAGATGATGATCAATTACGAGGTGAATTTTTCAATGTCAAAAAATCCAACATTGATGAGATATTATGAAAGCTAGATTTTAATGTGTGAACTATTCTCTGAGTATTTTTGGGTCGTATGTGTCAGACAAGCACAGGGAAAATTGTTGTTCTCCATCACTCTGACAGTTATTGCTAAATATACCTTTCAACATTTTAGGTACTGTTTGAACTAAGTGTCATTACCTACATAAGCAACCTTCTACTTTCCATTTTACATCCCTAAGCTCATGTTTCAAAGTGTCCCATTGCATCTGTCTACTTAACGAGGAGGGGCAAATGATCCAGAACGCATTTAATGTCTTTTTCTCACACAGAACCAAGAGTGCTTACACACACCAACTATAAAATGCATTTACATTTGGCAGGCTTCCAGCACCATTGACAAACAAGAAAAAAATTCTGCTGAATACAGCAGAAACTACACGGGAAAGTTAATGTAGAAAAACAACTTAATACTATTATCCAAGCTGGAGTTTGCCAAGGACACAGCAGTCCCAAATTAAACTAAATTCCTATAAAATTCTGTATTGCCTGACACCTGAAACAGGAAGTTTAAGCACTGCAGCACCGAATGCAGAGCAGTCACTAGACTAAGGCACTGAGTAATAGTGAGTTTTAATATTTCTGTAGTAACAAACGCTTGAACAGCAGTAAATACGCATTAGAGAGAACATTCCCTGCACATTGTCTCAACTATGCCTTGGATTCTAACACATTTGACAAGATTAGAAATTTAAATAAAATAATTCTTTCACCAGGCCCCACGCAGAGCCAACTGTACACATTTGGACATAATTTCTAGATGACACACTTAGAAGAAATTAGCTTTGAATGAGAGTAATTGGGAATTCTTTCCATGACATTATCTATAATGGGAAAGTCCCCTTATCTTGGATGACCTTTTGGCAGGGTATCAAAAGCCCTGACTTTCCTCAGTACTTTTTTATTATGCATAATACACAAAAAAACTGTAAGAACATAAAGCTCACACAGCTAAACCCAAGCTACAAAATCAAAACACTATGCTTTTCAGCACACATGAAATGAAAAAACTATGATTGTCAGCATGCGTTTTATTTGCCACTCATTCCCTCCTCTCAGCCATCCATTCTGATGCAGTCTATAAAAATATGATGTCCTCTTTTCCCACAAGATTTTGATTCATTCAATACACAAACAACTGCTGAAGAAAAATTCAGCCTTAGCACTTAACATTTGGCAACATTTTACACAACAGACAACAGGATTAAGCTCAAAATAGAGCAGCAATTCAACTTGAAATCCATTAAAATTATTGCTTCGTAATTAGCATCAAGAAGACAGAAAGTTTTTAAAAACAGTCTGAAACAAATCTGCGTAAGCGACAGATAATCTACATGAAGTCTTACATGTACTGCTGATCAGAATGAAGACTTTTTCTACTAAAGTCAACAACATTTGCAAGATGAGAAACAAACGAAGAAACTATCGTAAAAAAAAAAAGCTCAATTGTTCTTCTCTGCCACCTCCAATCCTGAGAGCACAGGACCACAAAACCGAAGGGACTCAAAAAAGCCGAGTTCAAGTAGGTCGCGCGAGTATGACTGTTGCTATAATTTCTACAGCAAAGGGGTTAGTTTGGTGGACAAGAAGTGAGTAGTGGATGTAGCTGACAGTGACAAACTGATAACGTAGAAGATAAAGGGACATTGAGTTAGACTGGTAACTGGCCAGACCGTGGGTTTAAAGGGTTGTGAAGAGGGGCACAAAGTCCAGCTGGAGATCAGCCACTAGTGGGGAACTCCATGGAATCAGTTCTGGGACTGGTGTTGTTTAACATCTTCATTAATGACCCAGTCAGTGCATTTTGGAAAGTACTTTGCCTAGAGACAAAGTGGTTTTCTGCTGTAGGCTGAATGGGCAATGAGACTTTCAGAAGAAAAGCTCTAGTTATCTAAGCATCTAAGCATAGCTCCGCATTACAAATTTTCTAACATTTTTAAGACTAAAAATCTCTTCTACTCATAATTACATCAGTTACATCATCATTTCTTTTAGCAAGAATGTTTAAAACAAACACAAATGTTCAGTCCTAGTTTACAGTCATATTTTACTGTAAATAAGCTTCTGAAACACTGCTTCTAGTTTTGTTTTAAAAACTATAGCTAGATTTAAATTCTTAGTGAATGCATTTAGCTCAGGATAAATCACATTTTAACTCAGATTTAAGTGGTTTACCTAAACTAATTTAAGATCGTACTATTCATGAAACTGGAATAATTTTGAATGTCTGTGACATAATCTGGGTGCCTAAATCTCAATGAAGTCTAAGAGAAGGCAACCCTCAAGTGACTTTGCAACTTTGGCAATTTTATCTCAGACCTCAGCTACACTTCCAGTTTGTGCTCTCTGGCTCAAGACTGATCAAATAGACAAGACACTACTTGGATATGCACAGCTTTGTAGCCTGTTAAAAACTGTTAAGCCTCTTAAATACAGGATTTAATCAGAGTTGTGCCTGGAATATTCTTTTCCTACAGTAAGAATAGCTTTTAGAAAATTGCCAAAACATTATTTATTAAATCTCTTGCTAAAAGAAGCTGTTCTCTTAGTTTACCTTGCTACAGATAAGAACAAGGTCACATGCTTTAGTCCTCAAATACATATTTTTTTCAGTCTGTTTATTCTGACACAGCAGTTGTCAAGATGGTTTTGGATTACAGTCTACTTAATTTATGCTACACTAGAGCATCGGGTTCTTCCTCCTTCTCACTCCATCCCCCTAAATGCTCACAGCAAAGCCTTACCCCAACAGACAGCTAAGTGCCTGCCATAACCAATTGTGTTGGTCAGCTTCAGCAAACATAAAATAACTCCTTTGTGAAGCTAAATGAAATAATTTTGGTTTTATTTCATGTTTCTTTAACATTGCCTGTTCTCAATGTTTTCAAAGAAGTTCTCCTATGCCACTTTAAACAGAGAATATATATTGGTGTATGATTTAGTGTGATTTACTTGAAGGGGACTTGTGAGTACAAGGCATCAGCAGTTGGTCACTCAATTTCTAACAGTTATTTTAGCTATGGTCAGAGGTCCTTAGAAAGTAATTGAGATCACATAATTATCTACTTTTACTTGGTCCTACGTCCTCAGCATTTTCCAAACTGGCACTGCCATATTTTGGTATAACACGTGCCAAGAAAAACTTGAAGTCACACTACAAGGAGGAATTTCTACTACTATGGACTGCCTGCTAAAGATATTAGCCTAAATATTCCACTCAGGTATCGCAGCTGATTATTACCTGCATCTATTTTAATCAAACACAAAGATTTTTACAGCATCCATTAGAACTAATGATGTAGGATAAATATGAAAGAACATAGTCTCACTGCTACTCAGACAGATGTCAGACACGTTACAAGTACCTCAAGGTAACACAAAAGTGGCTATTAGTTGTTATTTTAATAATAAGACTGTTTGCTGTGAAAACCATGAGTTTGCACAGAATGCAACAATTTTCTATTCTATATCTGACTTTTAAAAGTACTTTACAGCTCCTGCTATCACGCGTTTAACAGATTGTGTAATGATTAAAGCTTTAAGAAAACCTGCCCTGCCGTTTCAAGAAACTTCTTGAAAATTCAGAAACTTTCCTATCATCACTCAGATGAATCTAAGACCTCTTAAGATTTTCATGCACCAACAAAAAAAAACCAGAAACAAAACCAAATGCTAAACAAGGAAATATATTATTCCTTTGTAAACAAAAATCTATTTGCATGCAGCTGTGAGGGACCTGGTTCTTGTCCTTACTGTGTCATTTTTCCCACATCGCAAGTAAAATGCCTTAGAGGTCAGATTGCTTATTTTAAGGAGGGTCTTTTTCTTCCGCCTGTTTTCTTTTGACCACAAAATCTGGTGCAGAGATATCTTTTTTGACCTTTTTTATTGTTTTCCCCATGACTGGAACATTCCAAAGAAAAAGCCTGGTTTCAATAATTCAAACATTTCCGGCAAAAAAAAATTCTTAGAAAATAATAATTCCTGAGCTGTTCTGGTAGTGTGTGATGCAAAAAGAAATACATAAACAGACTGAAAATTTAATTACAGAATCTCCTGGAGGAAAATGGTTTCCTTCCTACAATGGGCAGGGACCTCAACTGTAAAACTGAGGAGACAACAGAAAGAACTTCTGCCTTAATCAGTTCGGGTTTACAGGCACACAGAATAGCTACTAATATATTTTTAAAACAGAACAAAAACATATGCAAAATGAAAATCAAAATCAAACTGATGCTTTAATAATGTTCTATTTGAACTTGTTTCTAAAAATGGACAAAACCATAAGGTTTTTCTTACATCACTGTCTAGGTAAAGGACTTGATTCAGATTAGCCTGTGGTCTAAAGAAGGCATCAACCTGAGTCATAACATCAATAAAATAATTCCTAAAATATGTATCAACTCATTTTTTAATGTTCCTTCAGGACCTTTTTGGACTCTGGTATTTTCTCCAAGACCTCTTCATTACCCGATTATCACTGTTCACAGGAAGACGCTTCCTCCAGAAAAGCACTTGGCAATGCAAGGTCCCCACAACAGCCCCTGTTGCTCATTGGCTACATCTGTACTAATAAATTATAATACTCAGAACTGTTCCCTAGCACTAAGCCAACTCCTGTGTAATGGTCCATATAGAAATGAGGAAATCTCCAGCACCATACAGGCCACTTTTAATATATCTGTGGCAGATGCTCATGTTAACTCTCAAAATACACCCAGGAATTATCTGGGAGGGTGAAGCCAAAGCTGTGTCAGGGACCAAGAGAGCTATTTAACAGTACTTTTAACAACTACATGCTTGTACATGTGCCTGAAATCCCTCGTTGTTTAATTCAATAAATCATAGATTATACGGGTGGCTTTTGTGTATTCTTAAAATATTTGAAATGCCAAATTAATCATTCACTGCCACAGATTAATGGGTCACAAACATATAGGAATGGAGTGTTTTGTAGTTTGATAGATTTCTATGGTCCAGCCCAGTCACTAGATAAAATTTAAATGTATTTTTTTAAACATAGTTTAAACACAGTTTAAAAAAAATAGGACAAATTTGCAACAGAACCAACATAGCATTAAAATTACATTTTACATCACAGATTAACTCAGCTTCTCAAATGGCTCCTAAGGTAGGACAAATATTTTCTACAATATATCCCTGTATATTTTGGGAGTTAAATACTGCTTGATCCTGTTATGAAAGACCCTGTGGTGCAACCTTCCAACATTCTCATGCAATGATAAATCACAATCAATCTATGGTTCCTAAGTATTTTCGAAATTCCCCATCAAAAGTATTTCCTTTCCCATAAAGAAGATACAAACAAGAGATAAAGGAAAGAAACTGTACTCTATCTTTTACATCCTATGTACTTAACCATGCTAGCAATGCAAAATGAGGAAACTTCTAACTTTATTGCTGATATCCCAGTTACATTAGGGAAACTGAAGTTGCTTCAATATAACTTGTCTTGAAACTTCTGTCTATATTTTTCCATTCTTTGCCTTGAATTATTTTTATATGTGCTCTTAGCTACAGGAAATCTAAATTCCTTTTCCCAGGAGCACCAAGAAAGCTTGCAGAGCTGTCAGTTATTTCACAGAATTTTTAATTGTTTGTTTAGTCTAGGGGGAAGATTTTTATAACACTTTGGTGTAAAGTAGGGTTCCAGGAGCATGATTCCTTATTATGATAGTGGCTTTATCACAGTTATTGTATTTCTTATCACTTTCTTTGACAAAAGAAAAGAGCTTATTTTAGAATACACTTTCTGTGGTATTGAATAGCATGCTTAATCTCTGCTTCAGGGTTTGCAGACACTCTAGAGATCAGCAGAATATTATTCATTGTCACAAACTGATATTAATGCAGCCTTTTATTTGAGAATTTCAATGCCCATAGGGCAAAAGGCATTCTTCAGCTCCCTGGGGAGGGGGAGGTTACATGCTAGTGTCTGTTCTACATTTAGTACTTCACAGTTAACATGGTTCTGTCAGGTTTGTTCAAAACACGAGCAATCAAAATGAGTACATCAAAACCTATGCTTGAAGTTATACTTCATGGTGTGAGAGGAACAAACTTCACTGCAATATTAGATTCAAGTAACTACAAACTATTAGCTCAGATTCTGCCTTGCCTTCACTTACAAATCCATCCTGAATGATGGAAGAGACTAACTGATGTCTTCCAGTTAATAGAGATTTGTTCTTAGAGGAAGGCTTACTGAGCCCACATACAAACCAAACCCCAGAGTGTAGGACACAATTAAGATAAAGATCTCTGCAGGGAAGAAATTCAACATCTGTGAGGATTGCTGCACTCCTGCTGTCTTAATAACAATCAGAGCTGACTTCACTACTCTGCCCAGCCTATAAAAAGAAAATCCTCATTACCTGTTAGAGAGTCATTCTCGTATATAAACAGATCACTCAGGATGTATTTTGATAGTCGTATTTGTCCTTAGCAGAGAAGACAGCATGTTTAAATGTCCAGAAAACATATTCTACACACCTGCCTTCTTGCAATGGTTAACAAAATAGAAATCAGAATAATCACCAATGCAAGCATCTTCAATGTTATTTACCAATAGGCTTCTCAGACCTGAGGAAAAGTTTCATAACCTGTAAGGCAGGAGATGGTTGCATTCCACCACTGGCTGAATTTCAAAAGATAATCACTTCCAAAATTCTCACAGTCACAAAATTAAGTCATGATTTTTCAATAAATTTGTAATATATTTATCTACTTGATAACAGAAACACGATGCTTCGTTGCCTGAACACTAATGCACAGGAAGCAGTAGTGCTTCATAACTGCTGCAAACAAAAGCCACTGCTATTCTGAAAAAAAACACACGCTTTGACATTTATTGAATTCTAAAATCACTTTTACTCATTTTTTTATTTTAGAATTATACCAGAAACACATTAATCTAAGTTTGGAAGCCAATAGACTTTGCTTGCACAAGGGAAAATCTGTTAAAGGTTGTTATTTTTCCTCAGAGGAAAATGGAAACAAATAATATTGTTTCGGACGCATTCAGGGTTGATGGGAATATTGGAATTCCTTATATCCTTTCCCATGAGCTACACGGACCTCTAGTAAATTACATCATGTTCAGCACAGCCTCAGATAGGGAACTACAAACAATAGAGCAAAAGCCTCCAGCTATCAGGCTTATGATAGTAAATATAATTTGCAGTAGACTGCATTTTTCTAGAATTATATTATTTTTACTTAAAAAATAATATGTGCGAAATCTATTTTTCATTTTCTTTATTTTACAGAGCATGACAAAAGTCAAATAAATGCTTCACTAAGCAAATGAAGTATATTTAAAATGGTGACAAGTAATTATCTGCAAGAGTGTTTTACAGAAATAACACATTTGCTATTTTGGGCATTTCCTGCTGTACACAAAATGTCTCAACTCTTAACTGTGATACGTCAGTATCCACTCACCAGATATTTTCCAGAAAGCCTCCTGAAAGGATAATTGTTCTTTTTCTTTTCTGCAGACTGTCAGGTTGCAATAATGTTTACAGGTTTTGAGAGACACCTTACAAAATAAAATTAATGTTTGCAGGAAGTAGACAGAGCACAACCTGCAAGCAACCGAGAAGTCTTGTTCTATGTCTGATCTTCAAATTAGGGCTCAGACACCTAAGGAAGGTAACTGCTTTTACATGACAGTTTAAGCACTAAAGATTGAAAGCAGGTGAATGTGAGCTTCAGTGATTAGGAATAAATTTTTTTTAAAAAAGACTTTTTTACCAGTAAAGAGTGTAAGAGTGATAGAATTTTTAATATCCAGAGGAAGTTACTATTTTCAGCCAGCAAATATTTCCAACCAGGTTCAGCACATCTGTTATAAGTAATGAGGACCACAAAACTCAGGCAGAGATTGCAGTCCAGAACCAGTGCTTTGCCTGTCTGCTATGATATTTGAAAGAGATATGAAACATCCTCAATACCTTTTTATAGAGGTGATTGACATAATTTATTTGATGTGCTCCTTAGTTATAGGAAGAGCAATAATGCAGTGGAAGGATGCTGCATGGCAGAGTTGCTGTGGCAACAAAGCAGTCAAAGTTAAGGCATGAAACATGAAGGGATTGAGTACAGAGAGCAAATTCTCTCTTGGCATGAAGGAATGAGAAGTTTTTCAATGAAAGGCAAATTGTAGCAATATAATACAACACTCGCCTGCGACAGTGGTAATTTCTAGACTATATGACTTTAAACATCCAACATTACAATTCTGAATTTGTGAACGCTGATTGTAGCCTGCAAATCAGATGTTCATTTAGGAAAACATGAAAGTTAACAGCCTAAATGAATTGGATAAACCAGGATATCAGCACACACTCTTGTGTCTTCTTATGGCTGCAAAAATGAAACCTAGAGGAAAACAGATTTTTTTCCTCTTGCACCTCTTTCCTCACTCGACATGCACTGGTGCAGGCAAAGTTATCAAATCGCCTGCTTACTGCCAAGCTGCTGTATACTCCTCCCAAGGTTATGATAGATAAACACAATTCTCGATGCTCTCTTTCCAAAACAAGTACTATTTTTGACAGATGGTTGTAACAGCTTCCATTTTCCTTAGTTTCATAATCATTGGAAAGTACCAGAAAAACATACTGTCTTTCAGCGAGTAAATTTTCATGGCAATATTTTTAGGCCCCACTGAAACTATTTCCTTACAGTAGATGCTTCCTTTGTTTCTTTCATTGGAAATCAAACATTAACCAGAAATGCTAAGCTTTGCATACTAATGACTGAGAAATAATTGAAATACAGTACAGTTGCAACAGTGTAAATTCTACAGGACTCACAACAGTTGTCTGGAAATACTGAAATTCCCCCGTATTTCATTAGTTGGACTTTTTCTGTGATGTTGCATGGCTGCATAACAGGAAGTCAAACCTTCCAGGATTGGCCATCATGGCCAGGGCTCCCGAGACATGGTGTCAACCCAGACACAGTGACACCGCGCCAGCGAAAAAAATTACCCTGTCTCAGGGAAAGAAAATGACTGACCTTTTCCAGCCACCAGTGTTTCTCCACAGTGAGGTCAGACTCATAAGGACTGGCAGCCAGCCAATGTGGACCTTTGTAGGCTAGATGAAAAGGAAAGGAAAAAGGTCTTAATTCAATAATTCTTCCTGAGGTTCATTATTTCTCATTGTACCTGCAATTTGCAACAGAATAACAATTTGTTTTTACTGTTTATTGTCTTCTTTGGAAGACACATCGACTATAAAGGAAACAATCACAACTGTGACTTACAATGTAAGTGTTTGTGCTGTAGAAACTTCTTTTGTTATAAAACATCTGCCCTGCTTTTAAGCATAAATGTACCTTTGCATTTGGAGCACTTTATATAGTTTATGTAATAGTAATTCTTAAGAGATCTTGTGTTCACTTTGCACATGGCTTTACAGCAGGCAATAACATCACAATTAATATTTCCTTCGTATATCTTTTACCAGGACTGAAACTGGATCAATACTGTAAACTTCAGCCTTCTGTATCTCTCAGTTTAATGAGTACAACAAGCTGCATTAATCACCGTATGGTCAAAGTGATAGCACCAGGCATCTTTGAAGTGTCTCTTGATATTTAGCTACTACCATTTTGGAGGGCTATGGAGTTCATTCTGTAGCAACTATGATGAAATTTTGTCTGCCAGGACTCCCTAGAGTACAACATTTCACCAAAATCCAATAACTCTATAGGCCACACTTTAATAACATCTTATACCAACTTCCCATTCAAGGGCTCTGTAGCAGCTTGACACCATTCAGCTGAATAACAATGATTTAACACGACCACCATACAATTCTCTACAAGTGAGAAGCTTGACTACAGCATGTTCTAATGACTTTACCCCAAACTCACTAAGCAATACACTTAAAACTACAAGTTCCACATACATAAAGTGATAAGTGGACTACATGTTCCTGTGCACTGGCAGAATCAAGCAGAGAAACTCAGTACCAAGACCCGAAGCACCCTACCTCAAAGACTGAGCTACTTCATCCAGTACACACATATGTAAGCACAACAGAGTGTCAAATAGATAAAAAAGGAATGTTCTAGAAATCAAAACTATCCTTGTCTATGACTGGCACATGTAAGACTGAAAAAATACAGTTTCAGTTTGCAGGAATTATTTTTTTTACCTACATTTCATATAAGTATGTTGAATAAAAGCACGGTAATAACTTGAGGGAAATTCTACAGTTACCATTGGATGATGAAAGACAGAGAAATAAACAATCATCATATAGCAAACGACTGGTTTCAACACTAGGTTATTCTTCAGCTCCTTTAAGGTAGTTTGACTGGGATCACCAAAAGTTGAATTTCCAATGACCTTTATTTAAAATTCATTTCATGTGCATTAAAATTAGACTTCTTCATTAGCATTATAAACCTATATTTTTATTTAAATGTATCACATGTAAACAAATATCTTAAAAGTTAAAGTATGTGTTATTAACTCTATTAATCACTGAGGAAATCTCCTTTGCAGTGACCTCATATAGAGAAACCATACTGCACTGTATGTGCTTAGACTGTGGTTTGGAAAATCTGCTTTACAAAATATAAGTAGAACAAATTTGCAGCTGAAGAAATTTTTGGGGTTTGTATCTTATAATATTAAATATCAAATCAAGCCATAATGCTCTACATTTCAATATCCATATTGTTATCTGTTCCAGCAGAACTCGTTTAAATAAAGTTCATTGGAAATTCAACTTTTGGTGATCCCAGTCAAACTACCTTAAAGGAGCTGAAGAATAACCTAGTGTTGAAACCAGTCGTTTGCTATATGATGATTGTTTATTTCTCTGTCTTTCTGTTTTCATTAAAAGCATTAAAAAATAGAAGCATAAATATTTGCAATAAAAGGGGTTTTTAAACAGAAAACCTGCTAAAAATTAAACTTAATCTTATGGCAACAACGTAAAGACCTAAATGTTATGCTAAAATAATTATTAACAAAACAATTTATAAAGAACTAAAGGGGTTGCTTTATAAATACAAATAAAACTTCACTTTCTCATGTCAACACAACAGCTACACACTTTCCAGTGTTCCATGCTATATTAGTACCTATACAACATAACAATGAAACAAATGTTAAGGTACCTTTATTTTTTTCTTTCTGGTAGTAACTAGTTTCTGTTCTTTAGAAAATCTTTCCCTGAGTGTGTTTAATTTCAATTCAGACAGCAGGTGCTAGTATTGATCAAAAATTAGAAATTCAATAGGAATGTAAAAAGCAAGATAAATTATTTTCTCTTTCCAATCTACAAATGCAAATCAAGACATATACTTTAAAAAAAAACAAAAAGAAACAAAAAAAACCCACCCAAGTTTATGGTTTGGGTCAGATTTTAAGATAATTACATACCTAAAATTAAATTTCACCATCAACGCACATAGCTTTAAATACTAGGGACACGGTGATCGGAAACATTTCATACACTAGCTTTGGTGAATTTGCTTTGTTAACCAAGTTTAAATGAAAAATGAGGGTAATTTTTTTCTACAAAACTATTCTATTTCATTAAGGTTGAATGTCCATTTGCAAGCGCTCAGCTGGACAAATTCCAAGTAAACAAAATTAAGAAAAAATTTACTCACGTAATGAAAATACAAAAATGAAGGCTCAGGATAGATGTATCTAAAGCTCTGTAACTCTGCATTTTCCTGAAAAGAAGCATCAATTTGAGTACTTGGTTGCAAAAAACTTTTAAAAAATGTACTGAGTAAGAAATAACAGTTACTTAAGGGCAAAAATATAAAGCGTACAGTTTTGATTAAGCTTTCCAGCAAATCTTTCAGGGGAGAAATACCTATGTTCTGTCTCCATGTCCGGCAGAGCAGAGCTCTGAAGCCCTGGCCTCAGCTCCCACACAACTACACAAATGTGATGCAGAAAGTGTCTTTTTCTTACTGCAATGTAGCAAACACGGGAGAGTAATGCTTTCTTCTCTTTGATTTGGTTTTGACTGAAGTAGTTTTAGGAGCCCATGATACTTCTGGCTTGGCTACATTTTCTCATTTCACTGCACTGCAGACACACAGGCAGAAGGTTATTCCTTTGAAAATATACGGTATTTTCCCCAAAATAATAAAAAAGGAGGGGTGGAGGGGGCAACACATCACATGAAGCCTCCAAAAACCTTGCTTTATAGAATGCTTAAATTACAGCCAATCTGGGACTGAAAACGTTGCTTAACTGTTCCCATTCTTGGGAAGTTCTGCCAGCTCCCAGAAATGAGAGCTGAAGCATAAAGATAAATGAATTCCATCCTGCCAAGAGAAGCCTGCAGCATTGTGGCATGGCCTGCTGGGGCCAGCTCTGCCACGACAGCTCCTCCACCTGCCAAAGCAGGGGTCAAGCACAGGAGCGTAGCTGCTGGACGATGGAGAGCTCTGGTCACGATTCCCCCACCTCTGCTCCACACTGCCCGAGGTGTAATTGGCACTTGAGTCGAAGCATAGGCAAGGTCCTTTTGTATCTGTCACTTGCTTAGCTTGAAAATTAAAAGCTATTGATAGCACTTCATATGCATCAGGATGGCTGTAAGGGGAACTTGAGCATGCTAAATTGCAAGTAATAATTCACCAATCTGCGACAGCTTAACGGAATGTAATCACAAAATTTAAAAAATAAGATTGGGAAAGAGGATGAGAGGACATCAAGTCCTTCTCTGTGCTCTTCTTACAGAGTTTCTATTTGTAAGCTTTCCAATAAAATCTCTGTTTGGGGATGAGAATTCAAAAGCGCTAAGACGCTATGGTTACCTGCAATAGGTGCGTGCAGACATATGCATTAAAATTTCTCTGCTTGTGACAGTTTAATCCAAAAATCTGCATGCAAACCTAATTTCCTTCTCATTTCCATTCCAGAGGGAATACCACTTTAATAGAAATTACACGCACTCAGATGAAAGATGAAATTTCTTAGACTGGATTTCACTTTTCTTATCTTTATGTTAAAAGACCTTTTTGTGCCAGTAAAACAGTTTCCATACATGCCCTTTCTGCAGAATGTCCGGATCAAGAGCTAAATACATATTTCTAGTTTGCCAGTGCTCCAAAAACTCCATTATCTTAGAAAGGGAGTTTCCTTTCTTATCTTCAATTGCAATATGAAAATATTTCTTGCGCATTTCTCTCAGCTTTAAATCAATTCCAGCTACTTGAAAGAAATGGGGATACTCAGTGCTAAGATAAAGGTATTGGCAAAAGGCTGAAAAATCCTACTGGAGAGAGCCAAGTACCTGAAGAGAGGGTGGAAAAGGAAGGAGACTGAAAGCAGAGAGGAAAAGCAACAGATGTGCACCTACACAACACACAGAGTTCAGGTAAAGATTAAAAAAAAATCACATATAGTAAGCTCTGTAGTATCTTCTGCTAACCCAAAATACGACAAGCTGTGTTCAGTGGAACAAATCCCATTTCCAGGAATAATACTAATCCCTAAAACCTCAGACATCTGAAAGAGTCCACAAATTTCTGTTAAGCTACAATAGCAGAATAAACCAAATCTTTTTAATTTTGAATATCTCACCTGGCATGAATAAAATAATTTCAATTGCTGATCCTCACTAATGTACATTCATGCATATTATCTATTGTGCTTAAATCACATCGTTCTCAGATGACAAATTAAGGTTGAAAAGATTTCTCATGTTTGACTCCTATTCACCTCACTTTCCTGCTCAGTTCAGAAAAGCAAGAGGAAAAGAAATATCTCACCTACCATCTCTTGCATATTCCTTTTAGAATGACAAATGAAACAGGCTTAAATACATTCTGGATTACTGCACTGAAGAGACTGCTTTTGCTCCCAGCACCTGAATGAGGCAGAAAGTATCAACAGCAAATATATTCTCAGATGAGTTTTGGTATTATCCAGATGGTACCACTAGTCAGTAATTAATTTGAGTGAAATAAACCATATTTTTCCACAATTTTCAGATAGACTATACAGCAGAGGGTAAAAACCTTATCTATAGCATTCTTTATACTCTTACAGTGAGCAGTCACTATTTATTTCACTTCATATAGAAGAGCTTTCACCCACCCACTCTCCTCTGCCTTTGTTTTCAACTTTTCTCACGTAGTTGCTCCCCTACCTACCATGATTGCAATTGGTGCCATAAAACAGTGTACCACAAGTTACAGGAGGGAAATTTATTGCCAAGGGCAACAACAACAGATACTTACTAACACTACAAGTGAAACTAATCACATTAACCCTTATAATTACTACTGGCACTGAGTACAGCTGTGAGCCAAATTGATCACACAGGGGTGCCCGCAATGGCATTGTCACAGCTGGCACCTTGCAGAGCTTGGCAGGCAGGGGGGAGTGAGTGGGAAGTCACTTTGCATCCAAGTTAGCATGACAAGGATAAAATGCTATCTCCAGAGTGATGTTTGTAAAAATTGAAGGTAAAGCAAATTCTCAGGAAAAACTCTGAGACCTCCAAATCCACTCAGGAAAGGAAGAGTTTGCCTAGCCTGGCTGCACAGGGTCAATTAACAGTGCTCAGCTCTTTCTCCATATCACTGGTAAGAATCTTGTTTAAAAACATTGTGTCTGACAGAGAGGTCTACATTTCATCACTTGCAACAGAAGCTGAACAATACCCTATCTGGAGATGTGCTGTCTTCAGCCTAGATGCAAATGAATGAAATACATTTCTGCAGCAGTTACTCTTTTCTGCAATCAAGATATTGATTGGTGAAATACCTCTATGATTTTCAGCTTCTCAACAGGTTATCATGGCACAAAGTGGAATTCAAGGCTGGATCTACATTAGCATTTAGTTTGGGTGGGGAGTAGAAACTTGAAACAACCCTCCTGATGGTCTCCATTCACAGCACTCCAGCTTGCTCTGGCAAGCCACTCCAGAGCACAAGATCTGAACTCCTGTCAATGAAATTGAGGAAGTGCTCCCCAACCACGAATCAGCACTCACAGCCAGGCTGAAGTAAAACCACCAAAAAAGTGCACATGGAGGATGCTGCATCCTTAATACAATTTCACTCTCCATCCAGGTCCAGACAAGTACTCACGTGCCCGCCTGCCTCTAATTTAAAATGGGACAAGACTCAGGTTTTATCAGTAACCAAGCATCCACAGGGTGTTCGCAAGTTAACAGTTGTAGTCTTCAATAGGCATAGCCAGTGTCAATTAACTCCTTAACTACAAAGATGAACCCTGAAAGACAAAGAGCCCCTTGCTAAGTGGTATGCAAAAGAATTCTGTACTGCAGTCTACATTACATTTACACTGAGACAAATGTCAGCATGGCAAATTTCAGAAGATCTGAAATCTGATTTTATTTATCTATACATTTCTATCTATACATTTCTAACACAGAATCATTGTAATGACATATATTTTAAGCCTACCACACTCAGGGTTGAGGTATACATTTGTTGCTATTGCCTTTTGCAGGTTTTAATATACGTAAACTCAGAAATATTAAAAATCATCTGGAAGAAATCATGTAATATATTCACTTGAAAGAAAGGCCCTCTTCAGGTCAGATTTCCAATGAATTTTATTTTATATCTTTTTTAGAACCTCTTTACAATGCCACCAAAAGTGCACTGGTGGGTAGAAGAACGAACAATGAAAGAGAATATTCTGCAGAATAAAGTCTTTTATAATCTTGGAATAGCAGGTCTTAAGAATATCTTAAGAATATCTTAAGTACATTATAATGTATATTACCTTGTTATACATTTGAAATACTCATTTATCAAAGCAAGCAGCTATTTCAGCTGAAATTTTGTGGAAATCTTAATTTTATCAATTACAAAAGGCCATTTAAGTATGATCATTTTCAGCATTCAGATCACCCTTACAGGAGATTGCCAGGACTGGAGGACACAGACCTTTTGTATTCTGGAAGAAGAGGGTGGTAAGAGGGGAGACCCAAAAATGCAGTCAGGTCAGAGGTGGATTATCAATAGTGACCTATAGAGGCAGAGGGGACAACTCAGGAACTGACAGAAAGATGAGATAAAGCACTAGATGAGTTGAGCAGGGATGGAAGAATGTGAACATACTTTTGCAGGGCAGAAAGGGTCTATTTTCAGCCTGCTTTCACCACGCTGGAAGATTCCATGATGGAGAAGAAAATAGCACTGCAGCAAATAATGATCGTGACCTCCTCAATGAACCTGACCTTCGCTAGAGAATGTGCCAGTGTGATGAGGGAAATGAAGAATCTTAATGAGGTAAAAGGAAAGCTGGTCATCCTAATGCAGCAGGCTCCTCCCAAGAGATCAGCTAGAAAGCAGTATTCACTGTATTTTGCAACTCTATTTGAATGAAGCCTGGTTTATCTTTTAAAGAAAAAGCAAGAATATTCAGATAGTGACATAATCTAGTTATACATTTCTTTTTCCCCTCACATTTCCCTCTGAAGAATTAAAATGTACATGCAAATCCTGGCAGCTGTAGTACCATCCTGGGGCTGTACTGCAGTGGGCTCTGAGGAGCCTGTTCAGAATGCTGGAAACAAGGAAGTGGCCACCAGTTTCAGCTTGTAAGAGGAAGACAGGTTAACAAGTAGCTTAGGAAAGCGTCTTGACAGTCTGAGACACAATCCTGTCTCTCAGATCCATTTCTGTGCTACAGACAGCTCCTGGCAATCTCATGTCTCCATTTCCTAATACGCTGGAGGATTATTAGTTTAGACTGTGTTGTAATGGGATCTCCCACCTTTCTCACACATCTCATGCTGCACAGACCCAAATGTAAAGGTTATGTCTAGAGTACTAAACTAAGCAGGCCTGCTCTCTGCCCCTGAGGGGAAAGTTTACATTCATGTATCTATGTTGGTTTTATCCCCAAAAGAGGTCTCATCCATCCTTATAAAGAAAACTATCCCTCAGCATTTATATAATTCCCCAAAACATCCATTTACATTGATAGGGAGTCAAAAGGGTCCCAACCTTGCAAAGGGCATACAAATATTTAAACACTATAGCTGGTGATATATCAGTACTCAAATCTGTTCTATAGCTCTGTTTAAGTTATTGATTTAGACATGGTGAAAGAAATCACACAGCACGGACATAAGTATCTTCACAAAAAGGTAACCAAAAATGGACAGATTATCCCACACATGGCTTGAGGGTAAATACAGACAGGCATTATGGTCAAAATTACCACCCAATTCTCACTTATCTATTATTTCCTTTTCCTATATCTCTTTCACAGGCAGGGAAGCAAATCTAAAAAAAAAAAAACCAAACCACTTTATTTCCTTGAAAAATTATATTTGCTAATAGCTCTTTTGATCTTCTTTTTTTCCCAGTTAGCTGCTCTTCTAATAGAACCTGGGTTTGACAAAAGGAAGCTAAAGATGGAGGATAAAACTTACTTTGGTTTTTTTTTTTTTGAGAAAGTATCTTCTACAGAAAAGCTACAAAAATTATTAGGTTTCAAATGTTCCACCCAGCTGAAAGCTGGAGATGGTTGCCCTGGGCAATTGCTGCTTTTCAGCTTCCTGAACTTGCTGAGTGGGTTTGGAGGGTTTTTTTTGGTAGAGTGGAGATTTTCATGTGATTTCCAACCTCACCAAGTGAAAATACTAACCCATCACTTTTCTTTCCCAGGTCTCACTTTCTAGCTTACGCATTTCTCTTTTTTTAGGCTCTGGTGTGATCATTTTTTTACTTATTAATAAGGGTCTTTTTGTTTCTCATTATGCTATGAAAGAAACAGGTAATTTAAAAAATGCTGAGATCATATTGTTTTAGCTGAGAACTAGATCCTAGCTCAAAGGACTGATAATTCAGCAGCAGTTAGTTGATACCTCTGAGCCCAGCAGCTGATCTAACATGCCCTGTAGCGCAAGGGTAACAAGCCAGCAGAGGATACCTCTGCTTACAGCATCATTCCACTGCTTTGCTCTCTGGCTCTGGCACTCACGGAGTCTGATGAGTTTGATTAAGAACTGGTGATTCTCCCATGCCTAAAGATGTTGTAGGAGAACTTTGTATGAGAAGCTGCTCAGTTTTGCAGCATTTCTTTTCCATTCTTCACTTTTTGCACACCGACTCTTCTCTGAAAGCGTAATACAGCACATGGACCTTATCTTCATTTCTGTTATATCAGAAAGATACGCTTACACAGCACCAGTCACTGCTGCTACCAGAATGGCACACACAGAAGTGCTGTGGCCAGGCATGAACTGAAGTAGTCCTGATTCCCTTCCAAATTGCACAGAGGTTAAAGTAAGTACAGCACCCCAACAGAGCACAATGCAAAATGGAGAAAGACATGATCTTGCTTAGCCACCTCTTAAGGCTTCATCAAGTGGCACAAGGAGCAATTCAACCTTTTAACTTTACATTTTGGCTTTTTTCTGTAGCTTCAATAATTTTAGTGGTATCCTCTGGTGCTAGAGAATATTTTCACTTCAAGAAATTACAGTTAATAAAACCAAGTGCCATATTTTTCCCTCACAAAGCATGGTTCTAACCTGAAAACTCATGGTGTATCTGTTACTCAAACATCATATTCACTTAATTCAGAAGTATATATCCTGAAAATCTAGATAGGCAAGTCATTTAAAAAGATATAATGAAGAATTCTAGTCGTGGTCTATATTAGCAAATTACTCTGTGAAAACATCCTTTTTGGTGCAATTTTCCTTCCACCTGTACTTGGAGCCCTGTGGTGTGGGCTGCAGGCAGCCCTGAGTGCTTCCCCACATGGCAGAACCAGGGTGAGCTCTGCAGCGGGTAATCTTAATATGGTGTGATACGTCCCACTTTTTTAAGTCAATTTACCAGGTAAAATACACATTGGGATCCAATGCTGAAGAGCTGCGTGGAGCATAAACTCTACAGCTCAGTATTTTAAGAATACTGGACACAAAATTTTCAGTGAGATGACTCTCACATGCCCTATCTATGACGATGATTTCAGTTTGCAAAGTTTTTATACCATCCTGTCTCCCACAGGAAGACTGGCCAGCAGCAAAATTCCCAGACCTCCTTGCTTTTGAAAACTAACAATTTTGCCTCATTATAAGCCAAAAGTTGCTTAAGTATATGTTCATAAAGAATTCCAAATATTAAATGTCCAAGTGTCATAATGGACCGCTAAACCCATTTTGTCTAACTTTAGGTGCCAAAATGTTTCAGCTAGATGCCTTTTATTTTTGTCAAAGAGTTAACAGAGAGTACTATAAAACTTCCATGGGATAAATCAAGGGCCTTGAGACATGCTTCAAGAGACCAGAAAAAGGAAAATAACTTCTGTGCCTCCCAGATTCTCCCAGTTTGACGTCAACAGAATCTCCACTGCAGACAATACGTGCTTGCCACAAAATACAATACAGTCCCAGGGTACAAACACACAATGTCCACAATACATTTGCAGAGACAGGCTGCAGCATCCTTGAGAGTCAGGGGATCAGAAGTTTTAGGCAGATACTTAAAATTTTTCAGGAGTTCAGGGCCAGTCAGGTGTCCTCTCACCAAAAGAAGGAAGAAAATCCTTTTCTCTGCAAGCTACTGCTCACCCACAGTCCTAGCATGACAAGACTAGTGGGCTCTAAGTAATAAAAATAACATTTTTCACATTTTTTTAACTCTTCTCAGTTCTGTAGAGTCACAAATAGCACTGGGAAACAGCAGAGGACCTCTCTACTGCATAAAGGGAATTTGCTAACCAACTTCCAATTACAGAACCAAAACCCTACCTGCTTATGTGTAGCTGCCACCACATTAAATGTGATAATAATTGGGTTGAACAGATGTGTAAATCAGGATAGAATCTGACCTGCCCAATCTCTATTATTGTTATTCACTGCATAAAACTCAAACTGACTTTCAGACTCTGGCTGAAATCTGCATTTCTACCCATTAAAGAAAACAAAATGTCTTTAACTTAATACAGAGTCCCTAAACTCTCCTTTTGTGCACCAAACACAAGTACACATATAGCAAACACCAACTAAGCCTGGGCATAAAACATGAACAAACACTGTTAAGGAAAAGATTTTCAGCAGTCTTTATAGGAGCCATTATTCAAAGATGGCATTAGCACACAAAAAGCAGAAGTGTGTATCTTCCATATCCTGGTTTTAGTCACAATTAATGGTGTTTTCTTATCTAGAGAGCAAATGTTTAAATCACATTTTCAATGCTAGAAAAAGAAATTGATTATTCCTCACAGAACAAGCAATTTAAATGATTTCTATCATTTCAGAAATGTTACTCTACTTATCGCACAATGTATATGCCTCTCAAATCATGTGTTTTGCTCAACACTTGTGAAATAATTTCTGATAAACTGTCAACAAGGCCCCAGGGGCACGCCTGCTCCAGCTGTTCCTCGCTGCAGCAGGACAATGCTGTGTGCTGCCAAGCGAGCACAGTAGGACTGGTACCTCTGGGAGACAGAGCTATCCCACACTTCATTTTTCCTCACTCAACAGATAAAACATGCACAGTTCCTATTTACAGAGAAGACAAGACACATATTTTCAAGTCTCTCCACAGGAAAAGAGAAATACGTTCCTGTTGTTGAAAAATGGAATCTCTTTTGCCCCATCTGCACTGCCAACTCAGACCTGCACCTAAACCAGAAAGCAACGCATCTATCAACAAGAAAATGCATAATCAAGAACAACGCTACCAAGACCTTTCTCTAGTCTGTAAGCTCATTTCTGTTTTCCATCATTTCTTTGCCTCTTGAGCTCCTGAATATCAGGAGATCACGTGTACCAAACAACTCAGCTTAGAAATGGCAATATGTCATCCCAAGACTCTTTGAGTGCAACCAATCCCAAATCAGATGGATTTGCCTCCAAACTTTTCAGAGGGCCAAGGACATCCCTGTCTGAATCCAGGAATCTCTTGTGACACATTTTGTTCTCTCAGTGTCAGTTCCCTTTTCTCCAGTCACCAGATATAAATCTCTGTATACTGTGTTACTGCCAAGGAGCTGGCACCCGATGTGAACACAACACCTTCCCAAGGCAACCTTCCCCCAACCAGCCTCAGCTCCTGCAGAGGCAGTGGCAGTGGCTGGTGATGTTACTGCCTATCAGCCATAGCTAGTGGCCAGCCAGAGCTGGCTCAAATTGGCACGAGAGTTGTTTGGTGGAAAGGGAGGGAGGGTTTGCTTGAGTAACCAGTACTCAAGATGTGTGCAGTAGTTGCCAGTTGCAGTACACCAGATGTGTGCAGTAGTTGCCAGGATGCAGGTGGTGGCCGAAAAACTGCAGGCTACAAAATTTAAAGAAAATCTGTACAAGGAAGATTGGCAAATATTAAATCAATCTCAGTTGTTGAGACTCTCCAAGTTCTGTTTTTTTGACAATGGACAGACAAAAAATATCAAAACCATTAACCACAGAAAACAGGTATTCAGGACAGAAATCTTTAATCTGGTTGAAAGACTGAAAATTGCCTGAAAAGCTCTTATGTGTAATATTTTCATATGATTAATTAGTAATTACCATGCATTGTTATCAATCTAGAGTGTCTTATGATGCAGGGCATAGACCGATTAAGTTCACAGATAATGAATCGAATCATGAAGTCCTTTACGCTGATTTTATGTCAGTTATTTTTCCAGGTTCCTTGCTAGGAATGACCAGTTTCATTGAAATGTGCTTCTTTTTCTTCCTTTAAATGTCTTAATCGGGAAAAATAGGCAGAAAAAAAAACATATTAAAGACTAAAAAATCAAATTCAGATTAATTCATCCATTTGTTGTTTTGTTCTCACAAATTAAATTAGTCACAGTAGAACTAATGTCAGAGATACCTAAGTTGGAAAAGAGCTACTAAATAATCTACTATGCCTTCCAACTCCTTAACCATCAAAAAAAATTTAGCTGTATTAAAATATATTAACCTTACATGTTGTTTTATTTTTCTCCATAATACTTCTCACATTGTGTATTTCATGAAATACCCATCTTCTTGCACACCCTTCAAATGCACAGGGGTTTAGTACTGAAGAGGAACAGTGAGCTGTGATCTACATTTCACCTCCTGCAGCCCAGAAACTGCATTCTGCTGGCAAAGTGCTTACTTCTATCTTTTATTGCTTTTAAGCAACAACTATTTAAACTATTAATGATACTTTTCTCTGGTGCTTAAATTTAACTACTTTTATTCTCTGATGTTTAAATACAACTACCTTTATTCATGGTGGAATTAGAAATGGGTGGATTCACTTAGTAAAAATCCTTTTAGTTCCTCAGAACTTCAATAATTCCAGAGATTAATTACAAATCATCATTTTAACAGGTGTCCTCAGTAGTTCATCTTAGATATAGGGATTGCTGCAGCAAAAGTGACTAGGTAAGAGCAGAAATTAATTTCTTCAGTCATCTGTAAGGGAACTAAAAATCCTTTACTTAGGCTGTGATATTCATGAATTTGCCTACCTCTCTGAGTTTGACTGGCTAGCATTTCCTTACATTTTGTTTTCTTTCAATAATTTGTGTATTCCTGAGAACATCAAAAATATCAGTGCCCTGTTGAGTTAGTGCTCCATCATTAATTGGAACTACTTCTAGTTAAAATAATGCAGTTAGAGAGGCATAAGGATGGACTAAGTGGATCAGATGGCACCATCCTCTTCAGAACTCTCCATACTATTAAAGTGGGATAGAAATCATACCAAAATTTTTTCATGAGAAATCTTTCTGCTTGTCAGCGCATTGTTTGAGGAGACCTTTTTTCCATTATTTCAATAGTTCTTTAAAACATGAATGTAAATGGTGACCAGAGGGACTTAAACAATCAATTCAGATGATCGTAAAAAAGCATCAAACTGGTTCACTCCAGATCATGTACACTGGAGAGTGTTATTTTCACATTAGTATACATGCATGTCTGTATGTTTTGTCCAAGGCTGGATAAAACAGCCAGGCATATCACATACCCTTCTTCAGGAGGTATTATCTGGGGTTGCCAGTGGTAGGCAAAGGTTAAAAGTTTTGCACACAGCTCCCAGTTTCAGTAAGTAGTCGTAGTGTTATCCCACATCCTGCTATGGAGAGATTCCAGCACCCCTTATCGCGCATGTGCATTAGCTTAATGCAGTCTCCTTTAGCACTCCCAATGCCCAACCCAGAAAAGGACCCCAGTGCATCCCACCTCAGAGGACACAGCTCTTGAGGAAGACTGTCAGAGATAAACTCTTCACTAGGCAAAATTACACCTTTGAATGAGAGCTCCTTTAATCAGTGTTCAAATTAGAATATTTTTCCTTAATAACAGCATGGAGAAAACTTCTTGCTGGTCCCCCCAGTATGAAGCAACTCAAACAAACTGCATACCCATAGCAAACCCAACACCTAGTGCAAACCATCAATCCAGCGCTACAGTCACTGTCAAAAAGACAAGTAGCTGGAAAAATAAATCCTTGGCCAGAATAAGTAGGAATGTTTCCTGTCTTTGACGAGGTGGGAGAGTAGTGCTGATCGGCTTGCTGGCAGGAACTATGCATATGGCACAGATAGCTCAAAAAGGAAGGAGGAAAAAAAAAGTCATGTGTAAACAATGACTGCATCTGTGGCAAAGCCTCAAGTAAATGGGTTGGTCTGCCTTCTGGTACTTAATTAGTACGCTCTGTTCAGTACAAACTGTGTCCCCAGTAAGCAATGCCTCCAAAGCAAATTAAAAGGAGCACAGTAAATCTTGCTTTCTCTCCAGACATACAAATCTTTCTCTATGCATACGTTCACTAATAAAGATATATGTATATGTAGGGAGAGAGAGAAGATAAAAAATAGTTGCAGGAGGAAAACAGAGCAATGGCCATCATGTTAATTTCTTGTCTTTCTGAGAAATCAGCTCTGTAGGGCTGTAGAGCTGAAGACAGCCTGCAAAAGGACAGAGCTTGGTGAATAATTCAGACTCGGGAATTTGTAGACCTATCTCACAACTTCACCATTTTGCAGATCAGGCAGATAAATTTACTTGCATGTCTGAGAAAAAAGCACCATGCAAAAAATACATGTGGCAATATATCTATTTTCCTCATGTCAATAATTCTATAACAATTATAATGCATTTCACAACTGAATATAAACCTCCTGCCTACTACTGTCTTGGGTTTTTTTCCACATTTGACTTGAGTGGGAGCAGGCTATAACACCTGAGTGGTTTCTTACAAGTCATCAATGCAATAGTGAGAGGTTTGAGCTTCTTAGCATTAGCATCCTCATGCTTTTCAAAATGGCCACAGTGTAAAAGAAAACAGTGCTCACCCAGCAAGGGATTAAAAAATGACACTATATTCAGGCAGAATACTTTACTTAGAGACTTAAAGTGATACACAGCTTGTGTTTCTAAAAATTCATAAGCATTTCAATTGCACTCCTAAAGAAATCATGTAGATGCTGCGACAAATAATTATGTAATATAATTAAACACCAAAACCTGCAATAGTGAAATAGCATTAAGGGACAGATTTTCATTGCCGTAGCACTGGCAGATTGCAAGCAAAGTTCCCATTATAGGTAATAGGAGCTGAAGTTATAATCCACCATACAGAGTGTCAAAAACAATATCCCTGTGGCTTTGGCTTAAACTGGCAGAGTTAAGGCAGCAACCTGATTTCTAATTCTCCCTATAGTGTGCAGAGAGCAACCCTCACAACGCCCCCCTTGCCCTTCTCCATCTCAAACACATTTTCAAGAAATTCACAACATCTGAGCACAAGGGAGGGAGGGAGGATCAGGCATGCTATATATAACTCTGAATTTTCTTTGCTCTCATTGATTTAAATCCAGCTTTTACTTTATTTTAGCATGGTTAATGGTTAGAGCAAAGGGCTACCACTGAAAGCTCTGATGTTATTTACTTTGTAGCCATGGCTAAACCATCTTTGGACTGGTGTAGCCAGGCTGTTACCAAGGTGAACTAAGCTGCATTTCCTCTCCTACATCACTCATCACTTCTTGCAGTGACAAACTGCAGCAGCCTATAACCAATGCAAACAACTGAGGACTCCAAAATGCTACAGCTGGTAGCAGTATATTTTAAATTAACTACTTTCTGTGATGTCATTTTGTACCCTCCACGCTCTTGTTACCTGGTTGTAACAGGTTGCACTTTGTCATTTAAGCTCTTTCAGAGGATGGTCAGCTTCAGGCAGACTAAATGCCCGCGTGCAAATGCTGCAGCCCTGCTCCAATCCAAACCTGTGGGCTGGGGCTGTGTCCCATCCTTAAATTAGACCTGCCAATTTGAAAGTCTTGGAATAAAAAAAATGCACATATGGAATCAGTACAAATATGCATAAGGTTTTTATTAATTTTCATAATTTCTTAGTGTTTGGGGTAACATGTTTACATTACTGCAGGAAAAGAGCCTTACCTGTGCTGAGAGAGGAGAGGGCCTTTCACACCTAGATGTGGTGGATACAATGGACTGCAAAGGACACCAAAGTGGCAGGACATGGAGGGCAGGGCTACTATTCAGAGGTAACTCAACAAGTTGGATGCAAGAACATCAAAAACTTCACGAAGTCCAAAAAAGGCAGATGCAAAACACTGAATGTGGAACGGACCAACCCCATGAACCACTACAGAAAGGGGATTGATTAACTGGGCAGCAGATCTGCAGAGAATAACCTTGTGGTCCTAATGGATGAGTCAATGACCTCTCACTTGAACTCCTCTAGTCCAAATATCTGTATATTTCTACCTTCCAATAAGCTTGTGGCAAAGCCATCGTATATACATATATAATGCATTATTTGCCTCTTCTTCTCCATCCAAACGTGGCAGGGAATTAATTCCATTTTACATCAAGGAAAACAGACACATACAGAGATCTGCAAACTTGTCTTTGGTTCAGCAGTAGCTCTGCTGGCACCAACCATCCACTAAATCAGCAGTAGAAGCAAAATCAGGAAACAAGAATTACTTGCTCTCAGTTCTACCCCTTATCTGTTCAACCATAATGATTTTACATGAAAACCTTTCCTTGCTGGGACTGCTTTCATGATGTGTTTTAACAGCATTGAACACAACAGCTTTCTGGCCTATGACTGATAATTCTTGGCATTACTGTAGTGCAGATTATGATAATTATTAATAATGTGCTGGGGTGTGAATAAGTTATGTGGAATATACAAATGATTCTGGTGCAGAACAGTGAGCTCTAAGACAACAGAAAAAAATAACTCATGGCAGAATATGCGTAATAAAGTAATAATTGTCACACAAGTGATAACCACTAGGACAAAGGCTGTTTTTTCATGTATGTTTGTACAGTACTTAGCACTATCCATAATCAGACCTGCTACATACTATTATGGTTGAAATAAATTTTAGAAAAAGAATAAAACAAAATTTGAGACATATATGGACCTTGTTCTTCAATATGGAGAGATGAGAATTCATATAGTAGGGAAAAAGTGTTGCTACACCTACACTTCTTCCTCCTTTTTGATTATCTTGACTGAAAAATCTAATAATTGAGTAATCAAAATGAAAATTTCAGAATCAATATTCAATCAAAGTAACAAACTGGGGTTTTAATGGAAGGTATTTGGGATATGCACACTGTTCAAGCAACGCTTATGCTCTCCCTATCACAAACTTATTGCAAACATCAGTGTGAATTTCACTAGGACAATGAAGGGTTTTGAAGGTAATGTCCTGGCCTCAACCACTGAGTCATTTCTAAAATTCCATAGATTGACCTCCTTGTCCAGCAGATTCAAAAACTCACTCAAAAACCAGATATATGTGACCTAGGTAATTTCCCAGGGAGAATACTAGGAATCCACCAAACCTGTTAATCCTCTATAGTGAAAAGGTCAAGTACAAAGCCATGTTTTACTCAAAGTTTTTTCTGTTCTGAAAAAAAAAAAGTTTTCACCTGAACTGAAAAAAAAAGAAAGAAAAAACCTCACAGTATCATCTGTATAAAGCCAGAAACGAAGTCTATAAATATCACCCTGAAAGGATGAGAGAATTGTCTGATCTTTTCTAAGATACCTGGGATGATTATTCCACTTTCTGTATTGCTTCTGCTACTAAGTATCTGTTATTTGTTTGATTGTTTTCTACTGTTGCCTTTTGAAATATCTTTTATTACATTCTGTGTTTAACATTATAACACACAAATTAATTACAAATGAAGCAGTGGAAAGAAGAGCCGATGGCATGAGCTGAACAAAACCAACATTTTAATAAATATTTAATATCTTTCTCAAAGTCCAAGGTTCAAATTCTGCTTTCAGTAAAGAGTAGAGCGAAGCATTTTATCCCACTTTTTGGTACAGCTCTATCAGTGTGATTCAGTATGAGTGAGAAAGCTAGGTAATAGAACAGTATAAATCCCATGATCCTTTGGTTTTCTAGATGGCACCTGCTAGAACATGTGCAATAACTATTGATTACTGAGGCCTAAGCATCTACGATTGCATGACAGCAAGCATGACTCACAATTCATTTCTTACAGAAAACTGGAAAGAAAATTTTCAGCTCTTGACTCTATTTTAAGCATTTCTAAGGCATTTTTCACCATAGTATCAGTGAAGAAGCTAGATTCTAAAACTGAAAATCTTCATAGACACCTATTAATCCCCTGGGTCATTCATACAGAGGACAACATTTATCATATATTCTTTAGGGCATGCAAACAATATGAGCTCAATTTTTTTGCATTCAAATGTAGCTTTTAGTACATATGAATGTAGTACATGCCCAGAACGACCATTAATCTCTTGGGTCTTTAAAATGAAGAGCACTTTTCCAGCAATGATTTCAGACAGCTAAAGTCATGGATACATATTCACAAGTGATTTAAGTAACTAATTTTGGCACCAAATAAAATTCTGGTTCATCTTTTAATTCAGCGGAGACTTGCTTCAAAATTAATCATTTTGTATCTATTAAACAGAAAGAATCCATATAAATTGTACATTTTGACAAAGGCCTAACGATTCCACATCTAGACCTACATCATTATTGCTGCAACAGTCTACTCTTTATCAAATTTATGTTTCAAAAAATAACCATTTCATTTTTTTTAAGAATTGACTTATTGTTTGATAAATCAAGAGTCATTAAGTGGATTATGGCAATTTTGTGTCCTGGAATTTTTAATAACACATAATCTTAAATGCATTGAAACATTTGCATATCTGTGGAGAAATAAACCAAGGTCTTTAACTAGAACTTAAAATTTTAAGTTAAATAAAGTTAAAATTTTATTTTATTCTCATATATTATATTCTTGAACACAGCAATATAGTTAGCAATAATAACCACCACAAATAATGGCTCACACAATTTATTAGCATTTCCACTACTGAGAACAAAAAAATTCTGAGGATAAGTGCCTTTCCTCACCCTAGGTCACTTGAGATTAGGCTAAAGAAAATAAATCTGATTGTAATAAACAATGCCTCTCTAAGACAGCCTAGTGCCCATCTCCCATGTTGTGTTACTTCAAAAGCATCAAGAAGCAGAGACAAGAACATCAGTAAATCTCATTGTTCTTGGCATCACCAAAGCAAATGGAAACAGGCAGTTATACAATACATATTAAATTAAACAGCAGAGATTCATTCTCTACACTCATTTTTCAAAATGAAACTGTCAGCATTTACTATAAATGTTTCTTTGTTTTTGATCTTTTGGGACCTGCAGTTGTTATGAAATACTACAGACTGCAAACTCTCTGTATTTTGGAAATCAGGTACTGAGCATTTTGATAGCAGGAGACAGGGGAAATAATTCATCTCTTTAAAAAAAATTATCCTTATTTTACAGCTCTCCTTTTATCAGAACTTCATTTGAAATTTTTAGTCCCTCTTGTATTACAAAAGAATTCTAATTCTGCATGAAACACTCTCAGTGGAAGGTATCTTATACATTAATACACAAATCTGAGGACACCTTTTACAGTACAAGAGTATAATTTAGAAATAATTTATGGAAACCCAGATTAAAGATTACCAGGGAAAAAACACAGCAAGTTCTCAAAAGTGGAGAATAAATTAAACGTTAGAACAAGAAATGCTGGTTTAAAATACTGTAATCATGCAAAACCCTGGTTACAGTCTCAAGCCCAGACAGACGGCAACCAAGCTGACCAAGCTAAAGAAATTACCTATTTTAATGAGTGCAGGGTTAGATCATCCAAAATTTTTTTCAAGCATTTGTTGTAAAATTTATTCCAATTGCATTAAATAAGAGAGGTGATTCCACAACTTTGGGTGCATCTGCACTGCAAATTGGGTCATGACAGGGCCACAGAAGCCAGTTCGTCTACTGGGCTGCAAAGAGTTACCTGTTTCAAAACACACGCAGGACTTTTAAAAGCCAGTCACACACTATTCTGACATTACTGTCATACATCATCCCCGGAAAGCTGGAACAGAAAATTCAGTAAGTGCATAACTTCATGCATTCCAGCACAGCTCACAAAACTTACTGCACTGAGCCAGAGTCAGTTTTTTAGGAGCTTCCTTGCTTGGTGGGTTGACCCTCACTGGATACCAGGTACCCACCAAAGCCACTCTATCCCTCCCCCTCCGCAACTGGACAGGGGGGAGAAAATATAACTGAAGGTTTGTGGATCAAGATAAGGGCAGGGAGAGATCATTCACCAATTATTGTAATGGGGAAAATAGGTTCAACTTGGGGAAATTATTTTAATATACTACCAATCAAATCAGAGTGGGATAATGAGAAACAAAATCAGATCTTAAACCACCTTCCCCTTAGCCCTCCCTTCTTCTTGGGCTTAACTTTATTACCGATTTTCTCTACCTCCTCCCCTCAGGCAGCACAGGGGGACTGGATGTTGCAGTCAGTTCATCACATGTCTCTACTGCTCCTTCCTCCTCAGAGGAGGACTTCTCACACTCTCGTCCTGCTCCAGTGTGGGGTCCCTACCACAGGAGACAGCTCTCCATGAACACCAAAGTATATTGTCCCCATGGGTCATAGTTCTTCACAACCTGCTCCAGCCTGAGTCTTTTGCACAGGGTGCAGTCCTTCAGGAACAGACTGCACAAGCGTCAGTCCCACACAAGGTCACAAGTCCTGACAGTAAACTGGCTCCAGTATAGGCTCCTGTCTCTATTGGTCCACTGGTCCTGCCAGGAGCCTGCTCCAGTTTGGTCTTCTTACAGAGTCACAATCTCCTTTGGGCATCCACTTATTCTGACACGGAGTCCTCCACAGACTGGAGGGGAATCTCTGCTCCAGCATCTGGAGCATCTCCTCACCCTCCTTCTTCACTGACCTTGATGTCTGCAGGTTGTTGCTCTCCCATATTCTCACTCCCTTCTTCAGCTGCTGTTGCTGTAAGACGTTTTCTTTTCCCCCTTCTTAAATATGTTCTCAGAAAGGCAGTACCACCATCACTGATTGGCTCGACCTTGGCCAGCAGCAGGTCCATCTTGGAGCCAGCTGGCATTGGCTCTGTCGGACAGGGTGGAAGCTTCTGATGTCTTCCCAGAGAAACCACCCCTGTAACCCCAGCACTACTAAAACCTTGCCACACAAACCCAATACACCTTGGAATCTGAAAGCTCTTGAGGGAAAGATAAACTTTGACAAGGAAGGATAAAGATAACACTGTTGGATAGAAACAAAAAAACTGCAGGGAGATGAGATGAGGTTACTCTCCATGCTTTCCAGAGTCATCTACCATGAATCAGAGACATTCCCCGTGCAAGGGGTGAATCATACTTCAAAGCAGGCTGAAAACAGAAAACTGTTCTCCCATCACAACAGATTAGCAGCCACCTCCTAAAATTGAGGTGGTAAATAAAGGCATGCATCCTCCTTAAATCCAAGGTGGTCCTCACAAAATGCAAATAGAGTAGCCTCAGATCCCAGTGAATCTGTAGAAATGTCGTTTGGGAAGGAAGTCAGGCCGAGAAATGTTGCAGATCATTTCCAACACTTGGACAATATTTTAGTGCTATGGATGGACCCACTACCAGACATGCAAGGATTCCATGACCCTGAAGGGTCATGGCCTAGGAAAGCTCACAAACGGCATCTGTGGTCCACAGTACAGTCAACATAATACTCCACTGGATGTGAATCGGAGCTCAGTTCTCCATAGGAAGAAATAAGGCACGCTTAAAGGAAAGGACGATCTTCAATGACAATGGCTGTATTCTGTGTTTTGACGTGCAGTATTTCTATTCAGCTCAAACGACAGTGTGTATAAAGGCTGCAACAGAGTGAAAGGGACAATGCACAGCACAGGGCAGGATTTTAGTCTCTTTCAGATTTTTTTCATCTTCTTCAGATGTAAACACAGTGGTTTTCAGACCTGATGCTGTCCCATCCTTTGTTTTTGATTCTTGTAAATTTCTATTAGGTTAAATTCTGATTTAGTAACTTGACATACTGTGAAATGACTATAGATTCCAGCTCCAGCCAGGCAAAAACCCAAGGTAACTGCACCGTGAGAGGGATGGGTCTTGTCTCTGCTCTTGAACACATTCTAACAATTGATTTTCAAATGAAGTACATCAAAATAGAGCAGTATTAGGTATCCTCCTTACTTTGTGCTACTGAATCCAATTGTATCATTTAATCCTAATTGCAGTCAAACAGACAAATGGCTTCTCACATTAATAATGCTCAAAAAAAGTAACTGCTTAAATTGCAACAATCTGAATGTCAACACACGCACTACAAAGTAACAGCAATGTTCATGAAGCAACAAAGAGACAGAAATTTGTATTGGCTATAGCTGAAGATTTAAAGTCATCCCTAAATGTAGTATTCCCAAGTACAACAGAAGTAAAATTTTGCTGTGACAAAGGGTAACTAGAGCAAAACGGGTCCAAGAAGCCTGTAATAGTCCAACAGTGGCATATGAGAAAACCAAGCCTCTACTCATCTCTAGATGTTCAGGAACATCTTACAATAATGCAGAACAATGAGCTCCAAATCCGAATCAAAATTCCTATAATGCGAGACTATTCCTATCATGCCTTCAAAAAAGCAAGATTACTTCTTTCTTATCTTGCGCATCTCTTTCTGAGCCGCCTGAAGGAACAGATCAAGCCAACAGACAGGGCCACCTTGTACCCACATACCTTCAAAACACACAGTTCCCACTGCTTCTTCAGCTTTCCTTCAATGTTTTCAAACACATATGTGGCTTTTGCTGTGGACTGGATATTTCCAGAAAGGAAAGCACAACATTAACTACATAGATTTCTTTTCCTCCTGGAAAGATTCATCACAACTGCTATGTTCTTTTATATGAGAAGCAACAAGCTTAAAATATGTTTCCCTGTAGAATGTCTAATTATAACTACAAAAATAACCAGCCTGTTCACTTTGATCTTCATAATAGCTGTAAATTCTAAGTATTGCACTAATTGTATATTCAGGCACCATGAGCAATTGTGCTTATTTAAATCATTTTTCAACTATCAAATCAATTTTCATAGTCACCTTAAAAAATGTTTCTAACAAGCAGCTTTGGTTATTTTAACCTAAAATGAGAGAAGAAGTTCAGATGAACAATAATGAATCAGGATAAATTGTGACTGCAATATAGACATTAATTTTTACAGACGTATTAAGGCAATAGTTACTGAAATACAGTATCACATGAAGTTCATATTTACTGACAAAAATCACATTAAAATAATACATTAGCAATAGAACACAGAACAATGAAGGTCAAAGAAATAATGTTCCCTTTGATTCATCTTAATGTGAATGAAACCTTGAAAAATGGCATCCATATTTTGAAATTTCTTGGCTCTAGTTGTTTTGTATCATGCTTCTAGTATCATTTAGGAATCAGATTATCAAATAATTCAAAGGCAAATTTTAGATAATACATCATAGATTTGACAAAAAAATACAAAAATTATTTCTATCTTTCTAATGACACCATTTATATAAATAATACTACAAGGCCTTTTAAATGAGACTTGATATTTATCTGAAGCGCTAAAATCAGAAAATATATTGTGGTCATAAAAACAATAAAAAAGAAAGTGTCTATACCCAGATGCATAACTACTTCAACTACATAAATGAAATATAAAAGAAAACCAAAATCTCATACAGTCAAAAACATACTGATTTCTAGGACCAATCACTATTCATAACTTAAACTATCTTTTTAAAACCGACTTTATACATATTTCATATTACATGCAGTTTTGATACTGTTTTCCAGTAGGGGTTTTTCACCCCCTAGGAAAAGGTAATTCCAGAAAAGGATTACAAGAAAATTAAGACAATTTTACCATGTTTGCATAAAGTGAAAATTTATGTGTAAAAAGTCTGACCTAACTCTTATTGCCACTCTTATTCATGGAATGACAGAATGGTCTAGGTTGGAAGGGACATCTGGAGATCATCTATAGAGTCTTCTGACCCCCTGCTAAAGCAGGTTCACCTTGAACAGGTCACACAGGAATGTGTCCATGTAGGTTTTCAGTATCTCCAGAGCAGACCTGTGATATTTATAAGCATATTCTCCTTCACTTCAAAGTCCATGCAATTGAATATTTGAATTATCTAAGTTGGTTTTTTAATTTTAATTTTTATTTGTTAACAAATGAAGTAGAAAAGAATCATCAATGCTGCATAACTTGTTTGCATAGTTGACATCACTAGAAATGGTACAGAAAGTTGTTTCTTATCATAGAATATACTCACAGAACAATTTAGGTGGGAAGAGACCACCAGAGACCACATAGTCTACCTGTCTGCTCAGAGCAGGGTGCATGGAGTAACAAGTCCTTGCATCAGATGAAAACTTTGCTTCACCCAATATAGAATGCATCAGAAGATGAAACAAAAGATTTACGTGTCACCTGTTTGCAGCACTGTATAAAAGCAAAACATTTACTTTTGCCAATTATAGGCAACCAGCAAAGATCTTGAGCATTGTTTAACATTTTCTCCATCCTTGCAAACTGCAGTGCTGTTAAGAGTCATAAACTAACTGATTATTCACCAGATGATGTATGACATAACTGCCTGTATCTTAAAATCCACAGCAGTCATGAACACATGTTAATCTAAATTACATCTATTCAGAGAAGGGAAAACTACACAAGACTGGGACAAGGTTGACACAACAAGGATGTTATGACTGAAGTGTCCTTATTCTCCTGCCTTCATTCCAGAGACAGAATACTACTTAAAGTCAAATTACTTGGATTTCCACAGTAGACGGTGAAAGCAAGGAGAAGTTTCTCCCTGTAGCACTTTCTGGTCCCTTCCCAGTAAAGCACAGTAACTCAGTAAATTGACATTAATGTTATGATCAGCTATTTAATCAAATTCTTTATCAGAAATTACTTATCCTTTCCTATCAGAAACCCCACAGTTAGTATTTTGTGCAATGTGTTTTTTATATATATATATGCAAGTGGAGTAAGGTCTGACTAGCCGTGCCGAAACAGACTTTTCAACAAATTAATTTGTGTTACTCTAGAAACAGGTGTTTTTACTATTTCCCGGAGTATGCAGAGCAACAGGATGTGGCGGGACAGTAGTCCTAAGCAGCAGGACAACAGCCCTAAGCATCCTCTCTTAAAGGTTAGATTTGTAAGTAAAACTCTATGGCTGATGTTTTCAAAGCCATCCAGAAAAATGGACACCCATTTTGCATTCGTTTGAAAGGTAATTTGCCTTATAGGTATTTTTCTTCTTTCTGCATATCTAGAATTCTATACTCATAAAGTTTTTGCTTATAGGCTTGGAAATAAGACTCTCTTCCCTTTTCATTGTTACAAAGTTATCAAGGGCTTCTTTGCTCTTACACTGTGTGGTTCATTAAAAAAGGAGAACTTTCATTTTCCTTACAATGGAAGTTCTGCCTTCAGAAAATACACATATCCCTGAAACAACCTTATGTGGAATCTGTTGATATCAGACACGTATTTCCCAAGGAAACACTCTCACAGTGAAAGAGAAATAGCTTTTCATAAAAGAAACTAAAAGAACTTGAAAAGTAATACAAAACACAATAAAAGAATTTATTTCTAGCAGTGCACTTCTGAAGTATCCATCCTTTTGGAGACGTGTCACAGTTTCCTAATGGGTTTGTATTAAAAAGCACTTTAAAAATACAAGGCAGGTTTCTTTAGGGATTCTACCAGACTTCATTTTTAACTGATTTTCCAGAAGTGTATATTTTAATAAAAAAAAAAACCTGCTACACGAAACACTACTGTCAGGTACCAGACGAGATCTTCTACTCTAGCATTCCACTCAAATTGCCCCTGAAGAGTATTCAGTGGGGACGACGACTTGGCTCGACTGTTAGACAAATTAATCTCTGCCCTCACCAGCCCCCACTCCCATCTCAATCACTATTGAGCAACCTGTGTGTAAAACGTATTTTCATTTCTGTGCCATGTATTTTTAAGTGCATGCTCATGCTGCACATGCTTGCTTGGACACAGCACCTCAATTTACATTCTGCATGTTAAAATTGGAACCTTTCCATTATCCCATTTTCACTGCTCAATAATCACTTCCACTTCTGAAGTTTCTTATCCTTCTTGTGAACCTTTATCTAAGCAGCAGGCAGTGCTAATAAGGAGAAAGTCCCTGGTGAATCTATGTCTGGTTTGATCCTCATTTTTAGACCACTTATTCTGCAACATATACTAATTAATTAATTTCCACATTTACTTGCCAAACTCTATTCCATAACGAGTGAACCTCCACTGTGACTTCTCTCTCTTTTTCTGTGGATTCTACAGTGTGCACCCATTTGTTTTTAGCATGTCCAGATTTCTGCCACACCACACAGAAACTGGAGTTTCAACCATATATCTTTGACCCATCCTTCTATTGATAACAAGACAACTTAAGCCTTGCTTTTATCTTTTCGACATCTCATGAGGATTCAGTTTCCTACCCCAAAAAATACACCAGTTTGCTCCTTCCAGCAGTAGCTGCCCCCATAAGGCTTTCACATTACTGTGCATTGGACTTACTCAAATTCTACCCTACTCAAACTTCTCTTCAAATTCCACCTTCGCATTCAAAATCTTACTTCAGTATAAGTAAGGGTAACATTAAAAAGGTTATACTACCTATTTCCCACCTCTACTTAGACTACTTTTTATTTCAGCTCAGAATATGAATTGGGGAATAGGATCCAAAACGATTCTTGAGTAATTTCATGATTATACCAAAGATGTTTTCTTTAAGTTTTAGGTAGGAGATTTTTTCTGCTAGATTATTCAAGCCTTGTCTGAGCCTTCACTTTTTTTCTAATATTCTTCACCAGCAAAATCAAATTATATATTTTTCAAATTGTCTTTCCTGCAGTGCATCATTCTATTATTTTTTATGGAACCAAAGCACATTGGGATGACATTTGTGTATATTCATTCTTGGATACTATTAACTCAACATATTTCTAGATGTCTGTGTGCAAAGCCCCATTGCTGCAAAGAGCAGAAGAGAATTTCAGTTAATTGGGAATCAGCTAGAATGAGATACTTAACAGCTGTACAACCTACACAAGGACCTTAAATCAGAGTTAAGATTACCGATTGTCATGCTACACGATATTCAAGAGAGACATCTGCTGGCAATAAAAGGAAAGAGCACTGATCATGAACTGTGATGAAATCACTAAACATTTAATTATGTGGATATATACTTATCCATTAAAATGAACTATTCAGGGCTAATCTGAAATAACCAATCTGCTGAAATCATACATTTACTTTAATTACACCATTTTCCAGATGCATCCTATTTAATTTATGATGCATTTCATCTGTTTATGTTGGATATGATTCGGTACATTACACTGCTTCACTAATGTTGTCAGTGGGATGGATTCAGCTTAATACAAGAGGCATTTATTTATTGAAATGTTTGATCTGGTTTAAAGTTTGAATATGTGCTCCGAGTGCAAGGTACTTTATAGATAAGAGTCCTGTAATTTTAGCAAATCAATGACAGGATGCCTTCCAATAACTGATTAGTACTTATCAATTAATTGTAAACAATCAAGCTTTGATAATGACCTTTGATAATAATTAACGTCATCCATAGCAATGGCACCAGTCAGAGTAAGTATGATCATTAGCACAGCACCAGTGACGTGAGCTTCCAGCCAGCCTTCCAGTGATGAAGCTATTTTGTTATAATTGGGCCACAGATTAATTTTAGATGGTTTTCATGTGGGCTATAAAGGAGAAAAACCTCCTTAGCCCACGCCTTAGAATGACACTCGGCCATGGCCTTGTTAGCTTATGTTTTAGTATTCACATGTTGAACTTCATCAAGAGCCAAGGAAAAGAACATGCTATAGGTGTCAAAACATTTATAACTGTCCGGCAGAGAACATTCCAAAGAAACAGCAAGGCACAGAACTACCCACTGCTAGAGCAACACTGCTGATGTAGCTGCCTGGTACTTTATTCCACGTACTTTTTAAGCTCCCTTTTCCCAGCTATGATGCAGTTTCTTTCCACTTTACTCAGGAAGGAGGTCATTGTTCCACTACCCAGCTACAAGATGGGAGAACACTGCCGTAAGCAGCAGCCATGCTGTTCCCTCTCCAGGATTTATCCTTGAGTCTTAGGAAACCACTTGTGACCAGACTTTCTGTTTTCCTTTGGAATAAAACAGATTGCACATATCTTACTTTTAAAAAACAACATTCTGGAGGGGTATCTTATGCTCCCTCCTAACAGGGCACATATTCACATGGTCCTCCTCCTCACGCCCTTCATCCTCATAGTTCTTCATCCTGGTCATTTTCACAGACACCTGCCTCCTTCAATATTTTTGTGACCAAGGGACAATAGCTAGCAAGTTCTCACCATATTTGCCCTTCCTCTACCCTCAAATGTGTGCTTAAATTAGGTGCTCTTTTTACATTCTTGCTACAATTTAGTTCTTACAGTTTGAAAACAGAAAGCTCGTCTTTCATGGCATTAAGACATTGAACTACTGTTCAAATAAGTCAATTGATGAGACGGGAAAACAATTTTCCAAGAGGCAGCTCAAAATGGATGGTAACAGATCTGCCTAAACAATAAGAAGCCCCAGAAAGAATACTAATACTTCAGGAAAAATGTATTTGAACCAAATTTAAAGCAAGGGAGGGGAATATCCCAAATCATTTCTCTTTAGCAGCTCTAAACTGATTTTTAATTGTTTTAATAACTTCAGCTAGGTAATAAAAAAATTACTTCTATGTATATAACTGCAAGATTCCTTCTAGGCTTCTTTCAGTCTTCGTATCATAAAAAAAAACCTTACTTCTCTTCATCTCTCTCCCACAGTAGGAGATGTTGAACACCCTGTTGATTTCCATAGCTTTACTTCAGTTCTGTCCATCCACCGTGATCTATATGATCACAATTATTACTGGAACCAGGCTTATCTAAAAGTTGTTTATCAGAAGTGAACATATTACATGACAGCAGGCTATCCACCAGAATTAGTATTTCTGAAAAGAATATTCATCACTTCACATAATCTGTATTTTTGAGTGAGCCAATGCCTAGAGGCACAGGTATTGTCTGCAATGAACTGATTTTAAATGTGTGGATTACAATCTACCCACTACTGAGGGACTGAAGCTTCAATCAAACACGTAGGGGAGCTAATGACTAAAGTCATCTTACATCTGCTCTTACGGACAGCAATACTTGGTGGTATTTTCAAAATCTCATGTTTATTAATCATAATTGGCTTGATATGATGACAGATCAGCATTCCTTTTTTAAAAAAAAAAGGTATTTTGTTATTGATTTAGTGTATTGTGTGTTCCCCTCCAGATTCTGTATAAATAAGGTTAACATCTCTACTGGATCATTTAGTTTTTCATGATAAACTACAGAAAGAAATACAAAGAAAGAACCGCCAAAAGCCCTGTTGTGGCAACAAGCTAGCTGTAAAGTTATCTTCCAGTAGAGGGAATGAGGTCACAGCAGCTGAAAATGGAATGGCACAGGTTTCATTTAAACCAAAATATACTACCAATATAGTCCGTAAATCTTCCAAACACTTAAACTGATAGATCTTGCAAAGAAAAAAAAGAAATTCAACGACAGATGAGGTGCATCCCAAAAGCCTAAGACGTGGCTAAAATATAAGGCTGATTTTTCCTAAGAAAAATAATGACCTAACTGTAAATCTGTTTAAGATGCATCTAAATTTGGCTGTTTAAAATAAAAGAGGAAAGTTATATAATCAGTCAACATATGCCAGTTGCTATTCTGGTTTATGTACACTTTTTGTGCACTCTTATTGTATGCTTTTAAAAAAAATAAGCCTTAAGTAGATTCAAAGAAAATGTGACCTTTATCATAATTTCTGTTCATCAGTGCTTGGCGCTAGTAACAGTGAGCAAAGGCATCCTGGACTGAAATACTTGAAGACATCTTTGCTCTGAATCAGCTACGCTGTACGATGAAAATGCCTCTTAATGAAACTCAATGTACCATTATAATACAGTTTCACTGCAATTACTGTACTTTTATGTTTGGCATGAGCCAGTCTCCATTATTCTAAGCAGTTAATGTAAGTAGCACAGATTGCACTCACTGATATGATTTCACATTTCTTGATAGGATGGGCTGCAGCTTTGAAGAAAATTATTAGTGAGATAGAGGCCACTCACATTCCAATGCTGCTATAATTAGAAAACATCTACTGCAGCAATTCTATTCCTATGGATAACTGGAGCCTATCTTTCACAGTAACTATTGGCAAGTATGACTAAAACCTCACTTTACAAGCCAATAATATTTACATAGTTCTGAAAATATAATCTGACACAATGCTAACCCTTAAAGACATAAAAGGATTTTAGCACAGGGCTTAGCCTCTAAGTATAGTGTAGAGTAATAAAGAACAAATCTTACAGATCCATACAAAAGCTTTTTCTGCTAATGCCTATTGGAATTAAGTCATAAGCATACGCATATTCCACAGTAAAATCCATCTGAATTTTAGAAGCTTTGTATAAAATCTCCCAAATAAATTTTGAGATCCATAAACTACATCATTATCTGAAAATGCACAGATTTATGACGATGTCAACTCCCAACACACAAATCAAAATATGAGTGACATGTAGACTCTCTTCCAACTTCTTTCATTTCACAACAGGAATAAAACAAAATATGCAACCCATTCCAGTACTATTAAATAAACTTTATTCTTTTCAAACTTATTAGTGTTTATCGAGATGAGATGAAATGGTTCTGCAGCAGGAATTTTAAAAGGTGTTTAGAGCACAGCATATTAACAGCCAGGAGCAAAGTGCAAGTCAGTCTTCATGATTATTCATGAGTTCTATTATTTCAAATCTGGCATGGACTGAACTCTCTTTAATTTTTTACATGCTGAACTGTGTCTTTTTGTGCAACCTTATCTGTGATGGTTCATTTCACGTGTGAGGTTGCCCCGAACCCAGATCTCTAGTCTAATGCTAAGTGAAATTCGACTTTCCCGCTCCACAGGAGGTCTCATTACTTCCTTTAGTAATTACTTCCTTTACTCCCAAAACAATATGATTTCCAGAAAACAGATAAGACTATCAAAAATAACATTTCAAAAATGTCATCCTAGAGATACACTTGATGGTAAAAAGCAGGGTTTGACAAAGATTCGTGTTTAAAGAAAAAGCACTCATCACTAACGAAGATGCAAACACAGCTAACCAAACTACTCATCTGCTGAATTAACATGCAGGCATTACTCTGCTCTATCAAAATAACCTCATTCCTTCTCCATCACCCTACATATACTCATACACAAGATACAATACATTATAAAAGGTAATTTCAAAAGACCTTTTCAGAGAGACTGCAGGTAGTTCGGTTTTCAGTGCTGCTTTTATTCCATTTATGCACCCTTCACCACTCCATCTTGTAAAAATGTAGCATCCAAACCACTTCTGAAGCCACTGGGTTCCCATTCCTGACATTCAATAGAAGAACAGTACATAATAGCAAAGAGGAGAAACGCCTCAAAACATCCAGAGCTTCCCCAGTTACCAGACTTGAATGCCTTTAAACAAGCAACTTTCAGTCTTCCAGACAACTTCTGTCTTGTTTCTTATCTCATTTTGTGATTTTGGAATAACGCAGGAGTTTTGAACCCAGTTGCACAGAAATAATCAGAGATGCAGAGTCATGGTCTCTCTGCCAAAATCTCCAACTTCTATGACTGAACAAACCATAAAGATGTATAACGCCAAAACACCAACACTGAAAACCCATTTGATTTATACTTTCTAACCAAAACAGCATATCTTCTTCTGACTCTAAAGACTGCCAGAGACTTAACCAAAGAGAAAATTTAAAATTCATTTCTTACACAGCTACTGCTTTTTGCGTTTCTGCTCATCAGTCCAAATTTCTATTTCAGGCACTAAGTCTCTGACTAATTTTGTATTTCAATTGAAAACTCATCTCTTAAAAACTTTTTAATTAGCACTTCTTTCAAGTTGTAGAATTGTTAATTAGTTGTTCGCTGTTAATTTTAAGTTTGCTTGCACAGCACGTTGAGACTTTATAAATAGCCCTCTGCACATTAGTTTGTATTGTTGTAATGTAATATAGCAGACAAGACACACATCAGGGAAGGGAGTGACATACTTCTGAAATCAATTCCACTAATAGATCCTACAGATTATAAACTGAAGCTAGTATGAACTCAGCAAATTAATTATATTTTATTTATAGCACATAATATAATTGATTTTATCGTGGTGGGTTGACCTTGGCTGGCTGGATGCCAGGTACCCACCAAAGCTACTTTATCACTCCTTCTCAGCTGGACAAGGGAGAGCAAATATGAAGAATGGCCTGTGGGTTGCGATAATCCACATAATAAGAGCATGAAGAGATCACTCACCAATTACCACCACGGGCAAAAAAGACTCGACTTGGGGAAAATAATTTCATTTATTGACAATCTAAATCTAAATCAGAGTAATCTTAAGACACACTCCTTCCACTCCTCCCTTCTTCCTGGGCCCGGCCTCACACCTGATTTCTCTACCTCCTTCTCCTTGAGCATCACAGGAGGACAAAGAATGTCAATTCACTACGCATTGTCTCTGCTGCTCCCTCCTCTTCACACCTTGCCTTGCTTCAGCACAGAGTCACTCCCACAACAGACAGTCCTCTGGGAAGATCTTCAGTCTAAGTCCTTCCCATGGGTTTCAGTTCTTCACAAACTGCTTCCCTTCCACAGGCTGCAGCCTTTCAGGAACAGACTGCTCTAGCATGGGTCCTCCATGGGGTTACAAGTCCTGACAGCAAATCTGCTCAGAATGGGTTCCTCTCTCCACAGAGTCACAGGTCCTGACAGGAACCTGCTCCAGTGCAGGCTCTCTGCACGGTCACAACCTTTTTCAGTCATCCATCTGCTGCAGTTTAGGGTCCTCCACGCACTGCAGGTGGATATCTGCTCCAATTATAACATCCGTGGGCCGCAGGGGGGCAGTCTGCCTCACCATGGTTTTCAGCATGGGCTGCAGGGGAATCTCTACTCCGATACCTGGAGCAGTTCATCGCCCAACTGACCTTGGTGTCTGCAGGGTTGTTGCTCTCACATATTCTCATTCCTCTGTTCCATCTGCTGTTGCACAGCAGTTTTTAACCCTTCTTTAATTTGCTATCATGGAAGCACTATCAATGCCACTGCTTGGCTCAGCTTTGGCCAGCAGTGGGTCCATCTTGTAGACCAAAATCTTGCCATGCAAATCCATACATTTATTCACATTATTAGATTTTATACTAATAAATTCAGGATTGAGTTGAACAGCACCGATATCTTTTCAAACACAGAGAAGAGAGGCCACCTGGAAGGGATTCCAACCACACAGAAACAAGAGGCAAATTAGATGCAGCAAAATAGTTCACAAACATAGTGGGACTCTTCTACTCATCATTAAGAAACAAGCACAAGAAATGGCCCCAATGCAAGAGACAAAATGCATAAGCAGCTGACACAAACAAGCGATGCAGAAGTGTCCCAGCCCACTGCCTGCAAACTGAAGCATCTGAAGTACAGCACAATAGTTCTGTATAGATTTTTAAAGCTTTTCCCCTAGAAAGGAGAAAACTGGGATGACAGGCAGTAAATGCTATGTATTTGGGTACTAAAAGTGGGAAGTTGATTATACAATACATTATTGGACCAGCCAAGAACACCAACATAATGAAATCAACTAAAAAGGGCAAGAAAAAAAGACAAATAAACTAAAAAGCTAAGCTAAAAATAAGAGACAGTGGAATATTCATGCTGGAAGACCAAAGCAACTCTCAACTGAGTGCAAAAAATGTGATTTATTAGCTTGTATTTTAAAAAAAAACATTAGATGCTAAATCCAACTTTTTGACATAATTTCTAAGGATACCTAGGTGATGAAAATCTGCTTTTTCCTTATTTCATAAAATGCCATACATAATTCATTGTAAAAGTGGAAGAGCTGTACCTTTTGTGGCTTTTACAGGTTCTTAGAGCAATCTGTGTGAAAATATTAATTCACACACATGTACATTCAACACTTCTGAGAATCAGTACTTAAACTGTGCGTGTTGCCAGCAGTTGTAACTGTCCAAACTGTAAGTATCAAGCCAAGACACTGTCCCAGGTATTACTGAATATAAGCACAAATTAACATGCATACAAAACACAAAATAAAAAGCCTATGCAGCTTTGATGGTGACACAAGTTGTGAACAGCATAAATTACCATTCCTGCTATTTTAAATGTTAATCTTGCCACCAACACTACAGACTGTGTTGCCTGCTGCCGCCAACATGAGAATATTTTAACTGCCCTCAGACTTCATAACTTTAATCACCTACCATTACCTTCTCTCTGCAGAAAAGACTTTCAAAAAGTTTTTACATACTGTAAAGTGGTAGCGGTTGGAGTACTGTCACTACTGTCTTTGTTGGCTAGTTAAAAGATTTGCTTCTCCAAATTTAACATTTTCATAAGCACTTCACATATCAACAATTAAACACACAGAGATGAACGTGCTAAATTTACTTAATTATAACACACTACTAAGTATATATACATTACTCCCTCTATTGGATCAAAACTGTACAGTTATTATCCACACTGCAATTGCTGGCCTACAAAGCACATACTTTGTTTCAAAACTCTGATTTTTGTATCATTTATTGTCAGTTTAGCTACACATAATTTCTGCCTATACGATGTATTCATTTGCATAACCCAGGTCCAAAAGATCACAACTTTGCAAACAAATTTATAATGCCCAAGATGAAGGCATGTCTGATCAGTGTGTAACATTGTAAAAATATGGCAAATGAACATACCTTTCTTAAAAGCAGAGATTTTGTCACGTCTTTCAGTATGGTATCCTTCCTCCACCTTGCACAACTAGCTTTCCTGGCAGGTAGACAGAAATATTAACTCTCTTGCCCTGCCTCTTCCCAGATGTCTCACCCACTTGCAGGAGGCAGCATCCAAAATTGCAATCCTGCTTTACCAGGCACTATCTCATGCTTTAGGTAGGACTTGTGAAAAAGGCCTTATTCATGAGGCCTAAGTAGAAAATAATACAATTCTAAATTCTTTGGTTAAGCAAAACAACAGTGCTTTCTCTTATGGAACTAATCCTACTGTAACCCATATATTTGACTCTTAAGACATGAAGATTTCTAACAAGAATACATAAACCCTTTTGCAATTTAATGCAATCTTTGGGGTTATATGCAACTTATCACCTAAAGAAGCCTGTACAATTACACAAATAAACCCTAAAATATCTTGACAGCATTTCCCTCAAAAAAAGGTTAGATTGTAATTCAAGAATGTCATCATCTTAATTTCAGAATATTGTTACCAAGAACATTATTTGCTTAATAGCAAAAAGACTACTCTTAGTTATACATTAAACGAAGAACAAAATGTTGAGTTATGAGATTTCCAGTTGTCATACTATGAAGATGTGTATTACATTCTCACTCTCCCTGCTGCAGCCTTTGCTCTCCTGGTCATCATCTTCATCTATGCTCTCTACACTTAATAGCTAATTCTTGCAGCAATCTTTTGTGCTCAGCACATACTTATCTGTATGAATAATACAATCGGAAAGAAAAAGCAGCATTCAACATGCTGTGAAAACTCCACCAGATGGCACCTGAAAACAACACGACCTGCAACTTCAGCATTCCATATTACACTTTTTCTGCTGTAAGGATTAAAAAAAATTGAACCTTCAGGTTCACAATTTTAGTATCTAGCATATAAAACCTGTATTGATGTGATTCAGTAGTCTACATGTTTTAGGAAAACAGAAATGTTTATTAACTGTATATTTGACTGATAAGAAATTATGAAAGAAAAATGCCAGAAAAAGTGATACCAGTACCCGTAAAACTATAATACTTGTATTATGCTCTTGCCATCAAAAACTTTCCTCTTTGGTGAACGCACGTCCCTTCCTCTTCTCAGCAATTTTTTTCCCATTTTGCCCCTTCCAGCTGAAAACCTTCATTCTCTGTGGTCTGAAAGAAATATCTTTCTCTTTTCAATAAGACCATAGAATCACACAATGGTCTGGGTTGGAAGGGACCTTAAAGATCATCCAGTTCCAACCTCCTCTGTCATGTGCAGAGACACCTCCCACCAGACCAGGCTGCTCAAGATCTCATCCAACCTGGCTTTGAACACTTCCAGAGAGGTGGCATCCATAACTTCCCAGGGAAACCTATTCCAGTGTTCCCCTCACTGTGAAGAATTTCTTCCTAATTTTTCCCCCTTCCAATTTAAAGTCATTCCCCCTTGTCCTGTCACTACTTGCCCTTGCAAAACGTTCCTCCACAGCCTTCTTGTAGGTCTCCTTCAGCTACTGATCTCCAGAAACTTAGAACTGCTGAAATGGATTAGAGCCAAGACCAACTTTGACCTCTCTTGGCATCACATCACTCCTAGTTTTCGTAAATGACCAAAACTTCACAACATACACACATGTTAACAAACATCCACATTTCATCTCTCCCAAATTAAATATAACACTTGCGTCGGCTTGAACTCTGAAAAATGGCATCAATAACCCTATCAAAATATATATGAATATGTTATCCTTGTTCTCCACAGAAGCATCCTTAAAACTGTACATTATATGGCAGAAATCCTTGTGCATCATCTGCTCACCAAAACATTATTTAGAATACCTCTAGGGCATTCTAGGATAGTATGAATTGTGCCACTTAAATAATGGCTAGGACTGCTAATGCCACTTCGCTAAAATATACATCAGACATAAGTGCTACTTCATAAAACAAATGCTTTAACTGAAGCTCTAATCTTTTTCTATTTCTCAATTCTTTTGCAAGAATTCTGTTTAATTCTTTTTTCTCAGTTCTTTTGAAAGCAGATGCTTTTCCTTATCACTCCCAATACAAGGACTATACTATACAAATTTAAGACTGGGCTTTAAAGTCATGAGAACTTTACTGGTTTTCTAATACCCCTTCTCTTCCACCTACATATACAGTTGGACATACCATGATATACTTAAATTTTCATTTTCCCTACTGAGTACTAACAAATGACATTTCACACACTCATCTTTAATAGTTAAGAGGTGGAGAAGCAAGGACATGCTTGACAATGCAACAGCAAGACAGTAGTGGTGACAAAAAAGTTCAGATTCAAATAAAGTAGCAATGTGTCTGTTTGGTTTGCATGTTCACAGATAAGCCAAAACTTACTTTAGAAAAGATAAACAGAAGTACTGGGCCTCTGGCAGGTTTCAAAAGAAGGGCTCCCTGCAAATTGTGCAGGAGCACCTTTTCACTTTTGAAAGTGACTCACAAAGACCTAGTTAAGGAAGGATCATTAACTTTTACTATATATTCCCTAATTATCATGGAAACAAAAAAACAGACACTTGCAGGTACTGTGTCCACCTAATGCTTGGACTTTCCTCATGCTGTCACGTAGAATCAATTATACCAGTGGTCCTTGTCGAATTTACTAAGCACTGGTAGAGGGAGGAATCTTATTATCACACTTCTCATCTGATTAGTGCTTATTTCAAATATGTGTGTTCCATTCACAAAATACGCAGTTTGTATTGGTTTTATACGAATACTGGATTTTTAAAAATGTAAACACACTGCTTATAAGACAATTGGCTTTGACTCTAAGTAAGAGCACATTCCCTAAACATGCCACATGAAAATAAAAGACTGACTGACTCCTGCCACTATCTCTCTGCTCCTACCACTTTTCAGGGCATTGACTATCACTCCTGTGACAACCAGTGTCTGTAGATCTGCTAAATACATCAGTAATCAGTATTGGCTCACAGAACAGAGCACTACACCTCAGTACAAAGTTTGCTTCTAGAAAAAGGCAATATCAAACTTCTCATTTTATTCAAGAGAAAGCTTTACAGAGGGATTTTACTCCAGAGCACGTAGTAGTCTCTTAGGGGCTGTGTATTGCTGAAGTCTGCTCAAGCCTGTGTTAGTACTGCAGTAGGCTTTTCACCTCATGTTAAGGGAATTTACTGATAGTAACTGACCTCCATGGCCCCTGCAGTCATCAATACTTTATCAAATTGGTTGGCTTGTCCAGAACACCTCAAATCAGCTTAAATCCATTGCAGATGTCCTCCTGCTGGAAGCCTGTTTTGAGCTCCACAGAAGTAATCAGCAATGGTCCTGACAGCTGCCTAGGGCTGGAGGGGAATTGCCACGTTTGATGGAAACAGCTAAGGCTAAAAGAAACAGCAGCCACCAGTCAGTATTAATGACTGGTCTCATCCTCAAATGCAAACAGAATAATTTGAGGGTTTTTAGAAGAAAATACACATACACAAAACTACCTACCTTGTAATTCTTACCCTCAGCTATGCTGAGCAAACACCTGAAGATGCAATTTTTCCCAGTCTCATCACCAACATCCTTCCATGATGAGTGTCCAGTTCCCAGGTCTCACAAGCAACTTAAGGACAAACTGTTAAAAGACCATTTTTTAGGACAGTTCCTTCCCAACTTCTTTAACAAACACGACTTTCGGAGCCTAATGCCCCCTGAAATACCACGTCCCCGGCCCAGAAATAATTCTGCTGGGTGAAAGACACCTGCCCTTTCACAAGGGAACTCAGCAGTGCTGGAAACACTGCCCACAATGAGCTCTTAGGAGCTGGGAAGTTCCTGGGCTCGCCGGAGGGAGGCAGCTGCAGCCCCGGGGCGAGGAAGGCAAGGGAGCCGCCCCGCGCTTGCAGCCGGCGCACGGAGGGTCGCGAGCCCAGCGCAGGCCAACCCGAGGCCGCCGGTCTTCATGACAGCCGCCGTTAGCGCCTCGTCCGGCAGGCGGCGCCATGGCCCAGCAGCGCCCGCCGCGCCCCGTCTACTTCCCCCATTTCCACGACCTCCCCGAGCCCGTCCCACGCCAGCCCGGCGCCGTGGGCCCCCGGTTCTTCTTCGCACCCGTGTGCGCGCCGCCGCCGCTCCCGCTCCCGCCCGCGCCGCCGCCCCGCTGGGCCCCGAGGCTGGCACCCATCGCGGCACCGCCGCCGCTCCCGCTAGCGCCCCCGCCCCGCTGGGCCGCGGAGCTGGCGCCCATCGCCTACGAGCCGCTGCGCTTCTTCTGCCCGCCCGAGACTGCGGAGGAGAAGGCGGGCGCGGCGCCGCAGCTACACGAGCAGCTGGAGAACGAGATCCTCGAGCTGTGCATCCGCCTCAAGGAGCTGGAGCAGCTGTCGATGATCGGCGAGCGCTTCGACTCCCAGCAGTGTGCGTTCCCCTCCCGGGCCAGTCGAGGGCTCCCTTGCTCCAGGGTTCCCGCGCAGCCACCTCTGCCTGTCCAGGCCGGGGGAGCAGCGCTCCGCCTCCGAGCGCAGCTCAGTCTCAAAGGCAGCGGGTTCCGCCACCCGTAATCTCGAAACCTGACGCTTTGCGCGTTATTGGCCCCACAGAGCCATAGGGCAACTAAGGAGACCCAGCGGGATCATGGGTCAGGCTCCCCAAGTCTGGAGCCCAGCACGTAAATGTTCCTAGCGGTGGGGTTGCACCTGGGGTGTTTGGAGCAAAGCCCTTGCCTGGTGTTGTCTACCCTGGTCACGGGCAAAGGGCAACCAGCTGAGGCACAAATTAAAGGAGGCACAAGAATTAGAGATGTGATCATTTTTGCACAAAGGAATAAAACCCCCAAAGTCATTAAGCATTAGCCAAAAAAAAGATATTGCTTAAATCGGAGGGAGTCTGTACATGGAAAATATATCCACTACTAACGAGATCCTGTGGTTCTAAGTCAGCACTGATGTAAAATAAAAGCCATTGATGACCACAGATAGTTGAACACATTAAAAAAAAGTTTAATTAGTTTGGCATTTTAATTTTAAAACCTACTGGCCATGAAGGAAATACAGGAAATAAAATCATTCAGTGTTAGTGATTACTGACAGTTCCAGCAAGGAGGCCAACAACTGTGAGGATGTGATGCTCATCATTTCCTTCAAGGCCACAGGCCGTCAGGAAAGTTTCAGGAGTGCAAAGTTTGTAGGCACAAAGAAAAAAACGTCCATCAGATACACACATTGTAAGGAAGATCTCAAAGTAATTCTCATAGGTAGTTTGCATACATTTAGGTTTTAGAACAGGAAATTAATAGTGGGGTTTTTTTTGTCATAGCAATATATAACTTTTTCCATTATAATACCTACTATTTTCAATAAATGTGAGAAACTTCAGTGTTCTGGTATTTGCTAGACAAGAAATTGCAAGGAATATTACTAGTTTGCTTTACACATTATTGGATTTTCTTAGAAGTATTGTAAAGTATTAATGACAAAAATAATGACAAATTTTGTTTCATTCCTGTTTAGATAAACTTCTGAAGGCACAGAGAGAAGAAAAGACAGAAGTCTTGAAAGCAATGCAGAGGCCACCTACACGATGAGGATTATATCAGCTGGATATTCTGTCATTATATCACTACAGAGTATTCCAATGGATCTTCGATATTATTTTTCTACTTATTATATGCTATTGGCCTACCAAATTAAAAAAATACAGTATATTTTGTTTACTTTTTTGTGTATATTGGTTTAGTACTAGTTATTCATAACACTACTATGTATTTTAACATTTTTTCTCCAGTTACTATAGGCAAACTGGATGGATAATATTTTCTTCAAAACCACAAATAAATCAACACTGCTGCTGTCAGGATTCCTAGCAATCCATTGCTGATGTTCAAGATACACGTAGCAGGAAAACACAGTAATTCAATACTAAATGCAGAGTTTTTTTCTTTTAATTCTAGGTACGTTAAGTAAGTGCAACTAAGAGTAAATAGATGTGGTCAAAAGTCCTGTGCCTCTAAGCAAGCGTTAGAAAACTACTGTCACGTTAGCATAAAAATCTTTATTACGAACAATCATAGTGCAGTCTTTTATTGTCTTTAATGTACCACAAAATTACAGAAGTTATGGCTCGAGTTAGTTTTCAACAAAATAGTCATCTAGCATTGACTTTCAACTAACATTGTACTATTATTTTAGGATGAATAGTGCTTAGGCTAAAGCCTGTGGCAGTTTTTGGAGTGACAACATCCTTACATCTGGAAAGCCTGTCTTTTCATGAGAAAAAAAAGGACAGAGGCAGTGATGACAGATTGAAGATCTGGATAACATCTGCTGTTAAAATGTTGTGCCATATATGGCATTGAGAAAACCTAACAAAGTAGTAAACAGGCTTATCAGACCAATAAAAAGATACCGATTTTTCCAAGAGCAGTAGGTGGCAGCATGAAATAATAAAATTAACAATCCTGAAGCTATCATATTTTTGCAAGCAGCCTTTTTTCTAAAGAGGAATATTTCATTTTTTAAAAATGTGTTGAGTTTGCTCTACTGTGAAGCATTTTAACACAATATATCAAAATTTTATTTCCTGTTGCTGCTTATTACAGCAGTGACTTTTTTACTATCTTCATCATTCCAGACAGATTTTGGTCTACCCTACATTGAGTTTATATGTAAAAGATGTCTAGTGTATATTCCTAGTTTTTCAACCAGCAAACGATAACAATCACATTTTATCAGAGCAGCTGGGAGATCTTATCATCCACAGTTGCCATTGTCAGCTGCACGTCTCCACCAATACAGCAATTCATGGTTTCATCTGTTAATCAACACACTTTTTAATGAAGCACAGCCTGGGCAAGGCCAGGGGGAGCATGGTAGTGCCAGGTGTTGTCCAACGCTCCCGTGCCTCAGGCAGGGCAGGGTGAAGGACCAAGCCCCAGGCCCATGTGAGGAGCCCAGGGGCAGGACTGGAGACAAGACTACGTCTAACAAAGGCCCACAGAGGGTCTCACCAAGGCAGCCCTAAAACCTAGAAACCCACTTTCAGGCCAGAATGGGAGCTGGGGCCTGAGCTTCAGTGGGGCTCTCAGGCCTGTAGGGCAGGGAGCAGGTGGTGGAGGGCCTGGAGAAGGCTGGTCAGGGCACCTACAGCCTCTGGTGGGCCCGAGGCCCTGACAGCCGCCTGTGCACTAGGTCAGCCGTACAGGTCAACAGTGGCTACTGCGAGCTTCCCCCTTTACCCTACAAATGCATTACTCCAATATAAACACCCTCCCCCTTCAGCTTTCATTAATGTACTCTTTAGGTCCAACTTGACACCATTTAATTGCTGCTTAGCTCTTTAGAGCCCAATTAGTGACATTTTGCTTCTGGCTAAACAGTTCTGTTTTCACTAGAAGATGTATTTTAAGGTCTTTTACTCTAGACAGCAAATCACAAGTTACTTCCAAAGTGGGTTTCTTACACGAGATATTTTTATATCTGGTGGGGAAATTCCCACATAACCATCAGTGATTTATCTCTCTTTCCAGCCATGTCTCAGAGGCTGAGACAGTAACTATTTAAAAGGTAAATCTAGGTGCCTGAAGAACCAAATATTTACCAAAATACCTTGGAAATCTGACTTTCCGTGCTTTAAAGTCCCCTCTGTAGAATAAGGTTAAAAAGTCTCTCACAAAGAGTTTTGAGGCTAAACCTAAGAACAGATACAGTAATAGTTAATTACTATGAAAATAAGAACTGTATTGGTGCTTAAGCTAAATATGGCAAGATAAACTTGGACAGGACAAAAAAAGGGCCAATATACAGGGGATTCAAAGAATTTGTGCAGAAGTAATAGCTTTTAAATCAAATTAGGTAGCAGAATAATTTCACTACTAAACCACTCTAAGTTTCCTCATGATTAATACAAGGGCCTACAAGGGTTTCCATTGCATATGATCACTGCTTCCTAACTATCACTCCCCTTCATCTTTTACCAACTCTTTCACTTTGCATCCAGCTCGTCAGATGTTATTCACCCAGGTTTTCTTAGCTTAAACAGAGCTACTTTTCCCAGCACACAGCTTAAGTATTTTTCCATCTATTTATCAGTTTCTGTCATATGGCCTTTATGGTCAAACAACACTTCATGTTTAATTACTGGGTCATAACACAAGAAGTAACATCAGTTAATATGTAATCATGCAATTAAAGTTGCCTGGGGGCATCTACCGGAAAAAAAAATCATTTGATTCATGTGCCAAGACAAGGCAGAATCGTTTCCTTTAGCCAGCATCAGCCACAGCACTCTGCTATCAGGACACTTTAATCAAAGTCCTTTCACTAAAGCAGTTCTGTATTCTAAACTGATCATTAAAGCATGGTGGCTATCTTCACTGGAAAGCCAATTTGGCCTTCTGTGTGTGAAGCAGCACCTACAAAAGTAACTTAAGAGACTGTAGGGGAAATAGGGAACATACAGAGTATTGGAGATTAAAATAAGTTTACCCACAGAATGTTAGAATTAATCGTGTAATTGCTTAGAGTTTAACATGAGTGGGGTAAGTGGACATCCTGGGGTAAGTGGACACTGTCTCATAGCATGAATGACTACACAGGAGTTATAATAGAGAAGTATGGTATGTCCTGGACCTCAAGCTAAGAGGAACCAAACTTATGACTCAGGAAAAAATACCTTCAAAAAACCCAAGCAGCAGAAGATGAACAGAACCTTGGTGCAGATAAGCCAGGAGGATGAGCTCAAGTTGAACATTTCCCGAGTTACACTAAAGAAAGCCCCAGGGCCAAGTCAAGTCAGAAGATAAGGAAGCTACAAACCTTAAAGCTAAGAAGTGGAAGCCTAGAAACAGAAAGGAAGGAGTAGGAAGACCTCAGCCCTCAAAATATCATTAGACCAGCTGCTGCATGGACAGCACATGAATGTGGAGTGTGGTAGGCAGAGGATCTTAGATTGTAAGGGTATAATTGCCCAGGGATTCCATCCTTCAGGGTGTGTGCTCCTCCAGAGGCACCCAGCTCGAGCTGTAATAAACTTACTCTGTGACATAACCTAGGGTCTGAACTCTTCATTACAGTTGGGGGCTAAGCCTGGATTCAGCCACATCTAGACCACCTCTCTTGGTGTAGTTTAGAAAGCAAGGGGGTCCATTCGGCAACTGATGACTGAGTGAGATGGTCTTTTGTGACTTTTAAACACGATGAAATATTTCTGCCTGGAAAGAATCACTGTTCATACTTCCATTAGGAAATACTAACACATTCACGTGCATGAGTTTGGCAAGAGAATAATAAGCTTGTATTAGTAGCCTGGACAAACAACCAGTTAATCATAATGGCACATACATCGGTTCTCATTTGTCCATGAATATTTTATTTACTTTTATTTTTTCTTTGTTTCTACCTGGCCTTGTTATATCCAGTAATGCACCCTTCCTTACGTAGGCTTATAGGTTTTCTCCTTTTAAATCAGTGCATCTCAAAACTCTGTTTATTGTTTCCTTCATAAAAATAAATATATATTAAACAAAATGGAATGAGCATTCTTACTCCGTTACTTTTATTCACAAAGCATACATCATCCATTTTCAATTGTTTCTGTTCCTTTAGACTGTTCAGGGAACGGTAAACCTGACATTCAGATGCTGGTACAGCTCAGCTTTCATATAGCTCTCCTGTGACTCAACAAATATATCATTCAAGAATGAAACATTTGGCTACAATTTTTATTCAGGGGCAGAGATCTCAAAACATCAGGATTCTCCCATTTCCAATTCTTAACAAAGAAGGCTTCTCAAAAGCACAGTACCTTGTCTTCCTAGCCAGCCTGAGGGCTGAGCAATGACAGCTGTCTCACTCGAAGAGCCATGTCTATACCTACACGTGCTCCTCAAGGAGTGCCCTCAGGTCTTTCACATCTGAAACCTGAAGCAGTCTTGGCTGCTTTATGATGGGAAAAATTAGATACAAAGCCAGTTGAAATCAAGAATGCGTTTAAGCTTTAAAGTATTTTATACCAAACAGCTGGTCAATCAAATTTCAGACTGCTATATTTTAGAGTTTGTTGTGTTAAAATTCTCCTAATAGATACTCAGACTTATTACAATGGATCATTATAATGTAAATTAATCCTGAAGTAAAGCTGCCTTAATTAGCTCAGGAACAGATTACAGATGAAATTAAAAAACACTAAGCTATCAAATTTTTCTGTTTTCAGCAGCCAATGCTGCATGATAGATGTACATGTCCTGAAAATTTCAGAACTAAGGTCTCAACATTGAAGTAGGGAAATCAAGAGCAGCACTTAACTGTAGGAAACTTGTCCACTTTTGTTTATTTAAGAAGTAGTGTTTCTTAAGATCATTGACATCTAGATCCTGACCCAAAGAGGTGCCATAAAAGATGCTAATCAGGAAGTAGTTGGTAAGTGGTGCATTTTGCATTTTATGATTGGACTTGATGATCTTAAAAGGTCTTTTCCAACCTAAATGATTCTATGATTTGGCCTTTCTAAGGACACGTATGATTATTAACACTAGTCAGTTGTTTAATTTTACACATTAAAAACATATATTTGCAAAATAGGCTGAGATTTTGGTATATTTTGAGAAAAGCCAGAACAACCCTTGATGCAATTTAAACACTCACAGTCACAACTTATATATATATATCTGAATCTTAAGTACACCATCTGTCCAGAACCTTTGTGGTGATATGTACACTAGGAAGTTCATTTATCCTCTATATTTTGGGAAAACTGACACTTTTTTTTCTCTGAAACTATAAACAGAGGAAGAAAGGGTTAGATGTGTTCCTTGTAGCAAAGCAAACTTTTTATTCCAGATTTTTGCATCACAAATTACACAAAGCAGTCTGTCAAAAGCATGTACCTACATTTCTCTTTTTCATTTCACTTCAGACTAACAGCAGCAAGCTTAGGGCTGAATAAATACCCATAAAACCCACAGTAAGTGTCTTTATAACAGGGGAAGGCATAGAGGACATTAAGGTGAGAACAAAAATTCACAAAGGAAACACAGGATATCAAGATGTCCTCAAAACTCAAAGGCTTCCTGGTTACTGTCCTGCTCACCTCTAAGATAGGCCAACATCCTTCTTCAGAGGGAATGCCATCGCATACATGGGTTTAACTTGTGGAGTTATTAAAACTCCTTTCCTGCCCTTTGCCAGGTTCTTCCTCAAGAGCATGAGCAGCCGGACCCCCACACAGCCCAGAAGCCTGGCAGCTGCAAGGGAAAGGCACGCTCATTCTTTAAAGCAGCTGATCTACAGAAAAGGACACCACAGGAACAACCAATAAGTAGCAAAATAGATTTTAAGACATATTTTATTTAATGTGCAAAATTGCCAAGAAAAACACTTATAACTTTAACTAAGCTATAGCCACTAAGAAAGAAACTGTTCTATGTATTTGTAAGCTTAATTTCTAGAATTACCCTACAGTTTGGAGTAAAAACAAAGCCATTTGGTAATGACTCAGAACATTATAAATGCCTCCTTTTCAGTAATATGTAAACGTCTACCATTGGTATGGGTTTACATCTGTAATTGCAAAAGGAACCAGTTCTTGGAGAGTTCCCTTCTGATTGCATAGTAAAAAAAAAAATCAATTAATTCTTTTATTCCTCTTACTGTTTAATCCCTACACTTGGCTTTACAAATCATTCTAAATTTTGAAGCTCTAACTGGCTTCAGAAATCTAATTTTCCCATTTACAGCCAAAACATAAATTCTGAGCAATTTTCACAGACACAGCCATTACAATCTAGTTGAATAAAGCTGTGAACAACAAAGATAACATAGATATTTGTAATCATGCAAAGTAGTCCTTTCCATAATCCAAAGACATAAGAAAAGTCCATTTAATCAGAAAGTGAGATCTGTTGCATGGCAGTGAGACAATTTTTTGATATAACAACTCTGTAGAAAGATGTAGAGGCTGTTATTGGAAAGGCTTCCTAGAACATACTGAAATAGCAACTAGAGGTTCATTGTTTTATTTTTTCTTGTAAATTTGCGTATATTGAAATGCTTCCAGAGTAACAGGCAATTTATAGTCTTGAACAATTACTTAGCTCCATGAAATAATAAATAGTGCTTCACACTAAAGTCTCTACTTGCACCAGGGTTTCAGTGTTTCTAACATTATCAGTTAGTTCAGCCTCTCACCAGTGGTTGTGAGGCGCGGCAAGCCCTTGACCTTGGCTCTATGGATGGGGAAATTGGGGCACAGTCAGATTAAGCACCTTGCCCAGGACCAATATGAAATTCTGAAGGAGGGTCAACTCACTTCCAATCTCCTAAAATACCATCCTTGGTCTCTTTGCACAATGTTAAGATACTTGTGATGGCTAATTCACTGAGAGAATACTGGATCAGTCCTGCACTCCTTGAAGTAAGCAGGTATTTTGCCAATAACTTCAGTGGAAGATGTCATCTGTATTCATGTTTTGCCTGAATACTGATACGACATCTGTAAGTATCACAAAGCAGAACACGAGCCAAAGCCATGCAGTGCTACAGCTAACTAAAAATTATATCACATGTGTTGGTTACTACTTCTATCACACCAGCAGTATATCAGCGAGCTAAAGACTGCATCTCCTTGTGTACAGCACTGTAAAATTCAAATGCAGAATTCATAGCAACAGCAAGAAAGACATTAAATGAAAATAAAAAGTCAAAGAACATAGGAATATCTGGCTGTACACATGTCCTTTCTACTGAGACAAAAAAATTGACGAGAACAGACCCTTTGTTTGATCTGAATTGTTTCTGCTGGGTTGCTAAATTCTAAACCAAAATTCAAGCCTCAGTAAAACGGGTTCCAGTTTATTTTCCAAAAATTTTGGCTTGATTGTCATTTTTAATATCAAATATGACCTCAAATACAGTTTAAAGAACTCAAGCCCAATGTGAAATGAAAAAAAGCCTTCCTGGTCTATCTGCCATAGAAAGAAATATTAAAATTAATTTGTTGGAGGGTAAAGTGTTCTTTTTCCTACTTGCATACACTGCAAGTGTAGATAAAGGCAAGGAGAAGGAATAAACCTCAAGTTTACTTACATTCAGATCTCCCAAGTTTATAACTCTGAAATAGAATATGCTCTTAATGTTGCTATCTTTGCACTGTTTTAACAAATTAAGAAATCAAAAGCTAACCAAATACATAAAATTTATTCCAAGCATTTTGCTTCGAGACTCTTTGACCTTCCATAGCCATCAATTCATAATCACTTACTATCCACCCACTGCTGAAACAGAAGGTTTACTACCTATTCTTCTATTACAGTCACTTGCTTTTTAGATGCTGGTGAATCCCTGGCATAGCCTGCTTTATTCTGCTGCATCACAACTCGAAGTATCTATTGGTTAAGTTTGCTGGTGATGCAGGACCTAAAAGCCACTGATTCCTTGCAAAAAGCCAGATTTAAGGACCTAGAAATTTCTGTTTAAATAGTTTTAAAAAATAATCATACACACAGGCACTCTTTACAAGGTCCCACTGGAGGCTGCAAAAGTCAGTGGTCCTTGCCAGATATAAGAGATTTTAACTGATGCCGAAGTGTGTTATTGTGTTCACACTCTGGTTTACAAAGCATAGAAATGCATTGAGCTGCAGTGATGAGGGACATACTCTGGAGAAAAAAAATCAACTCCTCTCCAAATATTATACTCATGGGAATAACTTCCTGTATAATTTACAATCCTTTGGACCATTATTGTCTAGTATGTAAATGTGTATTTATAAAGTTAAAAAATTATTTACAGAATGTAATATAGTTTCAAGCTCCTCCTTGGGAATAGCTCTATTGAGCATGTAAATTCATTACAGGTTAGGCACTTCTTAAATCAAAAATTATTTTTACCAAATGCAAAGAAATCAAATTCCTGAAACATATCTTAATGGTATTTGTAATTATTTTCAAGACACATGCTATACATTTGAGCACCTAACTATTTAAAATTCATTTCTCATCTTTCTTGAGTTTCATAACAGAAAAAACTCTAGGAAGTAACTCTTCATTACTGCATCCATACACCTGAAGGAACCTGAAATATATGAGGACAAATACAGGGATTGCAGAACTAGTTTTCAAAAAATATTTTTAAATGTGTATGTACGATACAATATTGCTATTGAAACCGAATAAAGGATTTTCAATAGGAATATGGTACCAAGGTGATTTTAAAAACATGATATATGTGATTTTGGGGCATTTCAACAATTTTAAAAATCAGGACCTAAACCACCTTTCTGCCACACAGCTTTGTTGGCTGTGGTTTTTACATCTGTCGGTATTAAGGGCCACCCAAAGGGCAATTACGTTACATAGGGTATTGTATCTACCTCAGAGCCCCATCAAAATCCCTGTCTCATCTTCCATGTGTCGTACACAGTAAAAACGTGCAGTTTTTCCAATTGCTTTTCACTCATTGAGCACAGCTAAGCATTTTTTAAACAAGGATGTTCTATGCAGTTATTCTTGGTAGAGATTCTGCAGTATTAACCAGGTACACCTTTATGACTTGGCCATCTTGAAACTTTCTTTTAAAAACTGAGTTGATACCCAATTCATTCTGACCTATCTAAATCTCATTCCCACTAGTCAAGTTTTGCATTATTTATTTATGGGAGAAAGGCAAGATTTCTTTTTTTTTTTTTAAAAAAAAAGCATTCTAAATTACTACTATTATCCTCATCTTGCATGCCTACCCTTTAAAATAGAAAAATATAACTTTGAAGTATTTTGATAAGCAAAAAAATCTTCATCAGTCCTGGAATTATGGCCAAAAAATTAACCCAAGAAAAAATGTCTAGCACAGAAAGTGCAAGTTACCACTTGATGTACTGATTCCCTCCATATAGCATTGTTACAAAATCTATAGCGCTATGTTTAAATAACATTATAGTAAACAGGCTTGGGCTGATTCATCTCTCTTTGAACACCCATTGCTTTGAAAACATTGCTTAGCAGACCAGTAATGCATCTGGAGCCATCACAGAGAACTAGGTAGATGTTATTTACCCCATATACTTATTTTCAAAATTACACCCATCTTACTAAAAAAAATCCATGTGCTTGTACCCTTTTATGGAGGGGCAGCAGGTGGCAAGAGATCTGCTCCATTAGCCACAACAGTAAACCGAGCAGGAGTCGGCTGTTGCCCTGCACGCTTTCACTGATCAGTGTGCAGTCTTGATCTTAGCAGACCAAATCTTCCCTTTTTCACAAAGTCTTAAAAAAATACTAATGGTATTAATATACTAACATACTGTATGATTATGTCTTCCCCCTAAGGACACAGTAAAATCTATATAAGGTGTCATAAAACTTGGATGTTTATTCCAAGAGATTACTCTGAGTAACTGGAAACTACTCGTTAATTATGCCACTCTCATGTAGAACTACACAGAGAATGCACATGGCTTACACAAAGGAGTGGAAGTTAATTGAGCTCTTTTGATAGGACTAAGTCTTATTTTATACATAGCAGGAAAGGAATGCACCTTGCCGAGGACAGCTGCCAAACACAACAATTTTCTAGTAGGTACAATTTTGCAGGCAACAGAATATCCGTGGCTTCCCGACCATTAAGGTACTCATGACCTGTTAATAACCTTTGTATTATATCATACTTGTTCTCTTCCTATCCCATTTCATGTCAGTGAGGTATGGGAAGCCACTGAGATTCGTTTATGTACAAGAAATACAAGGTCAGGACCGTAACTAATTTACGGCATCCTTGGACACAGTTCTCAGAGCTGCTCAGACCTGTAACAGGATGAACAAGGTCAGCAAAATTAATTCTCTCGGTAGCTCAGAAAACTTGCTGCTTTCAGTCTCCATCAGACTTTTAAAAGAGCTAACTGTCAGATTCTATTTGCAATGCAGGACTGAAAAATCCGCATTAAAATGTAATAAACTCTTTAAAGTGAGAAACGTCTTGAAATATAAAAATATAACAAAAATTAGTTAGTTTGTATGTGTCATCCCTCAAACAAGACAGTAGCCTCACTTCAGTTCTGTCACTGAATCCAATGCTGCTTTTTCTAGCTGCTTTGCATTTTTACCTTACATTTTCTTGCCTTCATGTCTCATCTTTTCAATGATCATTGCTTATGATAATTTCCCCATTCTATATAGGTGATTTAAGTGCACTTCTATCAAGTTCTATCCATCATATAAATAGATACAAGTACTATTCATATTTCTACACTGAGTGCTAGAGCTTCTCTCAAATCCAGATAACATGCTTTTCTCAAAAATTACTGTCAAAAAGTACCCTCTTAAAGTTACAGTTCTACTGATGTTAATAAATGTCACACATAGTACACCTACTGAGAGTCGTCATTACACACATACCAAGAAGTGATTTTACGTGCACTTCATTTGCAGATGTTTCTACTGATGATTTACAAGTCTGAAGACAAATAGTGGTCAGAATATCAACATTTTTGTACACAGAAAACAATGTTTTCATCTATACATTTAACAAGATTTTAAATAAAATTGGGACATTTAATAGAAAAATGTAAGTTTTTATCAGCAAAAATGGCATGAATATATTTTTATGAGGTTATAATTTTAAACATGTATACTCGCTTCTTTGAAATCAATATTGAAAAACTATATTGTAATTGTAGCCATACAAAATGTTTATTATATTACAAATCATTTGTACACTATATTTTCACTTTATCATTGCTTTGTGCTCAGTCAGTATAAATATTACACCATGATCTTTCTTTCCCAGGAATGTCCTTACTGTCTTGATATAATCTTACTCTGCACTTAAAAAAAAGAATACAGGAACATATTACAAACAAGATAAAAAGCCATTATGAATGAAGAATGTAAAATGTTTTTGTGAATAAAGTGCACTACGATGGTTTCAGAGTAATGGGTGAGGGAATATTCAATAGAGTTCACATCATCAATATATCAAACAAAATTAATTTTGAAACTCTTCAAATGAAGAGTACTTTGTTTAACTTTACTGAAATAGTTTTTCTTTCTAGAAGGCTATTTAGATGTTTGTATTTAGGGTTCTTCATATTGTTAATTTTGTTTGCACATAAGCATTCAAACCCAGTACATCGACTTTGAATTTCCAGCATGGCAAGATACGTGTGTCATCATATTTGTTGATAGAAGGACTAAATAGCTTAAATTTAAGAATGGGTACAGATTAGAAACAGAACTAAGGTGTCCCAAAGATGCTTCTCAAATCCAGTATGTCCTACCTCCTGTGACCCTTTCAGGAGTATATCATAACATTACTCTTCCCAGCTATACAGTTCCAGCACTCCCATACACGTGACTGCTGCTGCTGCTGCTTCCATACTTGCAGCTTTAGGATAACTCTGCAAAATGATTAAATGGTTAAAAAAATAAGCAGGATGTTGTTGTAGTGATTCTAGTGAAACTTGCATTAGACAAAGCAATAGAGAAGAAATTCAGCCTTGCTGTCTGCAAGTAAAGTTCCCACTGAAGACAAACCAGAGTTAGTCTTTTTATGACACACTGAGTTTGGCCTAGTATTTTTAAGTAGTTAATTTTAAGTGTGATATTCTTAGGCAGCTATTAATTCAACTCAAAGAGCCATTTGGATGTGTTGTATTACACTAATAAGACCAGTCTTAGTTAGCTGACAAGTAACTGAGACAGCAGTCTGTCTTTACTACATTTATATTTATATGAAAGATTTAATTTCTTTGGTTGTTTAGTATCCAAGTCCCCCAAATGTATATTTGTGTACTCCAGACATAGCATGTTTATATTGATCATTAAAATTACTAAGTTGGGTTTTGGGTTTTTTTTGCACTTTGTGGAAATTTTCTGACTATAGCAGAGTAGTCACATATAAACATACAGCACATATATACATAGAAATTACAAAAATACATTTTATTTATATTTGACTTTTAAATAATAAAAATGAAATTTCACATTTGTTTAAACACTAGCTAGCATTCCAAAAGCTTCGGTGATATTTAAGATGTTAGAACAGAACATATCTGTATATCCTAGGATAACTATGTATCACAATCTCAGACTGGGTTTATAATGTAATTATTCAGGAAAAAAATAGCTCTGCTTTAAAAGTTTGTGCTTCATCAATTTCTTCTTTATCCCCTATTCTAGTCCCCTCTTTCCTTCTCTTCTTATTTTACTGATGGCCAAAAAGTTAAACCAAGTTCCCTTTCTTACCTCAGTAAAGACCAAAGAAACTCAAGGAAATGAAATGATCAGACAAAACAGCATAAGAAATTGAGGATAATTAAATAACTTACTGAAATGAAGGACATTACCGTTAACTTCAGTTGACACCAAACATGCCCAACACAGCAAATTTTGCAACAACTTCAGTTCCCGAATCTAACTGCCAAAGTAACTGAGAGCAAGTGTTCATGATCTCCAACTGTTTTGTACAACTGCAATAGATGAACTATTGTCCCATTCAACGGGTTTGATTTTCTTCTGGGATTAGATTCATACAACAATGCGGTTTAACAATTAGTGACCTTTACCTTCCACAATATCAAGTCGGCATAATTTCTGGAAATGCTCTCTTTTTCACAGAACATTAGTATTTTTGTTAATTCATGTAATCATTTACTTATTTACATGTTAATAATCACGTCCTCTACATTCAGAACTTCCTGGGTGTGCATTCACTGTTCTACTGTAATCAAAATTAATTGCAGCTTCAGGTAGCACTTTCTGGGATCACTTTAGGAGATACCATTGTTTAAGAAAGAGAAAAAAGTACTGTGTTAAACAGAGGTTTTCTTGTCCAAGTAGATGTATTCATTATTCCACTTTGGAAAGACTTGCTCAAAGGTCTCAGGTTTACCAGCTTCACATGCATTCAAAGTGAAAAGCCTGAATATAGAGCAAACATGAATAACCCTTTTTCATTTCTTCTGGAAGCTTCTAGCACCACTATCCTTTGTTGGTTTCTTGTGTATTGTATTCTCTTGCACTGAAAAAAGTCTCCTCCATAACTCATCAGTGGCATTCAAGGACAAGGTAGCCACCACTTATCAAAATATCATTCACCTTCTTCACAGTCTTCTCTTCTTTCATTTCTTTGTACTGTTAATAGGATGAGGAGAACCAGGGCTATTTACAGGACATTTATTTGTATTACTTACTCATCTCAAATTCTTCTGGTTTGAATACAGTCTCTAGAATGAAAAAGCTGAATGACTCTGCATTGCTGAAATCAGCATCCCTTATACAATGCCCTGTAGCAAACAATTATCATGCCCACTGCCACACCTACTGTGGCCTTTAGCTATGTTCTACTGTATTTTCTTCTTTAATCAAAGTTTTGACATGCAGAAGTTACTTCCAGCAGATGTACCTTTGGGCCTGCAAATGAAACATCACGTAGCACAGACATGTTCAGCAGCATGTCTGGTGACGATCGGTCATAATATAAGAGATAAGTGACAAACAATTGCATATGATCAATCTTATTAAACAGTTACCTGTTTAATATATCAATCTGTATTAAACAGTTACCTGGCAGCATTTCCTTAGCTGGCAAGCAGAATTACATATCTTCAGAGTCCTGTTGCTCTATATTAAGTCATTTCATAGTGTTGACTTTCAGACAGAGAAAAAGGCCATCACTTTGGCAAAATTCACATCAGGTTTGCAACTGAAAATTAGAAGAGTTGCTTTCTTGGCTACCCCAGTTGGCATGATACAAGTACTGTGCACAAAAGATATTAGACCTGGAACTCAAACATATCTGTTTGCTTCTTGGCCAGTTTAGCCACTTCTTCTCTTATTGCCTTTACGAGGGCAGCTGTAGAGATATTGGTGAGAGGAGAGTCAGATGGGTCATTTTCTGTTAGGCTCTGCTGAGAAGCTGCAGTGGATGGCAAAGGAGCTTGTTCCAGGCTGGGATGCATGCTTGCTTGCTGGCTGTATTGTCGAGGAAGTCGAGAAGGAGAATTATGTTGGTAGCGGGGCCTTGGATAAGCTTCGATGTATCCAGGTAGTGGCACCTGTAGAGCATTATAATTATACAAAATTATACAGAACAATTGATCTGTAGTGTCACCTGCCAGCTAACACAAACCTTCACAGGGCAGAATAAGACGTAACAGATAGGACCAGGACCACATGAAGGGAAAATAAACCTAATAAACCTAAGCATCTGTTTACAAATGTGTATCTTGGCATGTGCCACTTATGCACATGTGTCAATGAACCAGTTACTCCACTCCTCAGTCTGAACAGCAGAAATACCTCTCGGGGAAACGTTGCACATTCGAATTTCTCATCACTGCAAAAACCCAAAGGGAGAAGGCTTTTCTGAAAGTGAGTCATCTGCTTACTGTTCCTCCTAGGCATTTCAGGTTTAAACAGATAGCACCGATATGTTTCAGGACACCAAAACACCTTCAAAACACGAGAAAAGCATCATTTGCTGATTTGCAGCCACTGTCTAATCCAAGTCAGCCAAGTGTCTAGACTTACTGTTCCTAACAAAAACTCACTAAATCCAGACAACGGGGATAAGCTCAAGTATATCAAGCTGAAAACACAACACTGAAAAGAAGGTTTGACTTCTCAGAAGTATCAGGATTTCTGGCCACATTTAACAGAACTACATGGGGGAATCACAATTTTATTCTGGTTTAACTCCACTTAATTCAGCCCCACATTACACTTACTAAAACTAAAATAATAGCATAGGTCATTTAGTCACTGTGATATATTAAATTTCCTTCACAAATCAATGAACACAATACCAATCTTTATAGTCCTCAGGAGTTTTTAATACATTAGGTAAAAATAGTACTTGTGTTTTGCAAAAGTCTACAAAACAGGAATCTACAGACCTTCATTTTGAAGAAGGCTTTATGTTGTTACAGAAGGCAACCCATAGCCTATTACTAGGACAAGAATTTCTCCTTGAGGAAAAGCTTACCAGCTGATCATTCTAGTCCATGTCAACGACAAGTAAGTAAGGAAAATTCAGTGATGCTTTTTTATGAGCTGAGTGATTCATAAAACTACACTTATCTACGGTATACTCAGAGTACTGCATGGATAAGTTTCCACAATGTTTAATCACTAAAAAGTTAACTATTAAATTCTTTTTGCTTTAAATGGGAAAATCACATTGTTTTGACTTTCTGAGTATATTAAGTTCTTACACAGGCAGCCAGGCAGATGTCTCAGCTAATTTTTAGATTTCAGGCAGGCTGGGGTGTAAGGTACTTCATCCACCATGGTGAAGGCTTCAGCGAGTATGCCAGAAGCAGAATTTCAGATTTTTAGGTGTCTGCAAGCAGACTGAAATGTCAAGATGTGAAACATCTGCCAATTTTATATACCTTCTGGGGAACATGGGACCTCAGCATAGTTTTGCACTTTTGCTTGAATCCCATTTTGGCTCTGGCCCTGTGAGAGTTAAATAGCCCCTTGAGTACTTTTGAAAATTTTGCCAATTCAGCCGTCTAAGAACCTATGAAAATCTGACCGCCAGGATTTAAACATGGATCTTGGATATCCATCAAGAGAATATCAAATGTGTTCGGTATGTTGTGATGAGACAAACATGAAAGTGATCATTAGATGCAGTTGCCTCCATTTATTTTCCAATAGATTATTCAAAGGACAAACATTTTAGTAGTGCAACACGTGAACACACCACTAGAGGCCACCAGATTACTGCTTCCACTAAGCAGCACCCAACAATTTGGATTGTTCTTCCACAAAATTTACTGCTTCAATACTTACCATTCAACTGATAAAATAATACTTTACAGTACACTGAGCTTATAAGATAATTCTCTGATGTCAAAGCTCCTGTTTTCTCTATTCCCTTGTTTACAGTCCAGTTAGCAGAAACACACAAAAAGTAAAGAATTTCAATTTTCACCTTATAGATATTGAACTTCTGTTCTAACTAAATGTCAAGAAAATCTTGGAAGCATCATTAAGATACAACCTACGTCAGGGGTGTCAAACTCATGGCTCCCGCCCTTCTCCTGCTCCTGCAGCGTAACGCACGTCACACGCTGCACACGTGCCCAGCGCTGGCAGGAGCACAGGGACACGGAGCTCGGTGCTGCAGCCGGGTAGAAACAAGGTGCCAGGTCGGATAAAACAAGGTGGAGGGCTGGATTCAGCCCACGGCTGTGAGTTTGTCACCTCTGATCTACGAGCCCAGAAACTGAAAGCATCCAGAAACTCAAATCCTGTGTATTAGTTTAGATCTTTATTTTTTGCACTTTTATTCAGGCTTTCTGACCATATTATGTTGCTAATATTATTACTAGTTCCTTAAGCAATGATTTTCCAATAAAGACAGATTTACAGTCACTGGGGGGTGCAAATTCATTGTAGAAACTACAGTGGTTTGGGTTTACATTTTTACTCCTTTTACTTGCAAAGTCACAAGTTCGCTGAAAATCTGAGTAACACAAAGTTGTTAAAGTTCTGTAGTGAGCAAGTGAAGTTAAAAGGAATATTTGTTTCCTTTGAATTCTGTAATGTCACAGTTATTTTTCATACAGCTTCTCGTATCCCTCTCCATTGCTCTGTGTACAGTCCATCAACATTAACTGCTCTTCCCACCTATTCCCCTGAGGACAGGGAAATCCACAACAGGGTTACATTCTGCTCCTTCCAGAGGAAGGAACTGGAGGTTGGAGACTTGTGCTCTCACTTGGTTCAATTTGTTTTCAGTATCCCCTTTTGACAAGTGATATCTGACTCTTTTCCTCACAGGCATCAGGAGCAAAAGTAAAGATTTGGCAACAAATAGTTGCCCCCAGGAACATTTATATGACCATGTTGTGTGTTGCTTAGCAGCTCAAAGCCAACTAGTAGACTCCAACTGCAGCCCACTAAAATATTCTGTTGTTGATATGCACAGGGAAATAGAATCCATCCCTCAGCTTGTTTAGCTGAATTGGTTCTGCATAATTACCAGATGTGAACTCAGGCAGCAGAACTGATCTTTTTTTTCCTACTGGAAAAAAAGTCACAAATTTTAGAAATGTTTCAAACATGATAAACTACTGCAATTCATTTTAGGATGTCTCCACTTTTTTTCTTTGAAATGTAGGTACACTTTGGACTAAAAATTACATCTGTCCCAGACTAAGATTGTGCAATTAATTATTTAATCTATGATCTGTCACTCCAGCCTGCAGGAGGACTGGAAATACCTCCCGGCAGGGCTGCAGCAAAGCCAGGAAACAGGATTCAGGGAGCAAGGCTGTTTTGAGAGAAGCCTGCAGGAGGGAAAGATGCTCCCCAGATCCAAACAGCACAAGGCTACCTTGAGAGGCAGCATCACTTCCTCCTACTTTGTGCCTATTCAGGTATTTAAGCTCTGACTTGGGAAAGAAAAATAACCTACCAACTTTAAATGGGTGCCAGCCCCTAACCTAGTGAATGATTTAACTCTCTAAAGACCTTGCTTAGAGTTCACAGCATGGACAGCTGAAGTATCTAAGCCTCCTCTCATAACTTTTCACTGCTAGAGATTATTCTTACTCAAGGGAGAATTATCTTGCTTAGATTCTTTGTTGATCACTTAGCATTGCTTAAAGCCCCTCCCATGCAAATCACAAAAAAATGTACACAGTTAGAATAGCAAGGATGCTTACTGAGTCTGCCCACTGCCCTGGTAATTCATTCTCTCCAGCATAGGGCATCCAGGCTTGGTTCCTGTATGCAGTGGGTGGTGTTGGGATAAAATAGCCCGTGAAGCCAGGTCGGTTTGCTGCTGGTATGGCAAACACTGCTGGTACAGTATTTCCTGTTAAGAAACAGAGTAGATAGATATAATTAATAGCTGACATTTTCGGTTATAAATCAAAAGATAGTGCTTATGACATAACTCATCTCAGTCTTTTTTTTCTTTCATGAGAATGTGATCACCATCAGTTGGATGTGACATGAGGAGACAAAATTTACAGTTGTCTATACAATCATACAGAGCCTTCAGATAAAGACACAAGGAGTTCTTAGGACTTGATCCTTGTAAAAACTGATCTTCATCAAAACTTTGACTCTCTAGAAAAAAGGCTATTTGTCCTCTTACATTTGCTTCCGTGTATTCAATTTTTAGCTGTTGCTACCATGGGTTTCAGAGTAATGCACCTTTCTTTTGAACAGCATGTTATACAGCATTCAGTTTACACGGCAAAATTGTCTTAATATCTCTAGAAACAACGCCTGCAAAAATGAATGAGCAACACATATAAAAGGCTGTAATCTCAACAATCCCATCATACAATTTCAATGTTTCTGTAAAAAATATCAAGGGTCTACCTGCCCAATTCTTTTCCCATGAAGAGTCTATGACTGCAATAAATTATGCAGCTACAACTTAAATAAGTATTTCCAAGGAAATTTGTTGACACCAAAACTGGTTTATCACATCTTGATCAATATTTACACACAGGGATATCCAGGAAGCCTTCCACTAAAATTCCACTGTCATACTCCAAGTTGCATGGGAGAAAACAGCCTTCCTAGTACGAGGTTCAGGCAAACCTCTGGGTATGGTTATATCTACTCTTCTGGGTAGGGTTTATTCCTGGAGTTCACAGAGATCAATGTGGTTCTTGCTGCTATTACTCAAATTATCCTCAGGATATAACTAGGTTATCTGGAAGATGAGCATCTTATTGTGTGCTCCCACTATTTCCTCTCAAAAAAGCCATCACAAATCCATGTATTTGCCCAGTTTCAAATAAAATACAACTTGCTTGTCCAGTAAGACTTCCTTCCTCCGGAGCCTATTTACATGCGAAGACAGACACCAGCAGTGTACCAATGCTACACTACAGTCATAAAATCCTCACTCCTAAATCCTGGGTAGGAAAGCTCTGTATCATCTTTATCAGGTAGTAAAAAACGTACGGTTAGTGTGCTTTGAGGACTCATTTATAATACACAGGCACGCATTTTACTTTTCAAATTCACTGAATATAGCAAAAATAGCATTGTTTCTGTGAAGGCAGTAAATCCCATAAGAACACAACAAAATACAACTCAAACATTACCACTGAGGAATGGAAGCACCCTAATACTGCATGGGTGGGCTCTAGTTCTGTACTAGAGTCAATGCAGAGAAAATACAATTCCTCTCCCTTCCAATTGTAGATAATTTGAATATTGCTACTAATTTCCCTCAGTAGGTACAATACTAGTGTGTAAGAGGTGCCAACAGAATGGCAAGATACAGGCATGCACCTGAACTCATACAGAGAATAACTGATAGAAATTAGCATTACTTACTGAATAATAGCTGCTGCCCTGGAATGTCATCTACAGTCCTGGCACATCCTTGCTCTTTAACATCCTGCAAGAGGGTTTTGCTACCTACTCTGACAGATGCTGGGAAAACTGCATGGGCACATCCACAGAGACAGAAAGACTCAAACAGTGGCACCCATCCCCAAAGCAGGCTCCACAAAAAAAAGTGATTTATAGGTTCTCATACAGTCCCAGGCCAGAAGGATATGGATACCATCAGGGAGGGCAAAGACGAGGAAAAAAAATGTTTTGTAGTATAATTCTCTCCATAGCAGAAACACATCATCTATTTCAACATTGCCTCAAAAAAAATCCAGAAAAAAAAATTGGAAGAAAAATGAGGGATATGTCGTACAAAATATGGACTTAAAATTTTTATGTTATGCTTAACATTTACAGAGTGTTTTCTACTGTTAGGCACTAAATACTAGCTTCCATTTTCACATCAGGTTGTAGGTGAAAAGGCACCATGTCACGGAGGACGCTGGAGTCACCCAGCTTCTGAGAAGCAGTCTCCATGGAACTGCTATGGACCAGTGGGATCTACGATACAGGCCCAGGCTGTCTCACAGGAACTCTATCCCAACCCCTCCACTCTCTTGGTTTGGAAGGAGGTGGGCTAAAAAAAGAGGTGTGGGCAATCCTTGTTCTTCCCAGGTCACAGACAACACAGGAGTTTCTATTTTAAATGCGTTAGCAAGGCTAGAAATTAGTATTCTTCAGACATGTACAGAGAAGAAAATGCTGCTCCTATAGACGACATATGGCTTCTACACCAAAATACTCTTAATTTAACCAGAGCAGAAAGTACTGCTAGACAAAATGAACACTCAATTAGCTGCTGTAATACCTTATCCCAGATTCTTACTGCAACATCATTGTCTTAGAGCTGATGTTGATGGGCTGCATAAGAGCACCATTAGGCTGTTTCATGCCAGATCAGCACCTGCAGATATGTTTCTTCATGTATTGAAGCAATAAAAAATTTATTTTAATATCAGAATATTAGAAATCCTCATATTTCAGTTGCAGGTTTCTCACAAGTCTCCTCATCTTTTCCTGCATTATGGCCTCTTGTGGCATCTATCATATATGAAAGTTTCCTCCCACTATCTCTAGAATTACTCTGGCAAATTTCACAACGTACATGAAGGTCACTTTGCTTCTTCTGAAATGCAGCCCCTCTTTAGTGGTAGCACAACATACCTGTTTTTAAGGTACAGCAATAAACTCTCCACATCACTGGAAATTATAAAAACGTATATCACACAGAACACATTACTGCAGACATGAATAAAAAGCCCTTGGCAGTGTGGCATATTTTATAGCTTGAAATGCATTAAAATGAAAGGATGAGCATCTGCTCTTTTCAGACTCACATGCACCATTTGCAGAAGGTATGACAAGAAGTGAGAGTAGAATAGATCCTTCAAATCTGTTCTATTTAATTAATTGACAACAGATTTGCATATCCACATTATTATTCTCAGTAGAAGACGTTGAATACAGTGCAAATGACTATTACTTCTGAGGAAGGTAAGAAAAAAAATTCTGGCAGATTAACAGAGCTGTATCTAATAAACCTACCAATTTCAAAACTTTGAATTGACAATGCAATTTTTTTTAATCTTGTAAGCTGTTTTCTATAACTCTTCAGGAAAACATTTTTTGCCAATGGGAAGCTATTTCAAATACTTTCGCAGCTGAACATTATTCAGATACCATCAAATCAGTGTATCAGATTAATTTCATGATTCATATCAAAAGGACCATAAACTCACTAGGCCTTTAAAATTGGGACATTTAGACCCAAAACAAGTTCTGCATGTGAGCAGCAACTACATCTCCAAAATAGAAGGGGAGACAAGCTAATGGATTACCTTTGACTATGCAAAAGCACTGCTGTATTGTGTTTTGAAGGGAAGAGGGCACATATCTTCAACTTAACTGCCTTAGCAGTCCAGTGTTGTGACAAGACTAGGGGTTAAAATGAAATAGGAAATCATAATACTCATCCCACAGTCAAGTTGGAAGATTTCAGTCTCAGCACAATTTTCATGTCCATTTGTTTTGCCTCCCTTTCCAGAGCTGAATGCCATTAAGCCTCCTTCTACAGTACTACTTAGAGCTCCATTGTACATACTCCATTTTCAAGCATTCAGCCTGGTATTCTTAACTGATAAAATAATGGAAGATCCACCTCATTTCTCCATACCCTTCAAAACCCTGTTACCCACTTTTGTTGTTTCTGTACATGGTGCAACACAAGCTGTAAGTCACACAGCAGTCCCAATGCTGCAACTTCTGCTTTTGCCAGCCAATATACTCTGTACCAACCCCTTCCACTGGATTTTGTGGTTACGGATGAACTGTTTTACTGGGCTTTAATAATTCAGAGTCCTGATTAGTGAGGCAGCAGAATGCCATACTTGAACAAAGACCACTTGGTGCATTACTGCTGGATCTTACCTTCAGGAATGATCAGTTCCTGATGCTTCTACAGGATGAGTAGTATTTTACAATGCAGCTGACGCTGCATTTACAAAGGACCAATCCTCTGTAGGTCTCTTGCAGTTGCAACACAAAAAAACCCCACCTAATGCAGTCTTTCTCCAAATATATGTAACTGTATTTGCCACATACCATACATTCATTTATATACAAAATAAATTGTGAGGCTCTCAAAGCTGCAAGTTAGGTCTGCACTGGTTTTTCACCTGAGTGAAAAGCTGACTGATCAAGTGGACCAACAGACATCGGAGCTCTCGAACCAGCTGCAAAAGATGCCTGATCATGGTGTTGGGCCTGATCTGCCCCGCTGGACTCAGGTATTCTCACTTTGCTGCCAATATCTGATGTAGACCTGTGCATTAAGAAAGAAAAGAATTAAAAAATTGTTATTCTGACTGGCAGATGAGATTCAAAGCCACATACATGACTATTAGCCTTAGTGTAACAAGCCAGCTAGGAATGAGTGATCTGATTTTTCTCTGGCATGACAGAAGTTTGGGAAAAAAAACGAGAACAGTAAGTCTGGAGACGTCTGTAAATTACTTCTTTAGCATGGTCATTACTTTGCCAAAGCATATTATTACCATTGCATAAAGCCTTTGCTTGCTGCTTCAAACAAATGCCTGTGACATGCAACACAAAACCCCAGAGCTTTACCATAGTTCATCAACACAAGACTGTAGACAATACCATATTACTACAGTATATATGACATGGGAGCATACAATAGGAGACTACTATGGTAAGAAATGTTAACTGCACTTGGAAAGTACTAACATCTTTTGAAATGGTGTATCCCTGCTGTTTTAGAGTTAAAATGTAAGGGATGAACAAAAACATTGCAGCAGACAGTATCTGTATCCTGAATATTTGGGCACATTTACGATATCATTAGCAGCCATTCAGAAAAGTTTCCTTTGGCCTCGGCACTCCACAGCAACTCTCAGTAGGCCTGCAGTGCCTCGAATTGCAGCTGGCACCAGGCAGTACCTAAAACAGCACAGCACTGAGGGCTAAATGAGTTCATCCACCACAGAAGTGCAAAAATCCCTTGAAATGCATTTTATAGAGTGCCTTACTGTGAGGAAGAGGCAAAATGTATGCACTGAGCTAAGGCAATCAGGCTTTTGCACATATTTGGCTTCAGAAACGCAGGTATGAGATATCTGAAAGCTAGGCAGAAATCTCCAGACCCAGGGTACTGAGAAACATCTTACAATTCATCCATATCCTGTTGCAAGTCCTTACAATAGAGAAAAGCAGGGAGAATGACAGTGTGAATTATCTACCCCACATCTGCAACACAATACGCCATTATGCAAGCTGAGGCAAAGCATGTTTTAAAAGAAATAGGAGCCTGGATTTCCTAATTTTATTGAAACTGATTATCTAATAGAAGAGAAAATTCATTGTTATTCCTTTCCTCTTCATGTTTAAATGAAATAAAAACAATTTATTTCTGATTTCATAACATGTAAGTTCGCCTTCAGGGTTTGCCTCAGTTGTTATTACAGCAGTGGCTTTTAGAGATTGTACCTAAAACAAAGCAATAGATAAATACCTCCTGAGAGAGGCAACAGCCACAGGACCTGTTCTGGGAGGGACAGGAGGAGGAGGAGAACCCATTACCATCTCAGGAAGCTGAGAAAATCTGTAAGCCTGTAAAGGAGAAAACGAAATCTTTTCTGAAACTTCTATATACCTTAGTCAATTTAAAAAACAAAAAAAAACCTCAGAAATAAAATAGCTACTTTGCATGCCAGCCAACAGGAAGTTAACTTTTTGTGGCACCAATAGCAATTGCATTTTATTTGAGAATTTACAGCACTTGGGAGATTTTCGGATATGGAAGAAAACATGAAAAAAGGAATTCAGAACCAAGATGAAACCTAATTAAAATATATTAAACACAGTCTCTGTGACATTGGTAACCTTGCTGGCAAAGCAGATCTGTTATGATTATGTGAGACTCAACAGCTGCTTTGGACCCACAGGAAAAAGATCTCAGTATTTTTACTTCCTCCAGAAATAAAGTATTTTAAAGATTCAGAAAGCGTCCTCAGAGCAGCATTTAGTGAACTGAAGTTGCCTGTGAGCAATATATATTTCAACCTCTTCCCTTCAGTTTTGAAGAGATGAAAAGAAACTTCATTAAAAAGAACAAGCTCTGTAACTTTCTAAAGCAATAACAAAGGTCTCAAACAGTTCTGAAAACTGGGCAATTCAGAGAAACACAGGTTCATCCCACTAAGCCACAAAATGAAGAACCTTTCCCATAGTAATTCTGGATTTCATCACTAATACATGTGAAAGATGAGTAATCGTGTGCACGAAATCCATGACACCCAAGAAATGACTCCTAGGACAAAATTTCTTCTCTAAATTCTTTGCACTGCTATAGAACAGAGGTCACAGTTTCGCTAAACATAGTTAAAAACAGATGGATGACATCTTTCTAGCACTTGATACTGTTCTTCAACACTTTGTGACGGGTTTTGTTTTGTTTTTAATTATGCTTTTATTGACAATGCTTCAGAGCAATGCACAGGATTAAACATAAAATCAAAGCAATAGCAAATAACAAATTATGGGGAGGCTGTCCAGTATCAAGACAAATGCAGAGTCCAAAGAATGGTGGGACTATAGCCTTCTATCTGATTTAGCCAGAGAAGCTCCCTGCACAAACAGCAGAGAAAGCTAAAAACATGTTACCATGGGATGAGTCACTCTCTCTCCTGCCTGTAGAAAGTGCCTACAGGATTTACATGATTAGCTCAGATTTAACACCTACATTTGGGTTTGAAGTTGGCAATATAAATCCCACACTAAATATCAAAACCCACTATCTTTCAGTAATCATCTTTAAAAATTACACACATAGAGAGTTCCAATACCTTTTTCACAAATAGCTGCAAAACTGGGTTAATGCAGAGGAAAGGTAACTTATCAAATACTGACTTTTGATGTCCGTGTCTCCAAGGGAAAAGCAATACAGACCAAGCATCTTTCTCCTGCCTCTCACTGCCACCCTTTCAAAGCAGGGTAGAGTCCCTCAAAGGCACATCCATGAAAATGACACCACCTACAAAGTCTCCTAATATTTACTTTCTCCGTGCTACAATGGTATATAAAGTAATTCTATATTTAGGTGGGGGAAAAAAATTGTAAAAAGACAATAGTACATTTCCTAGCCAGGGGTTGGAAATACTGACTTTTAATGAGAGAACTGCATAGAAAAAACACAAATGCTATTTGCATCAAAGAAAACCTCAATTAGATTTCTTCTAATAGTGCTCCACTTGAAATGGTCTGCAATGCCTCTTCTGCATCTGAAAAGCTGGCAGTGCTCTCACAGGCTGAACCAAACACTTCCTTCTGGCTCCACAGGCCTTTCATCCCACATTGTGCTCTCAGCATGCATTTGTACAGAGAATAAAATTCTTCTTCTATTTTTAAAAGCACAGTACATGAGCTAATGTTTCAGAGTGGTCAGTGACTACAGATGCTATTTGAATATAACAGGCTAGACGGAGACACAGAGGTAGATTTGGCCTTTCTCTTGTGTGGTAGTGGACATACTTTGGAACATGGACATAAAAGGAGGAATTTTAAGGGATCACAAAGAACGGTTTACAAATGTGCTGTGACTTGCACTGGAAATTTTGGGGAAAAGTCAAATAGAAAATTCAAGTACTTATTTTGCTGCTTACATAGGAGATTTTGAGTGAGTGACAGTATTTTGCTAATGGCTGGCCAGAGGGGATCCTATTAAAGTGAAAAATCCTGCAGCAAGATCTGCTATGCTATGCTGAGGAACATTATTTCCTGGGGGACAGCAGTCAGCTGCTTTGTGCTGAGCTTCCATAGGCACCAAAACAGTTACAAGAGGGAACTCTAATAAAAGTTCTGGAATTTCTCCAATTAGCATGGGCATTAGTGGTTTTTTACATGCAACAAATAAGTGAAAAAAAATGTTCAGAGGCTAAATTAAACAAAAGTTTAACGAGAGAGACCTGTCTGTTGTAGATTTAGATGAACCTTTAGGTTGTAGACTGTCGTGACTGTAGAAATAAAGTCACTTCACTGAAATTTACATACTGTTGTAAAGCCAATTAGGAGAAAAAACCAGCATGTATGAAGATGCTGATTTCACATTTTCTTCTTCAAACTGAGTTTATCCTTTAAAAATGTTGCTTCACTTTTGTTGTTCACAAAAAAAACCCTCCACAAACAAACAAAAAACCAAAAATACTTTAAGAAGATAAACATTCTGTATGGATACTCAACTATTTGGTTAAAAACAACAACTTGTATAATACAAAAGCTATAATAACCACTGGCAAAAGTATCAAATTTGAGATCCAGGACAGCTTGTGCAAGTACCAGACCTCAGAAAGAAATGCCAGCAAAGGAGTCTGTTGTGGACCAAACAACAAAAAAATAAAAACTGAAACAGTGAAGATTTTAAAAGTCTTAAATCCCATTTAGCAGGGGAACTTCAGCCTTTGAGTCCAGAAGACACAGAACACAACCTTCTGGAAGATTAAAGTCCAGCCACCAGTGGACACCTGCAACAGTTCTGGCCAGTGTCTTCTACAACCCACAAAGGTCTAAGGTACCACCTGTCAGGATGCAGGAAAGAAAAGTTAAATCAGCACACAATAACTGAACTCTAAAGGAGAAACTTTGCAGTCAGCTTTAAGGCTACATTTCCCTGATTGCAGTATTAAAATATTTTTACCACTTCCATCTTACAGATGTATCTGTCTTAGGTGAAACTATTCAATGTTGCCTTCTGATTACAAAAATATCCATCCTCTTACATCTCACCACAGGAACTACACGGGCAGTGTCTTTGTTTACTCACTGAATTATTTAACTAATTTGATTTTTAAATTGCAATCCAGGAATAATGCAAGCTTATTGATTTCAACTGTATTCAGTCTTGCTTTGCTAGCTGTCCTGTTTTATTTTTAGTTTAGTGACTGTTATTGAAAGTAGCTGAACTTTGGTAAAATACTCTCAGTTTACCTTCCTTAAATGAAGAGACGCTCTGAGGACCTGACTACATTACCAGCCACTCAGCCTGTACGTCTACCCATCAGTGTCTGTTGTATGGTGCTAAGTCTCATCTCAGGACCAAGAGCTCTGTTACTCTCACTCCTCTTTATGGAGCACTAGAGACAAGTTGAGAACTAGTCCAGCCCTATTATAGAGAGGTTTTTCCCTAGCTCCAGCTCTCTGCTCAGTTCACCTGTGCAAATTTCCAAAACAATAACATGACCTGCTGAGGTACAATGCTAGTAGTCAGGTTTTGGTTACACATTCAACACTGTAACTCCAGTCTGTAGAACATCAGCTTGATGACAACTCAGACAAGTGTTTCTCATCCCATTTTTGGAGGCTCCAGAACAACATTAAGAGTTTGCATTTTCCTAGCTTTTCTCTGCCAGGAGAAGGCACAAGCCCCAGCTAAAGGAATCCTCTCATCAGAGTTCACCCATGAATTTGGCAAAGAGGCATTCCCTCTCAAGAGCTACAGAGAAATCAGGTATTAATGCTAGTATGTAAAAAAAAAATAAAATACAAACACAGAAGGTCTCAAAAGGGAAAAGAAAAAGGAAAAAGAAGAAAGATGCTCTGAGGAGGTACATAACCGTTTGAAGGTGGGACTAGTCAAGAAGCTGCAAAAAAAAAAAATCAAAGCTCCATAACTTGGAGGAGACCTGAAGAAACATAGACCTGAAGAGTGGTCCTGGTGCCCTGAAAGCAGACAGCACAGAGGGAAACACTCAGATGTAGATCTGCATGCAGTTTTTCATTGGTTTGTCTCAATTCATTTAAAATTTGTGCTTTATAAAGCTAGAGAACATCTGTTCTAGAAATCTTATGTAGCACTTGTATCAACCTCTGAAATGTCTTTGCAATAACAAAACCTAAAGGTGCACTCAAGTTACTGGAAAGTTTGTAAGACTGTGTAAAACTTTGAGCATCTCGTGTAACTAGACTGCGAAAGGTTGGCTCTCAGAAGAGAGTGACAAACTGAAAATCTTCATACATGCATTGTACCTAAAGACCCAATGGTAAAGCCAATATCTGTATTTGTTCCATCTAAGAAAGCAAAATGCTCTTTAGCATAAATTTTTTAATTATAATAGGACTGCTAATGTTGACTTTTAATTGCCACTGATAACTGAAATTTAAGAAAGGGAAAAAAAGTTTACAGAGGTAACAACCTTCCCTGTATAACATCCCAGTGCTCAGGTATCTCCCATTCCAAAGATGCCTGAGGCCGCTCACTCACCCTTCGGCACACTGAGCCCAGACACCTTCTCTGTGTGTCAGCCAACCCACTCATGATCACCACCCTCTGCAGAATCCACAAGAGCTGCTAAACAGGGGTACCCTAGGCAGACAAACAGGTGCTAAGAGCGGTAATGCTTGCATGTTCTTCCTACCCATGGGTGACTTCCCACACACATCTCAGCTGATTATTTGCAATTCCAATTCTCCATCCCCCTTTGAGAACAAACCAGTAAATGGCTTAGTTGAAGTACAGCTCATATTCGTGAAACTAATGCACAGAAAACTTAGAATCAACAGCCCTTATCCAAAGGCAGCAGCCTATGCCAATCCTAATCTGTGGTGATAATTATCTTCAGGGAACTTAACCCTATCTTCAAAACACAAGAAAGGTGAGCGAATGCTTAAAAGTCCTAAGCATGCAGTTATTTGAGAAGAGTAATGAGTCTTAGAAAGAAAACAGTGAAGCATTCACTAAAAAAAAACGTGGCTATTACCCGTTTTTAAAATCTGTTCCTGTATAATAATTTTAATTTCATTTTAGAAAGACTCTCTGAAGTGTTTAAGCAATTGGACTACCCATTAGCTGTCTCTTAAGCTTTTAATCGAATTTTAACCATAAAATATAATTATAGGCTGTATGAAGTTCATCAGACACATTTCAAAATACCAGAAATAACCTTTAGTATGATTTTAATAGCATCAGCCGGAACCTTTGCAGGCAGTGCCAGTGCCACTGGCTTTCAAATATATTCAGAATAGTTGAGAAGCAGCACCCCTTAATGTGCTTTTTATTGTCATGGAAGGAAGTGGTAGTAATAGTTATTTTGAACTGTGGACATTTTACTGCATTATTCTCTGATTCTAGCCAGAGTAAGAGACTCAATTTGAAATGCATTCTTTCAAAAAAATATTCATTTCTGACCAAAAAAAAAAACCTTGAACTGAACAACTTTTCACACTCATATTGATAGATGGGTTATTTCTCACCTGAAAGCCATCATATTTCTGGTTTAGATTTGTACCTGAGTGACTCAGATAAGGTCAAGCAAGAAACCTGTGGAATTAAACCATCTCTAGCATCCCAAGTTGATAGCTAGAACTGCAAGATTGTCAGTAACAGCCCACATTTCAGGTCACTCTATTACGTTTGGTTCCTTCTATTGCAATGATGCTCTTCAGTGATGGACCTCATGCAGAAGTGTTGAATGGTTCACTCCCAGCCACCTACATAGTTGTCCTGCAAAACTAGGTTGCTTCTTAACGTGCATTCAGTGAATAGAAGGGGACATGCAAACAAGTGATGTGTTGAACAGTCTGGAGTTTAGTGCAGCCCATTCTTTCAAGCAAAACTTAGACAAGATAACCTTGCTGCTAAAATAGATGCTAAGAGTCTTCATGCAAGAGATGGGAATGGGTAAGCATACACACATGCACTCCACTACTAGTTCACTGTAAGCATGGCTTTACACCCAGTTTTAAGCATGTAAATGGGGCTCCGTCTTTAAAAAATTGTGTCTCAGAGTATAAGTATCTTCATGATATTACTAAAGAGAAGTTTCACTTACTGGTCTTGGTAAACTGTACTGATACATTTCTGGTCTGTATGTGGGTACCCACTGTACCCCCCCTCTAGATCGGGTCATGGTACCAGGAGCACTGGTCACAACCTCCGAGTAGGGCAAGTGCGGTGCTGAGCTGTACGCCTCCTGCCTGCTCTGTCCTCCGTGGCCCGCAGAGGCCAGGCTGAAAGCCTCTTCCAAGAGCATATGCATCTGCTGCCGAACCTCATCAATGGAGGGCTGAGAACTTAAAGTTGAGGTCTCCGAGTGGCCTTTGGCCTGACGGGACCTGGCGTAACTCCGAGGCTCGTTGACACGGTCAACATTTGTTTCTTCTATAATTTCAGGCTCAGTCTGTTGGATGGAATAAAAGGACGTATACATAAAAAGCTCTACAAGGCAGTATTTGTGCTGCTTCATGTAAAACATTCTCAAACACAGATGTAACATATAGAAAGTCAGAAATTGTGACAGTATAGACACATGACAGATATTGGAAAGGAGTGACATGATGCAGGCAAGTACAATAACCAGGGACTCAAAGACCCCTTTATAGCCTACATTGTTTGCTGCAAAAGCTAGCAGAGACACTCTGTAGCAGATTAAATTGTCAATGATTCACTTAGAAACAATCAGAATTAATGTTTAAGTACTTTTCTTAGTTGTTAGTATCAATAGGAGTACAACTGTGCCAGGAGGAGTATGTCTCCCTAAATAGTACCATAGCTACGAAGGATCCCTCACAAGGGATTGCTTGTTATAGCTACAAGGACTGAAATTCTTTTGTCCATTCTCACACATTAAGTTTTCAGAAGAATTAAAGTTTAGGAGTTCTCCTGAACTTTCCAACACAATGAGGGCCACCAACAACAATGCCACAAACTAGGTCCTGTCCCTTGCAGAAAATATTCTGACCCCACTCAATTCTTTTATCTAGCCACTGAACAGTAGTAACACAAAAATTTATCTAAAACTAATGTAGGAACAGTGAATGAACTGTAATGAGCAGATAATACTGATGGAGCTTAACTTGAAGAGTTACTCCTAGGATAATTCCTTCTGTAGAGATAAGTACAAACAGAAATCAACCCTCTGACTTTTTTTGCCTGTAACTCCAACACAGAAAAAAATAATCATAATGTATGAACTTGACAGTGAAATACCTAACTTCATCTATTCTGTAAGATTAGTTTTAGAGCTTGCAGTTTTAAAAATACATTTTAAACAGGCAACGTGAAAAAGCAACCAATTCCTTATAATTCTTTAACTGTCAGTAACATGCATTTAAGATGCTAGGATAACTGCATTGACGAATGGGATATGTACCTTCTGCTATATATAGCATGTGGTTAGAATGGTGTTAGCTTTTAAAATAGCCACAAATAAAAGAATACAACAGGATGTTCTCATAAAAATTCCAGCACTATGCTGATAATTTGAGTGCTCTGTAGCTTCTAGGGTGGCATTCATTTTCTTCCCATGTAATAGTGCTTTGCTATACCTGACTAAATGAGTGACTGTGCTTTCAACCTTTTGATCATATGTACTATAAGACAATTATAAACAGATTTCCTCATCTGCAGAGGAAAATATTAAACTGACATTCTTCTTCTGTTATCAGTCATTCACAGAAGAGTCACAGAGTTAGCCTAAAAACTGAAAATAAATTTAAATAAAAGATCTTAATTTGTTTTCTCTCTTAACTGTTATGAGTGTAGCTGTATCTTGTACTTAGCGAAAATACAGTAATAAAAAAAGAAAATTAAGACAACAATTAATATTAGAATTTAATCATAACTTATATGGTTATAGTTACACCGTATATTATTCAAATCCAAAACCTCAAAACGAACTTCAGGCTTTCTAAGTGGTACGTGCATCAGACTGGGGGAGGAATAATGTAATGGCACAACCTTACTTTAAACTGAAAAACTTTACAGGAAATCTTCAACTGAGTATTTTCCCTTTATTTTCTGCCTGCATTTTGATTCCATTGTTATTTTTGTTGTTACAGGGTAGGGTAAATAAAAATCAGGTAAATTTTAAAAATTTAAAATTTTTCATTTTTTAATTTTCATTTTTTAAATGACTATAAAATGCAATGGTATTTTGTATAAGTACAATCAAAGAGCCTCTGAAATCATACAGTCCCGACTGGATGATCAACAATCATGGTTTTTCTTTTCCTCATGACTGTTAGAATGTCAGCGAATGGAATCCCACAAGAGACCTATTAGCACCCAATGCTGAAATAAGTCAGGTTCTTTACTATGGCCCCTTGTAGAAGGCATTAGACCTTCATGCAATGTCTAAAATATATCATATGAATAAAGGATACATATTAGAAGTCAATATTAAGCCAGTTTTGATTTATCAATACAAATGTTGGCATGGAGATTTTGGAGGAGCCTGGTAAAGATTAGTTTCCTCAAGTTTTAAAATTTATTTCATCTGTCACTTTCTGATGTATATAATTTGTTTTCTTATCTATTGAAACACAAATAATAATAATAATAATAATAATCTATAATTATCATTAATAGATGCCATTATATTTTAACATTGCCATTATAAAAATCCAGATACTGTTCATACACATTTACTATATAATACAAGGAACTGGAATTACATGAAGACGGGTAAGAAATTCCTGTACTGAGAGACAAACTTTATACACTTCTGGCATAACTCTGCTACTGCAACTATAGCTGTAAAGTCATTCATGTGAACATTAATCCATAAGCTTTTTGAGGAGTTGCATTAATCTAACTACATCAATAAAAATTACACCAATAAATTCCTTTGTAGACTGATCTCTTAAATATGTATAATGAGATAATTTTCTTCCTTTTACACCTAAAAAAGCCCAAATATTTTCTACCTTGGGATAAAGCTCATTGGCAGACTAGTGGTTCTAGATTCTTTTGTTACAGCATTTGCTGTACTCACCATTGTCTGTGAATGTATTGGGCATAATAAACAAGTTAATAACCAGTTGTTCTCTGGGTACCCAGCCCCCTGAACTAGATGACAGGGAGCGGAATGGACCCCTGTAAACCAAGAGGAAATGGTCAGCAACCTGCTGCACCACCCACACACACATAAGTCTATGAGGCTGGATGCAATCCACCCAAGACTACTGAAGGAAATGGCAGAAGTGCTCACCAAGCCATTTTCCATCATTTATCAACAGTCCTGGCTAAATGGGGAGGTCTCAGTTGACTGGAGATTGGGAAATGCGACACTCATCTACAAGAAGGGCCAGAAGGAGGATCTAGGGAACTACAGACCTATTAGTCTGACCTTCGTGCCGGAGCAGATCATCTTGAGTGGGCTCTTGAAGCACACACAGGATAACAAGGTGATCAGGCCCAGTCAGCACAGGTTTAGGAAAGGCAATTTCTGCTTAACTAACCTGATCTTCTATGACAAGGTAACCCACTTAGTGGATGAGGGAATGGCTGTGGATGTTGTCTACCTAGATTTTAGCAAAGACAGACACCATTCCCAACAGCATACACCTGGAAAAACTGGCTGCCCACAGCTTGGACAGATACACTCTTCACTGGGTAAAAACATGGCTGGATGGCCAGGCCCAGACTGTTGTGGTGAATGGAGCTAAATCCAGCTGGTGGTTGGTCACAAATGATGTTCCATAGGGCTCAGCTCTGGGGCCACTTCTGTTTAACACCTTCATCAATGATCTGGATGAGGGGATTGAGTGCACCCTCAGTAAGCCTGCAGACAACACTGAGTTGGGTGGGAGTGTTGCTATGCTCGAGGGAAGGAAAGCTCTACAGAAGCAATCTGGACAGAGTGGATCGATGGGCTGAGGCCAACTGTATGGAGTTCAACAAGGCTAAGTGTTGGGTCCTGCACTCAGGCCACAACAACCCCATGCGATGCTACAGGTCTGGGGATGAATGGCTAGAAAGCTGGTGGAAAAAGACCTGGGGCTGTTGGTCAATAGCCAGCTGAAAATGAGCCAGCAGTATGTCCAGATCGTCAAGAAGGCCAACAGCACCCTGGTCTGTATCAGAAATAGTGTAGCCATCAAGACCAGGGAAGCGATCATCCTCCTGTACTCAGCACTGGTGAGGCCACACCTTGAATCCTGCGTTCAGTTTTGAGCCTCTCGCTACAAGAAAGACACTGAGGTGCTGAAGTGTGTCCAAAGAAGAGCAATGAAGCTGGTAAAGAGTCTGGAGCACAAGACTTATGAGGAGCAGCTGAGTCAACTGAGGCTGTTTAGTCTAGAGAAAAAAAGGCTGAGGGAAGACCTTATCACTCTCCATATCCTACCTGAGAGGAAGCTGTAGCAAGGTGGGTGTTGGTCTCTTCTCCCAAGTAACAAGTGACAGGGTGAGAGAAAATAGCCTCAAGTTGCACCAGGGGAGATTTAGATAGGATATTAGGAAAAATTTCTTCACTGAAAGGGTTGTAAACCACTGGCAGAGGCTGCCCAGGGAAGTGGTTGAGTCACCATCCCTGGAGGTATTTAAAAGACATGTAGATGTGGTGCTGGGGGACATGGTTTAATGGTGAACTTGGCAGAGTTAGGTTAACAGTTGGACTTGATAGAAATTAAATGTCTTTTCCAACCTAAACAATTGTGTGATTCTGTAATTATTGACCTCATATCCTGACCAGTTTTTAACTCTGAGAAAGAGAACCATGATTCTGAGAAATATCACTAAAACTCATTATGGGGAATGAAATACCTTTAGAAAATTGTAATTGAAACAGTATAGATTTGTTACATAAGAGGAACCAAAAATCCATAAATGAAAAAATCAGTAGTGTGGAATGGCAGTTTTCTGAGCCCTTACTTCCCTCTCCTATTTAAAAGACAAAGCAAAATCATGGAAATCATAAACTCTCATGATTCAGTTGTACATATGTGTCTAGCAGTTCTTACTTATTCTCAACACATATCCCAGGCATACTGATAACAGCTCAAAACAGAAAGAAATCTCATGACTTGAAGATAATATGAGCTATTTGATTCATGAATTTAATTATTTAGAACTCCTTATAAAAAAAAAAATTCACCATTCTTTGGCAGGACTTGCTGCTAAACATACTGGGAGGAAGTCGTTAGCAGGAATCCGAGAAGGCTGGAACCTTTAGAACATCAAAGTGGATGTCAAAAAATGGCACCAGATGTTAACAGATAAAAAAAGAAAAACGACAAAAGATTCAGCATACAAACCAGTCCTTTTTCAGAGCCCTTTTTCACATATTTTAAGAGTTCAGACTTACAGAGGTGTTTAGTTGCACCACTGGCGAGATTCCTGTCAATTCCCTGCAGAAATACAGCTCTAAGTGCCCACCTATCCTGTGGGTATCCTGAGAGACCAAGCCTGTCAGGCACTCGACACAGCTCTGAGGAACCTCAAACAGGAGTGAGGAAAACCAGCCCACGCTAAAAGCTGAGGCTTGGGAGCTAAATTTCAATATCCTGTCCCATTTTCCCCTGGAATTTTTCAGCTTCCAGACAAGAAATACATTCAGAGCTAGAAGAGGTGCACTGCAGTGAATCTGCAGCACATTGGGCAAAAGGAATTTTACATAACTTATCAATAAAAGACTGTGCCACAGACAGTTCACCCAACCGCAACGTTAAAAGAAAGGCAAATGCAAACTCGTGTCTGATGTGTACCTAACTCAGAGTTTGTAATTAGACATTTCAGAATCTGCATAAGCTCATCAATCTACTTTCAAGGCAGTTAACCATTTTTCTTTAGATTAAATTATATATATAGTATAGACACATATATATTAATATATAGCATATTAAAATATAGTTTAAATATCTTCTACTAACTAATTATTGCATATTAATTTTAGACTAATAGCAGAAGGCAATGCCTGCTCCCAGAATGTTTTTGGCATACATTTCACTAAGGTATCACCTATGAAAAACTACTTTTTATTGGCATATTAGGAAAAAACCTTGCTTTCTTGACATATGTTTCTCAGGATACTGACAGAAGCCTCACTTGACAATATTTTTATTAGCTAATAAAGTTCCAATAATAAAAGAAATACTTGAGTTAAAATATATATACAATTTTGTAAAATGTAAAACTTACTTTAACAGATTATACTGTTCTTTTCCCAGGCTACAGCAATGTACTGTAATGCCTAAGAAAGCAGTGAACCAGTCTTCCCACTCACATGGCACAACATGACTCATGCAATCTGACAGAAAGCATGTCCACATGCAGAAAATCATTTAAGAAATCTGACACCTACAACGTGCCCCAAAGAATTCTGAAAAAGATTTAAACTTCCTTGAACACATCCCCTGACCTTGGTACATTCCTTCACCTTGCTGAAAACATGTCCCTGGCAGCTGAGAGACTTGAAAATCAAGCCCTACACAAAATGCTTGTCAGAGTGTAGAGAATGAACAATCACCGTATGAACTTCCTTGTTTTCCAGAATGCTTTAGATCTTTTCCAGGAACTGATCTTCAGGGACGGCTGAGCCACAGCAATTTGTACATACAACAAAGGAATGATAAATTCCACATTATGCCAGTTTGGGGACTAGTTTTATCTTCATTTTGTGTGCACTCAGCGTCAACTTGCACCCAGGGTACGTTCAGACTGCACAAGACAACTGATCTGCCTTGTGTTGGCCGCTTGAGTTCCTTGGACCATAAATGAGCACCTCCTCTGGGTGGTTTGGGTGTTTACCTATTAAAAACTCTCCCAGTTCTTATGTAGTAACAGGAGGACGAGAACAAGGCCAATACCTGTTTTATACGGATTTCCACAAAACACTGACATCTGGACTTAAGTGAATTTCCCAGAAGCTGATTGTTCATTCTTTTGAATCAGGAAAGCAGCATCAGGGGTACAGAACAAACATGGGATTTTAATTGCAATGAAAAAAAACTCAGTATCATGTAAATGGACGCATACTTGGAAGAACTATCTAAATAAAAAAATAAATACTTTGGCAAATATTGAATTTCAAGGTAAATGTGTTGTTTGCATTTCAGACTGTAAAATGATGTACAGCTATAAAGTACATGGAAGAGTCTGCGCTCGGAGTACCCTGAGCCTTCTTCAGCATGCTTAGTGCACATAACTTACTGTAACTTTACACACCATGTGGCATTCTGGCTTGTAACTTATTGATAGTTTCCTGATTTTAGGAGTAAATTAAGACTTTGATGAGTAAATTTCACTGCATATTATCTGATAAACTTACATCATATCCACTGTTACGGATTCCACGCCTAGGTCTTTCTCGAGTCACTAGAAGATCCATCTCAGTTTCTCCCGGGCTAGGACTGTTCAAAGACTGTCTGCTTCTGTATACAGAGCTCTTTATCGGTTGTCTAGAAAACACGAATCAACAAAACAATAAAATGAAAACAAAAACAAAAATCATAGGCAGCCATTTTCAATACTTACATTTACTCTAAAATAATGAGGTTCATAAAAATTACACTTTATTATAGTATATTCTCTTTATGTATATAGAAGTGTTAGAAATCAGTAACGTTAGTAAGAGATCATTAATTTTTTTTACTGTTAAAGCAAATAAAGCAACATAAAAGACATGGACACCACATGTGGAAGCTTACCAGATGCAATATATTCCAAGAAGATATCAGAACTCTTTTAACCTCAGCTGATTTGATTCAAATTAGTAAAAAACAGATAGATTATAAAAAAATAGAGCCTCCCACACACTCAGGTGGGGAGCAGAACTTTTGATTGCTAAACCTGAGAAATGAGAGAGAAGCAGAATAATGCTCCACTGAAACGAACACCCAGCAAAGTGAACGGGAAGGGATACAGGGGTGGGAGGGAAATGCCTGCAAGATGCTGTTTTTAAATAGCCAATTTGGTAACTGGCCACAACTTTATGAGAGCGCTGTACTCCCTGGGATTAAACTGCTTCCAGAATAACTCTGAGCAGCACTGGGGCAAAGGCATTCCCAAGCACTGAGATTTCACCATTGTGTGCTCAGCTGCAAAGGTACTTGAAAGACAGCATATATCTTTCAATATCCAAAATATCCTGTAACCTTTTCAACACAAACATTTCTTTCCTTGTTATTGGTGATACAAAAAATATAGCATTTCTCTGTGATACTCAGAATATATCTGCACATAAACTCTTCAGGAACAGTAGTCAAATTATGATAAACAAAGTTCATGTTTCATCAAGTTGCATCTTTTAAGAAGGATACATTTAAACAAAAAAAGTTTAGGAGATGCTGTTCTCACTGGCCACTAGTCATTTTTTTGAATATTCCAGAGAAGTGATCTTCCCAATAGAGACCAGTAATAGATGAAATAATTACATGTCTCTTTCATTTATTAACATAATGATTACACTGTTATTAAAGCCTGGTATGAAGTTATCTTTGCCTAGTGAGGCACATTTTCTGCATTTTGTTCCATTTTTGCAATTGTTCCATCGAAAATATTAACAACATAGATTTTGATATGAGCTGCTTCTTCAGTGTCTGCAGTTAGGTTAGATGGACAACTGTCTGTACCCGTCAGGATATATTGTCCTTTCCTCTGGCATGTGAAGCCAGCAGTTCCCAGCTAATCCTCACAGACTGACTGGAAACATATCTTAATTTCCTTTTTCCCCAAGGTTGCCTTGGGTAGCTAGTACTACCCATGGAGTGATGTTGTAGCAACGCTGTATGTCCACAACATTATTTTGCTCAGTTATTCCTGAGAAAGTAAAAACATCCTTAATGTGTGGTATTCATCCAAGTACATTTTTACGTTAGACGAGTTCAAAAAGGACAAGTATTTTTTTTTTGCCCTTTGGTTAAATCTTAGCACAAGATTGCTGCTGTGGTAGGTGGTTCAAAACAGTGGTGGAATGATTTTGAGCCTACAGTGAGGGAGGCTCATGAAGGCAATAAATGTCAGTCAGAGCACAACAGTGCTTCAGCCACGACTGATAAATTTGTGGGAATCAAAGAGTTAAAAGCAGAAATTTGGAAGGGGGCTACTGAAGGGAGAAGACTGGGGTGACTTTTCCAACAGTCTCCTGAGCTTGCCAAATAACTTGAGGGAAAATGCAATCTTGTGATAAGATTTGATTGAAGGGGAAAAAATGCTTGTATTAAAGTCAAGTGAGCCTGTGGCCAAGAGCTCTATTTCACTTAATAAGGGGGGTAAAAATAAGGTCTCCAAAGTCTGAAATGTTTGAGATTGCCTCAACTGATTACAAAGAGATTTACTACAATATTTGAGATACTGAAAAGCCTATGACCATTTCTGTAAGTGACATAAGAGAAAACCACATTAAGTAGCCTCTGTTCCACTCAACAATTACAAAGATTTCATAGTTTAACTTCTCAGGAACCATCAATCAAATTAAGTACATTTACTTAATTTTAAGGCAACTTACAAAAGCTTCTATGTGACTCTCAATCACAAATCTCTATGCCCATGTTTGAAAGTCCCAAATGTACTGCCGAAGCAGAACACAAGCAGGGGGTTTGGAATAAATTTCCCTTATAAATACAATCTTGAATAAATTAAAGTGCCTTATCTTGCTTCTTCCAAGTTTACTGTGAATGGGGAACTAGGTTATGCTAAGGCTAATCAGATACGACAATCTTTATGTTCCTACATTAGAAGTCTCTATAATTTCATACAGATTTCACAATAAGTCTATAAAAACACTTAGTTGATGCAGTTGTTATGCATTTTCTAAGGAATTCAAACATACAGCTCTTTAATACATGCAGATTCTTGATCTGATTACAAACTATTAAAGCAAACCCAGAATAGTACATATCATCAGTAGACTCTTAAAAATTGCCTTGAGATTCCCAATTAGCTCATTTAAGAAAGCTTTACTAATGAGAAAGGAGGTGTGAACACTAAGAACCGTCATTCAAATGGGTTATCAAGTGCCTTCCGGAAACACAACTGGAACGTTTTAAAACACAAATTTTATGGTATAGAAAACTCAAAGATAATAATAGCACAAAGGTGTTTGATCTTGAACAAATCAAATTATTTAGTCGCAATGTTTTGCAACTCACTTTTAAATACAAGTTAAAACATTCCAAAAGTAAAAATTATCTTGAATAACAATCAGCTGCACCTTTTTTTTCTCATATATTTTGGAAGTTCTACACTTATTTAAGGCAGTGGTATATACACAAACCAGAATAGAATGGAAAAGACCTTTTCCCTAGAAACCCTGAAATTTTCAACTTACTCTAAGTGATATTATTTTTTAAAAAATAAAACACGTTTTTTCAGGTTTTAATTGCTGTAACCGTAATGATACAAACCAGAAAAAGCTAGAAACCAAATCTTTTCAATTTTATGCTAACCTAGATTACTTTAAAAGCAAAAAGTACTCTTATACTGATTAATCCATCAATAACCAAAACCCACATTACCTCGTAGTATTATACAAGTTTTTCCTCCAGTAGTGTGTCATTTTAGTCATTTTGGTTTTAGTTGGAAAAATGAAGAAAATAATGTTGCCGTGTGTGTTGCAGCATATATCAAGGTCAGTTCCAGGTCTTAGTATGGAAATGTTAGCATAGACTTTGGAATTGGTTTGTTTGCAAACATCTGTGAATTTCATTAAGTGCTTTGTGGCTTTACACAAAGGGCATCAGAAATGCTTCTTCTCTCTTCCTATGTAGGGATACAAGCTATATATTTAACAAGTAAATGCAGCATTCAATCTTTTATGGTTCAGCTACACAGTGAAATCATTCCTCTACAGCAGGATACCTGCCTTCAAGCAGTTTATATCATGCCAGCGATCACTATCTCAAATAGACTATGACAGGTTTACACAACACATTAGAAAACACGCAGGAAAAATATATTCCGGGACATTTCAGCACATTGGCACATGAACAAACAAACATCAGTATATTTAACAAAAAGCAGATGGCTAGCATTAAAGCTTCATGTGTAATGTTTTAAACATTTCCTACATGGCATGTGACTCACAATAAATATGCAAAGTAATGCCTCGGTGCTTCACTACATGTACAGCACACAGTCTTATCAAAGTTTCTAACGTTTCATTTATACCTTCTGGACAGACTGTGCAGACAGAGCAGAACTCCTGCATACTCAGTGTTCAGTATCTTACCTTTTCAGCGCACTCAGAGCAATTTATTCCTCCCTCACCAGAAAAATGCACAAAGAAATGATGCCCCAGACCCTCTAGCAAGGACGTAACATACAGTTAAGTTAGCACTTTTTTCTTCATGGACCACTGCAATGCTGGGATACAGTCCATCAGGAGCAGTGTCCCTTGGCCATTTAACTCTAGACCTATGGAAGTTCATCTGATCACAGCTTTTGCCAATATTCTGAACCAACACTGCTTTTATATTTCCAATTACAGTCTTTTTCATTTCTGAGCTCCAAGAGTAATTGCTGAAGTTGTATTGTGCGCAACGATCATGTCACCACTGATGCTCTGATTGCAGTCATGATTTACTCTCCTAAAGAAACTTTGGTCTGAACTTTCCAGGACATAGGATACACGACTGTGCCTCTGTACATTTCCAGAGGAAATGTATTCCTTTTTCTCTCATGGATAAACTGCTGCTGGTCCCTGACTACAGTAAGAACCACAGCCCTTGCAGCACGAGGTGCAACAGCAAACACACTCTTATAATCCTTCACACCTCTACCACCCCTGAGGAAGAGAAATCTGCATCCTGTGCCGTTCCTGGGGTAGGACTGGTGTGAATGCCTCTTTTCAATGTGTCAGCTTGTGCTTCAGATAGCACCAGCAACAGAGTGGGTCCACCCACCAACCCACAGTAGGCTCAGTCAGAGGCAGCATGTACACTCCCCCCTCATTTCTAAAATAGAGAGAGGAATACTACTGGTGAGCCATCTTCAAGAGTCAGTGAAGTGTTAATCAAACATTAGTACTGTTACACAATATGCCAGCTTCACGTCACAGATATAAGAAAATTATAAATTTCTCTGTTAAAGACAGAGGAAGATCACCAATAACAGATATACACACATCCTTACAACATCATTCCTGCAGGACTTACTGAAATACATAGACCAGGTACAGGTTGTGTTATCTTATGACTACTGCAATAGTTATATGCAGACAAAAATAATGACAAAACAATAACACCACTGAACTCTGGAAAATAATGAATTCAGATGCTAACTTCCTGGCTTAAGTTTGATCTCAGTATTATCAAAAAACTTTCTATGACTTTTTCTACCTACCTTACTTGGAAAATGACTCACAAGGACTTGCAGCAGCCCCTTCTGTTAATTTTCTGTCTTTCCATTCCTTTCTTTTTAACCACTTTGCAGTTTTACCAGATAACACATTTTCATAAATGATCATGGGCTATGTGAATGTTTTTTATATATAAGGAGAGACCAGGTGACCATAAAGGAAACAGTAGACTCATTAAGAATAGTCCTTTTGATTCCCTACACCCCTGGACATAACTTTCCTCCAAGATGAAGAACCACATATAAAATTCTCACCTGCTCTTAGGCTCAGCAAACGGAGATGAGACATCTGCATCTGGATCCAAAATGTGGTCAAGTTCTTTCTGGTTTTTCTCATACATCCTTTTTCTCTCTGTCAGCCCCTTGTTGTTATCAACCTGCGGAAAATCATAGTACCCCTTCCTCTTGGCTTTCAAGCGCAGCTTGTTGCGGTAATGTTCTATATCAGACTTCTGCTTCAAAGCCTTGTTCACCTAAAAGCCAAAAAGATATTTAAAGGATGGTGCTGGGCTGGCTACTTTCAAATGGAATTGTTAGAGTGTGTTTGATGCACTGCATGTGTCATCTTACTGAGCGCTTTTTGTACCACACCCTGCCATCTGTAAGCAGCGAGGAACTGCAAGTGAACAGAGTCGCTGCATTTTTATGTCTTGGCAGATGGTTAAATAATTTTAGCCTAAAAACTATGTACCATCACAACAGTGACTCAGATACACCCACTGAAGAAAAACACTGATGATGTTAGCCTATTGTCGTGACCCAATGCCGCACTTGCTTTTGGGTGCCATGGGGAGAACTTACTGATGAAAACTCTTCTAGGGCCCATTAAGTACAGAGACATTGCCCTTGACTACACAAAATTTTAAATAAGTCATCACTGATGGCTGGGATAGAATGTCAGAGAAATATCTTCATACACTCCTCTTATTTATATGCTTCCTTAGAAATCTGTTAAGGGCCCCTGTCAGAGACAGGATCCTTAAATAAGCAGGTGTTTGGTCTGACTTGGTATAGATCAGGTCCCATGGATGCTCCCAAGTATCAATGAAATTTCTCTCCTGCTTCAAATTGTCAGTTACAGGGAAACAAGCAATTTACTTGGGCTTTCTGCTTCCAGAGGTCAATACTACAGTCTTCTCACAAACTTAAAGAAATATATGTACAAGAGAGCACACAGAACCGGGATCATCATCCTGTTTACTTACAGAAAATAGATGCTGAAATCTATATACGCCATTCTCTGAATTTGGAAACTATATGGCATATCAGGGCTTAAAATACAAATGAAATGGAGTACAACAGACCCATGTGGAAAGCCTGATGACACTGCCTTTTACTGTGGCAGTAAAAGACTGGCAGCAGCCCTCTCTGTTGCTTATAACCAGCATTGGGGAGATTCTGGCTGATCTTTAAATGAGTGTTGCAGTGTGAGTTTGCAAACAAGACATCTATTTGGCTTGTCCCCATCATGTCTAACAACTGTATAAAAGCCTTAGTGCTTTGTAAATGGACAAGTCTTGATTAAATAGATATAAAAACATGAATAATCATACAAGTGTTGGAACCAGAGCATGGTTTTTGGTCAGTGGCACCTAGATCTGATGCTTGTGTTATCCCACTTTGTTCCCAGGAAACAACCTTACCCTTTGTGTGCAGGCTGGAGTGCAGACTGAGCAAACCCATGGTCCTGTTGCATTCCCTCTTGCTCTGAATGCCATGCATTGCTCAGTACAGAAAGATCAGCTTGACACTCAGATGACCTATATATATTTCCACGCTCAACCACAGAATTCATGACCTTATTCTGCTCTCAGCCTTCACTACTCATTTTATTAAAATGAATACAATAGGAGAATATTTGGAAGGTAGGAATATAGAAAATTGCGTCTTCCAAGGTCACATGCATCCATAGGCACATTGTGAAGGGCAGATCTTAAACTATCAGATCTCTGAGCCCATGATGCTAATGGAACTTAGTATAACATCAGGGTGAAAAGCTCCTATCTGTCCTCAACTCTAACAAGCTTAAAATTGTTCCACCTGTGGATGCAGCCAAAGAAACACCTAGAGATATTATCGGATAGTCCTTACCTCTCCATTGATGATAGCAGATTCCTGGCTCCTATCTGATGCAGCATGAACAGCAGGCAGTGCGACAGGTTTTATAGCTATCAGCTGCACTGATCCAGAAGAGGTGTCGAAGGGGTCAATGGCAGATTTGGCAATGTTATCAAAGAGAATGCCTCCTTCCTCTTCATCACTTATGGGCACTAAAGCATATCAAACTCATTCAGCATAAAGACACAGATATTTTTACTGCATGTTCAAGGTGAAATTCAGCAAGCCCATGCTTTAGATTAATGACATGCTCAATAAACTTGAGGAGCAGACCTGGGAGACCATTACACTGAAAAATAATGCCATTAGAATACAGACAACATTACGTATTCAAAGGGTTATCTGGCAGTCTCCCAAAGAAGGTTTGATTTCCAATCTGCTCTAATAGGATGGGGGCGGGGGGGGGGAAGGAGAATAATAACAACACAGAAAATTGTATGAAAATTACAATGAAAGTCAAAGTATATGGTTTTCTAGGTTTCACATGGAAAAGACGTTATATGCGAATAAATACACACACAAATCTCCACAGGCCAGGCATTAGTAGTTACACCTGATCTAACCCAAGAGTGAAGCTTTTTTGTGTGTCTTATACTTTAAAAGCATGGCCTCCTCAAAATCTGAAAAATAAACCTACGGATTTTTGCAAAAGTTAATACTAAAAATGCCATCTGTTAAAATGAAAGCACTACTGTTGCGCGTTAAAACATGTTTAAGAAACTGATGGTGTCCAAGATTTTTTGGTTTTTTGTTTTGCAAAGCTGTACCTCAGGTGGCTGCAAAGTTAACCATTAAGATTTCTTAAAAGACAGAGGACTTCTGAAAATGTTTAAAATTAAATAGCATGGTAAAGCATCTTTAGGTTTAGATTTCTATATAAATTGATAAATCTTTCAAATACAATTGGGTCCTTTCTCCTTCAAATTTTGTTTGTAAACCTCCATCACCTTGCCAGTTGTTGAATCATTTTTCCTCATTTTGGAATAAAAGAATGACTCTAGAGCACAAGCACAAATTCTACAAAGAGATTCTTGCAAACATTTTTGAATAATTATGCTATTAGAGGGAAGAATGTTTGCTCTATCTTCTAACTGACAGGAGCAGAGATCCTTTGCTAAAGAACAAAGTGGTCTGCTCTAAATTTATTTCCTCTGAAAATACACTCTGTTTTAATATTTAATCACGGCACAAATTACAATGGACTTCTATAAATTAGACAGCCAATTATTTTGGTAAGAAAATATTTGACAGTGGTAACATAAAATATGAACCCACTTAGTAAGCTCATTATCTGTCTGTACTCAGTGTGGACTGGAGTTGACACTACTTGAGCTTTTGAGAAATAGGTGGGTTAAATCAGTCTGTCATTAAATATTTTCCCTCCAACTCCACAGAACTGCCCAAATAACAACGGTCTTTAGTTGGCCTGAAATCCCATTGTCCCTCCTGTGGTCATTCAAACACTCTGAATTTGTAGACTCACAGGAGCCCGCGAATCACAAGCCTGGTTCACTGAAACTAATTGCCAGACTCCCACTGATGACGATGATGCCAGGACACCACACCAGCAAAATCAGGTGAGGAGATATTTGTCTGTCACAGACCACATTTGAACAGAAGACATTTACACTACAATGACAATAAAAATGAAGCAAGACTTTCTTCCCTGGGGGCATTTTGAATCAGTTTAATTCTCATGAAAGCCACTGGGTGCCATTCTGGAAGAAGGGTCTTGTTTGTAATTCACCGCTGAAACTTCCACGCTACTCTAACAAGGTACATCCACCGTTACATTCTCTCCAAGAGAGAAAAACTTCATCTGAATTGTAGTTTTCAGTGACAAAGATGGTCTCTCGTCACAATTACAGCTCAGGTGAGTCTGGAAAGTTTCTCATCAGTAGTCCAAGTACCAAGAAGTTGTGGAATCCTTTCTTCTTGGCTGCCTGTCTCAGTGTTTGCCCAAGCCAGGTATGCCCAAACACCCTGGCTAAGCATCAACTTGCAAAACATGATTCTTTCCAAACATCCCCTATGTAGCCTACTTCAAGCAGTAAGCACCAAGAAACGCAGCTGCATTTCCACCCCAGTATTTCAGAAGGACTGCGCTTGCTGAGACCTCAGCAGTGATCTCCAGGCACCCACAGAGAGCATGACTAGCTACAGATGCATGGGTTGTCTCCTCAGACTTCACTTAGGATCAGAAACCAGGAGTTTTGCTTAATTAAACAGAATTCCTCTGGTTCAAAGACTCACTTAAAAAAGAAAAATTAAGGATAAATATAATCAGGAATCGCAGACAACAGCTGCTTCTGAGGTGGCACATTAACACCAAAAAGGAACCTTAGTATCACCCTCTCATCAGTGAGCACATCATTTGCATCTATTGTAGTGCAATTGGCATGGAAATAATAGCCAAATGGGAGTAGAAACGGGGAAAGTCAATTCCATGTTAGCTTAGCATTTGTTCATTAACTGCTATTTATATACAGAAGTAGTTTTTTCCATTGCCATTCCATTTTTTTCACCAGTGAGTGTGATAAAGAGAGCCTGTGATCTGCAGTTACTGGCATGCTGCTATAGTTTGTATTGGCAGAGAACCATAAGCAAGTACTGTGGGAATTTTAATATTTGCTCCTACCCATCTCTTTCCAAGAGAATTTACAAGTGTTTGTAAGTGGTTGAACCACAGCAGTTTCTAAGCTTTAAAAAACAAACCAAAGGTAGCTCAGAGAACAGTGAAAGTCCGGGAATGTTTGTTTCTGCTGCGTGTCCCTGTTCTTCTACTCTTGCTCACACTGTCTGTGTGCACACATAGTGAGACTTAGAAGTTCAGCAGCAGAAAAGGACAAAAAAATGACTTAATCACCTACTTAAGTTATTTCCCATCTCTGAATCATCTTGTTCTAGATAATTCATGCCACATGATCCATTGAGATTGAATTACTCTTCCTAATATTCCTGCGACTGAAGTACATCCAAAGCAATCATTTATTCAGGTTGAGTGTCAATTGCAGTGAAGATCAGCATGGCACTGGGTTTTGAAGAGCAGGACCATCACTGAAGCTTTATCTCCACATCACTGCAGCTATTATTACAAAAGATTTGTTAGATTAAAGCTGCTTCAGGGATGCTATCCTCAAATTTCAGTGCAGTTCTGCATTATTTCCAGCCAATGATGCCAGCAGATGGTGCTACTCACTCGTGCCATTGGTACTCCAGCCAGTGGAAAAGGGGCTGTGGAACTGTAGCTCTGAACAGTTAAGAAACAATTAGGCACATGGAATACTCCATTATCTAGTTATTAATTTATATATTAAAAAAATAGAAGTTATATTTTTGTCAACATAAGATTTCAATATGCAGGCCACACAAGATTTCTTCACCCTCCCTCTTTCACTCCACCATGTCTTCCCTCCCTTCTTCCAAATCAAAATACATTGGAAGGGAGAAAAGAGAAACTGAATTTAAATTACCTGCAGACCAGGTAAACCAATAATGGAAAAATAATTTTCATTTTAAAGAAACTCTCTCTAAATAGGAAAAAAAATATAAATAGAAAAAAAATCTATAGGAAAAAATATGTAAAATATCATCTAAATCATTCAGTTTGTCAGCTGACAATATCCAGAAAGACATGAACAAGAGCTCTTAGCAATAAAGAAACATGATTCTGAAGGAGTTTATGGGCCTGTAAGTAAAACACCAGTTTCCTAACATCAGTATACAAAACTATTCAGGACTGAAATACCTCTCTATAAGACACTGCAGTGTAACACATCCTCTTTCTAAAATACACCCAATTGTGAGACAGCGTGATTCTAAGCCTTCCATGAAACACACAAATACTACATTTTCAGAGAAGCAGACAGCTTGCAGATGAATGAAAGCAGCTAATGATTCCTCCTGGATATTATTTTCTCATATGCAAAGTCTGTTAAAAGCCAGGCCACACATCTCAGGTGTTTGAGTCCTGGGTTTGCCTGGGATCCTGAAACAAGAATTACCTGAACTGGTATTTGCAGATTCCTTTATGAAACTGTATACATGGGGTCTCTACTTCTCTATTAGTTAGTTTCTTCTTTCACTTTCTGTGAAGGCTTCTTGTTCTTATAAACAGAAACAAGGATATCTCTCTCTGTGATTATGTCTTCTCCAACCACATCTGTCTCGTCTATTTAAATATTGAAGTCTTTCAAAATGAGCCATGCATGTCATAAGATTTGTAGAAAATCCAGCAGCCCGTCTTTGTTGGCTGGCACTTCTTTAATACCATCCTAAGCATGTTCAATAATTTAAAAAAACTGCTTAACTGACAAGCACGATGACTATACAAAGAAGACAGGGAAGGCATGTGAACCTACAACAGAAAACACTTCTTTAAGAGAGTAGTGCTCTAAGACTTTTGAAAATCTTTGCACAAACACTTTTCTGTTTGCACAACAAAACCATTCATTTGTCTTCTTAAATGCTGACATAACAGTGAAAAATCACGACCACCCAGAATGCCACTGGATCTGATGGCATGAAGATCTACACACTATTTGCACTGTTGCCTGGATAACAACTGCTGTCAGACTCAATTAAGCAGCAGAGTAAAGCTCATCCGGACAGGAAGGTAGATGTGAATTAAGAAATATTTAATTGTGCAACCACCTGCAGATCCCAGTTCCTTCAGAGCGCTGATGCAACCGGCACCCTAGCAACAGAAGATAAGGTATTTTCTTGCCATGAAAAAAAGCAACCAAAAAATCAGACAAGCAGAAAAAGCAACGTGGGTTAACCATGCTGACCTAAAAGAGGTGATACAGAAAGTATTTTCCACTTATTACTTGCAAGTTCTACCACACCTGTGAATACAGAACCTGGATGGCCCCAGTCACACAGTATGGACAGCTCAGAGGTACTGTGTGTTCTCCCACTCTGTCTCTGGGGAAAGAGGCGGTGGAGAAGTAGCATCTTTTGTTTTTGTAGAAATGTGAAAAGGCTCAGAAACACGGCTCAGAAGTTCACAGAACAGGTTACAACACCTAGCTGGACTGTCAAAACAAGGTGGAGAAAGCAGCAGGAAATGGTATTGCTGTGTCTGAAGAAACGAAAGGTTCACTGTCACCAGCAAGATGCCAGAAGGGTCACAGTGATCTCTATATTTAAAACAAACAAAGACAAAAAAGCCAGCGGAAGAAATGGAAACAGCATGGGGAAATATTAGACTGTGTCACATAAGCTGAAATCTTTGGAGAATAAAAAAATAATAAAAAATCTGCATGTAAAACTTTCAAGAGGCTCAAGGAGAATAGAAACTGGTGCCAACACAAGGGATTTTAGCTGAATGAGTGGATTTTGTTAATTCTACACACACACACATTTCTACACACACACCCATGGTTAAACGTCAATGGCTTCAGAAATGCCTAGGAGTTTACTGAGGGGGGGAGGAGTTAGATATAGATTCCAGATAACACTCTTTCTGAGGCAAATGAAACTAATTCTTCAGGATAAGAGAATGAATGATGTAAAGAACAGACTCCTGTCTCTACACCATAAATTCTTCCTAGCACTCTGATTTCTCCGCCTTTCAGAGACACGGGCATCACAAAAGGGAATCGTTTCACTTCAAATCTGCACATCCATTCCGTTGCAGTTGTCTGGGCTCCTTCCATACTGTAAAGGGAAAGGTAAATACTTCTTGAGCAGAAAGAGCTGTCCTAATTAGCTGTGACCCTATGGAGTTAGTAGAGAGCCTATCTGGTTGGGTTAGATTAGGAAGCCAATTTTAAAGGACCAGAACTCGGCAAGATGAAGTCCTTTCTATCCTAATTTGTATTTCACCCCACCCAGCACAGACAAGGCAGATGAATACTGGTGGATGTTTGCTAGGATATGCCAGATCCTCCAGCTAACTCTGTGTCAAAGCAGACTGCTACTCTGCTGCCGCTGGATTCAATTGCTGTTGCTATATTTCATTTTCATTTGAGTCACTACAGACAACTGCTCAGAAATTCAGAAAAGCTGGCTCTGACACTGAGCTGCCACATCACCCAGCGTGAAAACTGGTGGCCCACACTTCTGTAGAATGAAGGAAGCAGTGCATCATAGCTTGGCTGAGTTGCATCAAAAAATCCCTTTTGTTTTAGCTAGGCCAATAATACAGCCAAGTTTTCCTCCCTGGTACTTTGGTCCTAGAGGCACCTGATTTTCAAACATCCTCACAAGGAACAGAAGGTAAAAAATAATTACAAATTCATATGACAGCTTCTGCCTGGACAGAGAAAATTATAGTCCTAGAGCCTGATATTTTAAGAAAAAGCGAGGCCTTTGCCTGAAGGAGTTCTGAGAAGTTATATCTACTTCTGAAAACAATGTCCAAATGCTTGGAAGATGAGAAGTGTTCCAGCTGGAATTCCTAGGTGGAGGAAAGGAAGGGTTCTTACACAAGTCTAACTCTTCGGAAATATTCACCTGTGATGTGTGTCTTTTTGTGATTATGAGGTTCAAAACTGGGCTCAACTGTAAGAGTTCTCAGCCCAACAGGTATGAAGCAAGTATAAAGTTATGTGCTTCATTAAGAACTGCTAGCAAATGAAAGCTTTCCTTTTTCTCAAAACAAGCAATCATTTGCTAATGGGAAAGTTGCAAGAGCAAACACTTAAAGGTTGGAAAAAATTACCTAGGTAACTCTCACTGCCTTCATTTTGTGAGGAGCTGGTGAAAGGGAACTTTTTATTGCAAGCTACTATAGTTCTTTAAGCACATGTGGGTTCAGTCATTTGCTTCTCCCTGAATGATGTGAGGCCTGATAAAACGATAGGTGAAAGTGCTAATATCCTGTTGTTCTCTTCCACACTCTCTTACAACCCCATCTCAGAAATTGCAAGTACCTCTGTTGGCTGATTCATTCATCTCACAGTCCTCCAATGTATGCAATTGGGCACTTTTTCAAAAAGAGTGTTTAATTCTTTCTTCTTTTTTTGTTAAGTGCCCAAAGTAAATGAAAGCACAACTCACCAACTTTTAGAAAGGAATTTTTCCATTAACATACTAATAAGCATTTCCCAAGAAAAACAAAATGAAAAAACATCCAATTATCTTACGAAAATTTATCTGTTTGTCATACAAACAGATATTTTATTCATATTTTCTGTAGAAATAAGGCTGAGCTAAAGAGTTCTCCTGATCCTCTAGTGCATCAGGTGCTTAAGCCAAGCCTGTCAGTCTATGCTAGTTTCATAGTGCTCACTCTCAGCCCTGACACACTCTATTTGGAGTCAATCTTGATACAAGCCATATAGAGTTTATGTATTGAGGTAACATCCAGTGCTGTCATTTTTCCATGTAACTAAATGTCAGCAAGAAAGAGAATCTAAAATTGGTCTGTAACTATGGCAACTAATGAGCCATTCTAACTTGGAGTCCCCAAATCAAACATGTGACCATCAAGGGATTTATCCCAGTTTTGAGATGCTGCTTTTCAGAGAAGAAAATATGCTGCTGGTTTTTCTGACATGTGCATTAGAGGCATCAGCCTACAGCCAGGCTAGAGACTTGGAGCAGGTTCAGACAAACAACTAGGAGAAAAACAGCTTCTTCTTAAACTGGAAGGAAAAATAGCCAACATATTCTATTGATGCTAATCATGCTGGATAAAGATAAAACCCTGCAAAAAGAACAAAATATCCAAGATGAAAACAATGTTTGTAATAATAACACTGGGGAACAAAGCATAAGCTCTGTGATGAAAAGTAATGGGTGCCTTGATTATATTTTTTTTTAAATTTCAACTTCAATAGGCATTTGGGATCACACAACTCAAAAGTCAAAAACACATCTGTATATGCATCCAAAAATAAATGTGGACCCAGCTCCGCAATTCTGGTAAGAAGGAGGCCATTTTATTTCCCATGGTCACATCTTCTACCTCAGAAGCTGTTCTCAAAGGATTGTATCAGAAAACACAGAAAACACTCTTAAACATATCTTAAAAGATACGCCTACAGCTAAAAAGTCCCCATCTCTTTACTAGGGAACAACATGTTTATTCCCCATCACATCTGTGCCTGGAAACTACCAGGCAACCAACCTTTGTAGTCAAGTGAAGGAAGGTACTCCAGAAGTAGCTGAAATCTCTACCAGAAGGCTCTGCAGAAAAGATGTTTCATGCACAGGTTCCTTCAAAGCCTGAACAGTCAGATGGAAACTTATTTTGTACATCCGCTATACTATTATTTTTTAAACAGGCCAACCCATCTTTTCCTTTCTCCTACAGAAGCTCAAGATCTTGCTGCCAGCATGCAGCAGGAACAAACAACAAGTAACCATACTTTGAGTGGATTATACATTAAAGATGTTTTCCTAGATATCATTTAGCTCCATTGCTGCTCTCAATGAGGAGCACCTTGACCATATAAACTAACAATGTTATTCAGGCTTTTTTTTCAGAAAACAGAAGAGAGAAGGTAAAATAAACACATAAATAAAGATTATTAGTTTTCCATATAATTTGAAAAGTGTCTAGTTATCGTTATCAAGTAAAGTTGAAAATAGAATTATAATGAAATTAAGATTTAAAATCTAAAGCATTCCCTTATACCACTTTGAAGGTTTCTTTAGGTAGCATGCAGATGTTCTAGAAATGCACTACAGTTCAAATCAGAAAAGAGGATGTTAGATGTTAGTCTTTTAACAAAGAAACTTGAAGTTCTTACCAATTTTCTTTGAAGATTTAAAACCTAATAAAAAAAAAACCACTAAATTTTTTTTCTCTACATACGTAAACATCATCTGACACTGGTTTTGAATATTGACTTTCCTGGGTAGAGGAGAAAAAAAAAGAGTGTAAATTACAGCTTTTAACACTGAAAGCCATAGATGATGTTGTCTTGTAAAATCAGCTACATCTGAAACTATGAAAAAATAATTATGACCCTCGAAACTTAGAACAATGAAATATTGTTATGCTGTCTATGGCAAGAAAAAGACCTCCGTGAAAGATCAGTCAGAATACTTATTATTACAGGTCTGGAGTAATCAATAACGTCTCAGTCTGTCAGAGGAAGACAGTGCAGGTGACAAACACATAACAAAAGAAAATTAACAACTTCACTTCTTCATGTGTGAACTTGCAAATGTGCATAAAATCTCAGTGAAGCTAATTTAAAAACAGGGTACTACAGTTATATCAGAGATACAGTCCCCACAAGATGCAATGTTGTGTAGTACGTGGATGGAAAGAACAGAGGACAGTTAAAAAACACCATATGATTTGTCTGTACGGAACAAAGGCCAGCTCTGGTGCTAAGTATCTGTCTCTGTATGGCACTGTGTTCCTGCTAACGCAGCAAAGCCTTTGCATGACACTTTAGTATTAGGCCTAACGATCATCAAAGGATGACACGATTTGATTCCAGGACTGCCTCCACAGAGATTACTGAAGTGATTTATTGCATAAAGGAGAAGAGATCTTACACTAAGATTTTCTCTTTATCCAAGTCCTCCTTTCCACACTTACATTTCTAACAAAGAAGAATAACAGACACGTGTTCGTGGCACAATCTGACGAGACCATATCCAGGTTAATTTCCTCTCTTTAGAGGGAAATGATAAATTGTTTCAATCACACAGTTTTCTATTCTTACAGAAAATATAGTTATGGAAGCAAAGTTATAACTCAGGAGAAATAAGCAAAGGGATAGACAAAAGAAAAGCAAGGAAGAAAGGGGATTGCCATCTACTCTTTTCAGATGTTCCTGATTCACCTCAAGTCACAAGGTCACTGCCATCAGCCAAGCGCTTGCCACAAACATTGATTGTAACATCCTACGTGTATCAGGAAAAGCTGTCAGTAAGTGATAATTACAAAAAGGTACGATCAGGATGATAAGAGATGGAAATTAAAGCTCTAGGCATGTCACACTTTCTCAAATTAATTTTTACATAATTAATTCATCTATATCAGATCTGGGCCAGCTCAGCAACAACAGTAATGGAAATTAATATCTTAGGGCTTTACACAGGGAAAAAAAAAAAGCTGTAAACCCTGTCCACTTACTATACAGCATCGTGTCTTCATTATGTTTACTGGTATTTAAAGAGAAAAAAAAGGAAAAGAAAAAAAAGAAAACTTGCTAAGGCCCACACAAAGAGTGAAGACAGTTCTGTTTTGTGTGAGGCTGAGAAACAGATATAGCAGTAAAGGGAAAGAAAGAATGAAAAAACACAAACCAGCTACAAACAGAAAATGTCTAAGTGCTGCTGAACGTACAGGAAGATGTTATCAACATAGCAAGTGCCTGCGAGGGTATGGCTACAGGGGCAACCACAAGCAGCATTCACCAAGGAGCACTTCTCACCGTTTCTTTTCCTTGCTTCGTCTTTTGTCACTTTTTGCGGTGCCATTACTTTCTGGAGGGAGCTCCGGCTGGAGCTGGGCTTTCCAGACTCATTGCTGATGATGGAGCCATTCTGACTCGGAGACCGGCTGCAAGTAACCATAGCAACAAGGGAGGTTGTGAGTTTTTCTTTACAAACCTCATTTCAAGGTTATTTCATTTACACAGTTTGCATCACTGAGTTTTCAAGTCTGATTTTGTACCAAAAGGAGACAAAATATAAACTGCACAGAAAAACACAGTAAAGGCAGGAGCGGTGTGACAGCAGATGAACACCACTTCTCAATTAGCTCAGGGCTGATAGGCATCTTAGTGGCATCAAAAGCAAACACTTTCTCATGCACAACCCCGACAATGACAGAAGCGGCACTGCAGAGGACAAAAAATCCCGTTATCAATTCAGTGTAATTTATACAGCTAAAACAAAACAGCCTTTTGTTTTATATACAGGACTAAACTAATTCTTTTAGTATTTAGCCTGCATTTTGAATCACAGAAGGGACTTTTACAGGCCATCTAGTCCAACCCTCCTGCAGAAGCAAGGACACACCTGATTGTTTTGTCAGCCACAATGCAAAATTCACTCACTTTATGTATATACATATGCAACATGGTAAGAAAGTTCTCCTTTTTTTCCTTTTGCACATAAACTAATTTAACCAGCACCATTATTTGCTGAAACTCCTAAGAAAATGCTTGTTTTACTCAGCAATTGCATATCCTTGCCTTGAAACTGGTCCCTGCACAGGGTGAGGAGGCAGGTCAGAGCAGAAACGCTGTAAGCATTCAGTCCCAACAAAGAGTAAGAACAGAAAAAAGCAATGTAACTCTGGGATGCACTGGGAGCAAGCTCTCAGCAGAAGTTCTCTTCTTTTTGGGGTGGGTAAATTACTCAGTACATTAGGAAAGCAGGCCAAAGTAGAAAATGGTAAATCTGCTGATGCTCCACATCCAGACATGGCGTCACATGTTTCTACACATGAACCTTGCCACAACAAGGATGAAAACAATCAACAGGACCCATACAGTTAGTTACTCATGCAATCTATCTGCAATCTGTCACTGAATCCTCATGGCCAATGACAAGATAATGTAAAGAGGCTGGATTGGAGGAAAAAAAATGGACTTAGTCACAAGGACTTTCACTTACAGTGAAAAAAATCAAATCAAGTTCTATTGCTGTCACAATGGCTTTATATCCAGAAAATGGTACGGAAGAAACAACTGCAAAAAACATCCTGTAAATTATTGCCAGATTGAAACATTCATTTACTTCTAGTTCTGACTGCCCTGTCTGGTGTAAGCAGAGAGAATTTACTGTGGTGTAGAAAGGACAAGTACGAGAAAAGTAATTCTCAGAGACTCTCTTTTGAAGATAGCCTGAGTGGAAGTACACACAGTTTGAGACAGGTTCTTTCAACCTACAGGGCTTTAGTTGAACTCAGCATGCAACCCAGCTCAGCCAAGCCCAGCCTGGGGATTTTCTTGTGAAACTCTATTTAGAACAAGTACTCTTGAAAAGTAGCGTTTCTCCATTATAAACCTTTCTGTCACTGCTAATAAATAATCTCAGCCCAGCAAAAAAATTCATCCAGGAACAGACCAATATCTGAAGATGTTCCACTTGGGAACAAGGAAAAGATGCACGCATGGATAAATTGCACAATGATTTCTGCTGGCACTAATGGGAATATTCATCCTTTTAAAGTGGTCGTCATATTATTAACTGTGATGTTTCCTTCAGTGGTAATATCAGAGTAGATATTCTGATCAGTTACCAGCCACTTTATCATATTCTGATGTAAATTGACCTTTCCAGGCTGGATGAAATAGCAAATACATAAAGGTCAAGAAATATTTCTTTATCTTCAGAAGCCACTAAATTCCATCCTCAGATACACCTCCTGGGAATGAAAAAAGACTAAAAGTCTGCACGTTCTCACTTACTCAAGTAATCATTCCTTGGTTATTTGCTTTGAAGGGCACCAACTTTCAACATATTTTATAATGAAAATAACTTTCCTTTGAGTTCCCGGATGAAGTTCGCTTATCAACTTTTACTTAAACTTGTACAGATTAAGTAGAGGGAGATTTCTGCGTAAATTCAAAGCACAAAGCATTTAATCACTTTTGTTAGAGGATTAATTGATAGGGCTGGTTTACTTTGTGTGTGTGTGTGTATTTACAGATGGCTTTGAGGAGGCTGCAAAACATGCTAAAGAACAGTTCCTGCAAAGACTTTTAATCTGTGGTGGCTAAGCCCCAGCAACCACAGTTGGTGTCATGGTCATCTTCTATTTGTCATGTCATATGAGGACAGAAGATCTCAAATGGGACAAGTGCTATTTGGTTCACACAGACCTGACTGTTATGGTTCAAGTGTTTTATAGTGTGAACAACACATCACTGATGTTAAAGGGCATAATAAAAGTTTACACTCAAACCCAGCGAATCAATCACAGAAACCAGGGTAGTTCTCAGTCGCCTTGCTCTTCTGCATTGGTACTCCCTGCACACAGCTCTGTCTATATTCCAGGTGATTTACTATACATCCAGAGAAGTATTCCAAACCAGCCATCAGGTCAAGATCCTTCTGTTTTAACTTCTCTGTAGGGAAAACCTCAGCTTGTGGGCACTACAAGGGACATGTCTACACGCCACTAAGAGCAGCAGCATTGGGTCCTGCAGCCCCACATCATCCAGGGTAACACTTCCCAGCGTGGCACCTCCTGTGGCTGCAGATGGTTCCAGTGCATTCCTGTCACTGCAGACAGCAACATCAAGCCGACTTTTCCAAGTTTTTTGATTACTCCAAAGGGGTAAATATCATTGTGCATTAAAAAGTACAAGATGAGGTGACTAAACTATGAAAATCTGATTTTCTATAAAATTTCTCTGTACTAGCCAGAGAAATGTTTATTTTATGATAATTTTATATTATCAAGTTCCTTCAAGAAGGAAGGACTCTGTAATGCCAGTGAACTAGACAACAACTGAATCAGCCTCTGTTCAGGCTGTTTACCTAACAGTTTTATTTGCCTCTGTTCCTTTCAGCATCAATTCTTATGCAATAAAAAACAGACGATCCTCCACTCTAAATTAATTTCAAGGACAGCAGGTCAAGGAAAAAGGGACTTGAAGCATGCAAAACAGCTAGGATAAAGGAATAATCCACTTTCTCTGCCTGAGACAACTTTTGCTATTCTGAAGAATATTTAGGGTAGAGATGATGTAAAACTTCCTAATGGGAAAGGTAGTGAAGAATACATTGCTTGAGGAGGCTGGGATTGTCCCACTACTGCAAGACTTCAAAAAAAAAGGTATATAAGGTTCAGCTAGGGGTGTATTTGACCCTGCAATAGAGAAGAGTCAGATAACTTCCTGGGGACCTTCTAGTCTGTGATCTTACAACCCTGTACTATGAGCCCCTTCATAAAAAGAAACTGTAAATCTGGCCCACTTTACCCTAGGAACGGACATCACCTAGTCTACTCTTAGAGAGATTTGCCCTTCTGCTAACGAAGACATTGGGTCCAGTTCTGGAGAGACAGAGCCTATCAGTGGAGGTACAGAAACTTGCACTGGCTGAGGTCCTGTTTTTTTGGTCATTAGAGAAATGATCGGTAGTTGTACTCCATATCCCGTTTTAAGTTTGGGTTCATCTCTTGTACAACACCAGCACTCATATGAGAGCCATTTCCCATTTACCTCCTCTACGCATGTACAATCTGACTTTATCTTGTATTTTATCTTTATCTTGCCTGTACTCGGCACTGGTGAGGCCACATCTCAAGTACGATGTTCAGTTCTGGGCCCCTCAGTAAAGGAAGGACATTGAGGTGTTGGAGCACGTCCAGAGAAAGGCAACGAGGCTGGTGAAGGGGCTGGAAAACAAGTCCTATGAGGAACAGCTGAGGGAACTGGGGTTGTTTAGTTTGAGAAGAAGAGACCTCATCGCTGTCTAAGGCTGCCAGAAAGGGGGCTGTGGCAGAGCAAGTGTTGATCTGTTCTCTCAAGTGACAGGTGATAGGACAAGTGGAAATGGCCACAAGTTGCACCAGGGGAGGTTCAGACTGGATTTTAGGAAGAATTTCTTTACCAAAAGGGTGGTCAGGCACTGGAACAGAATCATAGAATCATCATAGAATTATCTGGGTTGGAAGAGACCTCCAAGATTATCAAGTTCAAGCCCTAATCCAACACTATCATGATTACTAGATCATGGCACTAAGTGCCACATCCAGTCTTATTTTAAAAACCTCCAGGGATGGGAATCCACCACCTCTCTGGGCACACCATTCCAATGCCTGATTACTCGTTCTGTGGAGAATTTTTTCTGATATCCAGCCTAAACCTTCCCTGGCAGAGTCTAAGCTCATGCCCTCTTGTTCTGTTGCTGGTTGCCTGGGAGAAGAGTCTGACCCCCACCTGACTACAACCTCCTTTCAGATAGTTGTGGAGAGTGATGAGGTCACCCCTGAGCCTCCTCTTCTCCAGGTTAAACAACTCCAGCTCCCTCAGCCTCTCTTCATAGGACTTGTGCTCAAGTCCCTCCAGCAGTTTTGTTGCTCTTCTCTGGACCCGCTCCAGCACCTCAATATCTTTCTTGAACTGAGGGGCCCAGAACTGAACACAATATTCAAAGTGTGGCCTCACCAACGCTGAGTACAGGGGAAGGATCACTTCCCTCATCCTGCTGGCCACACCATTCCTGATACAGGCCAGGATGCCACTGGCCTTCTTTTCCACCTGGGCACACTGCTGGCTCATGTTTAGCCTCCTGTCAATCAGTACCCCCAGGTCCCTTCCCACCTGACTGCTCTCCAGCCACTCTGTCCCCAGCCTGCAGCGCTGCATGGGGTTGTTGTGGCCAGGACCCAGCGCTTGGCCTTGTTGAACTTCATCCCGTTGGACTCAGCCCATCTCTCCAGCCTATCAAGGTCCCTCTGCAGAGACCTCCTGCCTTCCGGCAGGTCAACACTCCCTCCCAACTTGGTGTCATCCACAAATTTACTCATGATGGACTCAATCTCATCATCGATGAAGATGTTAAACAGAACCAAACCCAACACTGATCCCTGGGGGACACCACTGGTGTGCTGCCCAAGGAGGTGGTTGAGTCACCATCCCTGGAGGTATTTAAAAAAAGAATAGCTGAGTTTTTAAGGGACATGGTTTAGCAGATGATGGGTGCAGTTGGACTCGATGATCTCAGAGGTCTTTTCCAACCGGAAGATTCTATGATTCCATGGTTCTATGATTTTACAGCAGTCTTACGCATCCAGTGCAAACCAGCATTACGTCAAGAATATAGCATGGAGAAACCATCTGCCAACACACAGAGCCTGGGCGCCAAACCTTACAGGTTTTTCCTAAGCAACCAGCAGCATGTACCCTATTCCACCTCTCCGTGCAAACATGCCAGTCCTTACCTTTTCCTCGTTTCATTGGATTTGGCAGTTTTGATGGTGCTCCCATCCTGAGTGATTTCTCTGTCCTGGGAGGAAGGAGCATCTCTAACTGGAAGGGGAAGCACAACAGTCTCCTGAGTCACAGGTAAAACCTCATCTTCAGCTCCCTGCTGACCTAAGTGTTGTTTGGCATAGTCAAAACCTTGTACTGGCTGCAAAAAAGTGGGAGAAAAAAAGAAATTTTCAGCATGTGTCGTATGTTAATATAAAGTTTCCACTTCAATATAAAATCTTCCATTGCCCCTTAAATTGCTTAATTATGTAAGTGACAGGTAAAAATATGCAGATTGCCATATGAATGCCCAACAACACAGCAATTTTCTGATGACACCTCCATTCCACATCATTCAAACATGATTAGTGAGTATAAAATTGATAAAATCTTGGCTAACCTTTCTTACCCTGCTGTAACACCCCCAGAAATTCCATTAACAGACAAAGGAAGAATGAACTTACAGAAGGAATAATTAGGAGGTAGAAAAATAAGCCCATTCAGAAAATGGAAGACCTTCTTTATGAAAAAAATACTTGTGTTTCCAAAGAGGGTGGGAGTAATTTATTCCAAATCAAGACAAAGTAAAAAAGGCACACATACAAGTTTCATGGGCAACATTTTCCAGAACAGGATTCTTTTCAGATGAGTGAAATTATATTTCCCCTGGCTTGCCAGCTGCCTACTGGGAAGGTTGTTACTGACTTCACTTGTTTCTCTTGGGAAGTGGTATTCACAAGAGCTTTGCAGAAAGGCAGCCAAGGGCCGTGTATCCAGCCTGCCCGAAATCCCAGCCAGCCTTTCCCTGCTGCAGAACTCACACATTCCTTCTGGGCAAGGCAGCCACCAAATGCTGTATCCTCTTAATGGAAAAATTAAAGCATTTAAGCAAAACTTAACTTTCCAAACTGCACTTTCTATTATGAAAAAATAAGAGAAGGGAAAAAAATATGAAAAATAAATCACTCAAAAAAATTCCTGGCCATCATTGGAAAATATATGTAACACATAAAAATATTCTCGCTACACTAAATCGAATTAATTTACCAAAAACTGGAAGGATGCTCTTCCTGAAGAACAAAGACTATTGACAGAATGCTAAAAAACACTATAAACACTTCAAAGGTGAGCAATGATGATTTTTAACCCTCACATACTTTGAGAAACACAGCAGAACTGGACAGTCTCTCTCAGGTTCTTGTCATGTCATCATTGAATATTTTAGTTCCAGAAGAAAATCATCTGGATAAAAAAGTTTTGCTGAGGCACAGAAAAAGGATGAGTTCTGAAAAAAATGTTTTCTCTTCTTCTGTCCCTTACTAAATCTGGGCTATAGTTGTAAATACAGATAAATTTCATAGGTGAGCTCAGTTTGAATAAAAAGGAGGCTGTCTTCTTTTTAAAAAAAAACAAAACACATCATGCTTTTTGTTTATGGGGATCTATATTGTATCCCCAATCTCCTGTTTGAATTGAGGCTGATGATTTGTAGTGATCTCAGGTGCTTCAGTACTACTCTGGTAAATACATTAAGGAGATGCTAACTGGGCTAATGCTGATTTCAGAGAGCACACGCCTCCAGCACATTACCATGATGAAATTTGCAACATATCAGAGAAATGTCAATTCACCATCACAACCCCATGGCAAGTCATGATGATATTGCCCCTGATGGAGCCTTCTGGTTGCCTTCGTCCGATCCGAAGGCAGGGTACCAGAAAAGCAGCCACCAGTTATCTACAAAGGGAGGAGACAAAGAAAGGGAAGGGGATGAAGAAAGGGGAAGCAGAAGCCGTGTGAAGGACAGCTAGGACCTACTGCACACCATCCTAGACAGTATTTTTAACCAAAATAATATCTTCCAACCTTATTATCTACATCAACTGTTAGTCAAGACCATCCTAGTTATTCTGCAAAAGAGGAAACAACAGAAAATAGCTAATTAATTGGTTATTTCTCTCTCCATGCCTTTGAAAGAGTAGAAGTTACAAATTATACTTTGTACCTTATTTTAAAAAAAACACAAACAAAACAAACAAAATAAAACCAGATGTAGCAGGACATGAGAATTTCTACCGAGCTCTGCAGAGTTCCAGCTGGGATCTGCCAAAGGAAGAAAGTGGAGGATTATTTCAATTTGAGCTCTACTTACCACCATGTCTAGTAGCAAACTGCGTTAAAAGAAGAGCTGAAAAAGCCATCCTCATCAGTGAACATATTGCGTTAAATAAAATTTGATCTTGGAACCCTGCTCTGTAAAAGCCCACAGGAGCAGATGGCTTTACCACCCTGAAGGGAACTGGCAAGGCTAAATCACAATCAGGCACTGCTGAAGCACTGCATGCATAAATGTCCAATGCGACCACAACACTGAGAAAGACAGAAAAACTAGGATTTGAATATTGCTTTTGAAATATTAGATGAATTAAGAGACCATTAAATTACATTGCCTGGCAAAGGGCAGGCTGAATATAGGCAGTTGTTTCCGGGACTTTTTTTTACTTGCAATGATCTTGAAAAAGACACTGATGTTTTCAAAAAAAGAAAGAAAAGAAGTAAAACAAAAGAAAAGAAAAAAGAAAACAGGATGATCAGCTCCTCCCCTCTACATATATACCCATGTACACAGACAGTTTATCTGATTTTTTTTTCATGCCCTTTATCAAACTGATAGTGGTTGTTTTCTCATGGCCTGCAGTATTTGCTTTTGCTTGCAGGTCTTAGACTGCAGATCTTATCTCTGTTTACCTGCAAGCTTATTCTTTAATGCTCTAAAAGAAAGGAAAGGTGACAAATCAGATTACAGCCTTTAAAAAAAGCATGCTGTGAATTAGAAAGCAAGGGAGGTAAAAGCCACCATCTACCAAAAGCCTCAAAGTAAAAATAGTATCTCAAAATAAAAGCAGCACTGAAAGAACATTAAAATAAATTCCAATCACAATTTCACTGGTTTGAATTTATACTTCATTTAATTTTACAGCTGTAGAGTCAATTGAAAAAAAAAGATAACAGCCCATTTTCCCTGCAACTTAGTCCAGACGTCCCTGACTGCTAAGGCAATTCAGAACAGCAACACAATTTCTCAGAAATATACTATAAACTATACTATGCATGAGAGGTCATTTTTTAAACCTCATTTATTTAGCCCTCAGTCTGTTAACACAAAAAAATTAGTTCCTTAATTACCAGGCAAAGGCAGCAATCCTGCTGTCACGTTACGTCACCTCCCCCAGCTACAGAAGGTTATTTAACACTAAATATTTCATTACCCCTCGTGTCAATGCATCCCATCCCACCGGCACGGGCCATGGCAGGCAGCGCCGCTCCGTCAGGACCTGCAGGCTCTGCTGCGCCCAGCAGCAATAGGACTGCAGCGATGAACAGGCAGCTCTGCTCTGCCAGTCCCCTTGGTACAGGACTTTTGAAATCTGAACACATAAAGTGGCACTACTATAAACAAAACCAGCCAAAATCCAAGGCTGTGAGCACCTCGTAATATTCTCTTTTGCTCTCTATACTGCTTGCTGGATATTCAAATGGCATTAAAAAATTGCTCCAGTGATTCAACAGCAAATCTCAGATATAGAAATATTAAAGCTGCTTCTTAAACTAAAAATCACTCTGCTGTAACTCCACAGATTCAGTATTAATCAAGCAGTCTCGGGTACTTTTCTAAGACATGAAATACAATATATTAATTTTAAATGTGATAGATATGTGCTCATCAGCTATTTGCATTGCCAAACTGCATGAAATGTAGTAATTACAGTTAAGTAATCCCGATATCCCTAATGCTGGAATTAAAAATAAAACTGCTCTTTTCAAAGTGACCTTATTTCATTTTCTTCCCAAAACACAACTTTTCTCTTTATTTATGTAAAAATGTTGAAATCGGGAATGACAAAACCAGTCCATTCCCATTGCAGATTTCATCTTTCAAGGTCCATATAGCAGCATATACCCTCCACCAGACCTGGCTGAACCTTTTTGATGGAGCCTTCATCATGAAACTAAGCAAAAATCAATTTAGCTTTCATTTTGAAATGTGCACTTTTTTATATGATTAATTAAATTATGGAGTCTCAGAACATATCAAAAAAAGGGGAAATGCACTCTAGAAGTGGACTACTGTATTCCAGTTGCAAGTCACCAGGAAAATCTCCTGAAAGGAGCGTAGTCTGGATGCTGGGAGCCCAGCACCAATTGCTTTGTCCTGCAGATCCAACTCTTGTCTGACCACGTTGGCTGCTGATACAAACATAATCTGATTGAATAGGTTTTAACCAGACTGTGTATCTTACAGTCTGATTAAATCTGACTTCTCAGGAAAAGGAAAAGTTCAATTTTCTCTTTCTTTTTTGGAATGACAACTATGGAATATTAAAAAACTTTCAAGTATTTTCTGTGCTTTAATTCTTGACCAAAAGTCTTTGTTTTCTAAACAGCAACTTCCTTCAGCTGTAAAGCATCCTATAATGATGACTCAGTTTTTGCAACAGCCACTAATAAATTGTGATTTGCATTTTAGCAGTTTCAATGAGACATTACATGATAACACTGCAGTGGTATTAATTTTTGTTTGTGCTTGTGTTACTGCTTGTTTCACTTTTGCAGATCTAGTCTAACACTAGTTTGATAACACTCAATAAACAGATGAGCATACTGGAACTGAAATGGAAATCTCTTTTTTTTACCATTTTTTATATAAATGTCTTTTTCCAAATGGCACTAGCTGCACCTATCTACAACTAACCTAAGATGAGAAGAGCCATCATATGCATCATGCCTTCCTTCAACTCTCCCTCCAATCTATGTTTTTCAGCAGAAGCAACAGAGCTGAAATCACAATAAACCTGCTGTCCGTAGCATTAAAAAACCAAAGAAAAAAATTATCGTGTCAATCTCATGCCAATGGAGAAGAAGAACGCCAGCTAATAGGGTGAAGGAACTTACACACAGGCTCTTTAGGACTAAAAACTCCTAAATTTTGGGAGGCCTTGTTTAAGAGCTATTTAACAGCATCCCTGTGAAGGCAGACTTTTTCCACGACAGAGACAAATCAGTGTTCTGTGACTTTCTTGTTAGAGACAGAGAATCAAACTGCAAATGCATTTGATTTGGGAAAGAAATATCTTGTAATTGACAGACACAGGTTAGTCACTTTAAGGAAAATATAATTGTTTGAATCCAATCAACAATATCCACAAACAGATTAAAAAGTTAAAAATATCAGGTAGGAGCAGCGCAGGACCTGTGTTTGACAATGAGGTCCTATGGGATAGGTGCTGCTGACAATGCCTAGGGTTGATAGTTTATTTCCTCAACTTTATGAAGGAAGCAACCGCCCTGAGCAAAGCTTACTCAGCCCTAATGGCTCAGTGCCTTACACCACTGCACAATGGTTATTCTATCACTGCGACCTACACGGCAAAGGATGAGCTGCAAGGGAAGTTCACGATTCCTGAATAAAACAGAAGGGCAATTTTTTGTCACCAGCAGTATTAAGAACAGAGAAGTGCAAAGATCCAACCTGTGAGTAACAATTATTCCAATTCCAAATGTCCATCAACTACACCTAGCACAGAAAAACAGTTAAAACCTCAGAAAACAAATGGACATCTTGGATCTGGAGACCGGTCACTCACTTTTGCTCTCTGAGGCATGTTCATCATGGTGTCTGGTTTGAAGTCATTCTTGTTCTTTCTGCACAGAACCGCTGTGATGATGATGATGATAACCGTAACCACGGCAATGGGAGCCAGCACCGCTGCAATGATCCACAGGTTGTTCGGGGGGTTCTTCACCACAGCTACAGGAAATCACAAACTAACATTGGTAAAGTTGCACTGTGCAAACTCAAGATTTAAATTGCTTCCAACACAGCCTTCATCTCCATAAAATAATCAGTATAAAAGGATTGTTAGTAATCTAGCTATACCTTTGTATTCATTAGATAAAAAAATTAATTAGCAACACTTTAATTCACAAATCCCTGGGCTCTCTTCTCTCACTCAGTTAGAGCCAGCTGCAAACACAGCCATCAACTCCAAGTCAAATTACATGCCATGTTAGACATCACTCCAATGGTACGTTTATAGAACAAACAAACAAAAAAGGTGAAAGTTATATGTTCTTAATCATTTTTCAAACACAAACCCAGCTTATAGTCAAGTAGCATATATAGCATGTTTAAAGTATACACACGGAGTTCATACCTCGCTCAGCAAGAGTAAACTGGCAGAGCTTTTTCAAAAACAAGGAAGCTAAACACACTGATAGTAATTGCTGATATCAACAGAGCAATTAGAAAATGCTTCTGTTGTGCTCTAGAAATACTTTATCACAGTTAAGGTCAAAATGAATCTACCATTTCGGAAAGACGGGAAATTATAAGGTTGGAAAGACCTACTGCAGATATATTAATAATGGTACCAGGAAAAGGTTACATTGCAGAAATGCAATGATGCTAAAATATTTTAGATTCCATTTTATCAGAATAAAGTCTCTTAGGATGAACAACTTGTACACACATAAAAGAGCCTTCTGTGACACATCCCTGATTCTCTCATTTTATTTCTTTCTGGAAAAACACCAGATAATCTCTTTATAATGTTGGATTTTATTTACATTCAATATTTTGTGGGCTGCACCACATTATCTCTATTCATTTTCCTATGCCATTGGTTGCTGGCATGGACAGGCAATTGTGAGAATACCAGTGCAAAGCAGCCTTTCCCATTTCCTAGGGGACTAGCGCTTTCAAATGTCATTGAGCTTATTAGCTGTCAGAGGCACTCAGCATCTTTCAGGATCAGACTTCAAATGCAAACCACCTTATTTAGCAGCAGTTACAAAAGCCAGCTGAAAGTCTGTCTGAAGCTTGAGCCTATTTTTTTGCAGTTCTATAACTTTTTGCAAAGCCAGTGTAGTTTGTTGGATGTTGTAGGAATAGCACAAATAAGTACATATCTTACACTCAGCGTAACACTAACCACATGCTTAAAGACTGTCCAAAAAGTCAGGTTGAAGCCTTTCAAGGTTCTCTTTTCAATGGAGTTGCATAATTCTAAATTATTGACTTTGGACATTTAGTTTGGGGGTGAAAGGGCTGTGGGGAAGGAAACTGAATCTCAATTTTATCAGATAACAGTAATTATCATTATAGATTGCTGTTGTGAGAGCAGCAAACAATCGTTGAAAAATTATAATTGTTCTTTCTTGGGAATGCAGAAGAAATTATGACCTTAAGGCTAACAGAAAAGACATTTAGGAATAGTGATTTACATCTTTAATTCAGTTACCAGCTTCCAGTGTAACCTTGAGTAAGTCAATCCATGGTTCATTCAACTCAATAACACTTCAACTTATTTTGAAGCAAGCCTTTCATTTTGCTATAACTCAGTGCCTCACCTATTAAACAGGAACATCCATATTTTTGCTATTATTCACCTGCCTTGTCTAATCAGACTGTGAGCTCCTGAGGGTAGATGTCTTTTCTTACTGCAATTTGGTAGAAACTTTTCATTCTGATATAACAGAAAATTATAATGAGTAAAAACGAAATGCACACAAAGTATTTTCTTTGGGAATACAAAGACTACAAATACCATGTCCAAAATGAAAGAAATTGATTTTTTCTGTAATAAGGTATAAAGACAATTCTATCTCCTACATTTCAAATACTCTAGCTTTCAGAATCTCAGTTACTGGGGGTCATAATTTCAATTTCTGTATATTCTCTTCTTACAGTATTCTGTGCACATTTAACTTGTATGAAAATCTACAGATGAACAAGGCTGCCTTATCAGACCTTGAAAGTACAAAGTTAGATCATGAGCAGCAGATGTCATATAACTACCTAAATACCCATATAAATCACATAACTGCACAAAGAGCTAGGAAACTTCTATGTATTATTTATAGCTGCTTTAGTAAAAATTACATGAAAGAAATATTCTCATAAAACAAAGTTGTTCAGAACTTAAATACTATATTTTATGGAAGCAGGAATAGAGATCTCTGGATTTCGTGCAATTAAGGTCAGTAATAGACCATGATCAAATCCAGGATCAAGTACAATATGCAGTGCATTCTCTGAAAATCATATCATACTTTATTCTTCTAACTCAATTCTATGTCTATGGATGATGCGTCAATCACTTATTACAGTGGTTCCTTCATTTCTTATCACCATTACATGTAATTATTTCAATATCAGTGCTCCTTCAGGAATAATGGCAGCAGGGAGTCCTATTTTATATGCTTATTTCCTGTAGGGAGATCCAGTACAGAAGTCTGCTATATAATTTTAATTCCATCTGGATAAATGCCTGGGCAGAGTAGAGAGATTCAGTTAGCTAAATGCATTGATTCATACATTTAGCTCTCATTGCACAAAAAACTCTCCAAACTCCACTACAGATTTACGACTCTGGGTCAACAATACAGGAATATCCCACCAAAAAAATATTTTAAGAAAACACCTGTGCCCACCATCACTTAGTAACTGATGCAAGTCTTAAAAGAGAAATTAAAAACCACTACTTTTCAAGAACGGATTACTTATTTGGCCACACTGTTCTGAATGGATATTATTCCGTAGCTTGAATCTAAAAATTGCCCATACACAGAAGTATTTCTGTCCAACTTCACTTTCTGATTTGTGTCCAAGCAATATCTTTAAGAATTACGTGGTGACTTTACAAAGTTCCTGGTGAAAATGATTATTTAAAAAAAATTTTTGAGATAGAAATAATCTACATTATTTTGAACAAGTCAAAAATAAGGCATATTTTGATAGCCCCTGCATTTTACTTTGGGTCAAGTTATTTGTACAGCAGTTTAGCTCCAGCAGTAATTAGCCTGTGGTGTCATGGTTTCATTAGCATCAGAACCAATTCCGACTCTACAGTTCTATAAAGTTGTTCAGTTTATAGAACTGTACATGTGTAAAATTAGTTGTACAGAAGAGTTTACAATGATCAGCTAAATAACAGTTGATACACAGCTTTGAGTCACTATGATAAAAGATTAGTCTGTCTTCCATAGGAAAAAGAGCAGCCTGACTTAAGCAGCTGCTCAGAAAGGCACAGCTGAGATTTCTCTGAGACATCAGTGAAGAATTCCCATATCTGCACTGGTGTTTTCACAAGGAAACAAAATAAAAATAGAAGAAATAAAGGACTAAACCACAGAATTTTTAAAAGAAATCTTACGATCAGCTTGAACTTGAATAACATAACCTAGTGTCAAGGCCATCCGCTGGGAGTCAACGGTACTCAAAATTTTGGCAGCTGCAGTGCCCAGCAAAGGCTTCCCATTGTATAAAGTATAGTACGTCAGTTCTGCCGGCTCCTTGGGTCCTGGAATACGTTGGATTTTTACCATCTTTCAGGAAACAAAAAAAGAAAAAAAAAGAAAATGAGGGAAAAAGAAATAAACTGTATTTACATAACATCACTGCAAAACCTGCCAGGAACTACTTGAAGGCAGTGCACGCAGGGAGCTCCTTTAAGATCCCATAAAAGCATAAGCTCCATGCAAATAGTCTCACAGGATCAGAGCTTCTGCCCTTCATAGACTACACTATTAAGATTAGTGAGGACTGGCCACCCTCTTAAAAATTTTTAAACATAGTATAGGGTTTTACTTTAGGATTAAGAAAAGCATGCAGTACAAAGGAGAAAAGGATCAAATGTTTGAAGATTACACTCCTCTGTAAAGAAGGAATTCTTAAATCTGTCCTAATATTGGACAGTATACTTTATTGGCATATTTCAGTTGAAAAATCGCCTCACATTTTACTTTTATACTCATTATTTTTGAACCCAGGCTGACAATAAAGAAAACCATGCTTTTTCTACCTTACTCTGCAGAACACTGGCAAAATTTTTACATTGTGCCTCTATCTTTCCTGAGAATAGTGGCAGTGTCAAACACCTTTACTGATGAGAGGAAAAAGGTTTGTGATTCTTCTCCATTATGTTATTGACTAAAATGTGTAATGTTTTCATGGAAAATTTTACAAAGGATCACACTTGTGACAAGTAAAAAAATGTGTTCTTTCTCTTAATTTCTTCTAGTGGAAAAACACATAGAATTGTGCATATATGAGAAAGTAGTAATTTGGTTTAATATCTCATGACAAGCAATTCTTGAAAAACATTGTGTAATTTAAAAAAAAAGGAAAATAAAAGCACAATAACTTGTCATGCAACTTTTGAGGACAGAACTTCTACGAATCCCCCACAGCTATCAGTTGGCAAAATCTGTGAGAAAACAGAATACAATCATTTCAAAATACTGAATGGGAAATGTTGCTCAATAAAAGAAAGTTGATTAATAAATTACTCAGGAATGAAATCCACATGATTTGATGACTAACCCTGTAGAAAGACTCCTTCATACATTTTTGCTCAACTTAAAGAAAAAGAAGTTCTAGCTTTATTGAGTTACCTAGGAAACTTTTTTCAATGGAAGAACAAAAGCCTGGAACTCTTCATTATGTTAACTATGAAACTTTACTCTAAAATATCTATTTTGTACTCATGCTCACAGCAACCAAAGAGGAAGTATTTATTAACACTGATTAACTAATGATGATTTCCAGAACATGAGAGGTTTGCAAACATGGCTGACTTCAGAGAAAGAAACCCATTAGTGATGCCATGCGTTTTGCACTCCCTGCTTTGGTATTCATGAAAAAAAGACATGTAATTTCAAACCAGTTAAATGGGGGTGGGTTTCCACATAAATTGAGACAGGACATATGCAAACAAAGCCCTTTTTTCAGTACATATCCAAGCACAACCGATATCACATTGATCACCTGCACAGTGTAGCTGCCCACAGTCGTGGCACGTTTGAATCGTCTCCCTTGCTGATGGGACATCATAAACAGTGGGGCCAAACGCTGCTCCATTAATCTTGCAAAGCTCTGATTGTTCAGTCCCAGTAATGCAATATCAACCCCTTGAATAACTGTGGGAACGGAGTAAATCACATATCAGCACATTTAAGATGGACTCATAAAGTAATATGTGGTCTGCAGGGCAGTTTGAGACAGGGATGTACTAACTAGCTTACAAGTAAAATAATTGGACATTGTTACACGCCTTCAGTAATGCCCCATGGGGATAAAATGTGCTTCTGTTTCAGATCCTGCAGTGTTCTCAGATAATGTCAGTGGTCTGTCAGAGTAAAATCCTCCAAAAATATTCTTCCGCCTTCAGTTTACCAAGATGGCTCCAGCAAGCATCTAATCTATGATCTTCAACTTAAAAAGTGAAAACTTATTTGAGAGCTGTCAGGTTTTATGCTTATCATCAAATGCTCCTGTTAAGTAAAAAACAGTTTTTCATCCAGCAGTTTTGAATTCTGAAGTTAGAACTTTGTCCAACTCGGTTTGAAACAAAATACTTCATGGTTGAGAGCACTTAAAACTGAATAAACATTTCCTAAGTAAAAAAGAATGTAAAATTAAAAAGACACTGAATTTACAAGAAGTTCAAATAAGTGATTTTGCACGCTAATTTAATTCATACAAATATATGGGCTTTCGATATTATTTTAAAATCAAGTTGTGGAACCACCATGATTTTTTTAAAAAAAACACTCTAGTACAGCAAGGGCACACAGGCAAGAAATGGCATATTGCATTCCTGGGATCCAAATGGAGAGGAACCATAACACACCCTTCAGCGGATCATAAACTCCACATAAACTTATTTTTAATCTCAAACTTTCTCCAAAATCCCACCATTTTTTGGAAGCAGACAGTAGAATTTAATCTATTTCATGTCAGGCTCGTTTCCTCTTGATCTCCTGAGCATTAAGCAATTCCAGGTACAAATAAACCAATTAGAAAGGCTTCAGTATCTACTCACTCAAAGATGCCTAGGGAAAGGGGTCTCTTTCTTGCCCAGTTATCACTTCTAAAGTCAAAATGATTGTGAATGAGAACGTGGTACCAGTGAAATGACAGTGGTAAAACAAGTATTTTGAAGCCTAGTAGCATTCCTTGCATCTTCTTTTCCACCAACAGAAAGTTATGCACTTAATCCTTCAGGTGAAGGATGCAAAAATTCCTGGACACACACACAGTCAGAAAACTATAAGAAACTTCCTCGGTTTAACAGATCGTCTTTCCTCCTGAGTTGTATCTACAAGCCTCTGTTGATTTCAGATTTGAATCCAAGTCCCAAAGTGGGGTGGGGAACAAAAACAAAAAAATCCCACCTGTTTGTGTCTTAAAACTCTGAGATGATAATGCTGTTCTCAGAAATGTTTAAACCAAAGTATGAACTCTGGCATGAACTCTGAGGTGAGTGTCGGTTGCAGGAGACATCTCTGAATCACAGTTATGCCCCAGGGCAACGTTAAATACATTTGTCCACTTGAACACAACAGGAAAGTTCAGTGGGCAGCCAATTATTTCTGTGTAAAACTACTGCACCAATGTGTTTATATAATCAAGCACTAAAAATTATCTGAAGTGCAGGGAGGAGGGAAAGAGATTAAAGAGTACCTGTTATCACCCAGTAGTCTCTAGTTGATTCTGAGACATCAAGGTTTGGATACTCCAAAGCTTTAAAATAAAAATTGAAATTGTGTCATAATAGTCCAACATTCCCCAACACATGATCTGCCCCAAAACTATTTGGTTAACCAGATGTTGATAAATAAAATAGAACTATGGCCCAGGAGGAGATCTAGAGGCATAATTTTCAGGATTGCAATTTCCCTTCTACCTGAAAAAGAACATCAAATGCGAGCAAAACATACATCAACTGCTGCCAAAATATTGGCTGATGTGTTGTCTGGGGCAAAGACCAGGATTGCCCATTACTAAGAATGATCTGTAACATGCATGTTCTTATGTTATATACATTTCTGCTGCTTTCCCTACATGACTAATCTCCTGGGGAAAACAAGATGGCATTCTATGGTAATGTAATCCTTACTTAACCAGAGCATCGTTTTAACCTAAAATAATATTAAAATAAACCGGCATCAGATTCCATGAACCACAGAGTGCCGTTCCACATGAATTACAAACAAGACTAACGAAACTGTGAACACACCTTAGAGTGTGGTGCTCTCATTTTGCACCATTTAACATATTACTAGCATATGTGTTTACATCTGGGAGAAACTGATGTTTGCTGTTTTGATGTCTTTTGTTAGCTTTTCCGTCTCCAAAGTGCATTAGGCTGTAAAGTTCAATATGCTGCTAATTCATTACACAGCTCAGCATTTTTCAACAGATTTATGCAATGTGGAAAGCATTAATACTTGCAACTTAATTCAGAAAATATCCATGCCTTGCACGTTGATGGATTGCTACTGAGCTGCCTTGATTTTTAAACTCCAAAGTGACTTGAAATAGTAAACATTGTAAAGCACCTGATTATACACAGTAACTGCTTCCGAGGAGGGATTTCATGGCCTGTCCCGAGCTGTGCATTTCCATGACAGACTGCAAAGGCTCTGGCGGAGCCACCAGAGTCTACTGGGAAATTACACACTCTGAGAACAGCAGCAGCAATCATTTGATAAACTGAAACAGCTACACTGCCACATGAACAAGCATCAACCACTTTTCAAAGTAAACACTTTCACACAACATATAATCAGTCTGAAGCTATAAACACCATGTGCGCATTAAGTTCATGAGCAATATACCTGCTGTGCTGGGAAGAAAACCAAGAACTCCAAAATGAAATATAATCCACTAGTTGTTAAAGGAGCACTAGCTAAAGACTTTATTGGGTCAATTCATCATGTGCAAGGATCAGCAGAGTACTGCAATACCACACAAGACTACTTCTCAGTGACCAATGGCTTTCACAACTCCTGACTACCAAGCATATACCTGTACTGCCTTTGTGAGAAGCACTACAATCCTCTTGCTATGCACCAAGCCTATTTTGGAGGCCAAACACTTGAACAAATGGCAGCCATCATCAAAACATCTTTGGGCTTTCTTCTTGTGCTCCTAGATGTCCCATGAAGACAAGTCCTGCACACAGGGCACTCTTCAGACAGGCTTACTGGCCAGTCATGAAAAAGAAGAAGCCTGTCTCATGATGAATGGTCTACATCCCTTTCTAGGTCCCCAAGCACACCTTTTGTCAACAGCCTCCCTCTATCTTTCCTTGCTTTGGGAACATCTGATGAAAATGCAAGCCTATTCTGTCTCTTACCCTGTGATGGCAAATCTGATTCAAAAGTGCCTCAATGCAGTGCAAGAACTCATCAATGGGCAGTTTCACCTATCTGTTTGCAAATATCTGATTTAGAAAGGTAATGCCTCAAGAATAATATATGCTCCTTCTTTTCCAAGGATTTGCACAATCACAAGTCAGCTGTGATTCCTCACTGCCTCACACCAGTGATCACTTACACCATAGACAGGAGAGTGTTCATTGTGCAAGTAACTGCTGAAGAATTGCACAGAATAATTACTCGGCTGTTGGGTTCTTTGCAAATAAAATGGACTGAAAAAAAGCAACTTGTGTGTTCCCTAGTGCTCACTTTCCAATAGCATGGTTTTGCTTTTTCTTAGAATCAGCAAATGACCAACTGCCTTACTAATTTTACCTAAAGCTATGAATCCACTCAGTGCAATGTTTTGATGATAAAGACACACATTTGGCTCTATCCTTATGTGCCCAATTATTTCAATACTGGTGAAATGTCAACTACTCCACCACAGGTTTAGCCTTACCAGCAAGATTGATGGTGCCCAGATCTTTACTGGTATTTGAGTAAATATTCCAAATTTAAAAAACATCTCGTGAAGATTTACATACAGCAAGATCAGTTGAAACCTGCCCTTCCTTAAGCAGAGTCCATGACCATGCATGGATGTACCCAGCATGTCCCTGTCTCCTCTCACTACCAGTGGACACTGATCTCCTCCAGTGAACGGATAATCCAGCTCTACAGTGAGCTTAATTTCACAGACCAAGTTTAACAAGCAGATTAAACAGAAATCCCCATAATCAAATGTCTTAGTCTCTTTATTCATTTTAGAGAAATTAGCATGCAGAGTCAGAGAGCGTACACGCCGCACAGGCTATCCAGACACACAGCTTTCTCTTGCTCTTTGGACCTCTGACTCTTTGTAAATTGAACAACCCGATCTAAGTGGAATATGGCCCTGCTCATGGCAAGAGGGTTGGAACTGGGTGATCTTTAAGGTTCCTTCCAACACAAACCATTTTATGGTTCTATGAAATGCAAGCAAACTATTGACGCTGAAGTGTTTAGACCACATTTTAAACTGAGGATGAAGTTCAGCAAAGACACCAACAAATAAATGGAGAAGCACAGATGGAGCTCACCCTAACAAACAAAGTGCACCAGCCAGCCCTGCCACTGGAGCAAGCACCAGGAGCTGTCTTCCACTGATGTAAAGAGCTATGACGAAGAAAACTTTATATACTGTGCTATGTTATCCTGAAATAGAGAACTAGGGAAATTCTGTGGTTTGATTTATACAAAACTACAATTTTATTTTGCTTGGAGCCTGGCACAGGCATTTTTTCATTAATGACAGCATAATTCTTAATTATCTGCCACTGTTTCTAGCAGTTGAAGTAAACACTGAACTCAGAATGCCCTCAAGCTAATCCACCCTCTATTTTTTCTGTTTAAAAAAAGGTTCAAAAAGCAGTTGGGAAAAACACCTACAACCTGTGAGCTTAGTGACAAAGTTTATGGTGCTTGCAACACAAAAGTCCAACACTGGCTAATCTTAAGAAGTTGTGTGCTGGGAAGTGTATACTTACATTCTGCAATGGTGAGAGGTGGGTAGGTGAGATAGAAACCCACCAGCTCAGCTGACAGCTGGTTAAGAAGGTTGCTGGAAATAGTGCCATTTAGAGTTGTGCTTTGATTGTTCACTACATAAAACAGAGTGACAGCTTGGGAGACATTGGAGGTGTTCAAAATCTGAAACAGGTAAAAAAAAATAGCTGCGTTTCAGCTCAGTTGGGGAAAAAAACAAACAACAACAAAAACCCCAAACAAACTGGGAAAAAGTTAACTTGCACAATGGATTAGATACAACTCACTCAACATCATTGTGTAAAACAGTTCATGATACTTTAATTCCTACTTTAGCACATGCAGATTTTCTGGAGGACAGCAGCAGGCAGAAAAGGTGCAGTCAGGCCTGAAAATATTTACCCCTGATTTATACCAGGAAGCGTAAGACGAGGGAGAGGGTGCTTATCATATAAAAAGTTTAGTATTTGATGCAGAGAAATTAGGCCTGCATGTCTTGCTTCCTTTGCTGCCTTCCCAGTGAAGTTATCTAATCTAGACCTAGACATCATGTTTTTTCTGCTCCTAGCATCATATAATTACCAGCCCTCCTCCCCATTTTACCTCAATGCCATCTCTTCCTGAGTTCAAATCTGATGACTGCATTTAAGGACTAATTCTATAAGAAATCCTCATAAGGATTTTAATTATTATTTCTTTTTATTATTTATTTAAGTATGGCACAGAGCATAAAGGAGTTAGCTCACTAAACATAGAAATTTCTGGAAAAATCAGGCCCTTAATAGTGAATTTGGGTCTGTAAGCATAGAACTGGAATGCACACAAAACCCCCACATTTTCCATTAACTTAGATCTGACAAACAGCTACACATGACACTATCTTTATACCTGAATAGCCTCACTTAGAGTAACTAATGTGTAAGAATATCATATTCAGTAAAAACATGAATTTGGATGAAAATTTTTATGTCTATTTTTATTTGATTTTCACTTAAATTATTTAACTGCAAACAGTAAAATGCATATTCATGAAAATAAGTCTTCTATAAATCATGCATTTATATGTTTTCCTGCAATAAATAAAATAATCTTATTTTCTATGAAAGCATAAACTTATTTCCATAGTGGCTATCAAAGACATTATGTTGAAATACAAGCATACAGACAGGAAAGAATAACCCAGAGAGTTTAGCAAAGGGCACTGGCAAAGCACACAACATTGTACCTGGACCGTCAAGTTGTTGCTGGTGTTTAAGACCTTTCTTTCAGCATCCTGAAATGCTCTCTGTAACCGTTGCTCCATGGTCTGAACAAATTTGCAAGACTGTATATTGTCTGTTTGACCCACAAACTGCAGCGCTGGAAAAGGAACAACATGTTTGCATGCAGACAAAATACTCTTGGTTGCATAACTTCTGGTAATGTCTGACAGCAAAATGACCAATTTACAAATTAATCAGGTGAAAACAGTGCCACATTAGATCAGTTTATGTTATTCACACACTGCACTAAACTAGCTATAATTAAGACAAAATGTAAGAATTAAATTGCATTATTACAGCTGATACTCTCCACAAACAAATGGAGTGATATACGAGGTAACACCAGTTCACTCAGCAAATACTTGCTCATAACCAGGCAGTAAGCAAAGTAATTCCAAAACACAAATTATACTCTTAAATCTTGCAGGTCATTTGCTCTTTCAAAATATAATCAATCATAATATTGATTCTCATTCTGTTTGTGCTAGGAAAAATACACTTAACTGGGTAACTGCAAGAAGTATGCATATATAAACACGTAAGCACACACATAAGAAATGTTTTTTACTAATGCATTGTTTTACAGCACTCTCTGCCCTCTCGTAGCTTATACTGTTCTGCTGCACTGCACTGATGCCTGTTACAGTCTAGAGGAGTTACACAGCAACCCTGGATCAGACAGCTGGGAATTAAGTCAAATCCAATGGGTCCAGCCAGAACTATATAGATATATTGTATAGCCACGTTTCTCATCTGCTCATCCTCAAAGGAAATGCACAGGTTACTGCACAACCCATCAATTAAAGTCCATTTTAATCAAACACCAAGTCTTAGTCAAGCACGTTAGCATGACTCATCCTCAATACAATTCCACTTCATTTCACAGCAGTGCCAACAGAGGTGACAGCAGAGCCCCACACGGCACAGGGATGTGCACACCAGCTGTTCTGCTTGAGTCAGGAACAACACCACATGAAACCAAAGTAGAGCTTGTCCCGTTGCTGTGGTGGAGAGCAGGGGCTGAGGCAGGAGGGCAAAGGGGAGGGAGGAGCATCATCCCTGTGCACTGACCGTTAACACGCACACAACCCCAGGAGTGGACAGGCAGGACCTCACTCACCTGTTTTCAGCTGGAAGTGGTATGCAGGAAGGGGCTTCCATGGCAAGGCCAGGGCTGCCACAGACTGGAGATGTGGCACGTGCTGCTTTATGTCTGCTGTGGCGTTGCTAATGCCGTATGCGTGAAGCTTTTCAATGACAGCAGCTGGCATAAAAACCAGTCTACCTCGTGTAACATAGTAACCAACTGTTACATTATTTGATTGCTCCAGGATTTCAACCTAAAACACACAAGAAAACATTTTTTATTATTATTTAGTTTGCAGTTCAACCACTATTTGATGGGACTTCTCATCCTGAATATAGCTCCCATGCAGGGAGTTTATCCTGTAATCCCCTATAAACCCTATAGGATCAATTAGTGTCATATCAGACACAGTATTAGCAGACTGCTCAGAGAGCTTTACACTTAGTCCACGCAAAATGCAATCCAAATTGAAGCAATGCAGCATTGCAAACACAGATCATGCACCTCTAACTTAGACTGGGGCTTCATTCATGCATATACACTGGGACTTATAAATGTAAAAATACAGGTAATCCAGAGAACATCCATATCCTACTTCATACGTGAAGTTTCCTGACTTTGTGCATGCACCTGTCATTGTAGGTTTGGAGACAGATTTTTGAAAGACAAAAGTTTCCAGTATTTGATTCTTCAATCTCAACTTCTCTTCTATACTGTTTTTCCTATACTGTCCCAGACGGTTAAGCTATCACCCAACAAGTAGAAATTACATACCACAAGAATGCACAAGCTGTGAACCAAAACACGAGTTGAGTTTTATCTCAAAATGCTGTATTTTCCAAAAAGTTTAAGCCCTGGAACCAGTTGTTCACACTAAGTTTTAGCTGGTTTCCTCAGTTAGAAAAAGGCAACTTCTTTCAGATTTACAAGAAGGTGGCAGAATAAGTCTGGCAGTTTTTGTTGCTGCTCCTGAGACTCAGGAATATGCAATTTCCAAACTGATTAACATCATCCAAACTTGCACCAATAGAGCATCAGAATAAAAGTCAATCTGATGCCCTCTATTTCGAGCAAAATTACTTTATTCATTCCCATTGGCTTGGTGAGTATAACTCATAACAGCCTTGGACTCAGCACAAACCCCTGCCTAAGCACAGGGGAACCTGTGTTACAGGGAAGAGTGCCCCACTGATCTGTCTAAGCCTGCTCTTGCACTCAGCAATCCAGAGGTTTGTGCAATTTAGATGCAAAGTGATGAACACATCTCCCTCATTTATTTGCAATAAAATGTGCATTCTTCCTGCTCTGGATCTTCATCCTTGTGGAATTGCTCTTGTCAGGTACCGGGTTGTCAAACCAGGGACTGGGCTGACAGCAGTGACACCCCATTTACCAGCCCTGCTCTTGCAATTGATCCAGGCTGAGCACAGCAGCACCTGGCTGACCGTGAACTTGAGTCATTTCTGAGCTGCATGAAGAGGAGAAAACTGCTGTCAGTACTTGTTTCCCAGAACGTACCAGAAAGAAAGTTGCATTTCTCACTTCTACTTCATCAAATAAAATGGCAAAAGCTTTGCAGCTGTCCTTACATTTTTTGAGCCCAGAGTGGGCACCATCTGTGCCTGCTTTCCATAGGAAAAGCTCAGTGCTCCCCGCCAAGAGGTTTCCTGCATCCAGAAACACCACTGGAGCCGCAGCCAGCCAGGATTCTCTTGGTGGGACAGCTGTTTCAGCGAGATCATGCAGGTAAGCCAGGCATGCTTACCTGAGCGCTGACATTTTGGTTGAAAGCTTGTCTCAGTACTTGGTTGAGTCCTCTTCTCACGCTCTCCTTGAAGGGACCGCTGATCAACATCCTCCTTGTGTTCAGAAACAGAACTGTGAAACACGAAAGCCACATGTCAGTTTGAGACATTACCATGCTACTGTTTGTTTTATTTCAGTTGTTTTATGCTAGGTGGAGATCATCAAAGCAGCTGTGATTTGCAGCAGCTCCATTGAGAGCAAAAGCTGGAGGGGCTCAACAGCATCCCAGAGTCCTTTACTCATCCCATGGCAATAGCCCATTGTTTCCAGAGTGAGGTCTAACAAATGCAATTTCTTCAGCAACAACAAGACTTTGCCATACTGCCTTTCTGAGTGAGGTATGACACCACTCAATTGCCTGCAGACAGACTGGTGCAGCATTCCCAGGGGGCTTGGGTATTGGCGCACAGGCAGGCCCCCATGTAAAGGACGTGTACTTCCTACCTTCACAGCCACCATCAAATAAACAAAGAAGTGTTACTCCACTGCTACAACTATTTTCCATTTAGGAAGTGTCTGTATGCTTTCTTTATTAACATTAACACTAGCTTTTTTTTTCTGGTATAATTTGCAGAAATATTTTTACAGCTGCACTTAAGTACTTTCAATCAGGTACTGTACACAAGCTACTTCTATCTTTAGAAATAGGTGCTGTACTCATCATACTACAGAAGTAGATACTTAGCAGCTACTAAACACACAGTAGGTCAAAAAGCTGATTTTTTTATTGTCCCCAGTATCACTCATGCCTATTCAAGATTATAAACCCTTTTATGTAGCTATTCTTCTTTGCTGAGGTCTCCAAAATACACACATGTTCTGGTGCTATACTGTGCTACCATAAGGAGTCCATACAAAGCCTGGCAACAGACCTTTCCAGGTCGCTCTGGTTTAAAGTCCTTACAGCTTAGGAAAAGCTGTCTGTGAAAAAACAGCTAGAGCTAGAAGTGGTATCATTCTCACAGAAAGCTTCAAAACACATTTTGAAGTGCACAACTCTAAATACTAAACATTTTTTTCAAATGAATCTTTAATGAGAGAATTAGATGTTCATATGTGAGCGGGGCCAAAGACTGAGGCAGGTTACTGCACGGCCTTTTTCAATGACACAGGCTCCTTAGTGCAAAGCAGAGACCAAAGCACCACATCATACAGAGTTGTCCCTCCACGTAGATGGTTATGCTAGATCCCTGCCATGATCCATCGAATTTCAGAGCACATGAGCTCACTCCTTCACTTGACATATTCATTGTAAAATCCAAACTACAAACAAAGCCAGTGCTCTCTCTTATCTAGGAATCCTGCTTTTACGCGTCTCGTTTGTCAGTGCAGTAGCCTTGTCTCCAGATAACTAACTAACATCCCCACATTCTTTGACATGAGTGTATTTCCCACTTATCACCAGCTGCCACTCATAGCCAAGTAAATACAGTGGCCTCACATACCTGTTTTAACCATGAGGTTCCTGGAGAGCCGGCAATCCAGGGGAGGAGCTGCTGTCATGTTAGCGAAAGCGGCTGCTGCTGTGGTTTCAGGAGGAGCAGAGGGGTTTTCCACTGGAGTAGAGGGAAGCCTAGTTGTTTTCGCTGATGCTGTAATAGATGTCAAAGCTGCTGTAATTGTCAGTGGATACGGGGTTGATGTTTTGGTGATTTCTGAGCTTGGGAATTTCTGGGTGTCAGTTACTGTTGTTTCTATCTGCCTTGGTACATGTGCTGTGGGTGCAAGTGTAAAAGCAGTGACTGTGCTGCTTTTAGGGGTTATGATCACAGCTGTCATGTCCACAGGTGATGCAGTTATGTTTCTTGTTGCAAAAGAAAAATCTGTACGTGTTCCTACTGAGCTCAGATCCAATGCTGATTTGGTGGCAGTGTGATTTTTTGTTAGTGTCAGTACTGGCGTGCTTAAAGCCATCACAGATGGCAAAGGTGTGTTTTCAGTGCCGAGAGAAAAGAAGGAAGAAGCTGGCACTGGTGAAGCTGTAGATGATTTTCTTGTTAGTGGTTTTGCTTCTGAAGTTCCTAGTGTAGGTATTGCACCAGAAGATACTCCAGATAACACTGTAATGACAGAATGGGTAAAGTTGGTTGTTGACAAAAAAGGAGAAGTTAGTGGTGTTGGTGATGCATGGACAGAAGTTATGATGACTGACTGCAGATCACTAGTGGCAGGGGTTTGCAATGGGATGCCTTTGGTTGCTGTATTAGATACATTACTGGAAACTAAACTATGTGTTGTGTGCCCCTCCTCCACACTAAATGTAGCCGGATTTTTATCAGACATAACCAAATAACCAGAGGACTCTAACTGTTCATCTGCAAATTCTGGCAAATTTCCAGAACTGATGTCTTCTTCGGTAATAAAACTGTGCAAGAAAGTTGATCTAGGAGGCTTTGTTACAGGAAAGGGGGACTCGGCTGGCAGTATGCTGTGGATGGCACTGTTTTCATAGCTGGCTGAAAGAGTCAAGTTGTCAGTAAGTTGAAAAGCCAACATCGGGGTTGTACCTAAGGTGTTTGTCAGTAAAGTAGTCTTACCAGCATCATTTGTTTGTGATTCTACAGTGCTATGGGAAGCACCTGTATCATCAGCAGAAGGCACAAGTAAATGGAGAGGTGTTTCATAGTGTATACCAATATTAATGTCTCCAACATTAAAGAAATCGGCAACATTTTCAGCCGTGTTTCCACGATTTTTTTGCAGGGGTTTGAGCACTGGCAAAGTGGTAGTCAAGGATGAATACTGAACACGAGATGTTTTCAGTGCAAATGCATCTCCATCTAATTTTGAAAAACTATTCAAATTCTTTCCAGTGAAGGGTGAATTTGAAACACTTTGACTAGAGTTTCCATATGCATAGTTTGCTGAAGGGGTGGAGAAAGATGACTGCTTATTTGTATTAATTTTCTTTTGCAGATTTGAAACCACGGAGTATGGTGCGTGATACTCAGTTTCCAACACAGACATACTTGGAGGAACATCTCTGATTGCTGTTTGGACTGAAATTTTTACCAAAGGAATACTAATGCCATCTGAAGAAGGCAATGCTGTACTGGCCCATGTAGAAGCTGAAGTTGTGATTTCAGGAGAGTTGACAGGATCTAAATTGCCTTCAGAGTCTGCATTCAAAATCCTGGAAAAGCCAGAGCTGTGACTGTCCATCACCGTTGTCATAGAAACAAGCAATGGCAGCGTACCCCATGCTGGAGGCACGATAGAGGCAACTGGCTTTCTATCAACTGAATGTGAAGCCCAATCAGAGGTAAAATGATTTAAAGCTCTTGGAGGTGAATATTCTGCATACGGGGTCACAACAGTGGGTACTCTCATATTTCTGTCCTCATTTGCAGTTACATCTGGACTTTCTTCAGCACCAGGTGGAAGACGTGCAGTCACAAAGATACTGGTAACAGGTTCAGATTTTGAAAGGCCTGTAGTGGAAGTAAATAACAGTGCAGTAGCTGGATCAGGACTAGGCATGTCTGTTTCAAAACCAGCACCTAGTATCTTTGATCCTTTGGGGAGTTTGCTGGTTTGGGTATCTGGAGAAACTTTGGAAAGCTGAGATCCATAAGGCAGAACACGATTGACATTAAAGTTCATTGGTATCTTTGCTGTCACTGCTCTTAAGAAAGGCTGTCGAGTTGTTCTTGTCATGGGAAAGCCATCAGACATATGTGCAGAAGCAGTCGGCAATCGCATGACATTTGTCTGATAAACTCCATCATTCAGGTCTGCTGCGAAAGTCTGATTCAGAGGCACCCTCAAGTGGTGAGAGGAAACAGTCAAAGGGATTGGCAAAGTATCCTCATCACCTGCTGCTGCACTGGGACTGTTTCTGCGTGCTGTCCCAGTAAAGGTGTCATTTGTCTCAGTTAGCAAGGGAGACCTTGTATTTGTTGAAGAAGAGTGGGTTGCATTTCTAAAGAGAAAATCTGTTTCACTTCTAAATACTTGTACTGGCAGCACTGCACTCAGAGCACGCTTTGCATCTGGGATAAGTGATTCTTGCAATGAAAGGGAAGACTTGCTCTCTGTTGAGCTGAAGACCTCAGTCAGGCTCTCAGAAGCTGACATGAAAGATGCACTGGTAGAGCCTGTAGTGCAATTAGTCAGTACTGTGGAAGGCTGAGGATGACTCATATGGGGTATTAGATGTGGAGTACCCACAGGATGGAAAACTGATGTAGGAACCTCTGCTTTATCCTGAGAAACGAGTGATGACAGAGGAGTAATATCATTATTTTTTTCAGTCAACACTGCCTTAAACGGCTGACTGTTTCGTTTTACTCCAGTAGAAAACACATTATACATACTCTCATTAGGAAACCATGACAAGCTTCTAGAAGTTACTGGCAGGGAAGACTGATATGCTTTTGACACAGGAATATCAGAGTATACAGACAAAAAAGAGGTCCTTTCTGAAGGAGACCCTTTTCCTGCTATGTCTGTGAAATGCCTTGTGCCTGATCCAAAGAGATTGAAAGGGAAGGTACCTGCAAACAACTGGTGATCCTTTCTGTGATTCACTGTACTGGTATGTATTATAGTGATGGTGCTTAGAGGACTATTTCTGCTTTCACTAACCTGAGAGCTGGCTGCATCTGTGTTGAAGAAGCCTTCAGGATCTGCAGACAAAGGCAGTTTGATGGGCAGTACAGCTGGTTTAGAAAAGTTAATGGTATGAGGTGACTGAATTACCAATGAGGAGAGTGATGATGATGATGAAACAGCAGCAAGCATGTCTGATCCTGATGTGCTTTCTTTTGAAATGGAGGGTGTTTCTAATGGTATTAGTTGAAATGGCACAACTGTACTCAAATGTGTCACTGATGGTCTAGTGGACAATGTGGCAAACATACCAAGTTGAGGCAAACCTGATACAGCAGCTGTTTCATCTGCATCTTGAGATGATGATCTCAGAGGAGACTCAGCTGAAACTTCAGCAGGTTCCTGGGATGCACTATTTCCACTGCCTTGATAAAGGCTGGGCAACAGTTGAGTTTGATCCAAAGTCCTAGTACGTGTGCCAGTCAGTGTTGTTTTTATCATCTGAAGCAAGTTTGCATTCTCCAAAGTCTGTCCCATAGAAATATCAGCTATTGATGAAGTTTTAGCTTCTGTGGAAGGCCGTGTTGGTGATAGTATAGATCTCCAATTAGGAAAAGATCCTGATGAAGGAGCAACGTTGATACGCTGTTGCCTGGTACCTGTAAAATAATAAGTAAAATGAGTATATTCTTCCCCAAAAGGAAGAGGAGTTGTTGGCCTGTTGCAACAAAACACAACACAAAAGCCTTATGTTTGGTAAAATTAGTGACTTTCATTTTGTATTCAAAGGGCATAAAAATTAAGAGAACATTAATACCCCGAACACTGTTTTATCACAGAGTGTTAAACACAGAGTGCAACCAGCATAAAAGGCCCAAACTCCCAAACACTATGTGAAATCAAGTTTTACCTAACTTTTTAAAACAAGAAAGGTAACAAATGATCAATAGCGATTAACAAGAAGTTAACAGTAATAGCTTTGAAGGCAATTTATCTAATTATTACCATAAGACAGCACATATAGTAATTAAGAAAGATACACCACCAATTGCCCTATCATCATCCAGATCCGTGGTTACTGGGGAGCCCCTAGTTGCAGCAAGGATTTTGGAGACCCTTCCCTGGACAATTGGAAGGTCTTGTGCAGTTCATCCACTCATAGGTGAGGACTCCAAAGTCGCTGCAAGAGGGTCCAGCTTTTATATTGTCAAATAAACAACTTACATCATTCTAAAAACGCAGAATAGAGATTCTCAGCTGCCCTGTTGGTTCCCCTCCTGGAGTCTGGCCAGATCCCAGGAAGGGAGACAAAGGGAGACTGCTGGATAACTCTTATCTTTGAACTAAGTAGAATGTTGAGATGCAGCATTCCTGCATAGTTCTCTTTTCACACAGTGTTCAGCTCATGCTGATTGATCAGCCAAGGAGCTGATGGCCAATCAGAATGGTGATCATGTCATCCACGAGCCCGAGGATCAGCGCCCATCTCCACGATGCTTGCCTTCATGTCCTGTGCACACTAAAGAAGCCACAACTAAAGTGGCACAGCCCAGTTCTACTGATAAGGCAACTATGATGCATTTTCTCATACTCTATGCATTACAAAAACAGCACAGCACAGTTCTGCTGATAACAACAATGCAAGAAGTTACAATTAAACAGTACACATAGCAATGCAATATAAATCATTCAGGGGTCACCTATCTTGTTTTAGACCTGTTGATCAGGCCCTGTCACATCACACACAAAAAACAGTGAAAGGCACAAAGTGATAGATTATAAACCTCTCAAGTAATTTCATCTGACAGAAGAGCAAGGAAAGCTTCCTAGACCATATTATTTCAAAATACTGCTTTTAACTAGGATGGATTAACACACTAAAAGACACTTTCTTAAGCTTGGGACAATTCTTAAGGTTATCATCAGTCACACCGTGTCAAAATATTATTTGAAAAGACGGGTTTTGAAGCAGTGAAGAAAGGGAATGGATTTTGACAACCAAGTTTCACTGACTTGGCATGCAGTCTCACATGGGAATAGAGTCAGCGTTGGCTGGGTTCCTGCAGGATGCATCTGGAGATGCTCATCTTGCCAGTTCTAATAATGTATGCAATTATAGACACAAAAGGAAGAAAATAAAACAGGGATGAACGTAAGAAAAGGGGGGTAAGATCCAAAATAAATTAGGAAATTAAACTCCTTTTTTTGATATGTGCAGATGTACAACGCACCATTTAAAACACCAGCTTAGTCTACATTCAACACCATAATGTTCCTAGGCTTTGTTTTCTTAAAATGATTACAGTCATTCTAAAATCATAGCATGGGAAATCTCACATTCTTACTAATTTAAAGATTAAGATTCATTCAAGAGTAAAATTTAAGGGGTTCCTCCCACCCCCACCAAAACAATAGATCAAAACTCAGCACTGGCACTTGTTACCATGCCAAGCTCTGCCCATTGCACAGCTAACCAGAGGCATAATACAGAGTCAGACCCTGCCCTCCAACTCCAGCACATCTGGATCGGACACAGATGCAACCTCCTCCATACCCAGAATGGCATGGAAGAGTAAGCAGGGCCAGACCTTGAGATACTCGGTTATAAACCAGGCTGGACATTAATTCCAGCCACTAACAAACCCGAGGGTCAGCAAAGCCAACAGCACCAAAGGGGATCAGCCGGCACAAACAGAAACCAGCAGTGGAACACCACGCAGCACAAGAGAGGAAAACGGGTCACACTGCACCTATTTAAAGCTAAGTTTCTTTCTTGTGGTGTCCTTGCACTACACCGCCCATCATCCATGTGCACAGGCCAAAGTAGATGATTAGAGTAGCTCCTTCAGGCTCCTGTGTGCGGTCAACGGGAACATGCTGGAATTATGTTCAGCATGGCATTTTCACTCTATAAACAAAAACAACCCAAAAAAAAAACCAAACAAACAAATTGCTGTATTTCCATTTTATCCTTGCATTTAACAGTTTTATTAAGCCACGGTGAAAAATGACCATTATTAGCTTTCCTCCACCGAAATGCAAGGATGAATGCAGAACCCAGAAACAAGCTGTTTCATGGAAGCAGTTCCAGGATGGGTAACAGAACAGAGCTCTGCCCTTCTAGAAACTAAAAAAGTCCCCAGACTTAACGTGGGCTAACACGGACACTAGCATTTTGGAGAAAAGCAAAGGTAGGCAGATACAGGGCTACTACAGTAACGAGAGATAAGGAGGCAAAGGGGAAATTCAATCAGCCTTTATGAAGCTGCATCAGAGAATCAGCAGCCTGGACAGGAACCTTGTCCACGCGGAGAGGTTTGCAGCACAAGAAAAACACTTTTGTATTTGTACCATGGCTGCTCATGTGTCATTGGGGTACCTGAGATGGCAATAACTGGTTTGGCCTAATTTCTGATATCCTACATACTCCACCGTGTGCTGAGAGGCAAAGTGGGATTTAGACGGTGTTTTTGGCAGCTTTTAAACAGAAGGCAGGAAAGACAACAACGTATTTTGTTCAACTAGAAGGGATTCAAACATACGCTTGAAATGAAGAACTAGATCATGTGCTTTGCAAAAACAGGCTTTAGGGAACCTGCAGCTTAAATTTTTGTGGGGTCATCTCAGGTGATGAAGTCATCATTACCTGATCAGTTACACCTCAAAGCATCTTGCTTTGTCTCTGAACTGATAGGTCATAATGAAGAGTGAATACAAAGCCTTCACATGGGATTTCATCTAGCACTTAGCAAACACAAGACCTAAAGGCGAATTAAACAACTCAATGTTTTCTCGCTTTCTAAAATAGCAAAATCTGTCAACACCAATCCACACACAGGCTGCAATAATCTTCATATACTTCTTCACACTTTGTTTTCATGAGAACGATTATGAGCAGAAAGACAATATAAACCTGAAAAAAAGTGTTGAATTGATGTTACTACATTTTGACAAGAAGTAAAGGAAAGCTCAATTAATGGAAAGAAGATAAAACACTGAATAAAAATGTTTTCTAACTACTGCTTGATTTTAGTCCTTCAGTTCTTGTTTCTTCCATTCCATACCCACTGACAATTTCTTTTGTTTAGTTCCCTTAATGAAATTAAACTCCTGAGTAACTGAAGGACAGAAAACATTATGTAATATTTTGCAACTGAAATACAATGCTATTATTCCACTGCCACAATTCTACCTTTATGGAAAGATGCTATCAGTATCCATTTCAAAGTTCTGCCATAAATTCAGTATCCTGGTAGTGACTGAATACAGTATGTAAAACACAAAATTATCTTCCCAATACATGGAGTTTTAACTAAAGTACATACTCTTTACTTGATAATTGCTAGGATGATATCAACGACTACAGATCTTTGTCAATTATAGCACTATGCAAACCAAGACTGTACCATGGGAAAAGGGCGGACATGGGAAAATATTTTACTTTTATATCTATCAACACCCAAAAAGATTTGATGAAAGGAGACACAACCAATTCAAACCAACATGAAAGTCACAATGAGAACTCCATCCCACATTCATTGTGCACCAAGCAATTGCTAGTGCATACCAGTAGCTGTTTCTCATGTCTTAGGATTACCTGCTATTCTTTCATACTTCAAGCTGTTGACTAACTGCCACCTCCAACAAGCCTAAAAACCATTTAGCAGTAAACTCATTAGAACAACTATCACTGATTAGTTTCTTTCCCATTTGCAATATTGAGATACATCTCCAATATGCCACAGCTGGAACTTAAACACTGATTGAGGTTACAGAAAAATCACAGCTTTATCATTTCTGAGCCCTTTCGTACACAAATGAAGAGTAACAGGGACCACAGAAGAGCACAGAGGGGACAAAGAGGAAAATCAACACTACCCTCCACCTCTCCACTACTAAAGGAAAAAGGAGAGCAGTGGGGAGCACATTTGAGAATTTTATTGTATGACTGACAGTGATTTCTTTCCATCATGCATCAGGTATATATATATTTTCATAACCTTCAGCATATTGAAGACAGGATTCCAATTTTCAAATTAATTTGCTTTTATTATTAATTTGAGAGAAAAATCACTAAAAATAATTCAGAACTACTATTAACTATTGTAAAGGTTAAAGTTTATATAGTATCTACATAAGAGTAACTACAGCTATCCAAAGCACAGCAGAAATCCAAACATCAAATTATATAAGCAATCTGGATTTTATACAGGTCTAAATCAATCAACCCTGAGGCAAAGCAATTCTAAAGATAACTTACAAAAAACCAACATCCTACCCATCAATCCACACCCCCTCAAAGCCCCTGTGTTTTCTTGTGAGAAATACAGTTACGTACAAACATACATAAAAATACCAATCTACTTACAAGGTAAGTACTGTTGAGAGACACCACCATTAGCCACCTCACACCAGTAAATGGATACCACTATCCCAGGGCTGCATCACCTCTTAAAAACAATGCTACTACTATAAAAAAAAAAATGCACTTCCCCCCCCCCTTCTCTCAAGTATGAAGTGTTCTGCTTATCATCCGTGTGATCAAAGGTCAGGATGTGACCGATACAGGATACAACAGGGAAATAAACAGAAGAAGAATCTCTACTGCACCAGTGGGAAAAGGCACCACTCTACCCAAAGGGTCATACAATTTATTTCTGCTGTTGAAGAATATTAAGTGTACACAGTATGGTATTAGTTTCAACAGGCACGTTACCTCAGCCACTTCAGTGCTTCCTAAAGTGTTTGGGTTTTTTTTTTTATTCTTCAAGAGTTTACAATTGCAAAAATGGCACAAGGAATGCAGATTTTGTGGGTTAACTCATACGAAATATGCTACAAATAAGAAAAATACTCTATAAAGCATTTATAGAAATTTCCATTGTAGCATATCAAAATTTTATTGTTACAATAGAGAAAGGTAAAACTTAACTATGCCTTCATAATATCTGTTATTCCAGCCTTATAATAATGAAATTATTACATCACATCCTACGCATCCTATACATCTCACCTTTCGCACCATTCCACAGAGACTTACAGCTTAATTTCATGCCTTTTACATAACATTTAACCTGTAATTGACTTCTAGCCATGTCAAAAACCCTGTTTATAAACATGTGCCCTGGGGTTCACATACCTTTTTTCTGCGACCAGTGTGGTTTGGGTTAGCCACAAGAGGAACCTTCTGAGAAGGATTGCTACGCTCAGTCAGGTCATTGGAAGGGACAGCATGCAAATATATGCATTTCTGGCAGCTGCAAACACACAGCTACTATGGTAGCAATGGATCATGAAGAAGGGGAGAAAATTGTTTCCTTAGGATGACACCAACTTTCTCAAAAGCAGATAAATAGCAAAAAAAATCCCGGTCCATGACGTCCTTAATATCAATTTATTTATGCAGATTGTGAGAAAAAGTTACAGTAACTCAATAGGCTGATTCTTGCATTCATTTCTGTTGTAACATTTCCCAAATTAAACACTGATGTTCCAGGCCTAAAATTCTGATCTGAAAGATGAAAACACAGACGATCTTAACAGCACATCCGAGATTGCAGGTTAATAGGTTGTGAACAATAGTCAACAACTACAAGGGGGAATCATTTAAAACAAACACCACCTGTCCTCCAAAAGCCCTCTTCCCAGTGATCTTCAAAACCAATATCTATTAGTTAGTTATTTTTGTCAACCAGGAAAAATATTTTGTGCCCAAACTATCAGAATTTATTGAAACAAACCCGTTTCTCAGTGAGAAGGTACCATACTACATAAAGTTTTACTTTTAACAAAAAAACCAAACGTGATGTTTATAATAAATAATAGAAAAATGATTGCTCACAGTATTTGTTCATTTCATTTGCACAGCCATATTTTTGCTCATGTGAAAATCAAAGTAGCAATCGGCTCTTTAGGAACACTTGTGCACCTTCCCCTCTCTCACACAGATTTGCCTTTGGATACCAAGGGAAATGCACCAGCAGCAAAGCTTTGCATTGAAGGCAATCTTTTAGCCATGAAATGAAAATATAGGGCTGCAATGAAAATGTGCTTCTCTCCTCCTTTCAACATCTCCTGTCTTTGCTGCTTATCCAGCCCCAACGCAAGCTGGCTGGGATTTGGGAGAGCAGAGCAGAGCCTGCAAATGCTTCACAGCTGTCATCAATATTGCTTCAGGAACCGACAGACTGGTGTGACTTGCACCAAGTGCCAGCCTTGCCTGAGGGTGAAATGTGTCTCCTTTGTTGCAAAAGCATCTCTGCTGGGATGCTTTAATTGTGTCCAGCAAGCAGGGATGGAGGTGAAGAGTCATGTAAGAGACAAGAGAATAACCAGCATAAAATAACACACTCCTCTCACCAAGGAAACAATTCTGCCACCGGTGAGTCCAGCTGCATCATCTGCATGTTCTATTCACAGGGCAGATGTTCAGCCAGATCATTACGAAATGCAGGAAAGAAGAGCATGGCAGAGGAGGATTTCACCACCACGCAACCCTGCAGGATACTTGCACATAATCATATCGAAAGCTGATTGCGCCATTGGAGCTCTAATCCTTGCTCCTGCTGGATGTACCTGTTACCACTTCTGCTTGAGTTCATCAGATTATTCACAGAATTTAAGTCAATGAATGACACACATATATATACTTAATTTTTATTTTGATTTTTTTATTGCATATTCAGCAACACTTTTAGTATCGATGCTTTTGTGAGCCTGACAGCCTGCTTTAGCACACTGGCTCATCTATTTATTTGTAAACATACATTCATATAAACTTTTATAAAGGAATTGCGTTTATTCAGGAAAGTTTAGATAGACACTGCTAGAATGAGCACAAATGCTTTAATGAACAATGTAGCAAAAATCTCAAGGTCATTTGGGAACATGCAACACCAAAGCTGCCAGTTCTCATGATTTTATCTTGAGTCTTACAATATTTCAGGGTCTATTTTATGGAGGGGGACAAAACAGAAAAAAAAAAACCAAACCACAAAATACTCCTTAAGCAAAATAGAGAGTATTAGTATTTCATCTTATATTCTTTACATGAATAAATTCTTGTGATTATGGAACAAAACAAACATTTTAAAACCTCATTACTTTTAAGCAAATGGTATTTTTAGGGGATTGACCGCTTTAAATTAAAAAATGCAGAGCTAGGACAGACTATAAGAGTGGTACCAAATTCTGAATGATCATAAGAAGAGTCAAGACCAAACTCAGATCTGCTTGCACTCTTTGGGATATAGGCAGCAAAGTACAGAAAATGTGGAACTCAGTTTAGTTCTTCCACTGGTAGGTACAAATCAACAATAGTATAGCTTTCTTGCTATATGCAAGAAAAATGTATTTTCTTTACTATAAGCTACTCCTTTAATAAAGCTTTCAGAGTTTTAACTCCCCCTGCAAAATCCAATACAAGAGGAGACCAAAGAGAATCCCTGCTAAAAGCCACATAGATTATTCTACAAAGAAAAAAAATATTGTCTCCAGAACTTTCTAAAAGAAACTACAGTGCTTTGAAAAGGTTGAACTGTGCACCGAATTACATAATATGATATATTTTGACATGCTGGTTGGGTAATTGTGAATGTTCCCTTGAGCCAAAAGCTTTCTGCTCACCAAACCACACACATCTTCAAGGGAATCTTTTTTGCATATAACATTTGAGGCTGTAACCCATGAGTGAAGGAGACCCTCTGGACTACCCTCTGCCAGTGCTACAACAGTGACTGCAGCGGTGGCAGCTTCTTCCACCCTGCGTGAAACTCTGGTCCTGGGCTGTCGGGGAGACACTTCCATCAAGTCTTTAGCAGAAGTTTAAGCTAGGACACCAAAACACTGTCAAGCAGGTGCATATTCCACTGGCGCTGCAGGTGTGAGTACCTCCAACAGAGAGACAGTAACAAGCAGAGTGGCAGCACGAGCCTCTTCAGCCACTGCTACTGTCAATTGAGCACATTAGTGTTACTCTGAGTGCTGCTCATTTTGCAGACGAGCAAGCCTAGGAGCAGAGAGTGCTTGGATTACTGCACATTATAGACCTAAGCAGTTTCAGAGAAGAAAGTGAAATCCAAGAATTGCCAATTATCACAGCATCAGCTCTACTTAATATATATATGTACTAGTGGCATCAGCTATGAAAGGGTACATTATGTGGCTGTAGTTAAGCAGTGTTCAACCCAAATGGCTCACACCGTGCCCACACAACCCTAAAATGTCTTAATTTCTACTCATTTCATCCATTTCAGAGCTTTGAAGTTAGTTACTAGATGCAACACACAGGACAGCACCAAAAGCCAGGGGAGGATGAGCTCTCTGTATTTTCCAGAGACTGTTTCAGGCCAAGGCATGAAGGGCAGACGGAAAGGCTGTGGTTGCCCGGGAGGACGTAGAGGCAGACCCTCTTTGGGGTCTATCCCAGCAAGATAGCCAGGATAGAATTTAATTCTCTCTAGGGAGAGCTATGGTCTTAGAGGTGCCACATTTACAGGATCAGTACAAGGACAGATGTTTCCACAATATCTTTTGCTGCTCTCTCGCTCCTTCCACTGCCTGTGGCCTCTGACTGTAATGAAGGATAAAGAGGTAAAGACCAGGAAAGAAATGTAGGTCATGCAGAGAAGCATCCTGCTTTCTCTGTCTGAACAGCATGGAGCACTGTCCCACTGATAATGCTTTCAAAGTATGAAAGTCACTGCTCCTAAAAAAAAATTAAAAATATATCAATATATTATTGATTTTTAGCTTAGGAAAATTTCTGGTCACACTGAAGAGAACGTCTGAAAAGAACATTCAACATCTGAAGGAGAGTAAATAACATACCTTTTATAAAAAAATGCAACAAATTTTATTCTCTCTTCAAAATTTGCACCAAATAACGAGTGTTTATCCAATCCAATTTCTGAATCAAAAAAAAGCAAAAGGCTATTACTTGGCCCCAGAACACAGGAAGGTTAAAATCAGTGAATGCATTACCATGAATGATCTAATAGATAAAACAATGAGTTGAAGTGCAGCACATCCTTCTTTGGAGGGGACTCCTCTTTATGTCAATGAATGAGACTTACAAACAAGCTCTTGCTGGGAAAGAGTCCACATAAGAAGGATGGGTTTTTTCTTAGATTAGAAAAATTCTTTTCCTGAGCAGGCTTGACAGCACTGAAGGTAAGGACAGCACAGACAGATGCTTTTTAAGTCTTTGAGGTTTTTTTCCTCTCTCTCCACTTAAAGAAGAAGGACAGAACTAGGAAGAAAGCCCCGTACATATCTTAATTGGTTCTTTCTCATTTACTGGGTTTTCAGAAATTATCAATTTAAAGGCAATTCCTTTTAAAAAACACTGATTTTTTTTTTAAATTAAATATTGCCCTTTAATTTCTACCTTTTACAAACGTAGCAAGGGCCCTCTGTCAAGAGGGGGTGAACCTCTTTCCTATGGAGGAAACTGTCAACTTCCAGGGAGCTGTCAGAGAGCTCCCAAGGTCAAGTCAGGATGACAGAGGAGCAACCAAATTCTTCTAAAGAACAAATTAACCTGCAACTTTGTTATGACCTGCAGTGGACATTCAACATGAAGTGCAATATACATTACAATTAGGAATTACATCTTAATGAATTATGCATATCAACTAGGTAATTAATTCTTAAACTCCTTGTCTGCTCTACAATAGCTGAGGACTTGGCTCAGGCTAGGAACTATCATGCAAATGTTTGAAAATTATTTCCATTTTCTATGACTTTCATTGTGCTTTGCATGGCTCATTAGCCTTTATTTTCAGGATCTCTTCTTTGCGGTATAAAAGAGGCAATAGCTCAAGTTTATAGCAATATGTTGCCTTATTTTACTTTCTCACCGCTTGGAAATTGCTGCAAATACTTATCTGACAGGACACTACTACTGTCAGTAACAGAAATAATCAACCACCTCCACTGATAAAGAACAAGAGGCTAAAAGCACGAAGGGGGAGCCCAGTCCCTGGCAGTAAAAAGGTTAAATAACTGCCCGGTCAAATCAAATGTTCGATCATGAATTAAAATCCAGAAGAAACGTTATACAAACACAAACACAACGTATGCTTCTGAATCTGAAAAATAAGTATTAATATATCAGACTGGAGGGTTCCCAAGAATGCTGATGAAATACCTTAGCTCCCAGCCCAGCTCCACGCTCCCCTATGAGTGATGCACGCTCAGACCACCACCAGGATGCAGGTGCTTACACCTGCTCCTCACCTATTTCCGTGCAGAAGTGATGAACCTCTCTGCATCATTCAGGAAAGACCTTCCCTCACACAGAAAGCTCAGTCCTCTATATGCAGTAGCCTTGCACTGCTCTGACATGTTCAGATACAAGTTATGTATTCTATAGTGGTTCAGTATTTAACTTACAGGTATCAATATATGAGTACAGGCATCAAATGTAACAAATCCAAAGCTCACAAAGTCCTAAACACAGGGATAAAGCAGGCAGATGTACTTACAGACTGTAGCCCTGCTCTTGCATCAGCTGCCTAAACATGTCAGTACTAATAAGTAATGTGCTATTAAAAAGTTGGTTCTTTTCCCCAAGATAAAGGTATTGGCATTTTCTGTAAAGTAATTAGACAACATCTGCCATGTGAAATGACAGAAGTACTAAAAAAAATTCATATAAAAAAAGCAGGATCACTGCTACAGGCATAATGACTTTTTAGTAACTGCTGAAATCAGTCTTAACTGTAAAACCAGGAAACAGTTAATGGTTACCAAAATGAGCAGCTGGTTTCTCAAAAGTAAGATGCACTGTCTGGAACAAAGGGCATTATTAGAAAGAAAAGATGCTGTTATTTCCAGATGGTGCATGAACAGCACTGCACAAGTTGGTGGACCTCCTAATTTAAATCTCCAGTGTTCTATAGAGGGGTTTGGGGATCATGATAGAAAGTGATTAAAATATTCCCTCTGAAAAGTAATAAACAAGCCAACTAAGATACATTTTCTCCTCTGTAGCAGTTTGGTTTACTTGGCTCACTTCCACTGTAGTTTAATTCATAAGACTCACATGCTTCATTACATTGCACCCTACAGAATGGTAAAAATGGCTCTGGTAGGAAAGGAATTGAAAATGCTTCCCACTTGGATCCCCAACTGAAATTCATCTTTTTAACTTCTAATTTAACTCAGAACTAAACTCAGAAAACGCCTGGCTCTGTGACCCACTTTGAGTTACAATCACAATACTTCTTTTCATTTGATTGCTGCCCTTTTTGCTAAAGTTTCAAGAGATTTTGTTCTCTAAAAATTTCTGGAAGCTATTTCCAAAAACAGCCTCTAACTAAACCAGAGCTTAATTCCTTCCCAACCACTCCATTAATCTGCAGAGACATGAGTGGTCACTTTTAACAAAAAGAGAAAGATGATGCACTGCTGAGACAGGCTTTTCCTTTGTACATATACTATGCATTTATATAAGTACAACTGAATATCTGGATTGTAAAGCTCTTGGGTTAACCAGGATTTTAGGAGCATTACTACTACACTGTCAAATACATGCACTACATAGCATTTGAGAAGGTTTTTCATTAACTGGCTCTATATACTGGTGTTGTTATTGAAATTAGATAATTCAAATGAGAGGCATAACTGTGGGAAATCCATGAATGCAGACTATTTAAAAAAATAAAGAAAGCAAGCTACATGAAGAGAAAAGGCATGAAGCAAGAAGTTGCTATAACTGTCAGGTCATGCAGCAAAAGCCATTCATTACTCTTATTATCAATTAAGAGTTGCTCAGCTGTATAAATATCGGAGTTACGATCAGAGTCCCTAATGCTTCCAAAAAGAAATTCTGACCATTAGAGGCTTTGCTCCAGTTAAGATCAGAAGCATGAGTTGAGAGTTGCTTCCCATAACCTTCCTGACAGGTGATTAACTGCACAGATCAGGGCAGCCCTTAAGCAAATTCCTGAAATCACATTTATGGCACTTCAAGGTACTTTTTCAACACACAGTCTTCCTTCAGTGTCAAGATTTACCAGCCAGGATGCCAGGAATACAGGGAACTGTGAACACAAACAGCCACAGCGGTGACACTCTACACTTCAAAAAAGTAATTCAAAGACTACTGCTTTGTTCTTTCATGAATCAAGATACCTTTACAGTAAGGTGGTGACTTCATGGATGAATGACCATTAAGTACAACTAAAACTGTAAGTACAGCAAGGAGTTGAAGTGTTGATGCTGAGCATATCAAAAATAAAAAACACTTCAGAAGAGGCTCATGATTTGCACAAGCAGAAAAAGTCTGTAAATTATTATTTCAAATATCCATTTGGCTTAGACACATATGCCTTGTGATTGTTGAAAGTCTCACAGTGTTGCTGTGGCACCTTCTCCTTCAGGGTCTGTCATTCCCTGCAAGCAACATGAGGACCACTAGTGCAAGCTGTGGGACCTACTTTGCTTCCCCCAACAGCTCTCACATTGCATCTACTGCAGCTCTGCATATGTTCCTCCTCCTTTGTAACAGCCTAAGCGTCCCAGGTAGGAGCTTGAATGACCTGCAGAGCGAAGGTGAGCCACCACAGAGTTAACACAGAATTAGAGTTTCCTTGGCCATAAGTCAGCCAAGGGGAAAAGTCTTTTTTGCGCGATGCCAAACAGGCTACCCTGAAAGAGCAAAGAGGAGCAGCTGGGGGAGGAATTAAAATAAAACTCACTACATGTTCTGGATTCATGACTACCTACACCCAACGGCAGTTCAGACCTGAGTAGCAGCAGGGCAACCCCAAGGTACACTCAAAATGCTCTTTAGCACCAGTGTAAGGAGAGCAACGACAAGGTGAACAAGACCCTTAACACAGTGCCTCAACCGGCTGGAGATTCCTCCGGCGCCACAAGGAGGGGCACACCAGAGAGATCCTTATCTTGGTGTCTGGGCTAAAAGGCAAGTGCTACTTTAAGGTAATTTTAATTACCTTAAAATGAAGACAAATGCTTTATTTGCAGGAGAGGGCAGAAATGAGATTGTAAATTCTGGGCACAGTCTAAAGATTTATCTTGTTGACTTTCACATTAATTTCTTCATGTTTTTTCTAAAACTGATTAGAATCTTAAATAAAGACTAAGAATTCATTTCATTCTTCACTGACTACTGCTTTTTCATTAAAAGGTGATACCTAAAATAGTACAAGGAATGTATCCAGAATTCCAATTAAAAATCTAAATTATAACAATTTTCTGCATGAATTAAAGATTTGTCATCTCAGAAATTCTAATTTCAAAGTGATAAATATGCCTCAGTCATTCCCTTTCTGCAAACCACCAGGCACCATATTTCTCATCCAAAGCTTCTTTTATTGCAGCAATTATTTAAAGCTCTGCCTAGACATATTAAAATGTTGACAATAATAAAAATAAATTTTGACAACAGAACACAGTATATTACATGACTTAATAGCATCAATCACAGTACCTCAGTTTGCAGCTATCACAAGAAGGCTGCATTGCTATGAAATAAGATGGTTTGTTGGCACTGCAAAATTTAGCTCGAAGCTAAAAAATTAATATTACACATTTATCTCCATAATAAAGAAACAATGCTACAGAATAGGAGTGGATTAAAAAGTGAGCTTATACTACAGGGTGAGCTAGAATGTGTTTAAGCCCTCTCTCCCTGTATGCAACTGGTTGTGTTCTACCACGAAAGCATAATCATCTGAGTAAGGCTTTGCATAGCAGGAGAGAAAAACATGAGTTGATACAAGCTGTTAATTCGATTTGTTTATGAGAACTATTTCAATCGAAATATGGCCTGCTTTCTTCTTACTCAACTTTTTATTTTTAATTAATTACATAAACACATGCCAGCCTGTTGTGAGCATAGTAAACCTAATCTCCAGTGTCCTGAGCCTACTGTTATCACCTGCATTTTGTAAAGAAAGCATAAAGCTCATTTAAATTCTGGTCACTTAATATTATCCCATCACAGGAAGGGAATGAAAGTGCTAGCACTGTATATTGGCCTCTGTTTTAAAGCCCATTCTTTCTACAACCGTTGTACGAGTTGGTCTTAATGCAAATAAGAACAAATATTGATCTTTCTGATAGGACAGTATTTTGAATTTGCTTTGCACAGCTGCAAACAGTTGCAAGAGCAGCAAGGCAGGGATGAATCAAGTCCACTGCAACTGTACATGCTTGAACGATTCACTGCATCTCAAATTTAGCAAGCGAGTGGCAGGATATGCTCTTGAAAACTCGTGGTATTTTCTAAAAGCCCATAAAATACCCCAGAAATCAATTGTTTTTACCTTCTCCTCCCCTGTCCTCTTATTTCTTTTTAAATTCTGGTCACCAGTGACTCAAAGCTGATGAGAAACACAGTCTAAACAAGGAATCTGAGAAATTAGCCAGCAACACATCCAGTCAGGCCAGGTGTAAAAGCAACAGAAAGCAGTACATGGATAACACTACAGGAAAGTTATATACTCTAGACTCCAACAAGAAATACATTAATTTTATTAATTTATTAAGTTCCTACCTGTAGGGGTTTTCCCCCTATAAGCTATTGTGTTAATCATCTTCATTTTCCAAGTATCACCATCATACGGAGATATGTTAAGAAACAGTAACAAAATTTACTATATATATGCAAGTAATCTAGGCAGAAAAATATCCCAAATTTAAATTTGATATTCAGTAGATCAAAATATAGTATGTAGAAAAAGTGTTGAGTAGATTTTAACAGCAGGTTAAATGGGAGACACCGTACCACTGCTCAGGCCAACTAAAGACATCTAATTTACCAAGAACAACATAATGGATGCAGTGTAATTACTGTAACTGTCAACATCAAAGTCTTTGAAATTTCTTGGCACTATCCTATGAAAAACGAAATCTTCAGGAACTTTAATTGCAGATGCACATTAGTCATGCTGTCACATTGTGCCTGGTATCACACAATGTGCCTAGAGGTATGCATTTTGGTTATTCACAAAATAACAGAAGGAGCTAAGTGAAAACATTTGGGAGGTAACAAATATCATTCCGTGGGTCCTCTCAGTGTAGTAAAGGGCTCTAAAATTTAAAATAAATTACTATATTCAGTCTTCCATAAAAACTCATGCATTCTGCTCTGTGCTGATTCAACCTTCGAGCCAACCTACAGCTAAACCACATTTTCTGGGGATTTAGAGGAACTGTCCCTGGTGATTTAACTACAACTTTTCTCAGACTCAAGCAAAATTAGTCCTTTCTGGCCTATGGTTGTTTAAAGAGATCACGTTTCTCTGAAGGAAAGACATTCAGGTAACATTTGCACTGATGAGGAAAATAACATTGCTCTCTACTTACAAGATGTAACACCAAAAAAAATGTGCATCCTTTAGACAAATAGCCCGAGGATAATACCATTCCCTGAGAAGAAGGGGCAGAGAAGGAATCTGTGTTCAGTGAACAATGGCCTCTGGTAAATGACCTGCTGCTTGGCTACTGACCAGCTCACAATGCAACAAGTAGCATGCCTGCAGACAAGCTGTTTCTTTAAAAATATAAATAATAATTTTTGAACAAAAATAAAACCACCACTGCATTTTCAGATACATAATTGATGCTCATTGCTAGATTTTTTAAATTTTTTTTTTAACCTACCTCCTCCTTGCGATCCTAGTCCAGGATGAGCAAGTCAGAAAGTGGAGGGTAAAGGTCAGTCCTCAAGTTAGAGGGAAGTTTATAGTTCAAAACAAGCTTGTAACTTTGAAGCTGTGAAATCGCACACAGGCTCCTCAGTTTAATCTGCAAGAGCGCTTGTCACATCTCTTCCTTCACCTTTCCACTGTTGCAATTGAACACTGATATTGCATGTGCTGCAGAGGCCACCTTCCAGGCTCAGTTTGGCAGGGATCATGCTACACAATTACTGGTCTGTGAACACGGTTGCTTAGGAAGAACGTGCTGAGCACAGACAGGGACATCTGTCCTGTGCAGTACTTTCCATGAAGACATTTATCCTGTCTATGGGAAGGAAAAGGTTTTACAATAGCATTACTGAATTCTGTGCTCAGCCTTCCCTCTGTTTTTCCAGCACAGGTAGGGACCAGCCTTGAAAATAGATTGACAGCATCATGTGACATGTCAAACTAAAACTATCCGAAGCCTGCCAAATCAGCAATATTACTAAGTTAGTTAGGGCAACATTTACAAACATGGTGGACTAAATTCCAGATTCAGTCACCGAAACAGGAGCAACCTGATTTCCCAAGCTGCCTACCCCTAGTATCATCCATCAATTAAAGTGCGGCCTGGGGATGCTCAGCACTTGAAAGATAAGCTGGTCCTACAAAGACAGCTAAATACTGAATTCAAGTCCCAAAATTAAGACCCCAAATATGTGTAATTCAGCTATTTGGCTTAAAACATGTCTGTGTCTGAACACAGACACATTGATTTCTAAGAACATAAAAATATAAATGAAGGAAATCAGCATTAAGAATATTGCGTTCCTGTGGGATTTCTTCTCACCAGCCTTTTACAATGAGGTCACTAAATAGTAATTTAAAGGTTTATGTAAATACATAGCATTAAAGCTTCTAAAATACATAAATACATTAACACAGAATGAAGGATTCTCAGAGGTTTATCATACTTCTAGGGGTGTTGAAAGTGCTTTTGTTTTTTTTCCCTTCCCACCAGCCTCACAATAGCCAGATGAAGAGGTGCAAAGCCCACTTACTATCATGGCAGATGAAGCTCTCTAGAACTTCAGAGGGAGAGAGCAGTCAAACTCCCTAGGAAAATGCCACCACACCACAAATAAAGGTCAGGCGAGAAATAAGGTAATTCGGAATCTGTGGAAGAGGGTTGAAATGACAACAGCTGTAAGGTAGTGAGAAGCAAAGTTATGGAATGGGAAAAGGAGCACATCAGGCAAGAGACACTCATCACTCAAAGAGCAAAGCACCCAGAGAGGCTTCCGGTATCACAAAACAAGCATGAAACTAGAAAGCTTTGCCAATTGTTTTAGACCTCAACTCACTCAAGCGGATCTTGGTGTCTTGAAATCTGATTCACTGATTTTGAAAGTACAGAAATAGCAGTTACACGCATACCTATTCTTCAAAAGAGAGGCTAAGTTTGCAAGCATCTCAGCAGCTGAAGTGCCTGAAAGTACTTATTAGATGTTTATAAAATTATTCGGCATTTACCAGCTGCACGGCATAGAGCAATCAACATTCTCATGCAGAGTATGAACATCGGCCCTCCATGATCTGCCCTTTCAAAAATAATAAATTTTTAAAAAATGAAAAAAATACTGTGCTAAACTTTTCAAGGTTTAATTTTTTTTTATCCTAAAACATCTTTGATAAAGGTGAAATTTAACACTGAAGTAATTCCATTTTTGAAAATGAATACACTTGATTTCCAAGAACATGCTGGTCTAAATGCTGCTAGAATTAAAATAAGGGTCGGGAGGGAAAAACATGTTGTGATTCCAAACCATATGAAGGCAATGGAGGGTTTTTTTAATAGTTAAATTTAAAGGGCATTTTTAAAATTATTTAATCTATTGAAGCATTTTGTTACAACAACAAAAAAAAACACTCAAGGAACTATTTCAGAACATGAAGTATTTTAAACTTCCATTTTTAAATGAAACATTTTTTCAGACATGCTTAGAGTGTAAGCAATCTGAAGGTAAAAACTATAAAGATTTAGTTCAACATTTTGTTACACGTCAATCTTTAAGCTCCTCAATGTCTCTGATTTGAGTCAACCAGCCTTCTCACAAGTGTTTATCTGAAGCAAAATACCTTTTTTCACTCTGGCCAATCAAGAAAAAAGACCCATTACTCTTCTAAAGCACTTTGATTAGATAGTTTGCTTTCTGACAAAAAGTTGTCTACTTCTCATTAGGTAAAGACAATTAAAATAATCAATCTCCTAGCAGAGGAACACATTTTGCTGTAAATAGTATTTATTGAAAAGGCTGAATGTTGGACTATAGTTCTTGCATGCTCTCACCTGCAGCATCAGGAATATGGAACAGAAGTACCAGCCAGGGACTAAAAGGCCACACAAATCAGTCAAACCTGTGGCCAGGCTTTCAAAATACCCTGGCTTAAGAAACATTCAACATTTATAAACAAAGCCTTTTTCTGCCCTTGGGTCAGATCCCAACACCTTCCTTGTGGTCCAGGGACCTGCATGCCAGCATCTCCTGGAAGACCCCTCTCCTGTCTTCAGCCAAGGGGATGTACGGTTCTTCTGAAAGAGGATGAACGAGAGCCTGGCCCTTAAAGCACTCTGTGCTACAATATCATACAAAGTAGTCCTATGTTCCAGAAGATTTGCCTGGCACAGCAAGGGAAAATAAGGGCTTGCAATTGGTGTCTCAAATCAGCCCATGGACTCAACACAGTTAGAAGAAACCAGACCATGATCTAAGTAAATTTAAACTGCAGTGCCAGATGCTAAACATGGTAGTGAATTTTAAACAGAGATAAGAAAAAGTATGAAAAATCGTTAATGGGGCAACCTATGCAGTTAACAGATCATGAGGTTAGCTTCCTAGTAAATGTGAAAGCTTCAGGTGTATTCTTTCCAAACATACCGAAATGCATCAGTCCAAGTTAAACAAATGACTAAAGCCACAACCACTGCTGGGGCCATAATTAAACCACGGATACTCAAAGACATGACATATATACCACTCCAGAACTACCATATCACATACTCCAGAGAAGGCACAGCTTTCAGACCATCCACTTCACATCCCCAAGCCCCCCAGCAGCGTTCAGTGCCTAAGGCCAAACACTCTGCAGCAGTCGCTGCTGACCCCCCAGCCCCTGGGTTAATGGAAGCACTCTCCTACCCCTCTGTTGAAGAAGGAAGTTGCTATGCTTGGCTGTGCCTGTTAACTGCAACACAAACCTTGTCCAACCTGGGATCCTCTCACAGTGACAGCTTATAGCAAACAATGTGCAAATCACCTAATTGTTATAAATGGAGTTTACGGGCAGCTTGTTGACACCTAAATAGACTCACAGAAGGGCAATTACATATTTCTATATATAATCTCTCTGATACTCATTTCAGATATAATTCATTAAAAAAATAAACTATCAAACCAGATGTGTTTGTACAGCAGAAATAAAAGCAGATCATTCTCAGAAAAGGGTTAGGCTGAGAGAAAACAAATATTTTCTTCTGACAGCAATGGAACAAAGTCACTGCATTTTCAGCGAGACCAGGAACGAACGACCTTTCCTGCACACAGAGGGGAAAGACTTTACAAAGCACTCTCCCAGAACTAATGTCACAGTTCTAATTCCCAGTGGCTGCACATTAAAGTATCATAGCATTAAAAGACAGGGCATAAAATACACATTTTCCTAAATTCTTCAAATGCCAGCAGGTGAAGAAACATCTGCTGTCAGGACATCACCCAAGTGAAAAAGAGTTACAACTAGAAGACAAACAGCCTAGGCTTTCTTCAAATTGCTCACACAAACTTGTACCAGCCTCACTCTTCAGTTTGATTTTGGCCATTGCACCAAGTCCTGAGCTGGATTAAGCAGCCATAGGCAATCCTGCTGACCATGCAGCAGGGGAAGGGGCACAATTTCCCTGCTTGTCTATTCCAGCGTGTATTTTTTCTAATTTAACTAGACAATTATTTTACACAAAAAACACAAAGGAAAAAAGTGTCTTCTTTACATGACAAGGAGAGAGTCCTGCATGCATGCTCAGTCCTCTGAAACATTCCCATGAAAGACCCAGAAGAGACCAGACTCACATGCCTTTTTACACAGCACCACATATCTCTAGCAATCAGTTCCATAAATTCTGCCCTGGGGTTCAACAGAGTTTATGTTGGTTTTCTGTGGCGTGCTCTCATCCATCTGCCCTCCCATGAATATTTTCACTAGCATTAAAGCCAGTACTGTGCCATGAGTGAAATCACAGCTGCTTGATTTGCATGGCTCAGAAGAGGAACATTTTGGTATTCTTTTCCTTCACCCCTAGCTAAGCAACCCAGCCTCCTCACAGCATCCACTTCACACTGCAATGACCATTTTTCTTCTGCTAGTTCATGCTGTAGAACAAATTTTTCCTCCAGGACAGATACTTTTCCAGCCTGAACTACTACATATGCTCCCAAAGCACCAACATAAACCCTTTAGCAAGCTGTCAGATTGGCCAAAATCTATGGGTCCAACACCTCCAGCAAGCATAAATCAGCTGCAAGCACCAAGTGAAAAAAGGGAGGAAAAATCAGGTCACACCAATAAAACCAATACTCACCTTTATTTCAGATCCGGTCTATACAACCTTCTGTCTGCAGTATGGCAGAAAATTCTGCCTTTACTAAAAATAGGTCATTTCCTTCAGGAGTAAAACTGGAAGTGTAGCATTGAGTAATAACACAAAGAGGAGTTTCTTTTCAGAACATCACTGCAACAGCCCCAGAGACCAGGCAGCCATGGGCAGTGCTGCTGTAACCTTGAGACAAGCATTTGCAGACCACAGCACCTGCTCCTCCTGATTAATAGCCCTGCCCTCAGCTACTCAGTGGCAAACATTTACAACAAGGAAGCTAATTACGGGAGTAGTGAAAGAGGAGGCAAATCATCCTCAGGAGGCAACTGACCTTCTTGCCTTGATGAAGCTTACTAATAGGTTTATCAGGTGATTATCAAAAAGATTTTCTACGTGAGGGATTTTCTTTATAATTTACTTTCCCAGGACACAGAAAAACACACTTTTCCAATTAGTTCATAACCATCATTTTATTTTGCAAACTGTATAAGTAGCCACAGAATGATAAAAATATGCATTAAAAGATTCATTTATGCTCACACACCTGCTTCTATAGAACATCCCACAGCACAGCCGTACAGAGTCAGCACACCAAAATGATATGAAAGAGAATTATAAGAGACAGAAACCCAATTTTGCTCTGATTCAAAATGAAGAAAAATTACAACTCAAACCTCCAGGCACTTAGAAGGTCAAGTACATTTATATTTATTACCTCCCATCCCCTGTTTACTCACTGAAAGCTAGGTGTTGCTCTTATCAGTCCAAAAGCAAAGTGATGAACTATATGCTTATCGTTCTTTTCTAAGTGAAATACAATTTTTTTGTAACTTACTTCAAAAGAATATATAATGCACACATTGCCTGAATGTCTTGTTACTGTAAATCCACAGACAATAGCAGTTGATAGGTCCTAAGAAAAAATACTTCAAATTCCTCAAAAAAAAAAGAAAATACAATGTGGAAGGAGTAAAGAACACAACAAATTAAAAACTCAAAAAATTATTAAAATTTTGTACTTTCTTTTCAGTTTACCAGACATTATGCATGCCAATTCATTAGGCAGAAGTAGGCTTATTTTCCCCATTATCATTAACACATCTGCATGATTCCTTAGCTAATTAAAGATAATTAAAAAAAAATTACCTGACACTTGTATTGGCAAAACAATATAAGAAAGTAGTAAATACTTTAGAAACTGTTTTTCTAGAGAGAAGTAGTTTCATTTTGGACACTAATTGACTGTTGTGCATACACAAAGGCCTAAGCACATAACCACAAATATATGTTGACGATGTTTTACATTTTTGTTTTTTCTTAAAATATGCAGAAACTTAAGGGCAAACTAATCCACACAACTCTGACGTGAACTGGTTATACAAATCTGAACTATCACCATCACAAGACCACTCCCTCTGTTTTTGCTTCTGGTACCAGTTCACCAGCACAAGTCTGCAGTGCAGCACTTTTTTTTTTTACTATGCCAGGTAGAGTTTTCACTACAAACAATGCTAATTCAAACAAATAATGGAAATTTCAAATCTTTTCTATCCTTAGACCAAAGACAGAGAGTTGCTCAAATGTCATTCGTTCAAAGCATAGTAGTATCGTCCATATTTCAGGCAGATAATTTGACCTCATTAAACGCACCTTGATGCAGCGATGGCATATTTAATGTTTAATTGACTAAATATACAAAAACATGTTTTATACTTCTAAATATTATTTCTTTACCCTTTTAATTAGTAGTCATATCAATATATAAAAACTCAAGAACAACATCTGCAATGGGATGGTGATTTGACTTGTAGGAAAAACGTGTTCCTCTTATTGCTTAATTCAGGGGTGTCAAACTCACATCTTGCAGGCCAAATCCAGCCCTCCACCTTGTTTAATCCAGCCCAACATCATTTTTCATCCCGGCAGCAGCACCAACCTCCTTGCCCCTGTGCTTCTGCCAGCGCACTCATCATTTGTGCAGCGTGTGTCGTTATGCCGCAGGAGCAGGAGATCAGTGAGAGCCATGAGTTTGACACCCCTGCCCTAACTGCTAGGCACACAGAACAGGCCTCTTCCTTTTTATCTAGAGAGGAGAGGATAAAAAGCCACAAAATGTCTACAGAGAAAAAATCCTGGAGATTGCCGTGATTCTTCCCCTTTCAAAAGGGCCACAAGAGACTTATGGATCTCACTTCGCACGCACTCCAGCCCTCTCATCCAGTCTGACTCTCAGAAGCCTGGAGAAACCAGAGCTTCATCTCTCAGTGGCTGCATCTCACATTTCCATTTAACGGTTGCAGAGAGAAGGGAAAGATCACAAAGGGCTTTCTGAGCAGGCCTGCAGATCTGTAGGCCTAATAACTGGCCATTGCCCTCCTCCCTCAAACAGAGAGACCAGGCAAGCCCCACTCTCAAGACCACAAACTCTTTACAAAATCTTTGCTGAATACAAAAAAGACAACCAGTGCTAGTGGTCTCAAGCTTCGTCAGGGGAGGTTTAGGCTTAATATTAGGAAAAAATTCTTCACTGAAAGGGTGACTGGCCACTGGAATGCACTGCCCAGGGAGGTGGTGGAGTCATCGTCCCTGAAGGTGTTTAAAAGCAGATTGGATGAGGCACTTAGTGCCATAGTTTAGATGATGAGTAGGTGTTGGGTCATAGGTTGAACTCGATGATCTCAAAGGTCTTTCCCAACCTTGTGATACTATGATACTGTGATAGTGAGGTGCACATGGGGGTCATATATATTTATCATAAAAGGAGAAAAGAAATAGGATAAGGAGTGAACGCTAAAAATACATACCATGCTGGAAACATAATTCATACCCACCCCTATCTCCTGCCAGACATTTTAAATACTCCCTCTCCCCTCGCACATCTGACCCACTCCAGTTAATTCCTTTCAGACAGCTACTTCTCCAGGGCACAGCCCCAAATGTGCAAAATGTTGTGCTTTATTTGCCATGCTACACTGTCACCTTACAGGCACTGCAAGGTCACAGCATAGCAAATACATCTGCCACGTGTAGCCACAGTTTACTACAGCTCAACATGAGGGTTCAGAAGGGGGTGATTTTAAGATTCTTTTATTTTAAAAACGAAACTGATTTCACTCATTCATGCCCTCTGGCGCATTAAGATAAGCGTGCCAAGACATGCTGCCCCATGACCGGCTACCAAGGCGCACAGCCACAGCTGTGTCGTTTGGACCAGGCTCTCCACAGCAATGCTGCTGAAAAGCCACATCACTCCCCCACCCCCGGTGTATTCCCAGACTCACAGCCAGGTGCTGCCTTTGGGTGTGCTTTTTGTGCCATACAGAGCTGACGCTGGGCTGTCTCTCCATGGGCTCCAGTCTTGCTCTTCATCTTTTTGCAATTTCTTCTCAATGAAGAGCTCAGAAATTCCCCATTTGCAGTTTACCCTTCATTTTAGTCTGGGTGCAGGCTCCTCCTGACCAGTATGTCCCGAGATGTGTTTCAATCCTACACCCCTTTTCTGTCATCCCTTCCACTCCTTCTGCACCCAGACAGCCCCACTCGCTCTCTGTGCACGCCAGTCTCATCATTCCCACCACACCTGTCTGCAACAGAGTACCATGGAAACGTCCTCTGTGTTTTACAGTTTTGATTAAGACATCCATTACACAATATTCCACTTTGCTTGAAGTCACTTAATACTTTTTCCAACACAAAGCCTAAAACCCAAGAAAACGTCAAGTAGGAGCTTTCTAGTAGACGTTTCACCTCACAATAGTGATTTCCATATCCTTATGAAGAACTTTTTACCTCCCACATGATGTGAACACACATTTTATGCAATACACCATCTTATATTGTTAATGTGACATACTTTAATAATTACCCCATCAGCAAGATCAGTGTGAATGAAGACTGAAAGTGTAAATCAAGCGAACAACTTGTTGGAGAAGGATGAAGGGATAATAATCTTATAAATGGATTGCCATAGGTCAAAACGAAAAACTTTACAGATTTTCCTCAATTACCATTCTTTTATTGGCCTGCCAGACTTACAGGCCATACAAAGGCAGGTTTTCTGTGAAAAGATGCTGCCCTGGAGGTAGCCTTAGAGTATTCCTGGACAGAACAACCAGTCATTGAGAAGAGGCTGCCATCCTGCCTCCTGAGGCTCTACAACACAATAACAGACAGCTTAATAACAGCATTGTCCTCACTGATAGAAAAAGAATCTTTAATCTCATAGAGCAGCTTCAAGAACATTATAAATTAAGAAAATGCATATTTTGATTAAAGTAAAATCAATAGCAATATAAAGTAAAAGAACAAGTCTGATTAGCTTCTCTCAAAGATACATCTGATGTTATCTGACAATGAGTTTAATAAATAGGCCTGAAAGACAGTAAACCAACATTTCAGTGGCAAAGCAACTCTCTGAGTCAAACACTAAACTTTTAATCCCAGCTTTAGTATATAGAAAATTATAAAGCAATAGATTTAAACATTCTAAAAATATTTTTCTCCGATAAATACGATGAAAATATACTGTGTTTTTCATACAAAACAAAAAAAAAGATAGTGACTTTTAAAGCAGGTGAAAATGAAAATTCAATATCCTAACAGAAATGGTTCCATACTTAGCAACTAAGTTACTGACATAACATAAAGATTTTGCACAACAGTACTGAATATCCCATTTAATCAAAAACTGAAACCTGATTTTATAAATGTTACTCAAATTGGAAAGTCAAGTATTCCAAAATTAGAAAATGTTCCTCTACAACAGCCTTTGATTGCACACAGGCATTCCACCCTTTCCCTACTGAGCAGAGGGACTGGATAGCAATCAGGAATTAAGATGCCTGCTCACTTTTTTTTTTTAAATCAACCTCTTCATAGCGTATATTTGCTGCATGCACCAGATTTTAGTTATGAGCTCTAATTTCATGGTTATCCCTGAGGATACTGTCCCTAACAAAACTGTCTCATCCATTCCCCAAATGAAAAAAAAAAAGAAAATATTAGTTTTCATACCAGGTGATTTTCACATCAGGAACTAATGCCAAATTTTGTCAACTCCTCACTGCTTTTGGATATAAACTTGAAATACCAAGAACCTGATTCTTTCAGGTATATTGCACTTGGGATGTCAGAGTCCAAAACAGGTACTAATTACTACATTTCCTGCCTGTGACAGTATAGTAAGTGACATCTGTAAGCACATAGCATCAGGATACTAAAAGAACTCAAACTCTGTACTAGTCATGAACTTTTCACACCCTTACAAAGTAACCTACCTCTTTCTCTGCTCTGGTAACATCCTCAAAGTTATTTTAACTCATTCTTCTTCTCTAGCTATACTCTGAGCACCTGTATGCACACATTCAGCTTTGAAAGCTGCTGCTTTTCTTTCAGATTTGAAAGGAAGAAAGGTTCGTGTATCTAAAACATGAAATTTTGCCAACTCTGCAAGTTGTTCCTAACAAAACATCTCATCTCTTCCTATAAACATTGTCCTGTTTACATCCCTAGACCATGGCAGTTACAGCAGTGCTGTTAACAAGGGGAGATGAAAAAATATGCAGAAAAAATATTAATCTTGAATTCACTTCTCTGCTGCTGAACCTCTCTGCGAGTTGTTCCTTTCTCGTTCATCCCCATCTAAGGTTTTGTATATGTGGTATCTACCACAGCATAATCAAAACATGTACAAACACTAAACCTTAATAAGTCAAAGACACAGGGAGCGGTATCTGAACTCACTTAAAATTAACCAGACAGCACAGCCATAGACTTTTCACACCAGGTCTGTAAATTACAAAACATCAAAGTCCCATTGCAAATGACCCTAGGATTACCATTCTTTAAAAAAAAAAAAAAAGTCTTGAAATTGTGAATATGGAGAGCAATACGCTTTAGCCGTTTCCGGCAGAGTTGGGTGCTGAATTAGGAAAAAAAATCAGCTATTCATTGCAAGGGGTTAAAAATAGCTGAATCAAGTCATTAAAAATCATTAGCATTTGTATTTTCCTTTGTTCTTGTTGAATGCAATAAATATCTCATTAGCAGAAATATCCATGGTTAAGAGATGATTTATCTGCAGAAGAAAATGAAACAAATGGCATATTTTTAACAAATGCTTTTAATTTAGAGTGGGTTTTGATGTGCTTCCGATTATCTGTATTTCTGGCTTGCCCCTAGTTACAGAGAGATCAGTGCTTTTCTAGAGGAGGTTGACATGATATGCATGCTCCAGTTTTTATACTATTCAGCATTAAATCAGGTGGTATGATTGTTATCCTTCTCTTCAGAAGACTTTCACATGTCCAAGCAATACTTCCATTAAATAATAAAAGTGTTTATCAAGTAGTTTGCTTGTAATGCAAGTCAAAAGCATATTTGGTACCATTAAACTAAATGTAGAGTCACCTCTGATTCACACACTGCAACTAAGAGTCAGGACCAGGATCACTGCTGCACTGCAATATGTATTAATCACTTACATTGTCAAACTGGTCAGATTTTTATCTATTATAAATCACTGCAAATCCACTGATGTAACAGTCATATCACACGCCAAGAGAAGATTTGCCCACTTCAATATTGTTTCATAACCACTTAAGGAAGTACATATTCCTAATGGAAGCAAGAGCATAATGTTCTCTTGCAATTATTTAGCATTTTAATAATTTTATTTGCAACCCGCTTGCTTGGAAAGTATTATTTTCAAGAGAGAATTTGTGATTTCTCTTTGGAATAGATTTAAATGTTTGGAAAAAGAACAGCAATCATTAGGACTACACACTCACTGCAGTAGCTGAGCAGAATCTACAGCATGGTTATAGTCCCTTTCTACCCTCAGAACAGAATGGAACAGAAGAGTTTCCACAAAGAGCCAGCAGAGATTGTGCCCAGCTGAAGGGAGCTTACATGCAGAGCAGGGGGAAAGCGGGTAAAACAGGCATGCCAGAAGGAGATGGGTAGTATGTAGGTGATGTGTGCCAGCAGGAGAAGTGTGAGAAAAGAACTGACATGGTGGGATCATAAAAGTGAAAATTATGCATCCACACATTTTATACAAATTGGTTTTTCCAAGTACAAGCTGAAAAAATGCTTTGTATGGGCAATGTGATGTACAAGCCCTAAACCCAATCTTTCTTACTTATGAGCCCTAAAACTAATCGTACTGGGTGGACAATGATGACATATGAATAAGTTTATAAGCTTTCTATTGGCAAGGTGAAAAAGGACTGTATTGCTTTCTGACATCAAAAAATGATTTATTATTAACTGAAAGGATCAAATGAATGCAACTTAAAAGAGCAGTTGATGGAGCACGTGAGAAAGATTAGGATATTCTATAAGACTATCTCAGAGGGAAGCAGACATTTTCACAAAATGTATAGACGTAATACAAAAACTATAAAACTATTAAAATATTCATTATAGAAATAAAAGTTAAATCAGAATGTGAAGAGATTCAGCATTTTCTCTAAAAATGACGCCGTCAGATGAAGATTTTCATGGCAGTAGCTTGGGTTCCCTTTTGACAGTCAGAGCAAGCAGACATTCACCTGCATGTTATCAGCTAAAAATATACGTGTTGCAATTATATTCCACTTGGAAAAGCATCTTATAAATGGATGTCTTAGAAACTCACTTACCTGCATCAAAGTCAACAAAATGCTTCAGTATTGCAACAGCCTCTGCAAATATATATCCTTTCCACAGTGCTATATCGGGTCCTACCAACTCCAGACTCATAAATCAAAAATCTGGTATCTTCTCTACAAACTACAAGTAGCTTTTAATTAAGCACGTAGTACTTAAATCAGAGATCAAAGGTACTTGCATTTTGTGTATCCTGTATATTCAGCACCCAAGGGATTTGTGTGAGAGATTTCTGTAACTCTGAAACGGATTGAAGACTCCAGGCCTCAGCTTTTGACAATAATTCATTGTGTGAGTCTCTGGAAGGTATTTAATCTCTCCGTGCTTTATTCTTGAATAAAGGGATGACAACAGGAATAGGAAATGCTACCTCTATTTCCCTTCCTAAGAAAACAGCAAAAGGATTGACATGTATCACAGAAAAGTTTTACCTGAATAGGTAGAAAAGTGAGGTATTTCGAATAAAAAAGTGTGGGTTTTTATTAGGATAGTGAGTGTGCCAACTAGGCTAACGGCCTGGTGAATTAGAGACATTTCCTATGAGGGTTGTGATAGTGCAACACACCAAATAAGACACAGATCAAAAAGAAAGTCTTAAATCTGTAGAATAATTACCTTTCCATTACTATAGAAAACACTGATGTGTAAAAATCCACCAGCACAAAACTTGGATCGTGAGTCAGTTATTGTGGAGGGTTTCTATTTACCAGAGCAGCCTAGATGATCAGTTAGTACAGCAAACACTTCTGTGCAGTTTCCTGCAAAACAGCTCACAGTAAAACATAAGGCACAAGATAAACATATCTTGTAGGAATTTCACTAGCATCACATGCAGTTTTAGAGCTGGTATTTGGTATTACAAATCCATTGCAAACAGTCGATGTTCCCATCGGCCAAAAAAGAATTTGCCCAAAGCATCTGGAATTTGCAGGAGACTATAAGAGGTCTATCATGATGGGATTAACAACCAAAGTGTTTTTGCTCAGATCTGTTGCTCAGAACATTTGTATTTTCAAAAAATGTAAAATAGTTCTTTGAAGTGGTCTTCCTATAATGAACCTCATTGTTTTTTACTCGAAGGTATAGAAACTGCAACACAAAAAAAAATTAAAAAATCAAGTGTTTAGTTGGACCCTTGATGCTGTGACTGAGGCAAAAACATTCATTGTGCTGGAAAAAAGAAAGTAATAATTTATCATTGGAAGGCATGGAAGAACTCTTTTTACAGCACGCAGGGTCTAAGCAAAATTGTGATGATTTATTTTATGGCTTAAATAATTAAATACTGAATAACTAAAGAAATGAAAAGGTCTTGGATTTCATTTTCAAAGCAACTCCGAAACGCACATTCTTTGGGTTTGCCATAATTTAATTATTCCTGAATGATAACTCCTGTTTCTACTGAGAAAAGATGGTACCAAGAACCCTGTCAAGAAGATGCAGATCCTCATGTTTCCCTTCAATCCCTCAGCTAAGAAAATAATTTTTATTGAGTAAGCTGTTCTCAGCAAAAAGCTCTGAATCTTCTCCCCTTTTAGCATAACCCTTACAGATGGCAATGAAAAAAATCAGTTATTAGTCTGGACCCCATCAACCATAAACTCAGTCGTGCAGCCAGACTCACTCATTTGGACAGAGAAGGAACCCTAATTCATCTGTACCTTCAACCATTCAGTCACAAGGCTTGTAAGATATTATTTCAAAGTGGTAAGAAAGGAACTGAAGCCAGTAATTCCTTTCAAGTCTCTTGGGGGAAAAAAAAAAAGAGCTTGTACAAAAATAGTCCATGGATTAATGGAAGTTTTACTATTCCACAGAACGTTTTCTGGCTGTGCTTCTACTCATAGGGTCTCATTATTGGTAAATAATGTCTGAAAATTAGTGATTGTATGTACATCACAAAACAATTCTAAGTATGGTAATGGATAGATTAAATTTCTATTTATCACTTTTGCGGAAGCAAAAATCTACAACAATGAAAGACACTAAATACTAAAGGTGTGCTAACATAGACTAAGGGTAGCTGGTGAGTGGGAGGTTGCCTAAAAAGAAATAGCAAGCGAGTTGGTAGATGCTTCACTCAATGTACATCAGCAGTTCCACAGTGAAAAGAATAGATATTGGTTGCATTTTGTCAGTACTTCCCAAAAGCCTTATATTTCTTTTTTTGTCCCCAAGCTATTTCATAATCATCATCCAGTCAGAAAACCTGCTTTATGTGGTGCACCGGTATGTATCCAGAGTGTGATGGAGAAATCTGTCAGTCATACTGCAGAAAATGACAAGAGGAAGTTGTGAAAGGACTCATGAGTTAGGAGCAATGAATAAATTGGGTATTCTGTTACCTAACACTGATTCATTCTTCTATACCTCCCCACATTATCAAAATCACCACTACAGGCAACAAATGCAGAAGCAGCATGAGGTAATACCCTCCCAGGCACTGCGATAATGTATCTTTCTCATCATCTCCTGGTTTGCAACCAGGAGAAGCTCTGAGGTTTTTTTGCCTGGAGCAGTGCATTTGTCAGGCTATCCAAACAGAAATGTTAGCAACTCCATGTTTTTCATTCCAGCCCAACTTTCTTGCACCAGTTCCTTCAGCTCCTTCTTCAATTACATTCAAATAATTTTTCATTTTTTTCCCCCCCACACACAACATCTTTATTCTTCTCACATTGTGAAGTGTTTGCAGGACGGGTTTCACGGTCTGTGCCTATCACAATCAGATGTGCTTTCCTGATTACTCCTAAGTTAGCCACCAGAAGATGCATTCTCAGTTCATAAGGCATTAGAACAGCCAGCCTAGGTCTAGGAGATGGTTCTTCAGATGGAAAATGACTTTTAGGAAAGCTAATTTCAAAAAAAAAAAAAAAGTAGACAGAACACAGCCATCTTTTCTTTCTATCTAGACAAAGCTTAGGACTCAGCAAGCGCTTTGAATGTTTCCACTGATTCGGACATCCTCAGCAACATCACACTCTAAACAAATACAAATATGTTTAAAAATATATACAGAATGAGGTCAAGAAATTTAACAGCTAAGCTATTCCATAGTACCATGGGTTTTTAAATAGAAGCGAAAAGCCTATGTTAAGATTATAGAAGACCATTCTTATAGTCTGGTTTAATGGGATTAATAAAACACAGTTTGGCTTAATTGTGCAGGTCTAAGTTGTATACATTTTCCTGCTCCATTTCCAGCACCAGATTTTATATATTTCACGTAAAGCATTTGCAACACAGGGTTTCTTAGAAGTTTCTTGCTGTTCTACAACTGCACTATCATTTATGTGCTACACATTCCATTTCTCACTTGAAGGCATCTGATTTTCTTGCAATTTGGTTTATTTACAACAAAATCTGAAAACATTTGACATACTAGAGCATAAATATACCTGTAATAACTGGAAAGGATTCTCTATAGATGGGTGATGTCAAATGATCAAATTAGGACATCCTTTGTCAGTAAGAATTTTCCAGCAGGATCTGCTACGTCTGCTCTGACAGTAACCGATACCGAATCAAACTATAGGGTCTATAGGACGTTTCCCAAAACCAAAGGGAGAATCAATTACCACTTCTTGCATACCCTGGAGAAGGAAGCTTTAGGTTCTGTACTGATTCACTCCAGAAGACACCAACTCAAATACCCACAGCTGTGGTTAAAAAACATTTGCAACCTCTAGGGAAGGACAGACAAGGGCAGTCAAGGATTTCTCAAGTAAGCTACAAAATGTACTCCACTCATCTCCACCCTCACACTAAATAGTCAGCAAATATTGTGGAAAAGTGTATTACCTGGCAAAAACGTAATTCTGGGTTGAGTGAAACAATCAACAAGTTCAATCAGTCATTTCAGAGAACATTTTGCTAAGCCTATTGAAAGTTTCCTTGTTTCTCCCCGCAACCATGTTAGCTGAATTTTCCTGCTGCTAGCAGTTCATCTGAGAACACACCGCCTTGGAACAAGTAAATAGCAAGTGACAGGTGTGACTCAGCCAACTCTAACTAAAACTGAAGCATTACAGTAGCTATCGACAGATTGAGAGGGGGAAACAGGATAGAGTTACCGTGAAGGTCTCAAATTAGAGGCCTAGGGATGTTTACACAGTCAGCAGATTGACTGATCCAGTGTCAGGTCTAATTCACAGCAGGACTATAGCAGGAAAGGAGTATGTTTTTCAGAGACAGAGTATGACAATGCTATGTCAAGATTTTTGCAGTGTGCTTGACTGCAGTATAATCAATCCTGGCCAGTAATAACACCATCAGCTGTCACTGGCAAATAGCTGTATTTTATTTCTAATGTGAAATTGGAACATTTCAGATGTAGGCAATAAAAAATCCTGATGAATCTTAAGTATTAAAAGAGTCCATATTATTATGGTGCCCTTTCAAAATAAGAAATTCTCGATGCAGCTGGAGAAGGACATCCTGATTACGTCCAGCATATTATGGTGAGCATCACATCATGTTTTCTCTGTTGTCTACTGGAGATTTTCTGGTAATTCATGTATTATAATTTCTGCCTGTGTACCAACTCATCCAATATTTCAGTTGATTTAAGAATTACAACTGACATATTTTATCTTGTCAAAGAGTATCTGCCTCTTAAGGAAAGTCAAAACTGAAGGCAAGGTACCAGAGGGAGATCACTTCAGTGTCCTTGAGCAAGAAGGCCTGAAGGGTACAAAACTCTTGGTATCACTTGACATCTTAAGAACAAAAGCAGGAGAGAAAGAGATCTGGAAGTCATGAAAAATGCCAATAAAAATGTAGATGTTCAATCAGGTCCAGTGTGTTGTTATCAGTAAAGACCAGATTTTGACCAAGTGGGCCACTCCTCTGCAGTGGAACAGAGCTGAGCTACCAAAGCAGAAGTAAGATTTTGTGCTACTGACAATCCATGTAAGATATCACTCACTACTGTCCCTGGAAATAATGGCTTCAGGAAACTGCAATACAGGAGGGAAAAAATAAAAGCATAGATGCTTCACCTCCCGAGAAGAACACTCATGTTAGCAATACAATTCTGCATCGTACTCAAAACCAAAAGTTTGGAAACCTTTCAGATTGGGAGCCTGGAAGTGGTTATGGGTTGAATCCTGTGAGCAGCATCACAAAACGCCTGAGCTGTGCAGAGCCAGTTTACTGGAAAGCATTTTGCTGCAAGTTTGCAATAACTCCTACCTTCCTCCCCTCACCTCTCAGTTTTGCTGATAGTAGTTTTTAAGTGCTACTGGATTGCTCTATGTAATGACTCATGTTGAAATCATTAGGAACCAGTTCAGGTTTTTTCTACATTAAATGACTAAAACAATAAACTGTGTCTTATTTAACTGTTCCATTGTCAGAGCTTGTAAACATAACTTCCCAGACCTATCTTTATTTTTCACTACCTTTATCTCTAATGGTCTTAGCCAAATCACATGGGGATACTTCCAGCGTTAATTAGAAACCTTCCTAACTATTTTGAGGAATAATTCTGATACGCATATGGATGGTGAAATTGAAAGTAAAAGGCCAAATTTTACCTCTGTGTACCTGCACAGGATGCACGGCTACTTGATGTAAACCATCAGAAGTGGTGTTGAAGGGCTGAATGTTAATGCGTCTACTTATTGGTTTTGGAGTTATTCTATAAAACACTCCCTTTCTTTGGACTAATCACGTATAACAGCTGATTGCAAAATAATATAATCATATGTCCAGTCTCAGATCTCCATTTCACTCTAGCAGTTCTAATAACACACTTCCTACCTGCACCACATTCAAAATATCCACCAGGAAACCCTGGATTTCAAGCTCAGATCCTGTACTCTTCTCTTTGTCCCCATGCATGAGGAAGGGGTTTGGAGGAAAGCTGGGGTGAAGCACTCACAGGAACAGCACTAATGAAAACAAACAGTTTCCAAACCAAAACAGACAGAATAAAGAGTCAACAGCCTCCAGGGCTGTGTCAGGCAGCACATTGCCAGCAGGACCAGGGAGGTGATCCTTCCTCTCTTGTGGTACCTGGTGTGGGAGTGAAGAAGATGGAGCCGCGCCCTCTTTAGTGGTGCCCAGCGATGGGACAAGAGGCAACGGATACAAACTGAAATACAGGAAATTCCATTTAAACATAAGAATTTTTTTCTTTCTGCCAGAGTGGTTGAATAGCTTACCCAGAGATGCTCTGGAGTCTCCATCAGTAAAGGTAGCTGTCCAAGCTGGTGCACTAATACTTGAAGTATTCCCACTGTATTTAATTACTAGAAGTTCAGGTGCCAACTTGTATATTGAAGAGAAAGACAGCTGGCCCCAAGGAGTCATGAGAATGGAATGAGCCTTTGCTATAGGCTGCTGTACCTCTCCATGCCTCCCAACAAAAGTCACCACAGGAATGGTGTGCAACAAAACTGCTAGCTAGAGAGTTTACTGACTTGATGGAAATTGTGATTATTATTGTTATTTTTCCGGTAAAGAGAAGCAGATGCCCTTCTGAAGTTACTTAGAAGCAAAGGTTTGCCTAGCTCACATACCTCTCCTCACAAAGTTTGCCAGACCTATGAACCCTGCACAGAGACCACCTGAGCTAGACTTGCAATGCCTCATTAAACACATGATGAAGTTCCCCTGCCTCTAGCTATGCCTTGATCCATATCAGCCATGTGATTTGTCCCATTGGAGGGAAGGGGCACAGGCAGCTCAGCCTGAAAGGTGCCCTCTCAGATTGTGAAAGGGGAGAGGACCCTGATATATACAGTTCTGGATAGAAGATCACACCGGTGAACATGAACACATTTTCTTGCTGCTGGATGTTCAAGGTAGTTCCCAGGAACAGGCAGCAACAGAAGGACAGGTTTGGTGACACAACACCTGCCAGGTTACCTGGGAGGCTGGCTTCACCACAGCAGTTTGTTTGCAGCCTCCTCATTTAGGGATTTCAAACTCAACAAACTGAGATTAGGCGCCACACAGGGAAACCTTAAATTCTCTTCTCTGATGGAGGACTTCAATATTGCCTTCTGGGAACGAAGCAAACCATAAACAGACACATTAAATATAACTTTGCTAATAATTTCACAAACTGCTAAGGAGGACTTCCTGTCTTCACAGTGATTCTGTGATTTTCGGTTTCTTAAACTGTGTCGTTTTATTTTGTGGGTGACCTCCAATTCTGCAAAGGCTTTTAGGTGTGTTATTATAAATTTAAGTCTGAAATGAGCTGACCTGCTTAATGAGGATGTCTATAAAGTTTAATGAAACAATTTAGTGCTTCTTTTTTTTTCCTGTACAAGGACCCTGACTTCTCACAGCTAAAAAAGAGACATCTAAGCAGAAATTACAATCTATAATGCTGTTTTAAAAAAAAAAAAAACACCAACCAAACTTATGCACAACCTGGCCTCATCTAGCAAGCCTGTTTCTCACAGTTCCATTCATTTAGTGGAAATTTTGCTTTTTTATTTTCCTGATATCTTCCTGGAAATTCTTCAGTCTCTGTCCCCACACTTTGAGGGAAAACAGAGTATTTGGAAATATGGAAACATCAGGTCTTCACAAAATAGCGGACCTAGTTTTGCTGCACAGCTGCACCTGTGGTGGCTGGTGACAAGAGAAGGCATAATGTTCACCTGTGCAATGCAGGGGCTAGTTTCTGGCAGGGAAGGAAAAATAAGTAGGTGGTCCATATGTTTCTGAACAATCTTCAGTTGCAATTATTTTTTGCTAGCAGATGCAACCTTCTGTAGAGGACACCATCTTGGACAAAAGCTTCTTCTATTACTGTTCTATTAATAACCATTTTGCCACTCTGCCTCCTGCTATCTACAGTCTTCCTAAGCCTTTCTGAAGATGTTTCTTTACTAATGCTTTCTTTCAAGCAAAGCAGCAAAAGTCATGGCTCTTGTGACTGAGAAAAGGTCCTAGTACCCTGCAGGGTGCTCACGGCTGAGACCATCACTGGTCGCGTGGTAACGTTTCTCCTTCCTGAAGGGGTTTCATAAACCATTGCCTCAGGCTCTGTGCAATGTTGCAGCATGGAATTAGCATGCACATTTGTTATCCTTGGCAATGTGAATGAAATAGCGAAGAGTACATCTTATTTTCATTTTAGTGCCTTTTAAAAAAGAAGTGTTAAAAGGTCACTATTAGCACAGTGAAGGGCTCCTCTGAAGTCACACACATACAGTATTAACAGTGCCATTGTACATATAGGAATTATGATGCAGAGGATGCTCTTCTCTACCTTTTGGTCATTAACTGGAGTACTGATGCTGTGCCAGATCATGTCTATAAAACCTACAACAAGCAGGTCACATTCCATGCATGGGTCTTGCGCATTGGAGCACAGTATGCTGGACCCCTGCTCTGCACTCTGAAGTGCCTTGCAGTCATAGGCTGGTAAGGGGTAGAGGCAGTCCTTGGCTCTGCAGAGACAAGACCTGGAACTGTGCATCAACACAATGACTCCGTACATCATTTTCAGTCACTATTTAAGTACTAATATGCATTCTTTGGAGCCCTTGAGAGAGGGGACTGTTGTTCAGGAGAATAAAGCCGTGGACCAGACCTGTCCTGACAGAGTTGCTATGAAGGCATTTGGGTCTGAGAGCAACCACAGGTCTCTGCAGATCCTCTAGTACAGACCCTAGCACTTAATTCCCTTACTGTTGTTCCAGTTGTGCGTCTGTGGGGTAACTGGAAGGGAAACCCTTTAGAGAAAGTCACACAGAATGGATGAGGCTGGCAGGTACCTCTGGAGGTCATCAAGTCCCGTAGCCCCCATTAAAGCAGGGTCATTTCTAGCAGGTTGCTCAGGACCACGTCCAGTCAGGTTTTAAGTGTCTCCAAGAATGAAAACTCCATAGCTTCCATAGGCAACACTGGAGCGTTTGACCCCCCCCTTACAATATAAAAGGTTTTTCTGCCAAAGAGAATGATAATTTGGCCCAATGAATAAGCTGAGACTGTATACTCTTTTATGGTAAGATACTATGAAATACAACAGAGAACGATCTGTTTTCTAGAGAACCCTTAAATGACCCTATGGGAATCCACAGACTGATCTCTGCTGAGCTCTAGAGGTTTTTAAAAGAAGTTTAATTTCTGTAAAACCCAGTGATTCAACCCTTCTAAAATTCTACAGGCCTATTCTCCCAGGGTTCATCATCCCAGAAATCCAGGTCAAGAGCGGTGTTCATCTACCACTCACTTCAAACACACTCACAAAACTAACCAGAATATGCACTACGTAATGTCTGCAAATTACACGCTTCTCCATAGCATATTCTGCAGTTCAACGGATGCCAAGATCAGCAGCAGTGCTACTGCTGCAATCACTGTAGGTGATATTCAGATTTTTGTCTCAATAATGAACCAAAACAATCTAATCTGCGCATACCAAGCTGCCACTGTAGAACTGTTCACTACGAATTAGACATTTTCCAAATAGACATAATGCCGAATACTTATTTTTTATTGCATATTAATAGATTTTCAAAAGGGGCTCATGCAAACTTTTCATGCACAGGAAGCTTGATCAGCCAGGGCAGCCAAAATCCCAGCTGCGTTTGTGGTGCTAACTCCAGTCACTCATGCCACAAAAACCACAGGAGGAGCATTTTCCAAGCAGGGAAGGACTGTGTTTCTGTTCCTCTGTATATTGCACCCGTGGCTGAGTCACCACAGCCTCAACGAACATTCTGTAATTAGAGTTGTTCGTTTCAACAATACCAAAGAGCTCCAGAGAAATAGCTGTAAATATTTATTACCATTTCAAGATTTAAATACTTTTGCCACATTTCATCCTGCCAGCTAGCCTCCTTGGCAGCTCATTCAGAGGGGAATTAAAATTTTCCTTTCAAAGAAGAGCTAATGTTGTGAAGCCCTTTTTATAAAGCATCATGAATCATAACCAATAGAAAACAAAACGAAGGGAAGGCAGGAAATACCCCACAGGTGATATACTGGACTGGGACTGAAGACATCTGAGTTCAACAACCAGTTCCCATCTACATGTTTGACACAGTCAATGTGATAAACGGCACCATATCAGAGGCATCACTGGTGGAGACTCCTGTCACTGAGGTTGCTGAAGTCTTTCCATAATGCCCAATGTTCACTTCCTTGTACGCATAATAAACTAGAATCTTCAAGAGGAAGTCTTTATATACAGATGATTCTTAAATCTAATTTGGATATGTAGGGATGTGGCGTTTCAATAAAACAGATTAGGTTTTTACGAAAACACAATTAGGAAGCAAATGTGCTATGTTGTCCCCTCAAAAACTACTGCAGCTTTTTCTTTAAGAAATATAAGCCTATATATGCTTTGAAGCAGGGGTGTGAAATACAGAAATGGAGCCATCTTACTGTCAGAAATGCGTCATTTACTGTCCCCATGACTATCCAGCCAAATCTACTCATTACAAGACTGAAAAATGACAGCTCACTCATTCTAAAGAACTGTTAGAATTTGGCAGCATTGTCAAAACTCCCTTTTCTCAAAACATACCTTTACATTTCTCAAACTAGACACTCAGAAAAAGAGAAGCCTCGAATTTGAATTAAATTATTTGCATTAGCATTATGAACAAACTCTCTTGTGTTCACTCTTTACTTTGGAAAGCACAATCTATCTTTCTGCCTTGTCTCAAGAGACCTTTCCCTTTCTGCTGTTCATCGTCCACAGCAGAAAACATCTTCCAAACCCTAAAGAACAATCCTTATTTACTTCCACACCTATCAAATAAAATACTAATTTCACATTAAATAAATAGATTTTGCCTTAAATAAATAATTTCTAGGAGACAATAAATTACAAAAATTAAGACAGATCTAGTTAAATGATTTCACTCCACAATTTGAAATGCTGTCTGGGAAATACTATGCAAGCAACACAAAGAAAAACAAGTCATCCAAGCAATGATTAAAAACTCTTTATGATGGCAAGAATTAGTGTAGCTTTATGTGAACTATAAATTGTACCGGTTACATTTGCAACTTAAAATCCAACCACCTTACTACTTAATTATCAACATATATAGTTCAACAGTAGTTCATCTATTTCATTTCTATAACAAGGAATTCTGCTAAACACGCAAATAAGACAATATTTAGTAACTCATGATGTGTCATTGTAGTTCTAGGACCAAACTGGAGTGCTGTCAACAGCAACTCAATAAAAGCAGTAACACGAAAGCCTTTGCTATTTTGATCAGCAATATTTAGCAGTTTTCAGCCAATTAATAGCAAATGAATTCTGCTTGCAATGCAGAAACGCTCCACACTGGGCACACTTGAGCTGGTGAGAAGCTGAATGAAAGGTGAGCCCATCCAGATGCTGCCATGAGAAACAAGCTGCGTGAGAGGTTCAAAGATAGTGTAAAAACAAGTCTCAGATATCAAGACAAAAAACTCCTAAGTATGTAACAAGTTCAGATTTCCTAATGCGATAAAACATTAAAAATAGTGACACTATCAATGCACACCTTCAGGCATTAGTGTAAATGGCTTGTATCCTAAATGACACTAATAACACAGTGAGTACACTGAAGGTGAGAAAAATCAGCACTGCGAGGTAATCAGTAAGAGATTTCATAGCTGCATTTAGAAATGAACTTACTAAAGATGCAAAAAAAATTAATGATCAGTGTTCATGACATATGATTTTTCATTTTGATATGAATATGAGTTTATTACACTACACTTATAATCCAAATACCTGTCATAGCAATTTGATACAATTGTTTTTTCTGCTAATTTCATCAAATTGCATTCAATTCTATAAGTAATAAAATGCTGAATCCATTTCACTGCCGACTGACAGACACCACACAATAAACCTTGTTCAGGATCAAGATTTAAACTATGCTTATGCAGTTTAAAAGCTCTGAAAACCCTAATCCAGCAGAATTGAATGTTTCCCGAGGATAAGTAGCAGCCTACCTTCATGTCACGTTTTTCATTGCCTATTCAGAATTCAGGAGTCTCCCAAAAACTAGGAATGCCAGAAAAATAGAGTTTATAGAATAAATTCAAAGAGGTTTGATTAAAAATATTAGCTTGGCAGAACAGAAGGCATTTTTAGAGAATCTTCCTATACTATCTCTCCTTTATGTTTGCATAATGACTATTGGAAAACAACTAAAAGCCACAGTGGTTTAGTTCCCATGATCTCAATCATGTAACGCAATTTCAACATTTATGGAAAAGATTAATTAAAAAATGTCCCATGCAGTTCTGCAAAATAGAAAAAGGTGGAAGATAGATATTATTTTCACTTGCAACTGCTAACATCACCAAAGAAATCACCTCTGAGGGAAAGAGAGCAAAAATCAGTTTTGTGGTGCCGAAAGTAAACATTCCTGTTTTACTCCTGAACAGCTGATTTAGTAAATATGTTAACTGGATGGCACAAAATACCCAAAGAGTCACTGGGGACTTTGAGTTGAGGAGACGAGGAAAACTATTCAAGATCAAACTCAGAACAGTGAAGAAAGCTTTGCACCACCAGCAGCAGACTGAACAGGACACAAGCATTATGAGCAGTTGGGGAAGGACTAAATTTTAGTCTGGTATGTGTGCAGCAATTATCACAGAATCGTTAAGTCTGGAAAAGACCTCTAAGATAATCAAGTCCAACCATCAACACAACACCAACATGCCTCCTAAACCATGTCCCGAAGCACCCTATCTACGTGTTTATTGAACATCTCCAGGGATGGACACTCCACCACTTCCCTGGGCAGCCTGTTCCAACGTTTCACTACTCATTCAGTAAAGAAATTTTTCCTAGTGTCCAATCTAAACCTCTTCTGGCACAACTTGAGGCCATGTCCTCTTGTCCTATCACTTGGTACTTTGCAGAAGAGACTAGCACCCACCGTGCTACAACCTCCTTTCAGGGAATTGTAGAGAGTAAATAAGGTGCCCCCTCAGCCTCCTCCAGGCTAAAGAATCCCAGTTGCCTCAGCCGCTCCTCCTAAGACTTGTGCTGCAGACCATTCACCAGCCTTGCTGCCCTCCTCTGCACACACTCCAGGAGCTCAATATCTTTCTTGTAGTGAGTAGCCCAAAACTGAACACAAGTATTCAAGGTGCGGCCTCACCAGTGCTGAGTACAGGGGGACAACCACTTCCCTTGTCCTGCTGGCCACACCACTTTTGATATAAGCCCGGATGCTGTTGGCCTCCTTGGCCACCTGGGCACGCAGGCAGTTCCATGTTCAGCTGGCTGTCAACCAGCACCAATTAGTGGTGCGGAGCCCAGGTTTAGAGAGATGTATAATAAATAAATACAAATAAATTAATACAGTCAGTAATGATTCTCTATTCACTACCATGATCGCTTCCATGAATGACTATTCATGACTTTAAAATCTCCTTCAGCTCACCTTTTTTAAGGCTGAAGAATTTTAACACATTTCTTCCTCATAGACAAAAGATCGTCACCCAAGAAAGAGGATGGAGACATACAGAGCAGACATCAATAAACAAGTGTTCCTTTAGTTCCTCTGACAAACGTGTCGCTATTTCCATGTTCCTGTCACCTTAATTCCATTATTGAGCATCAAGGAAAGAAGCACTAGGAAGAACAGGGAACTACCAGGAAGATGCACTCTTGCCTTCTATGGCAATGCACTTGTTCAGGCATGCATGCAAAGTGTGTGCAACACCTTCGGTATGAAACACTGCAGCATCTGCCATATGCTGCTGCTTATTCTGTATGCAGGAGCACCCTGTCCTCAGAGCAACACCCCCTCTGGCTGTGTGTGTGATGTGTGCTGCTGCTGGCATGCAGGGAACCAGGGGCTACAGCTGTAAGGATTCCTCCATTCTTTCAAGTTTGGCAAAATAATTTTATGAAAGGGCAAACAACATGATTATTTCTAGGTATTCTGCCCGGTTCTTACTGGGCAAATGCCTAATGGCGTTGTGCACAGAGGAAATAAAGGGTAGCTTGGAAGGAAAACAAGGTCTGGAAAAGTAAAGGAGTAGTATAAGATTAGACATCCTCAAATCTGTGTCTTGCAAAGGTGTAACCCTTCTGGCATCTACTGGCCAGCCTGGGAGAACAGCCCTGTTTGTCATTGCAGGGTGAAAGACAAATGTACATCCATGCACAGAGAGCAAGGAGGAAACACTGCTCTATGCACAGCTGCTTCACCATTGGCCACAGTTGCAGCAGCAATCTCTGTATAACCAACCTGTGTGAAGCAGTGTGTGTGGCTCTGAAGTCAAATGCCAATCATGAGTGAATACAAATTTGAGGATCCAAAGACAGGGAAAGAGCTAGTTTCCATTTCTTTCATATATTCCAAAAGTGCAGTGATTGTTAATCCATTAACATATGAATCACAGAGCCGGGCACTTTATATCAGATCAAATACACACAAACACAACAACTTTAAAGCTATCACCTTCAGATAAAGAGATGCTGGCCTTACAGAAAATACAGGGGGGGGAAAAAGGAAGGATATAGAGAAATACACACATTTGCATACAAACAACACACACAAACAGATAAATGCATTTGCTTAATATGCCAGTCTATCATAGCTACTAAAACATTCTTTGTCATATTAAAAAGTAAAAAATACATACAGGCACGTGCATGGGACAAAGAATCTTCTCATCAATAAAAGGGCATTTGTGCACCATCTCAAGCACTGTAAGTCAGAGACAGAAAAGTAAGCAGCAGTCTTTGCTCACAGGCAGCATTGAATAACCCAAGTATATTGCATCAACACTCCTCAACTACTGCAAAATGAATGTCATTTTGTGCCAACTATTTTTAATTCTTCAGTATTAGCAACGTGGAGGGCTGCTGCTTTTGGTATTTAACATTTTGAGCTGAACAAAAACTACTGAAAGAATAACCTGCAATACATAACCTTGCAAACAAGATCAGTGAAGCCAGTGCCTGCACGGATGACAAAACAAACACGAAACTAATACGGCACTTGGAACAATTCATCACGAGTGCCTCAGGGGGAGATTTACAAATGATGCGTGTAAGTGCCTCGAAAGACTTGCAGGAGCTGCCAGCTATGAGAGCCACCTAACACCTACTGACTTGAGAAGCCACCAACCCCTTGAAAAGGCAGTGCAATTTCTACGCCTAAATTACTCCAGTGATCCTGCAGGCTCCCATCTGCAACTGAAGGCACCTAAATGCCTTAGTAACTGCAATCACCAGTACTTTGGTACCTGCTGTCTCACTGAAAATTACTGAGCGCTGCTGTCTGAAGTACTTACAGTACTTTTAAAACTAAGCCTCAGAGATCCTCGGGTACTTTTGAGTGTTTTTTTTCTTTGGCAAAAGGCCAAAAAGGGCAACTATGAGCAGAAATAGTATATTGTAAAACCTCATCTTATGTCCCATGAAATCCTTGATGTAAATCATAGTTGCAAAACTAATGAGGAATAACACTCCGGTATCTAACTCATCTAATATCAGGACACAGGGAGTAACACTACAGGTTGCCACATCAGTCATGTCCAAGGGAAATTTCAGCAAATTCAAAAAAGGAATGATTTCTTACCAGCATCCTCCCTTTTCTCTCTCATGGCCATGGGAGCACTTTCATTGTTTCTAGACAGTGATAAATAGGTCCTAATTTCATTCCAAGAGGCAACACATGGGATGAGTGAGGGACAAAAAGTCTGACTTGCTATTTACTTAAGCAATTTCTACAAGTTCCAATTGCAACATATCACTCTTTTTGCACCAAAGTGTACATTGGTTTACTGTAAAGTATTTGTTATAATGTAAATCACTGATCTGAAAACGACACACTGGAATGTGTCCTCTTGTTTTTCCTCTCTCCAAATAAGAGGCTGAGCACCAATGACCTGCATCATGTCTTCATAGGATTAACCCATAAACTTGATATTAGTTAGCAATTTCTTAGTAATTCCTCAAAGAAGAAAAAAAAACAGTTGATTTTCAGAAAGATGTTGAGTGTTTGACACTTGATAACTTGACTGCAAGATATCTTGGAAGACAGAACGTAATTTTGTCTTCTCTAAAAACATGCAGTGAGGGGGTTTTTTCCTCTTTTTAATAGAATGTGAGTAGCATTCTGGAAAGGTGCTCAAAAGTTTCAGTTACTGTCACAGTGATAAATACAGGACATAGAGCTGTAAGCAAGTACTCAGAAGGACAATACATATGGAATGAGAGGACTGTTGCACATGTAGACGTGTTTGTATGAACAAAACCGTGTGCTGATAGCATTGTTGTTTAAAATTAGAAAGGTCTGGAGAAACAGGCCAGACCTTTTAAGAGCTAATTTGTATTACTTGGCACTTTCTTTTCACTGAATTAATCAACACTATCTATAATGTCTTTTGTGTTGCACTTCCAGCAGATGGTTCCATGGAAGTGATGGCAGATGTTTGTCATTGCTTTCTGTCCCCAAGCCCAGAAGTGGCTCACATCTCCCTACACAGCACTATGGCAAAACTCAGGTTTACTTGCCACAGTAAAGCAGAAATAGCTGCAGAAGGCATCTTCCTAGCACAGTAGTCCCAGATCACATACTCAGAAGTTGTATCCCCTCTTCTCATCCAACTTTCCTGTGCCGCCAGCTCCCACCACCCACGCTTCTGAGCCCCACAGTGCACCCCAGAAACCCTGTGTTCAGATGTCGGCTCCCCACCGGCCCTCCAAGACAGCTGGCTCCAACTCACACTACTACTGATTGGGAGAATTGGGAAATGGCCGATAATGGCACAGCATTTTTTATCAGCTTCTTTCCATCTTTGCAGGTACAGAGCTATATGAAAGCAGGAAGAACCTGAGACAGCAGACATCTCTATCCCTGAGAAACTTGATGGAAAACAGCCAAAGGATGAAAAAGTTACCAAGAAGGGTTGTACAGTTGTCAGTCTTTCAAATGGACTGAGAAAAAGGAAGGTAAAATCCATTGCTTTACCTTTGTTTCCCTAGGAAAGCAAGTAAAATATTACAAAATATTAGCTAGTGTCTCTTGCACATTACCATTCAAATTGTATTGAAAATTGTTGCATTTACAAAATCCCATAGAACTCAATAATATTTTGTTAAAGATTTCTCCCAGCACCATCACTTAGTCAACTGACTAAAGGTAGATAACTGTGTACCAGGGGGCTTCAGGCAGGCTCTGCAGCACATCCCCAGGGGTTTGGGTATACCAGACTTCAGGGTCGGTGCTCACACCCCTTTTCAATGGGTTTTGTGCCAACACCTAAAAAGCAGACTCCAAATGTAACTCAAGAACAAAATGCTACATTTGTTTTGATCACATTAAAGTCTGAAGGAGCTATTAAAAGAAGTTGTAGCAGATGACTGGGTCCCGAAGAACCACAGGCAATAAATTCACGTGGCAGTTTTGTTTCATAACCTAAGTCCTACTTATTCTTCTTTGCCTATTCTAATTACTCCCTGATACAGAATTAATGTAGAAATCAAATTAAATGCTCAGAAAAGTGTACAAATCAGCCAGTCTGAAAAACCCAAATTTTAAAAACAATTAAGTAAATATGTCAATCAACATGTATAATGTGTTTCTGCCTGACACAACAAAACACAAAGCTGAAATGGAGACTCGCAATCCCAAGAAAGGAGCAACCTCACTGGGTCTTACAGCAGTGTTTGATATTACCATGCTGGTGGCCAGGTCTCAGTGGCCTGCTGTCTTTGTAGAGCATCACTGCTTCCAGGTGGCACTGGGGAGAAATACATTGAGATCTAGATTGCCTTTTTTATGCAAAATCTCCCCAAAAGCGCTATTGCATTGAGATGGCTAACAACGTAAACTTGTAGCGGGGATTGTAGTACTGGGACTACACAGATGGTCTAAACTGACTCAACCAAAGTTAACATAAAGTGGAGATGAAAAATTGATGTTTTACACTGAGATTAACTCAGCAAAAGCAACCATGAATAGAGAAATAAGTCACAGTGAAATGGATAGATGCCTTCTCTCTCCTCTAGATTTATAGGGAGACAACTATCCCAGGATAACAGTTTCACAACAAACATATAAAGAAAATAAATGGCTTTCAATACAGCAACATCCAAGAATGCATTAGTAACCCACCATTGGTAGTGCTCCCACACTTCATGAAATTTTGGAAGCAAAATGCGCAATAACATGGGTTTTAAAAGCACAAGTTCATTGAATGTAAATAACTGCTGTCAGTGCAGTGAATACAAATGCTAGTTAAAGTAAATTAATTCTTTAAAGCTGATGATATGAATAAGTGCACATAATTTAATCTCTTAGAGTCTCTGTAATCAGGAGCTGTGTATCAAAGCCCAAGCAGACACCAGAAGCAGATACATTTCAGACACTTGCATACTCCAGTAAAAACCATAAAGTATTTGACACGTGCTGATACAGTACTCGGGGAACAGTAAGAAGCCGTCAATACACAAATACATACTCTACAGAAGCCCCACAACACTAGATGCATAGCACATTTGGCACAACTTCCAACATGGAAACATCGCAGAAGAGTCGAAAAACTCCAGACAAATCAACAAATCACTGGACCACAGACACTGCCGGTTTCTGGGTGACAGCCCTGCCCTGGCTGCTGCCGGCAGGACCAGAGGACACAGCACAGACCAGAGGACGTGAACTCTCCCGCAGACAGTGTCTGCCCCTGCTGGTGCTTCACCTGGGACTTGCTCATTCACCTCAGCTCTCACCTCAGGGGTTTGCTTGGGCAGCAGGAAGGCTCAACTCAATTACACTACATGTTAGTACGACACAAAGACACTAGAGAATGGAAGTGTGAGGTCCAGTATATAAAGGAGATGCTATCCAGCGAATTCTGCTTATATAAATTTATTTGCTTGCAAAATATTTGACAGAATGTTTACCATGCCTTCAAGAAGCTAAAGAACTCCCCTGGTCTCCCAGCTGAGACAATACAAACCCAATACAAACTCCCCCCAAGTGCTAGGGAAGCCACAGGAGATGACTGTAAAGACACACCAGAATGTTTAAGTGACTTCACTATCTCTTTTCACAAATATTACCATGTTTTCTTTAGCAAAGATAGCTTAAACAGTGGGCCTAAAAATACTCCTAAGGACAGTTTTTACCACACCATGGGATACATAGAGATTGGTGAGTACCTAAAAATAACCCCATGATAGCTCATTGACAAAAAAATGCACCAGAAACCTCATTTAAATGCCAGTCTATCAATATTGTCAGTATACATTTTCAGGAAAAAAAAATCATGCATAAAACTCTATTTAATCTAAGTTTTCTAAATCATATTGCCATCTCAGTTATAAGACTCCACTTGTACTAAACAGAAAGCAAATAAAGTACATTCTTTGCTCCTAAGTCAGATAATGTTTCCCTCTCAGACATGGAAATTATAAAAGGTGCAGTGGCAGTATTTATAAAATACAGTTTCCCTAAGGAAACCGTGGTATAAGCTAAAATGGCAATCCTTCAATTGTTTACAAGAATAAATGCCAATATTTTCACTGAGAGGAATACTGACATAACAAAAGGGTTATTAGAAATAAGTCTTACTTCATACACGAATAGAGCAATAAAAGAGCATTACTTTTCAGTATATAATTGCTATAATTTTTAAAAAAAAAATCTTTTCATAAGTTTAAACAGTATTGAAGAGAAAGAATGGCATTCTTCTGCTATTAAAAAGAGGAAGGTGCTCTGCAATTAATAAATCTTTGTTTGCAGAAGTACACATTCAGTGCTTAAAAGGCAAACCCACGTCATTTCTACCAAGATATGCTGCAATGCCCAGATCTACATACAGATACATACTGGAAAGGAGGAACTGGCTGCTGCTAGCAGCAGCTTACACACACACAAAATTACTTACTGTTTTAAGAACTCAGTAGTTTACTAATGGATGAGTGAGGGAAGGAGTGTGCATTTTTGAAGTTAATTACTCCCATATTATTTTTCTACAAAAGTGAAAGAAACAAGAGAGACCATAGAATCAAAGTTTTTATGAAAGGATACACACGAATCAACATATTTTATTGTCTTCACTCTCAACCAAAGTGTATTTGGATTTAAAACAAAGAAAACCATGAATGAAAAGTCTTAAAATGCATAGATCACTGTATTTTCGTCTTTATTCTAGAAAGATACATCAACAAAATCAAAACTACAATCATGTGCCACTCCAAACTGAAAATAAAGTTCACAGCATTCCTCAAAATGTCATATCCACATGGAGCAGAGGCACAGATATCTCAATACTTCATCAGTTTAACTAATACAGTTAGGTTTTGTACTCTGTTCTCGGGCTAATGATCGTATTTACTGAAACAACCCACCATCTATCTCAAGAAGGCACAATACAGTTATTTAGCTTTGGATTATTCCTTACTGTATTTTATCAACATTGTCCTAGGCACTGAAAGGCTCCACAGATTAGCAGTACAACTTCTGGACATCAAAAATGGCAATTTAAATTTGTGTAAGCATGTACTTCAGGAGAGCATCAGTGTCATCCCATATATTTAATAACCTTTGTAAGAGTTTTGCCTGTTTCATTGATCATTACTATAGTACAAGTAGGAAAATATTACTCTTCTGAAAATACCTCTCACATGAGTATCTCTATAAACTTAGTGCACAGGAGAAACGGTCTGTACTTCAGACCCAACTCACAGATCAGAGACACAGTCCACACGCAGTGAGGTCCCTGTGATTCCTCCTTTTGCTCCCCTTGTGAGCAAGACCAGGCTGGATCTGAAAGCCCATGGTTAGGCCTAACTAGGCATGGAAATAGCCAAATAGTTTAAACAAATCATCATTAATACAGTGAATGGAGGCTCATTATAACGACGTTAAGAAATTTTCCAAGTACACAAGTAGATAGTATTGATTTCAGCAGTAATTGCCTAGAAAGACAATTTCAGAATCAAATTAGCAGTTAAATAATTGTAGAAATTACACAGAGAGATTTCTTTGATTGGACAGTTGTAATAATAGCTACAGAAATCTATCTTACATATACTTTGCATAATACCCTACATTATTGTAGCCTACAGTTACTATTGTTGAAAACAAATTGCATTCCCAGAATTCGTGCCTGTAAGATTATCTCTTTGGGGTGATTTTAATTATCTGCACTACACTGAAAATATTGGATATCTTAAAATATCTGATAAACTTCGAATATTCCATACTTTATTATCTCAGTCCTCTCCTTACTATCTATTATTTTTCAAATGAGCTGTTGACTTTCTAACAAAATACACGTTGCTCAGCCAGTTCATCTAACATGGATCAGTGCTCTGCAGTGTGGTAGAGGACTATTGTCTAATTTCAGATAAGCTTTATTATGTGCTTCTCTACAAGCATTGCAAGAGTTTCATTAATTGCAGTGACTGGCTTGGGGCCTTTTAGAGGACAAAAAGTAGCTTGATGTTAAAATGCCATTCCAGTCTCCCACCTCGGACACCAAGACTCAAGCTTGCAAAAAGAATAAAGCCAAAGTCATCACGAAAGGAAAACAAACCAACTGAAATCTCGCCCACATGAAAACCAGCAGAAGAGTTTCCGGGGACTCTGCCTGGGCCAGGATTTTCACAAGTGTATTTCCAACTCCTAAATAAATTATGCCAAGAAGAACAGGAGGTCAAGCTCTATCTAATACAACCCTAATAACCCAACTCTTTAGGTGCACTCGAGGAATAATGTCTTAACAGTGCTCATGCAGCATCCCTTTATCTCTGCCTGAAATACTGTCCAAGAACAGAGAGTTTGCAACTGGAAAGACTATTCAACTCAGTATGTTTGTCCCCTTCTCTTCTCCTAATCCCAAATCCCACCTCTCTTGAACTCATTCCTATGCAGAGCTCTCAGCACTTGGCTTGATAAAATGGTCTCAAATATCAGCCACATCAGCACTGCTGGGAAGGCAGCACAGCCCTGAGCACCCGTTATGTACTGAAACACCAGGGGCATGTGGACACTTGTGGACTTCCATGTGTCTCCATGGTGATTCACAAAAGAGAATTAAGGCACGTAGCCCTTGGGACGACTGTCCCCTACGCCCGAGTAGTTCTTCGTTTTCCAGGAGCTTATTTTCCATGCATCTTCTTATAGTTTATATTCTTTTAGTGCTAATTATTCAAATTTTGGGTATTCTGTTTGTTTATATAGGAACATGGGAAATGCCATCCTGAACCAAACACGATCTGTCCAGTCTCCATCAGCTGGTGTAGTCAGGCACTATCAGAGCGTGCTAGACCCATATTTGGGGGGGATCTTAAAGCATCCATTTTTGTGGCAGTGTCTTATAGCTAAAGGAAGTGTGAAGCACCATTGAGTGGGTTTCAATTAGACTTTTTTTTTACCTCAGTTGCTAATTGTGCCCTTATTCTTAGTGCTAGGAGACAAAGCAAACAAAGAACAGTATTTATCTTTGTTCTATAATATTGTGACATTTAAACAGGGTAAATGGGAACTGTCAAATAGAGATTTTGATATTGCTGACGATGATGGACTGGACTGGTAGAGAAAGGATTTGATTAATGACAAATGAAAAGATGAAAGAATAATTAATATCCAGGAAAAATTTTTACGGACTTTACATCAATTTTGTATTTCTATCAGACTACAAATTTAATCTAGTATTCTTAAATTTCAATGAGGCATTTCACTTTATATCTCAAATTTTGATTCATAAAATATAAAAGGAACATGGTGTATATATATTAGATTTTAAATTATTAAATTGAGCATCAATGTTTCTAATAGACTCCCAGGGGGACAGATTCTCAGCCTTGCACTGAATACTTTTATCAGTAACCTGGAGGAAGTCAAAACTACTCCTGACGAAAGTTCTCAAATGGTGACTGGGAAGATGATGAACAAGGAAGCAGGCAGGCAGATGCAGTGAAGCCACACATTTGAAAATAAAGACTACGGACCAATTTCATGGGACAAATTACTACAGAGAGGAACAATGATGAAGGGTTATGTCTACTGAGTAGACTGGATTGCAGCTTCCCCAAGAACTATAGTTTCGGGGGTTGTTAATTTTGCTTCTCTCGATTATACCAGAGTCTGCAGAGAAGGCTTACTTTAAAACTACAAAAAAATATTATATGACATGTGAAACTGATGCTGATGCCCATTCCTGATGAACCAGGAATCCCAGCCCAGCTCTGGAGGCTGCAGTTCCAGAGGGACATCAGATGGGAAAGACTTCAAATAAGACTCACAAGAATGATGAAAGATGTGGAAAAAATGCCTTTCATTGAAATATGTGAGAAGTCAACGCAAAAGGCATGACTTGATCACAGTGTACAAGTAGCTGTGCATGGAAAAGACATTTCAGAGCTGGCAGACAGGATGGCCAGAAAACACAGTGGGACAAATCCAGTTTTGAAATTTGAAATTATATACATTCTAAATTATATACATTATATACTTTCTAAACACGATAGGAACACCATAATTGTGTTGAACTGCCCAGCCCCCAAGGAATTTTAATTAGGATCACATAGACTTTTAAAGATTATTCTCTACCCAGAGCTGCCAAACTTCTATCAGTTACTAAAAAAAAATAAGTGAAATCTTATGGTCCACCTTACGCAGAAGAGAAATTTGGTGTGAGTGACTCCTTTGGGACCTAAATATCTACAAATCTTTTACTAATAATTTTTTTTCCATGTTTTGTGCTCCTTCTTATGGCCCATCACTATCCCTCTCCAACTTGCACTATTCTTTTGGATGTGAGATGACCAGACAAAATGCGGCATGTGAACAACACAAGCTGGTCAACAAGAATTTTGTTTATGGCTTCACTGATACATAAAGGTGTCTCAGAACCAGGTGACAACCTGGAAAAATTACTTTTGAAAATAGCTCAGTATTTTCATATCAATTATTTGACAGCACTCCATAAGCTTTTTACAGGCATTTCACTAGCCAAAGAAAATCAAAGGTAGCATAGAAAACAAAAATAAAATAATACTTTTTTAATAGCAGTAGACCCATATATAGTGCCCTATAAACCCCGTAATCAACACCCCTGCTTTATTTGCCCAGCAGAAGACCACTGCCTGTACCCAATTTAGAGCTTAAGCTCTAATCCCCCAACAAGTCAAACTTGAGTTTTTAAATAGCAATGACTTTTGGATACCAAACCTCGCATACGGAAATATATTGATAAATTCAGCAGGTTGCAGCTTTAAAAACAACTCTGTTAATAACCACCCAGAGCAAAAGTTGGGTAATTTCAAGGATGTTTATGGACTGCCAGTCAACGATGGACAGGTTTTTTCAAGTCTACTTTTATGTGACTATGTAATTCCGCAGCCACACTTGGTAAAAAAAAAATGAGAGTATAAGACTTTTTGAGTTGGTGAGCATTAAGAACTTCAGACAAACCTAACTGGTAACATTGAACTGCTACACGAATCAAGTCCATACTGGTCCTAAAATCATTCAGCCAAGAAGTTTCACTGCAAGATCAGAGAAGCATTTTTAAAATTACAGTCATACGGAAAGCCAGATCAGCACACACTAAACAAAAACAAAGCCAACAGTTTCAAGGATTTCTTAAAACTCACCCTAAAAATTTCAGCTTAAAGATCTCACATTGAAGACATATACTACAACGATAGAAAACTGTAAAAATACATTCCCTTTCTTAACCAGCCATGACCCTTATAAAAATTTTCACCACTTATACATTCATCTGCCCAAGCTATTCATCAGATTAAAAGAGAACCACACAAAGAAAGAATTAAGCAAATCTGTAACGGCTTCTTTTATATCAGTTTTTCAGAACTTCCGTGGCAAACAACATCACATAGTCTAAGTAATTTTCATTCTTTTCAAAAAAAAGAACAACTATTCGGTAACAAACTGTTCAGCTCTTTACTTATGATTTTTACATTAGCTGTCAACATATTTTACCGGCCTCAGTTATTTCTTTGTTTATTACATACCACAGAAAACTAATGCGTCTTTGTTTCACTTTTCTTTGGAATGTGCTTTTTGACATTTTCATTTCAATGCATTTAAATGTTTAGCCTTTCTTTTGACTTACTAACCCTTAAAAAATCTGCCTCAGCACTCAGTTACACATATTTACATAACAATCTTCCTGTATTATCCTAGCTAGTAACTACATAGGACTATATTTACAAAATGCATACCTCTCAAACAGAGGGAAACAATTTAATTAAAGACCTTTTTATTTATTTTCAGCTAAAGACACCGCAATGAGATCATCTTATCACTAAACAGTAGAGTGATGCAGGATAGTTCTGATGCTTTTTTATTACCTGCTATGCAGATGGATGTTTAATTTGTATTAGCTTGCTTCAGGATTTATTTGTCACCCCCCATCTGCATAACCACTTAGGAAAATCCATGATCAGTAGGTGTACTGTGGACATCTACTAGAAAGCAACCAAAATCGCTACATTCAACATTCAGGCTTTTTAGTCATAATAAGGAAAATGCATATATATGAAGGCAATTCAAGAGAAATTTCAAAACAAGAACTACTTCTGCTTCCCCAGGTGATGCATCAAACCTGATGATAGTACCTGAGAACTGGAGAACATGCCCGGAACATTTACATTCTGTCTTTTACAGTTTTGCATAACTTTTCCTCTACTTTCTCCCATGTTTTCTTCCTGTTCAAAGTCAAGAGGAATCAGCTGGGGTATTTCCCTTAAAAGAGGGACACCAGTATATTGCTAACAGCTGACAAATGATAGACAAGGTATTGTGCATAGTGTCGAATCTACAGGAACGTGTGGTAGAAGAAATGTGGAAACAGGTACTGTCTTCTAAGTCCGGATTTTTTTTTTTCCATCTTTGAGTGTTCTTTAAATTTTCCTTCCCTTCTTCTGCTCCCACAATCCAGAAAGGAACTTTCCCTGAATAACCTCAAGATCAAATAGAAATATTAGGTGTGTTATATTTTGCTATACATACTGTATATACCTCATACCTGCAAAAATAATTGTTATTCAAACATTAATAACAACAATTTCTTTTCACCCAAAAGAGGCCCATAGTATTATGTCTTCACACTTCCCATTTTCTGCAATAGCTCCTCTTTTTAAAAGGGAGTAGTCAAACTGAGTCACTTACAGCTGCTCTTGAGAGGCCCCTAAAAGCATCATCTGTGTTCAAAGTTCCACTTCAGACATCTATCGGCATCATATCAACATTTCTGACTTTAAGAATATTACTGGCCTTTCCTCTTGTGACAACAATTGTGAAATGCAGATGTTCCCTCTATATCCTCCTGCATGTACGTAGAACTGTCACTAAAATGTCAGCTCAGAGCCTGGACTTTGCCCGTATTTGCTTCTTTTTCAACTCCAGATCTTCTGTCGTAGACCTTTTTAAATCTAAAAGTATTGAAAGTTATGTTTAAGGAGGGAGAAGAGAAGACACTGGGGTTTCTTTCAAAACATTCGATTACTGTCTTGGTAAACTCTGAAGAATCGTTTATGGAATCCAAAAATCTTTGCTGTGGATCCTTGGTTTATGTGTATTCAAGTTTTAGCCAGGACAAGGAAGAGAATAAGCAAGGTATTATTGAACGACTTATGGATGTGAGGGTTCAGGATTCTGAAAGAGAGAATATTTGCAGCAGCTGCCCCTCTTCTGCTCAATTCCTCTTGGAGCTGCCAACCTAGCTTCAAACCGTGAATGAAGCATAGAGTGCAAGAGTGATCATAGGCAAGACCATTAACTGTAAAAATAAAGACAAGTTTTTCCTTGTATGTGACCAAGCAACAACTACAGAAGTCTCAAACCCTCTGGTAACAAGGACCACAAAATGAAACTGGTTTTGTCTGAATGGTGGATAAAGGATAATTTAGTTTAGCACAAGCCCAGACGCAGCAGGAGTCAATAATCTCAGGGGAGGCTGCAGAAAACAGAGATGTAACATCCAGGCTACAGTGTGGAAGATCCTCATCTCTGGTCCATTATCCAGCTGTGCTCTTATCTTCCCGAAGGCAGTCTCCAAACAACCGCTGTCTGTAGTGCTCTGTCCCAACCTATTTTACTTGGATTTTTTTTTCCGTGCTTTTTCTTTCGGTAGGAAAATTCCTGCATGGCTTCAACTCAAGTATGCAAAGTATGCAGTTATTTCTTTGAACTTTTAAAAATTAATTTCTAGGAGACGTGTTTGCCTCTCCTTCACAAACCTGACCCTTAACATCTGAGAGGCAACCTCAGGCAAAAAGACCAATGGTGCTAAGAACACAACTACTTCAGGAGCAACCTACTCTGTGTGAGATGTACATAAACTGTTTTTCCTGTATCCTGTACTTCCTCTGACTAAATACTGTCATTGGAAATGTTTTTCTGTGGGGTGCTTTAGCTGGGAAATGCCCTATGTCCAAAGCCCACCAGTGCTATTCCACCTTGCTAGTAGGAAGGCAGTACCTTACTATCCACCAGCTAGTAGGATTAGCAGTAAAATGCAGATTAGTTCAGTAAGTGTAGAAATTCCCTTCTTGGACTCAGCAGAAGGGAGTTCAAAGAGTAAATAACCACAGAAATGCTCAATTTTATTTAATAAAATGTTGACATGTTTGGACACTGAAGCCTAAATTCATATGCAAATATCTTCAGTATTTATTTCAGTAGAAACCACCATTTCCACCTGACTAAGAAAATGCCACAAACAGAAAATTACTCACAGTCCCCTTCCTCTTGTTCACCAAACTGACTTCAAGCAGTATAAAATATTTCAGAAAATAGTACAGTGAAGATTAGGAGGATGCAAGATATCCAGAGCACAACTGGATGTCTGAACATAACCGCAAATAAGATTTAGAAGTTGTTCTCTAACCATAGGTCTCAAACAGCCAGTCAGTATTCCCTACGGGCAAAATATGGGCGCCCTTCAACCTCATTAGAGATACCAGTTTCCTGCCTTCATCTACAGGGATGAGTTTTGTTGAAGTTGTTTCAGTCTATATAAATTTAAAATATATTGTATCTGTATGAATACTGAAACTAGAACTACTTTGTGGAATGTAGCGGAAGAAGTTAACTCATGACTGGTTGAATCTATACGAAGAATACCCATCAAATTTTCACATGCACCCAAAGAAGTATCTTTTACATGCTCCTGGTGGCCTAATTCTTTCACTCCCAGCTGTAGATTCCTGTTTCATTTTGAATAAAATCAGCCAGAGTTTGACCTTTTCACTGTTCTTTCACAGGATATCTTAGATATCTGCATGTATTTTGTTCTGTTGAGATAATCAGAAAGAACATCACAAGAGCAACAAGACCAACCTGAAACAACTGATGTCCTAAAATGCTGTATTGGTAATTCTGGAGAGTGGCCACAGAAGGTGTAGAGAGCACGTCTCTTCATCCTCACCAATTTCCTCAACGTGGAGATGTATCTAGGGAAAAACTCATGCCCCGATACACTCACAGCCCTCGCCTCAGTGGCAGCTCCTTTGGCAATGGGAACACTGACCCATATGCTTCCAGATGTGCCAATCTTGGCTCTTTTTGTGGAGCTTCAGGAAGTAAAAGGCACTGAGTCAGTGCTCAGGTAGCTGCCATGCATCCAGAGCCACAGTTTGTAGGGCATGAGACTGGCAATTTAACAGCTGGCACAGAGCACTCTCCAAGTTGTTAAATCAAAGCTCCAGCTGCGAGAAGCAGCCACTGTGCTGGAGGCATTGTTATTGTTTTTGAAATTTGTTGTTAATTAAGGTGACACCTCACTGTGACAGTGTTCAGCAAACAGAGGAAGAAATGGACCTTGCCCTGACAAGTTTATCATTCAAACAGGCTACACAAACAAGATTAAAGGATGACGGAAAACGTAAAATGTATATTTCAATGTTTCTTGAACATTTATATCCCCAGGGCTTTGCCGCAGCCCCTCTGATCAACTGATTAAGCTCAAGGGCAACACAACTGTGAGCATCGTGCCTCTTCCTTGGTTTTACTCAAACAATAGCAGCATGTGTACTTACAGGCTGAGGGATGGTTTACCAGATCACCTTTCAATAGCTGCCTTTCAAAGTTACATCCATTTCAGAAACCGCCTCTAGCTTCTTCCCCCAAAGGAAATGGTTGCCCATGGTTCGTGCCTCTTGTTGGGAGTTTTATCTGGCTGAAGGATGGTAGGTGTCAAGCCAAAACTGCACATTCCCTCATTTGTTTTCTGGCTCATTACATTTCCCTTTCTCCACAGATATATTCAGTTTGACTGCATTTTGGCACTCGTTGTTTTATAATGCATCAGAAACCAACTACGTACTTCTGATTACGGTGGACAATTTAATGTTGTTTTCAACCTGAATTCAAACAGCAGTCCTGGGGATGACATACTGTGGAAATTATGGATTAATTCTGCATATCACTGAACAGTTTTGTATGTATCCAGCCAAAGAAGCATAAAATACTTATAAAATTAAAATTAAAACTTCTCATCTCCTGTTTGAAAACTGATAACTCTGTATTGAATGGTGAAACTCTCTCAAAACAATGACCAGCACTGGTTCTGAGCCCCTAACACAAAGATAACCAACATCTCTTCTCCCAGTGCCTGGTAGCTCAACACCCTGTCCTGTCAGGATCTCTTTTCAGAGAGATATTTTTCCTTTGGGTTGAATATTTATTGGGGTCAAAGGACATATTGTTACCATAGCTATTTAAAATCATCTCAGGGATCAAGAAGCTTCTCAGTTGTCTACCAAAGCACTAGCACCAGAATAAAACTCTTTTTACCCTCCATGCCCTGAATTCCCTGCTTTGTCTTCACATACAATGATGCCACGCATTGCACATGAACCCAACAGAAGAACCAAGTATTTACCTACATACATGTGTACAAACAGAATCTTCCCATAGACACAAATATATTCGGCAGTGGACAAAGCTGTAGTAAAAATGGTGCATGACAAATGCTCTTCCCACTGTTTAATACATCATGTAATGCCACTTGGACTTCATGGCAATAGACCTGCTCTATGAATCATATACATTACAGTAATAACCACAGAAATCAGTAAAAGCACATTTGCTTAATAGAAAACCAAAATTACATATAGATTGTCCTAGGTAAACATATATGTCAACCGTCTTAGAAAAAACTCATGTTCTTGATTGAAAATCTGGCTCTACTACATGTTTTGCCCCTGACTTCAATGGAAGACAGCATTTGATGTGCTTTGTCTCACAGAAGACAGAGCTTTTTAGGTTGATTGATATCCAGTTTATGCACCTTAGTAATCATAACCACTGATAAACACTGCATAGGACTACTAAAATTTTACTTGCAATTTCAGCTGTAAGACTTAAAGCTATTAACTACAACAGATTACATTAAGTACTTTAATGTAACTACCATTCCCAGGTAATGCCTATCAGTGACAGTATTTTTCACTGTGTGTGCAATGCATACCATCATTATGTACTTCAGCTTGGCACTATTGTAGCTTCTCACCTCTTTTTTTTTTTCAAGCTGTAGGCTGTGAGATACCTACAAATATATTTTTAACTCTATTGGATTACATCACTTAAAATTGAGGTGAAGGCTGTGTCATAAAGGCATACAGACCACAAAGGAAGAAACAGAATATTAATACTTTTCATTCTACTCTCAAATCAAGTGAGAAGAGATGTCTTGTTCCATTGTGAGAAACACTTCAGCTTTTAAAATTCAGCTATGAGAGACTGGCTACAGTATGAGAGATTGGCTAATGTATCTTCTGAATGAAGATACATTTCATAATTAAGATGTGGCGTGAGAGTTCTCATGAAATCCAGACTGAATTGTCAAGCACAGGTGAAAAAAAAAGCCATTCCTCTGATGATGGGTCAATTTATCTTATAAAGCAAACCATAGCATTTACATGTTAAGAACAAGTAATGAAGTACAAGCCACTGTTCTACCAACCTACAACCTGCAAATGAGAAACCTTATTATATTATGGTTATAAAACTGATATCAATTGTATATCATTAGTGTACATTCAGGTTAACAGCTTCAAAATGTGGATTCACATCCCTACTCTTTTCTTAAATCCCTGGGATTAATCTAGCTATACATCAATTTTAGCCTTTCTCTATTATCTTAGCATAGCCTTAGAATTATATTTGGCATCTGTATCTGGCACATACAATAACTACCAGCAACAGTAATCATTTCTGCATTGAGGTCATGGAGTATATTGACTGCCTTAAGAAGTCGGGAGAGTGCACAATACAGACTGACTCAAAAAGTCAAGAGAAAATACAAAAACATAACGCAGAAATTGTTGGAGCTCTTCGCCGCATTTGAGATGTAGTGCTCAGACCTCAGCAGCGCTTGCCCTCTCCTAACCCCTCCTTATCTTCCCCTCCTCCCCGCCACACACATACAGAATCACTAGCAATGATCCTTTGGTTTAACAAAAGCCTCTGCCCGTCCCTCTTTCTCTGCAAAGAACAAGACCTAATCCGACTGGCCTGTCCCACAGGAAAAGCTGCTATTTGTGCGTTAGCCAGGGAGACCGGAGAGGCTATTGCAGCGCACACTGCCTACAGGAAAAGGCAGAAAACCCAAGCATCCCCGATTCACAGACGAGCCTCTGTTCAAAGAGCGGGTAAAAAAGGATGTAGAAGACAATGAGGAAGAGCCTGGCTTTTCCCTCACGTAACAGCATTACATAGATTTCACGTTTTCAACCTCTCGCCTTTGAAAGCAGCCCCGGGAGCCCCTCTGCCACTGCAGCAGGTGAGACTGCTCTGCAGGCGGCTCTCCGTGCGAACGGCGCTTTCTCCCCGGGCAGCGCGGTGGCAGCGGCACTTCCCGCCGCCGGGCATCCCCGCACAGCATCCCCGAACAGCATCCCGGCACAGCATCCCTGCAAGGCATCCCCGCACCCGCACAGCATCCGCGCACAGCATCCCTGCACAGTTATCTCCGCACTCATCACAGCACACATCATAGAATCGCTTGGTTGGAAAAGACCTTTGAAATCATCGAGTCCAATCGTACCTGTTCACTACTAAACCGTATCCCTAAGAGCTTCAGCTAACTCGTGTTCTTAATCCCTCCGGGGATGGGGACTCAGTCACCTCCCTGGGCAGCTGTTCCAGTGCCTGACCACCCTTTCGGTGAAGAAATTTTTCCTGATGTCCAACATGAACGTCCCCGGTACAACTTGAGGCCATTACCTCTCATTCTATCACCTGTCACCTGGGAGAACAGACCAACACCAATCCCCGCGCAGCATTCCCGCACGGCATCCCTGCACCCGCACAGCACCCCCGCGCTCCTTACCCGTCTCGGCGCGGGCGCTGGGCAGGAGGGCGCCGCTCACCGCCAGCAGAAGGACGGCGGCGGCCAGGCCCGCTCCGCCGCCCGCGGGGGCCGCGCTGCCGGGCGCTCCGCCAGAGCCCGCGGGGCGCGCCCCGCTCCGCGCGCCGCCCGCCGGGCGCCGCCACATCCCCGCGCCTCGCACGGCCCCGCCGGGCTCAGCGGGCAGCGCTGCCCATGGCCGCGCCCGCCGGGCTCTACAGCGACGGCTGTGTTTGGAGGCGGCGGCGGCGGAGGAGGAGGAGCGGGGGGCGCCGCATGCTGCCCGCCGCGGTCGGAGGACGCGGTGCCGGTGTCCCTCTCAGCGGCGGCGGCGCGGCCCCTCCGAGCGAGGCAGCCTCACCCACAAAGGGCTCGCGTCGCCGCCAGTCCCGGCCCCGCTCCCCGCCCTCCGAGCGCGGGGAGGCGGGGAGCGGGGGCGGTGCTGCCGGGCCGCGGGGTCCCCCTCCGCCGCCCCGCGGGGCCCCACACCCCCGGGGTCTCAGCCGGGGTCGTTCCTGAGCGCTCCCGGGAAGCGGAGAGGCCGCGGGCGGGCAGGGAGGGCGCTGTCCGGTTCCCCGGGCCTTTGACTCACGCCGCCTCCATTCATTACAGGAGCCGAAGTCACTGCATGTGCGAGTTGCGGTGGTTAATGTGAAGCTACCAGGATGGCCAGGACTGTGCGGCTCCGGGCGGTGGGGAAAGCAAAGCCTGCCCTCCCCACGCCTTCCAGGACACCTTGAAGGCAGTACCAACTCCTGGCCCCAATTCCTTGATTTGTTGAAACAACTGCACCCAGCGCTACGTTTTCGGTGTAAATGAAGCTGCACCCACTCCCAGTGGTCCTGCTCACCCTGGGAGCCGTTTGTTGCCAGCTGATCTACCTGTGAGTCTTTGGGCAAGAACATCTCCAGAGGTGGCAATCATGATGGCTTTAAACTGGAAGGGGTAAGATTTAGATTAGACACGAAGAAATTCTTCACAATGAGGATGGTGAGACACTGGAACAGGTTGTCCAGGGACACAATGGATGCCCCCATCCCTGGAAGTATTCAAGGCCAGGTTGGATGAGGCCTTGAGCTGCCTGATCTGGTGGGAGGTGTCCCTGCCCATGGCAGGGGGTGGCGTACTCTTAAAGGTCCTTTCCAACCCAAACCATTCTATGATTCCAAATACTGTCTGCTTCTACAGCCTCTTGTAGCAGCAAATTCTTGGAATTCACTATATACTTGGAAGGTGTCCCTGCCCATGGAACTGGATGATCTTTAACATCCCTTCCAACCCAAATTATTCTATGATTCTATGATTATTTGAGATGCCAGCAAGCACCTCTTCATGTGAACCAGCCCAAGCCCTGCCACAGTGCATAGCACCACTGGCTGCATTTCTGCAAGTGCCAAAACAGCTCTGAGAACAAAGAACTTGGAGCGTATGGCAGCGGTTCACCAAATGGGCAGCCTCAGCCTCCCAGTATGCAAACACAAGAAAGGTTTTCTGCCGCCCCTCTCCTGCACTCACTTGGTCACCCTCTCCCTGACCATGACCCCACTCAGACCTCCATGCTGAAAGGGGAGCTTCAAAGGACAGAGATTTGCCTCTGCAATGCTTAAAGGTGCACTAGAAGATCAACCCCTATATAAAATGTGTTATGGAGATCAGAGAACGTGAGCCCCAGCAAGAGGCAGAAGCTGCCTCAGTCGCAGTCAGACCAAACATTCATTTACAGTTTTTAATTAGTGTTTTCAGCAGAGGTAATATGAATTCTTTATTCTAAGGTCATCACTTCCTGACAGTTCTTCTTGATTTCTTCTAGTTCCCAGTTTCTGTAGGCAACAGATGTGATTGTGTGAGGAGGAGTGTGGGCTAGAGATAGAATGCACTCCAGGACCCTGAGAGACAATTCTCAAAGGGCACAATGTTGTTTTTGTGCAAGAAAGCTGTCCCTGCCCCACAGCAATTCCAGCAGAAAAGGAAGAAGTCATCTTTCTGATAAACTTTTACAAGCAAGGTTTGAGGTAGAGCAAGCCCCAGCAGGGGCTGTCCATGGCTTTACATCCTGCTGCCCAACTACTCGCTGCATCCCCGAAGTCCTGATGACCCATAATTACATAGTTATCTGACTAGTTTAGCACATTCTGAATGTCACCAACACAATTACTTGGCCACTAACACATCCCGTTTGTGCCATTTTACTCACTTTTTCCTCAAATCGCTAAGTCATTCTAATCAGCTTCCACATAATGACTACTAATGATTATCCAAAGAGAAAAGATGGCAGTTGTAGCATTATTACATTAAGATGCATAGCTTACTCATCACTCTGGTTTATTTAGGGCCAACGTGTTTAGTGCAGGGCCCTCTGGTGGTACCTTTGGTTGTCTTTAGGGAGTCCTGCATAAAACCCATTTCATCATATTTATAGCTTTCTAGGTTTTGTCATAACACAATCTTTATGATAGACCCATCAATAGGTTAATTTTAACAGTTCTTTTTGCTGATCTGACCATTTTAGTAATTGCTTAATTTTCCATTATACACTATAAGTGTGTGTGTATCTCATATATAATACAATTTTTTTTCCTAGCAAATTTAGTTATTTCAAAGGATTTTTAAACTGCATGTTTCCTAGAATGATGACTAGATAGGATCTCTTCCAGCTAATGAAAAATCACTTTTTACCGAGTAGCTGCAGTTAACTACTTCCTAAACTTACTTTTCCCAGTGCTATTTCTCTTCATTTTCCAGAAAGGTGATTTCAGGCTCTGGGGGGGAATCTGTGCATTCATACTTGGTGTTGAGATTTGCTTTCCTACATATGTGTTCTCTCAGGATGTGCATGTCCTCCATATACTTGATTATCAGGTACTTTTTTGGCAAACAGCACGTGTCCTGCCCATATATTCCCTTCCATAGTTACACATTTGGAACAGGGAGGTGGAGTGTACGTAGTTGTAACATGGTTTCCTCTCAGCTATGGAATCCTTGATGTTCAAAAGCAGTCCAGATTCTGGAAGAGCTGTCTGATTATGGATAGTGAGTCAAGCTGTGCCATGCCAACGAAGATGTACTCAGGTTGGCAAAGGAGATTTTTTTATTGATTATTTCTCCATAGAATCAGTATGTCTCTCGTACTGCTCTACCACACTACATAATAACAAACCACACAGAGTCTGAAATTCATGTTTGCATGAATTCTCCTAACTCTGCCCCACAGCAATAGGTTGGCATCATCTGTATGACCTCGGTTGAAACAGTGAGCAAAATCTAGCTCCAAAATTTGCTTGCTTGAAGTAGACCTACCACAATCATTTTGAGTCTTGCTTGTCTTTCTGAAGGAACCCATAGATGAGAATCTCATCCATAAATGAGAAGAGACTAGTGGCTATGCAGGGACTTCTCCATGAAGCAGGTGGCAGGCTATGGTCTCTATTTTTGCAACATAACAGTTGGCATTTTTAATTTTGATGAATAAACAACACCAAATTTAGGAACATCTCACTCCACAAATAAAATCATGGAACGGAGTCCAGTCTCCAGGCATCTCTGCCAACAGCACGTAGATGCTCCCAACCTAGTACTTCAGGATTTAAGGACAAGAACCCATTCAAATGTGTATTTCAGCCTCTCAGCATGAAGCTTCTTTTTCCTCACAAATAATAATCAGAGGCAGCCAGAATTACCCAAATCTACTTAGAGCACGTACCCAGCTCTCCCAAGAGATAAAATGCACCTTCTTAGAGGTGAAAGGAAGGAAGATATAATGAACATCAATCAAATCTTATCCATGATTTAATATGCCTTCTGGCACAGAAGGGCATCCTTGGTGTCAGACTGACCATTTCAGTCACGGTGTCAGTCAGTGGGGAGTCAGTGGGGGAAGAGGCAGGAAGGGCTACAGCATTTCTCCGGTGCTCCCCAGAGCTCTGTATCACACATGGCATGATGCACTACAGGCCTGTAAAGAAGTTACAGCTCTTTAGCCAGGGAGCAGTAGTATTTCACAACTCTACCGGAACTTTGACTCACGCTGCCTCCATTCATTACAGGAGCCGAAATCACTGTGTGTGCAAGTTGCAGTGATTAATGTGAAGCTACCAGGATTGTCAGGACTGTGCTGCTTTGTGAATGATTCCAACACTAGCTTCTCTGTTGCCTCCCAGAGACTGATCATCTCTCCAGCTGAAAACCTAAGCTAATTCATTGAGAAAACATTGCATCATCCTGAACCAGTTTGTTCCACTACAGATCGTAGCATGTGACAGCTCCATTGACACTGAAAGCTTTTCCTTGAATGAATCCGCTATCACAACTGCAGTATAAATTTGTCCTTTGCATTTAGCAACAGGGAAAACACAAAATTTTAACTCAGTATTAGTCATCCTAAAGATAGTCGAGAGGCAGATTACTTACTCTGTCCCAGTCTTATCCTTCCACAGGACGGAAAAGAGCATAGGGACAGCTGGGCATTATTACGAACAGAAAGGGCTTCAGAGACAGAATATTCCCTCTGAAAGGCTCATGCAGCCTTTCCATGTTCACTAAATGTTTCCAAAATCAAGAGTGTAAAATACAGCCCTGTTTTCTATGGAAAATGATGGTTATAGATACCAAAACCAATGTACAATTAAAAGTCAACAATACACAGGTCTAACTGTAGGGAGCGAAACGGAAGCAGCTTTCATAGCAACAGAGGTGTCTGTAGAATTTGGACAGATGTTTTTTCATGTAGCCTAAGGTGCAGTGCCTCAGGAAGAGCTTTGCAGACAGTATGATTGACTTGCATTAAATAGCAAAATACTGTAACACATCAGTAACAGCAGCACCTGATATTTAGCAAAGTCAAGTTTTCTGTCAATTCTGAAAGATTTTGGTATCAAAAATACATTGCACTGTCACTTCAGTCTTTTACATTTCACTTACAATAGCACCTTCAATTCAATGGTAAGCACAGAAACCCACACTACTTCATAAATATGCGTACGCAAAAGCCTGCTTCGTAACAGTTTCCAAAGCACTAGGATTCAGTAAGCACTGTATCCCCATGGCAGAAAGAGCACATTTGGCCAGCAACAGCACCGGCAAATGCACCTTCCACAGACGTCTGGTCCATATGGGGCTGGCCATCTGGAGCCACTGACCGTGTGGGGCCATCTGCGGCAGCAGGAGCACCTTCCTGCTGGCCAAGCAGCAGTTGCCACAGGCTTGGGACCAACTTCAGCAGCAGTAATGTATCTGCTGGTATCTGGGCCAGATAACCTTTTCCAAAGGTGTTAAAAGTGGGACAACCAGAACAAAGAACCTTTGAGGTTTGGCTACATTAAAGGCAGGTTTTTAAGGTCATCCTAAAAGCAAACTTTGAAAGGTAATAAAATTTAAAATCTCAGAAAGAACAGCTTATCCAAATGGCCCTATCAGAATTTTAGATCCCTTCCTGTGAATTTTCACTGCCTTTACCTTAATGCGGCCTTGATGTAACACAACAAAAAATGAGAGCCACCAAAAGTCATCTGCTGCAATATATATTTTAATTCAAAGTGAATCTCGACAGTAATACACCATAAATTCTTATTTTGACACTCACCAAAATAGTCACCTGGAAAACCCGCTTTTTGTGACAAAGTACAGAAGGCTTGGTCACATTTAAATCACTGAGAACTAGAAAGAAATACTATCGCAAACTGTAAGAGACATTACATCCATAAAAAATTTTCCCAGTCCTCATATTGTAATATTGCACAGTGCAATTGCTACATGGCGAACTAGTGTAGCATCGAAATCCAAAGCAAAAAAAAGCCACAAGTCTACAAATTGTTAAACAGTAACAGTTCAAACTTATTAATCAAGTCTCTATCACTGGGTATTTCTAGAACAAGTCTTCCTACAGCTTGCAGTGTGATTTAACTTTTACTTAACACAAACCAAGTTAATTAGCAGTAAAAACAGAAAACTTAAAAATTAAAACCCAAAAAAGTTAATACAGTAGCATATTTGACCAATAAAACACCCTGAAGTTAAAAACCGAACACAAGAAATTCATATAAAATCTTGCAAATTAAAGTAATATGCAGATATGCAATTCTGTAGTCATGCAGTGTTTTATTTAAAAAAGGCATTAAAACGGTAAAGTGTACAAATGCTTCTCAGAGGATGACTTTTTTCACAGAAAATGCCTTCGCCCTGAAAGCTTTTTTTTCTGCAGATGGGCCCCAGACACTTACAGTGACAAGGGTCCGATCTCTCAGAGTGCATGGGAGGATGGGGAAAAAGTCATCCACTATTTTGAATTTAAGCTGTGGCAGGATCCCAAATACTTCATTCTTTGTAATGCAGACATTTCTAGAATTACAACAGACATAAAGAGCAGCAGATCTAATTTGGGGTGCATTTACAGCAACTTTTTCCTGCACACAATAGGATACTGTTGTGATGTACAGATAATCGTGTCAATTTAACAAGCACATTAGCCTAAAAACTTAAGCACAGTAAAAAGAAAGCACAGTAAATACATTAGACCAATGACCCCATGGCCCCAGAAAAAAAACACAGTATTGTTTTGTTATCACAATACAAAATTCATTTTCTGCATTTGCATCGGTGATTCTTGGTGTGTCCATTGCCTGCAATGGAGTAAGCACCAAAAAAGCGTCGCTTCCCAACACAAGGGAGTGAACAGAAAACTGTCTGCTGGACCATATAGCACAAGTTTGAAGTGGTAAGGTGGATATCCAATTTGAGCATTTCCTTGACTCCCTATATTTAGGCTTTATATATGTCTTGATAAGATTTCAAATTCCTCAGGATACTCCTAGTTTCTAATGTATACTTTATATACACACACTTGTACAAAATGCATAGAGTTGATTACTAAAAACACTTAACCTTTTGGGAAAAGTTAGATTTCTTAATTTTCAGTGTCATTAAAAATGTACTGCTGGTATTTTTATTATTTTTATGACCTAATACTGTTGCATTTTAGTTATTACTTAAACAATAAATCAAATGTAGGCACATTTATTTCATTCAGACATTCATTAAATAAAACACTGCTTGTGTTAGTGGAGTAAAGAAAAAGATTACCAGTCATTAGCTTATTGACATAGTTAAACTCAAATGCTTTGCACTCTTATTCCAGTCAACATCGCAAGGATTGTATTCCAGATTTTGTTTTAAAAAAAAGTTAAGTCAAGCCTGCAAGATGCAGCTTCTTAAGTGTCTACACAATGCCAATATGAAAACATAAAAAAATTAAGTTACATCAATACATCCACTTATATGCAGTGATGAGCTCAAAGTTAATGGAGATAAAATACTGATGCAAGTAACACACTCCAAAAAAACATATGCAATCATTTTCCATCATTTACAGTATAGTAGTTACAACACTTCAAACATGAAAACAAAATTAAAAAAAAAAACCAAACCCAAAACCTGGCTTCTATTTCATGTAATTAGACTTGTACAGAAATTAGAAGGCTAAGAAATAACTAGTTAATCACCTAATTTCACAGCTATCTGAAGTGGCAATCATTATATAGCAGCTTATCTATAATACATTCAAGATAAATGATACAATTTATTACTTGCCCATAAGCTAAAACACAGCCTCAGCTTAATACCTTCTGTAAATCCCATCTCTACACTACAGTATACTTGAGGTCTATGAAAAAGTAGCTACCTTTTATAGGAAATGGATGATTAAGTCTTTGGTGCTGCAAAAGCAACTTCATTGGAACAAAACAAAAAACGAAAAAGACACACTTCCTAAGGAAAAAAATAATGCAAAAAAGCATGTAATTTACGTCCCTGACGGAATGTATTAAATAAGCAAACACCCGCAACAGGCTAAAACAAATACTATAATGTAAAAAGACTAAAATCTCTCCCATGCATAAATGAAAGATTGCACACAAAGAACTCGCATCTTTTCAAGCTTCAATAGTAAATATTCTGCTACTAGTTATTAAATACTGCATGGTTTGCTCAAGCTAAGATGAAACCACATCATGGATCAATAAGCACTTGGCTTTTTCTTTCATTAACTAGTCAGTCATGCCTACCGCACCTCTAAACATTTGATTATACCCAATTAGACAAACACTTTTAAAATAAACTACTTAGATTGTATTGCAGTTCCATCTACCAGTATTTACTGTGTGGTGTGTCACTACTCAATAGCTACTGAATCAACTTTTCTTAAGCACTACTAAAGTCTTGTCCTGAAGCTAGATCATTCGGGGGGGAAAAAAGGACAGCAAAATTTGGCCACAGCAAAACATGCTGCCTTCTCAATAAGGAAAACACACCCAATACTAAAATCATACCACACAAAACCCAAAATGAGCATTACGCTACCAAAAAATCAGCAGATCTGAATTTTTAAGTGCTGCAGTCCTCAACATTTATATCTAAGTAATAACATTAACAACCTCAAATATTTAAGGCACTATGTGTGGGAACAGTTTACAATGCAGCTGAGATTATTAGGACAACAACATTTAAGAGCAATGTTTAGGCTTTTTTTATTTGCCCATGCAAAAGACACATGCAATGTGAAGAACAACAGCTCAACTTTTAGATAAGTGACTCAACATTTAAACACCAAGATACGCAATACAAACAAGTTACTTTTACACTGTACTGCTGACATATGTGCATCTGTTGCTCTAGTTCTGTACACTGAATGGCTTCCCAAATGTAGACGTGTCTTGCACTAGTTAGAAGGCAATTTTATAAAAAATAGCAGGAGCAAAAAATAGATTTCTGCTCCCATAAGTCACCTGTCTAAAGTTACTATATAAGAAGATAACATGACCAAAGACAAGTTATACCAAATGTGCAAAACACATTAAAAGTGAGTTTTTTTAAAGCTCAGAGTTGTTTAAATTGCACCCAAGTCTACATGATTCAAAAAAATAATTTTCCTGTTGTGCCATGGCTAATATTTAATAAATACCATGTTTCTTCTGAAATCAAACTTCCGTATGATTGAGCTTCCTCAATACACTGTATTTGAGTTCTCACATAAATGGATACTGGCTGAGTTTTGTTGGACTCAGTGGAAATCCTGTGTAAGCAGGTGATGCTGCAATGTACGAATGTGGTGGGAAAACTGGTTTGTATTGAGTCTGATGAATGGTTGGGGAAGGTAAGAGACGGGGATTTATGCCAACTGGAACTTGGTGTACTATACCACTGGGATGAGATATACTGTACGTTGGATGTTGTAGCAAGGGTCTTGAGGTACATGGCGAGGCAAGGAGGTGGGCAACAGGAGCAGCAGTACTAAGGGGTGCTGACGACGGGTACGGAAGAATAGCAGGCTGTGCTCCAAGGTGGGTACTTCCAGAGAGATCCGCGTGCACAGTAGTGTGATTTGGACTGCCTTGCAGAAGGGAGAATGCGGGACCGGCAACACTGGCTGGGATGTAAGCCTGCTGCCTCCGATGAGTATAGTTTCCGTTCCATTCCTGCGGCCCAGATCCAAAGTGCTGAACCTGTCCACACACAGAAGTGGGCATGTCTTACTATTTCCAAGTACAAAGAGAGTTTGAAAAATGGAATAATGCACTAAAACTAGTCAACTTAAAAATCAAGAGAAATATAGAGACAGGAATAATTAAAAGCTTAAACAAAAAAAAAAGCTATTTAGATAGTAGCACAGACAGGAAATCTGACAATAAGAGATGGTAAACAGAACACAAGTTATTTTAATGCTCTTGCAAAAGAAAAAGAAAAAGATAAAATGCCATGCTGGGCTGTTTTAACAGAAATACCATGTATCACATGAGCAAGGTGCTTATTCCACTCTACTCAGCACTGGCTTGGCATCAATTGGAAGTGCTGCATTCAGTTTGGGCACCATAATGAGGCACAAAGAGGACAAATAGGAGAGAAATTTTAGAGGAGAGCAGAAAAAATAATAAACGGATTGAAACTATCTGAGACAACTAGGCAAACAGAAGTCTAGGGCTATGATCACAGAAAGATGTGGCAATCATTAACAGTTATAAAGAGAAGGACTAAAAATCAATTACTCCCATTAAAAGATGCAGACTTCAAACTACATAGGCCATCTACCAAAGAAAGATCAGCGTAATTTTTTAAATGAAAATAAAGTTCTACACTTTCTGCCAAGAGCCTGAGGAGCTGCACTCACTGAAGAGATTAAATATTAATACTACGCTGATCATATTAAGGTTTGCTTAGAATTAATTAAACCAATCCTTCTGTATAATCAAGCAGAAGGGGAGACTGTGTCATCCACTTAAATATTTCTTTCCATGTAAAATATTTCAGACATTATTGGTAGATCCTCTTAGCTACATATAGCATGCTTTCATTTAGTATTTAGCTTACAATTTAGAATTCACAATTAGCTTTGCAACACTTACACAAACAGGTACCGCTCTTACATTAAATGTACCTCCAGATATCCAATCAAAATATCAATGCAGCTACAGCTCAAAATTAATCAATTAAAAGGTGCTTAAAACTCGATGTCATGTGTCAACTTCAGTTCTCAGCCACAGTGGACACATTTACTACATTGTTGAGTAACAATAAAAATAGCTTCTAAATTAACTTTGGGTATCTTCCAATACTGGATTGAAATACAATCACAACCTCTTGCCCCGCTGGCTTTACTACCTGGCAGCAAAGGTAAGAAACAGTTGGGTTTGCTGAGCTCTATCTCATCTCTGGCTACTCAAACTACATGCATTTTGATGCACACTGCAAACAGAACAAGACTGAAATACAATCACATTTTTTAACTGCACACTATGAGCATTTTAGCATTTGAATGTAAAAAAAAAATATAGTAACATATTTTTCATTTTGTCTTTTGCTTTGATTTTGTGTAAGCATTGATAATCTTCCCAGTGTGGCTTTTCTATCATTTTTAAAAAGAAAGTTAGCTGCTTTAAGAAAATGACTGAAAGTGAAAGATACTTATGATTCGCCCAGTAAGCTGAAACCCGTTTTTCAAGATTTGAACACTTCTGTAAGTAAGCTGTAAGTAAGCAGTTGCCATTGATAGCAACTGAAATTGTGAGCATTCAGCATATCTGGAACCTTGTGACAGAAAAAAATACTTCTAGATGTGATTAAGTACACATACCTGACTGAAGTTTATAGGTTGCTGATGGAATGCTGATGTCAGTTTCTGTTGATGGTTTCCTACAATAGAAGATCGGTTTATTCTTCCCAGGACAGACCGACCCTTTTTCAGTCGCTGGCACATAGCATCTTCCGAGATACAAATGAAGAATGTTAAGGTTTTGTTGTCACTATTCTAACAAAAGTTAGACAAAATTTCGTTTGCTTCAGCATACAGGGAAAATTAATAAAATAATACACTAATTAAAGTCAATAAACAACACAATTTAGACGTGTTTATTACACATTAGGAGATACGTCTTTGTATGTACTGGCTATTGAATCAATAGTTAAATTTCTATTCTTATCTACTGGTATTGGAAGAAAAAAAACACCCAGACTAACTTACCTGTATTCACAATCTGTCCATTAAGATGTAACCTGTTTTCAAGTCTCATTGGCGGTACCACTACGGTGCAAACAGCTGATTTGGTTTCAGGATTAACCGATGGTCTTACTTCCTTATTTTTATTGGTATTTGCTACAAAGCCATTTTCCACAAATGGGCTTTCATGTCCTGAAGAGTCTGAAGCTGGGGAACCATCCACAGTATCACAACCACTTTCCTGTTCATCATCTGACATACTATCAAAAAATAAAAGTATTGCATTGAAAGAACTACATTTTCAGAATATAGATGCATTTTATTAAATTACCACGTAAAATTTATGGAAGTGAAACTATTCAAAGATGGTTAGAAATGTTACATTTCAATTATACAAGCATGGACATTCAGAGGGCAGTTCAATATGCAAACTCATTCCACCCATAAACTGCAAGAGTCAGAGAAAGGAAATAACTTCCGCATAAAGACTTAGAGATGTCTCAACTTGCATCCACTTTGCCATTTATTTTTTAAATAGTTGTGTATTTATAAACCACCTGAAATTCAGAATTTTAGGTCAAATAAATGGTTGATGAAGATGATTTCATTTCTTCCTGAATCAAACCATGGGAGCCTCCTGATGGTTTTTACACTAGTAAATGAGAACATACTGATCTAATTTCCTTCTAGAAATCAGCCACATCCCAGAGTCTACAAAAAGCTGTCCCTAGGGCCCGTGAGAGCCAGGATGGCATAGGAAATGCTGAGGAAGCAATCTGCACAGTGGCAGGCAGTTCCCTCTCATCTGCATATCAACCACCAGCAGCTACACTAGACCTTATCTACTGAAAAATTAGGTCTCTCTGAAGCTCCTCCAGAGAGCACTGCCTGTGTGTGACTGACAGATTCTTTTTCACAGATTCAGATTAATGAGACAAACGCAACCCTTTATTTACGCGGCAGCTATTTTGGTACTTGTGGTCTGTGAAATCCATGCTGGTCAAGTGGTGCAAACTCAATTATTCAAACACTGCTTTTACCAACAGAGCTGGAAGAAAAAAGGTGGAGAAAGCAACTCATGATAATAGCTTTTGCAAACACTTATTGAAGTTCCATGCCTGTATCAGAAGAAGAAAGGACTAAGTAGATGGTAAATGCCAGCTGCCGGAAGCGAAATCACAGTTCAGCCAGTGGAACCAGAACCAAATACCTTTTAGGCAGCAAGTAGTAAACAAGCTGGGAAAGGAAACTAATTTACACTGAGGTATATTGCCAGAAAATATATTAATCTCATTTATGTATTATTTATTACACAAGCAAAAGGAACATCATGAACACATCACTAACAAGAACAAAAAGGAAATTTAACTAGTCTTCAGTTGGGACTGTGCCAGGTATGGATTATATAAGTAGCAAGAGTCACTTATTGGAGGTTAAAAGAATACAATAGGGTGATGAATAAGTAAGTGTAGATGCTAACAAAGTGCCTTGCTAGAGAGGATAGGAATGAGAATTAAGAAGTTCTCTAAATGAGAAAAACATGAAAGCTGGTATTTACTAATTGGTGGAATACGTTTAACTTGAAACAAGCAAGTAACAGCAGTATATTCACAAATCCCTAAACATATGGTCATGTCCTTTGGTGCTTTTATAGCTAAGGTAACAGGTCCTTATAGCACAGTGATTAAATTAAAACAGTACAAATAAAACCATTTATAAAATTTAATTTTTTTGACACTATAAGGGCCAGTACAAAAACCTGAATCTTAGTCAACAGAGCTAGATAATTTTGAATAGTTCTTTAAGTAACTAATAGTGATACCGTGACAACTACTGAGCAATTAGTTATATTTCTATATTCTTAACTTCTGATTCAAGTTACTAATTATATCATAGAATCATTCGATTGGAAAAGACCTTTGAGATCATCGAGTACAGCTGTACGTGTCCACTACTAAAACATATGACTTACTGTAAGCTGAATGCTAATGAAACCAGAATCTGATGCTCTCCTTTGCAACAGATATAAAGTTGAATTAAAAGAGTGTTCCTTACAATTCAAAGAACAACACTGTAAAATCAAGCAGGGCTTTATAAAAAAAGTTTTCAATGTCATAATTTTCAATATCATAAGTAGGACTGATAATTTTAACTATCAATCAGTAAGATCACCTGACACCTCCCTGTATAAGACACATCTTGTTACCTAAACCTTTACTAAAATTTAACCATTTGAATAGAAATTCTTCAAATGCTTCTAGTTATTCACTTGTTTTACAGTCAGAAGTGATAAATGCTTGAAAACAGGACCAGGAAAATACCTGGTTTAGTCCACCTATATAACTCTGGCAACTTCTTATATTAATATCTCCAAAGTTCCAGAAATGGCAGAAAATTGTCTGGAATTATCTTCTAGATCAAGTCACGCTTAAAAAAAAGAAAAAAATTTTCCATGTGTTTGATCTAACACCTGTGTCTGCAGAATGAGTTAGATAAGTTTAGAAATGTAATAGAAAACTAATCCCATGTGACTGGATGAAGTGTAACACAAAGCTGCATCTTGACTAAACCCAAAACATTTCTCTAGTCCTAGCAGACTATACACGTCACCTCCTTAGAATATGCCTTCCCAGTCCCAGGCCATGCAAAGAATAACAACCCACTACACCTTTCAGTGTATTCAGCATCCAATACTGTAGAGATTTGTTCATTGAATCCAAAGATTTCAAGCCTTACAGAGCCAAACAGATGTCAAAGTTGTGCATGCACACCTCTTTTTTTTATACCCACCTCCTTTTTTTTTTAATGCGAAGTGTTACATTTATATAAACAGAATAATATATTTATATATTATCCATTAAACGTAACAATAAGTAAGGCTGTTCAAAATTTAAACCAAATAAAACTGCCTGTACAGACTAGCAGTTCTATTTTCTTGTCCATATGTGCTGTGATAGAATCTTTAATTACTTTAAAAAAACCTTTTTTTCCACTAGGACTCCAATCTTATTCATTTTGCATAATGAATCTGCTCCAAGTTTGAATCACTCTTTCCTATACATCAAGTTATTCTACAGAAAATAGGAAATGAACTGTAGAATAAAATTAAAAGAATTGGTCATGCTTATGGCAGTCATACGTTGCTTGGAAAAAAAAAGAATTGTATCCCTAGATCACTGAATTTCTATGGGATATTGAGTAAGTAACATAAAATCAAACTTGTCACCAATACCAACAACAAGATATGCCAAATGTTTCTTGCCAACATATTAGCAACTGAAGGGCAAGGACTGAAATAAGGGGAAAAACCCTAATCAGAACATCTCAAATCAGTGGGAACTTCTGATTGTGTCACAGGTCTGTCTTATGAGTATCAGACAGACAGCATCTTTAGTGTTAAGATCTCAGGTACTGCAGCAAAAATACCTTTCATTTTCAGAGCTGCATTGAATGTTTTTTAAAGAGTGAATTCCGAATAATGTGCAAAAATGAAGGCTTAAGTAAGCATCAAGTAGTGAAGATTTAAACTATTTAAAAGCTGCTCATATGAACGAACAGTGTTCACATAAGAGAGGCCTACATTTGATAGAAGAAAAAAGGCATCAATGTCATTGAAGTTCACAATATAAGATAGGCAATGGGAGAACAAGAGGGTGAAAAATTCAAGATGTTCTGGTAACTTCAGATCTGTCACATCCTACTTTGGCTTACTTAATTTTGCAGCCTTAAAAGATTTTTATTCTAAAGAAAGTTGCATGCAACATGTTTATATTTTTTGTGTGAAGACCAGTTGTTCAGTATTCTGAAAACTTCCATGCAGCAAGATGGATCTGTTAGGAACAATAAAAGAACAGTCTGCTGCATAACTGTAAGCCAATAAATTAATTTTTAAAGACATCATTTAGCCTCATCAGATGGCAACATAACAAAACTTTTGAATTTTTTATTATAAATTGTGTCTGCTGTATACAAGGATCCTTTTTTTTTACTGATAGGAGCACAGCTATTTACCTGTTGGCTCTCTTGCAAGGAGATGGACTAGACTGTCCCGAGGAGCTGGTACTCAGAGTGCTGTCAGGACTGCTGAGAGAGCACACGCGGTCAATGTTCAGGGTGTTCTGGCAGGCTTCACAGTCAAGGCTACCTTTGCACCTACCGCACAAAGAGAAAGTGAGCAAACATACCATCTCGCCTTCGTTCTCTACGTACATCACTGACTTAGGTGCAATTATGGAACAAAAAGGGATCCATTTTTAGAAAAGGTCCCTTAAATGTAAATCAATATTGCTTCTTTTAGATCCAAAACAGATTATAAATCGTTTCAGAGTTCTTTTGAAAATTCTAGACTAAACATGCGTTTTTAAACCTAGTAATTCAGAAACTTTTTTACTGAATCAATACTTAAATAAGTAGATAAAAGATTTTACTACACAGTTCAGAGCCTTGACACATTTGAAAAAGTTTAAGTTTAAAATACAAGTTTCTCCAGTTCAGGATCATTACGAGTAAAAATAAAGTCAAACAAACATTAAACTTTTTAGTCCTCATATACAATGACACATGCTTCTTTGGCTTTGTGAAAGAAAACTCCTTTGGGGAACCATGCCTGGCATCTGCTTTTATACCCAAATGCACACCTTTTCATACAGTTAGAAAATTATTTTTTACCCAATGTGTGTAATGCTACCTACTGGATGTTACTGCTAGAACGATAACATTGATTGCACAAAGCCAGCAGACTAATATTCAACAAATAAATAGGGCATGGCAGTATTAAGAAAAAAAGTATGCTTGACCTACAAGTATTCTGTTTTGGCCAAATCTGTTACAAAAGAATAATTAATTGTTTCCTGTTGCAAATGCCTAACACACATAGATTAATGAGGTAGACTTTTGAAAGTATTTTTCACTTTCAAATAATATACTGCTACAGAGTTAACTTCTCAGTGAAATTTGATTAGAAGTGCAATGTTTGTCTTTTTATAGCCTGGATTCATTATATCGGGGTGTCAGACTCACAGCTCCCACCGTTTTCTTGCTCCTGCAGCACAACACGTGTCACACACACTGCACACATGCCCAGTGCTGGCAGGAGCACAGGGGCAAGGAGCTCAGCGCTGCCACCAGGTAAAAATAAGGTGCCAGGCTGGATAAAACAAGGTGGAGGGCCGGATTAGGCCCATAGGCCATGGGTTTGACACCCTTGCATTAAATGCAGTAGCAATGCTACGCCCACTGTATTTAAGTAAGCATCGATTCTTACTCTCTCAGTGAATGTGTTTGTCCTATGTCATCTTCATCTGTGTCACTGCTGATGGTGATCACACTGACTGCTGGGCTGGGGGAACCGGCAATGAAGATAGCCTGGCGCTGTTTGGTTGAAAGAGATGAATCAGGGTCCAGCCTGACCGATGCTTCACAACAGTTACTTTCCTGTCCTTCTGAGTTATGATTGTCCTGTGCTTCTATACAACTTATTCTCTTTACAGCCTTCAGGTTAAGTATCTTTGGAGATATAAAGGATGAATTTTGGATATTGGTATTTTGTAACACATTGCTCCTGTGAAGAAAACAAACCGTTTGACATTCAGTGAAACTCTACCAACAGACCTGAAAACTGTACTTTTTTCAACAAAAAAAAAGAGAAAGCAATGTAGAGTAAAACACCAATTTTCTAAACTAATACCAAGCAAAACAAATATAGTCATAAATACTTGGTATACACGATTTCAGACATTAAAAGTCCAGCTAATAAAAAGCTACGTTGCTGCATGTAAACTAAGTAATATCTATGATTGAAATTTGCAACACTGAATACAACACATTGAAAATCCTACTTTCCTAGAAACAAAAAAAGAAGCTGTAATCCCATTTGGGCGAAGAACAAGCAAACAAACCTGGCCATACTTCCTGCAAAAATTCCTCCTGAAAACAAAAGCTAGTAGCCTCTGGATGAAATCCTTGCTTAAAACAAGGCTGCTGAAATTGCCCTCTGTAACCCATTCTTTCCCCTTTACCAAACATCCTGCACCTTTGCAAATACTGGGGCACTGGAGCATGTTTTCTTCAGCAAGCAGCTCAAGTATTTTTGGCCACCAGTGAAAGACAAACTATTCTAAAGACCATTGTAAGGCATACTGCAACCCTGTTATATAGTATTTCTTTGGTTTTAGTTGTCTAAAGCTGATATAGCCTCACACACATAAGCTTAGGAATATCTCATTAAAGCTAGCTCAATTTACTCTTATACCTTCCCAAAGACTAAAAAGAAAACTTTGCTATCATGATACGCACATACTAATGATCAGGAACTAAAACCTCTTAGTATCGCAAGTATTTTTCCATCTAGTCTGTATTACCAAAGTAACACTGAAAAATTAGGCCAAAACCCAAATTTTCCCAAAAGACTGTTTAAGTGCAATTGTCACTAACAAACATGCCACTTTTACCAGCTATTCCCTTGCCTCCTGAACAGAAACTACAGATTAACTGTCTCTGAATGTTAGAAATATTCTACCAACCTGTTCTGACACAGTTTGTTCCTCTTGGTAGGTGCAGGCTGAGGCCAGACAACATGTGCAATGCCCACACTAATTGGCTGAGGGGCAGACAAGGTTATCTGATGTGTTAAAAGAGGCTGCGGTATCATTGAATTGTAATGGGTTCCCTGGGTAATCATCTTCCTGAGGAAAAATAAAGGAAGTTTTAAATTGCAAGTCATTTGCACTGCATCTGTAGATCTTGTTATACCAAAGCCATTAAGGTATTGCACAAAAATACGTGGACTTACCCCCAGTCTCCAAGCCTCTGTGGGCCAGCCACAGGATCAGAGGCCAGAGACGTAGCAGGAGCTGCCAGTGGTGCTACTTGCTGCCATGCAGGAACCAGAATTTGCTGGGTCTGATTTGACCATGTCTGTTGTGAAGCAGAGAAGATTTCATGACTCAGGGAATAACTGAATTTAGCTGCTTGTAGTTCAGCACAAAACAGAGGAGGGACTGCAACAAAACTCTACGGGGCAAAAATATTTACTAACTAATAATAAAACAAATAAGATTTTTACTTTAGAATAAGCCAACCTGAGAAAGGATTCCTGCTCGAATCTGTAGTGGCTGAATTGCGTGGGCTTGGGTCACCAACGGAACTGCATTATCCACCCTCAGGGAAAAACTGGTGGGCTTACTATGGTTTGTAGGAATTCCTATCAGGGAAAAAAACACATATGCACACTTTAAGCAAAACATCTGTCTTGAAGGTATTTTCTGAACAAAACGCAAACATAAAGGATAGTTTTCTAACATTTTACTATTTTTTTACTATTTTCTTGCTGTATTTCTGATCTAATTCCATAATTTAGACTCTGAAGTCAAATAAATCAACATCTATAAGATTATCGTGCCATTACGTGTCTGCACAAATATTTGATGCTGTTATTTCCAGAAAGAACCACCAACAGCTACTACTTGGAAACAGACAACTAGAAAGTAGAATGGTTTTGGCAGAAAGTTCTGCAAAGCTAAGCATTTTACACTCTGTCACAAGTCACACCAAAAGGATTTGAAAGGCAGCAGATGAAAGTAAGCAGAACTGAATTCCAAAGCTTCTCACAGCTGACTCCTGCACATCTTGTGCTCTGTATTTCCAGTTAGCTGAAACCCATTCCTCTTCAGTCTTATAACTGGCATCACCACATATATCATATCCCTATTTATTACCAAATCTTTTGTGGAAAACAACGTAAAATATTCCATGTATGCCATCAAATTTTTGCAGTAGAATCCATAATCCTGTTCCTCCTTTCATCAAAATAACGCAAACCATAGCACTGTTGGGATATTACCAGAAGAGCATAATAGGAACAAGATGCCTCTCATGCTCTATATAAATTTCACTATTGTCAGAAAGAACTTCACAGATGTACAGCAATACTGCAATGTTTACTACTAACAATTATTTTTAAGATAAAAATGTTAAACTAAAATGAAAGATGATTTTTTTCAACAGATACTGTAACAGGACAGCTATGCAAAAGAAAATACTTGCTAGGAAAATATACTAATTTCATCTCTAACTGCACTCTTCCCCTCGTGCTTTAGTCAAAGACTAAGAATAGATGTTCAGAGGTAATTACTACAGAACTAACAAACTAAAGATTAAAAGTGCGTGGGTTTTTTTAAATCCTTATGATAAAAGATGAAAGAATATCTTTATCTGATATAAATCTCTCATCATAACACAATACTAAGCATAACCATGCCTTACAAAGCTTTTAATTTTGAAATGCTGTTGACTAATTTTTACCACAAAGCCATCTAGAATAGCAACATCTTAACTCTGCCAGAAGCAGCGAGCTTTAGCACTTCAAATATCCGACAAAGCAGCCAAGCAGGGAAACCTTGAAACAGTGCCAGATACCATTAATATCCCTTTCCTTCCGTGCCAGCAACTCAACTTGTCACCTATGTATTGAAAACAATCTTTTGCCTTCATTCAAGCTGTAGCAGACCTTAATCTGGAAAATCATTGTCATACTAAGAATTCAATATACAGATCACAGATAAAGTATTTGCCTGTACTGTTTCCTTTTCTCAAATCACTCTATTCATCTTGGTATAAACAAAACAGTAGGGTCAGAATATGTCATTGTGTAAAGCATATATACAACTTAAATAAGAAATTACTCAGCCATATAAGAGCTCAGAAGGAAATCTGTATGAAGCTATGCATTTAGCTCATACAGCCTCTGACACTCTGCAGGGTGAATACTTAGAGCTCTCATGAGCTTCTGTAACTACCCAAGATAGATGCAGCAGCCACAAATAACATTACTGATAAAGTCTGCTGTATCTGTCTTTATCTGAAGAGATAAATAGACTTCCTGGGCTCAAAGCTTAGGTTAGAAGCCTCTTGTTTTGTTTTGGTTTTTTTTTTCAGAGTGAATTTAGTATGAATCCTATACCTTTGAACTGTGGAGGGTGATCTAAGGAAGGGTCTAAAAGTCATTCTCATGAACTGTTACAGTTAAACATACCTTGAATAGCTGGAGGACATATAATCAACGCCTGTTGGAAAACATCACTGCAACCAAACTGAGCAGTTCCTGCCTGCAGTGGTATCCCTTGGTGCAAAACTGAATGGGCAGATGCAGTTAATGCCTATGGGAGTAGATTCAACACAGGTAACGTTATAACTGTGAATCTAAATCTCTCACATTCTTGTTCCACCAGCTTATATAATAAACAACTAAAATTTCTTACAAAAATTAAAAATTCAAATACATTTCTCAGTCAGCAATCCCATTTGGCCACCGGAGGGCACTATAATACAGCACTGCTTTCCTACAGACACCCTAGTTTCTAACTTCGTTTTGAAATGCATTGAATTCTAAAAGTTTGTTTGCTTAAGCAAACACTAGGAAAAAATAATTGTAAAAGACAGAATATTTTTTCACTTACCAGATGTCTTCAATTACGAAATTAATTAGATAAACGGCTTTAACTCAATTAAAAAAAAAAAAGAACAAAACAAAGTTTTTACCTGACTTCTTACTGGAGCAATTTTGGTAAAGCTCGCAGTCAGATTAGCTGCACTGCCTGAGGCAACTGGTCTCATAAGTGATGCTTTATTGCGATTACTCAAGTCATACACATTTGATCTGCATTTGCAAACATCCATGATATGAAAACAGGACTTCACTCTATCAAAACCAAAAAAATAAGTTGCTTTAATTAGAATTCCATGTTGTTAAACGTATAAAACAATTTCACAGAACACGAAAAATAATAATTCAAACCCATAGTTCCTAGTTTCACAGAAGACCATCATACAAAGAAGCAGAAAAAAGAAACACTCCTACTACTATGTTCACGTCAAGCCTTTGCAACACAGAGTTTAAAATCAAGTAAAATAGTGCTAATTCCCCCTCCACGCATCTAATGCCGTTTTCTAACAACTGCATACAAGCAGGAAAGATAGTAAGCTCAGTGGATGGAAAGCTCTTTGTTTCAATGAAATGCTTGCACTTCAGGAAATCCAGAGTGAAATACACAATTCCTGAACTGCAAGTAAACTTTCATATATTCCACATTAACCAACGCATGAAAGAAGGTATCCGGGATTAACCTCAAGCGGGAACGCCTACTCTAGCTCTCAAAGACTGGCAGGAATGAAGCCTCTTCATACTTCCAAAGATCAAGATTACGCCCAAGTTTCTGCAGGGTTGGAATTTTATCAACCACGATAACTTGAAAATCTATTGCTCTAAATGTTACTGTTCAGAAAAATGTAAAGTTAGTCAAACAGTTTTCTTGGCCAAGTAGCTGCATCTCATACTGCAAGCACTTGGAAGAATTCTCTAAGATATTACAAAAATGATGAAACATTTTTCTCTCTAATAGCAGATGAGATGATACTATTATACATATGACTCACTACAAAGATTTAAAAAATAATTCTTATATGTTACATACTGGTTGCTATGAGGGAAATCAAGGAGGTGCTTCATGGTAACAAAAGAATGGTTCAGGGTCTCAGCTGGAGTGATTCTTAAATCAGCATCGATCAGCAACATTTTCTTCAACAGACTGACAAATTCCCTCCTATCCGCCTTCTCTGCCAACAGGTCACTTCCTTCCAAATCCATCACCATGTTCACCTGATATTGAACAAAACAGTCAGATAGAAGACATGCATATTGATTTTATTCCTTTCTGCTACAAAATACTTACATTCAATGATTTTATCATGTGGGGTACTGTGAATTTGCTAGCTTATCAAAGTTGGCTTGGAACGGGTGACTTTCTCCTCCACACACACTACTCCCCTTGCACCCTCCCCAGCTAAAAAACCCTGAAGGCTTTATTCCAGTCCACAACTTGGAATTTAAAAAGTAAGATTTGGGATAAATATCTTTACATGGTCTAACTTAAAATCCAGATGCAATGTTCAAAAAACAAATTCAAACATGTATTAATGCCAAAATTGCAAAAATATTTGACTGCCTTTTCAGTACATAGAGGAGTGAATATTTCCCTTTTCTTACTGACTAGAGAGTTGTAAAGCTAAAGAAAAGTGAGAAAACAGATAAGGTTTGTTTTAAAATAAGAAAAATAAAATAAAAGGTTTCCCCCACCACAGGGACAAGTACCATTGTTTAACACTAACAACGACAAAAGAGAATCTCTATTAAAAGCCCAAAGGACTGACACAGGTAAGATACTTTCCTCACAGCAACATATACAAAGAAGAATGGATATGACTGTCAGGAGTTTATTTCAAACTAGCAAAATGTTTTAAAATCACACATTCCTTTTGCAAAGGAAGAAATAATAATTTATTACTCACGTGCACTATATCATCCAAACTGTTGAAAATATATTTTCTGGCTTCTTTAGACTTCATACCTGTTTCTGCCTCGTGCTCTTCCAACGTCTCAAAAAAGAAAAGGAAAGCTGAGTTTAGAAGTTAACAACAAAACCCACTTATAGTTACTTTACATATTTATTGGTCTAATAAACCATTTTTTTAAAAAATATTTCTATTGTGTATTTGTACGCTGCTTTGCTGACTACTTTCATTTTCTAAATCAAAATATAAAACTAACTGAATTTCATGTCTGAGTGATCACACTAGTGGATTACAATAGATGGTTTATAAGCTACACAGGAAGTGCTAAAAGCCTAGCAAAAAGTTGTTTAACAAAACTCTCTCATGTGCTTATGTTTTCATATACCACAGGTTTTCCATTACATATTGCACATTTCCTCAAACTCAGAACTTTAACTTCAAACAGCAGTAACACCATATCACTGCATAAAAATAAAACAAAAACCAAGCAGACTGTTCTATTGCTCTTTGCTTTCTCTTTTCTTTTGTTATTTTTATACTTTTATTCCTTCACAAACACAACAGTTAGTGTATTTTAAACGCTGAAGTATGAAACAATTAAATCCTAGAGAATGAATATGATCACTCATCAGTGATCTACAAGCTGGAATACCACTTTCTGTTACAAATTTCCTCCTTCAACACGGACAGCACCAGGAGGCAAGTTTTGTTTGGAGTGTCCATGTTGCATGAGGCAAGGTAGGACTGCGGGGAAAAAAAAAATAGCATAGAGATTACAGAAAAGTTTCCAAAACTAACTCTGACAAAAAATGTGAGTAATGACCAATAGTCAGTACCAGAACTCCCTTCTTCCCTCAAAACAGTATCAGTCTGGTGTGAGAGACTCAACCTCTGAAAGGTAATAGCTACTGAAAATGGGGAGGGCTGTTTGCATCAAGAACTCATTTAGGTTCTTCAAAGCCAGATGTAAACTGTCACCTAATGATCAGTCACCCAAAAACAACCCAGAAAGCTGGAATAATCAGGACAGCGTAATCGGAGAATCCTTACATAACGCGACCGGCAGCATTACAGCAGGGCAGCAGCAGCCCCAGCCGCTCGGCCCAACGCGAGCCAGGGATTGACCAAGTTACTGCGGGGAGTTACGCAATATGTGCTTTGAGCTCCTCAGCTGTTTGTTACTGCAGAAGTTTTATGTCAACTGTAACTGTTTCCTGTCTTCCCAAGCCCTCCGTGCATTTGGTGAAGCACTACCATGAAGTAGCAGTTTTAAAAAAAACAAATATTTGCATAAAAAATTAAAGCTCTACTTATGGCAAATGTGCAATAATGTTGCTTAAAGAGAAGGAAGGTGTGCAGACCATAAAAGTATGTTTTTAAAATTTCATCTGCTTTTGCTGTATTGTAGCTTTCAGCCAACAACGACTGTTTTAGGATGAGATCTGAAGAAAAAATGAGCTGTACACAGTCATATTGTTTCTTAATCCCATTTCTCCGAGGAACTTCTGGTCCTGAAGCCACTTTGAACAAATTCTGACAGAGAAGTTTGGGCCTCAGACGTAGTTTTTTATACCAAAGTGAAAGGCAGTGACAGAACAAGACAACAAAAACCTTATTTAGTACCTCTGAAAATACAAGCTCTCTCTCTCCACCTGGCAGCCACACACTGGCCACTCAGCCACCACACAGCTGGACAGCTGCATCAGAGCTGTCCTTGGACCAGCCAGTGGGGAGGAAACAGGGGCATGAGCTCTGAGTGCTGGTTTGGGGGAATGGGAAAAATGGAAGGGATACAGAGCCTGGACTGAAAAATTACAGATGAGGAAGAGAACTTAAAATATCATAGTGAATCTTGGTCTCTTGGCTCACAAAACAATATATTGTTTCTACAATATTATACTGTTTACCTTTAATCTCCAACTAGAATATGGTGCATCCGTTTCTCTACAGAAAAATCTTGCAGTTTTCGTTCCCATGCTTAACAACTGCTCTCCTGGCAAACCTTGAGTCTGTGAAATGTAACGAATCTGAGGACGAAAAATTAAAAAAACCCATGTGAAATAATTTACCTCTGATTTCCAAAATCCGATCCACGCAGTTAAAAACTTGGCACTTCATTTAAGAAACGGCAAAATGAACCACCCTTAGAGCACCGTAGTTCGACAACTACATCTTACAGAAGAGATAAACCAAAAACTGAGCGCTTGATACTGCGCTCTCCATCTCTCGGAGAAAGACATACATAAACAAACCTTTGAGGTGACCTGTGTAAGCAAGCTTTTAAAGTTCAGTAACAGAAAGAGGAGAGCAGCTGTCACTGCCTACTCAACCCATTCAAATCTTAAACATAATATTCTCATTCTAAACAGGAAAATTTTTGATCATTTTTTTGGCATACTCATTATACAATGCTATAAAAAATTTTCCTGTTTGCTGTTTCCAGTTTATTTGTCTTTTACATGTCTGACACAGCTGCATCTCAAGCAAATGTTCACTTGGAAAGGGAGTGTGTGCACAACCTCTAGGCATCCAGCAAAAGATACCGTCCTCATCTCAGAAAATCTGCTACGCAATGCAATGGGAATGGACCGGTTTTATGTCTACATATTATGAAGTGGTTTTAATTACTGCGCATGCAATGTTAACTAACTGTACAAGGGAGGAGTTATCCCAGATGTAATATTTCTTTAAAAATTAAAAAAATCTTCAAGAAAGAAGAGTTGGAAGAATAATTAGCAATAATTGAAAATTGAGCTGTTGCAGGTTGGGATGGAGGGAGTATGGATTCTAGCAGCCAGGGACGAAGGTCTGAGGGGATAGAGGGCTGAAGGGTGTCAGGCAGGGTCCCATGACTCCACAGAAAGGCTGCCTGGAAAAGGTAGAGAGGCTCGGGTATAAGAATGAATGGAAGAAAGGAAAAAATCAAAAGGAGAGAGCAATGAAATATACCGAAAGAGTAACAGAGAGATAAGATTAATTCAATGGAAGACAGAGTACTTGAGAGCTAGGAGCATCTGAGAAGAAGAAAACTGATGGGCAGTAGGGAAGAAAGCTACATGGGAAGATTCTGCTGAAAAATAAGCGACGAACCAAAGCAGGGAGAAACTAAATGCAATGCTGCCAACATTTATTATTTGTTTGCCTCCATGATTCCCTACATCAGGGAGTAAAGAAAATCCCACTCTGACCAGAACTCATTCTAAAGTTTCCTAAGCATATTATCAAGTCTAAGGAATTAGCATGGAAAAGACAATGCATTTACTCAAAAACTCAGGAGTTAAGCACCTGTGTCTGTTTTTAATGAGTATTAAAGCTCATAAGATATGTCTGTTTTTCACTGAGAAGTACAGCTGTTACTGGATATAATCACAAATTAATATAATAACTAAGAGATCCTTTCAGGGTCTAGCGCGTTATTTGCCACATGCCAAAGGGAAATGCAGCACAAAGGCCTCGCCTGTTAGTTTACTCAGTGACAGACACTACTGTAGTAGGAGGAGAGGAATTTCCTTGGGAGCCACCTCCTACAACTACTGTACTTGTACACACTGAGGAAAATCCTGAAACAAATTTCTCTGAAACAAGTTTTTCAGACCTGCTCCCACAATGACTTCTCCAACAGGAAGATCAGGCAAGTTGCTAAGAGAAGTTATTAACTGATGCTTCCAGCAAACTTGAATGTTACATCTGTCTTTAACTAGCTGTCTTTTAAACTCAATTTTCACACGGGAAGCAAGCAGAAAACCTTATGGGCAACAAGATTAACCCTTAATCCATGTAGTCCTTTGCACAAAGCATAGCACCTTGGAAGGTGTCTGTCTTGGTGGCAATGATGTCTACTTGCACTGTCCAGTAGTATCTAGAGGTCAAGCCATGGTGGTTGGTCCTGGGCCTATAACAGCAAGAAACAATTGACAGGAATACACTGTCATAAAGACCTGGCTGTCTAAAACTGAGAAAAGATGAACCAACGAGCATTTTGAGGGTAGATGTTCTGTGCACTGCACTCAGTTGCCTTAATCTGCCTGGGTTTCACACACAAAGTGGCTGTGGTGCAGTGGGGGAAAGAGTCTTTTCTTTTCAAGTGAGACATGGTATCATTTTGAAAAAAAAAATCCTCATAATCATGAGATTGAGATTTACACTGTTACTGCTCTCTGAACAAAACAGCTCACAGCTATGTAAGCCCATTGGCACAGGTTAACATTCTGGGCTGCTGCCATTGTGACAAATCAAAAGTTAATTTGAGGAAAGAACCAGGACATGGGCAGCATTCTCCACCGTTCAAATCCCTACTGTATCATAAGTGACTGAAGATACAGTCCAAAGCCATGTTTCACATCCAGAAGCAGCGTCTGCCTATATGTAACATGATCAGAAGACCATGAACCAGGCTTACAGGTCCTTCCTCACTCACAGCAGCATCCCTTTCAACAGCTACTTAATAGCTGTATGGGGTCAAAAGTGAAATTACTTCCGGAAATCATATATTTTGGCACTTTTTCGTAAAGTCCAAATTGTTTCCTGCTGTTTCTTTCAAAATAAGAGGTGAATAAATCTGCCAAGTTCTTGGAAATTTTTGAGACTGTATTACAGATTCTTTTCAAAAACAAATGACTTCACTTTTTCCTTAAAGAACATGATGGATTATATGGTTGTTAGTTGTTTCCTCTTTTATTCTCCATTTCAACAGCAATACCCTGCACAAAGGTCTTCTAAATGCATCAAGGGCTTAAGCCCTGTTCCTCTCATAGCTTACTTCCTACCCATGAAATACTGAATTTTGTGTAAATGAAGGAAACTGATATATGAAATTTCACCAAAATCAACACAAAAATCAATATATCCCTTGACAATGGTTTTAACCAAAGGATTTTTAGAGAAGTACGTCTGATCTGTAAGCACAGGGAGCCAACAGCCCACTACATGAAGATCAGGATTCGAATAACCTGAAGAACTTGCTCGACGAACTGCCCCTAAAGTGAATGTTGGATCAAAGATGTAGAAGTCAGTAACAAGCCAGCCCTGTTACACCTGGGGTTTTCATGAGTTTCCTTCACTTTCTGTATTCAAAATAAGTCAAGAACAGTCAGAATGCTGATCACATTCTTTTCAAGTTCCACATTATGATAGAAAATAAAAGAATTCCGTCTCGTGTTTTAAATAGAAAACGTTCTACATCTTTCATTAGAAATATCGGGTTTTTTAAGTCAGCTCACTAATGCCAACACTGTTAGTAGCTGAAAACTCCAACAACAAAAGCACACCTTCAACAGTTTCAAGATTTACCACTGCATATATACAGTATTATTGCGACAGTTCATTCTCATTCACTATGAGGTACAGGCTCTCAAATCTTTGAGCTATGCAGTATTTCCAGAAAGCCTTAGGAAGTATTCAGAAGGCAACTAATCCTGACATCTGAACAGATATTCCAGAGCCAACCCCATTCATGGGAAGTGAAAGAGAGGCTACAGTGCAATGACAGCAGCCACTAACTTTGGTTTTCATCAGAAAAGCAGCTTCAACACTATTAATTTTGCAAGATAGGAAAAAAAGACAAATTCAGTTTCAATTCAGAAAAGGAGCACAATACACAGTCTGGTCTAGAAACAGGCTTTATGTTTCTAGGACAACCTATAAGTCTAAATTTAAAGTATTGAAAAGACCTGAAGAAATAATACTTAAAAAGGCATGTTATTAACATTTGAAATGCTGGATTTATTAATCTGAAATTCTTAAATTGCAAAAAGTGTGCATACACTTGTGAAATTGATTCTACTACCTGGTCATATTCCAGTGCTCCTGGGTACAGTGGCCATCCAAGAAACAGCTCTGCAATCACACACCCTAACGACCACATGTCTATGGCTTCACAAAACGGCAATCCCAGTATGATCTCTGGTGCTCTGTAAATTAAACATGGTTACTGAATTTCTTCCTCAGGGAAAAAAGGTAATTCAACAATCCAACATGACAAAAAAAACCCCAAAACCAACAACAACAAAAAAATCCAAACCCAAAATCTGTTATTTGAAAATACAGGCTATTTCATTAAAATTATAACATCAGAAATTGCAGGGTTTTAAAACTAGATAATCCATGGTAAAATTTTGCAGCTCTGAGATATTTTTTTTCAAGTATCATTTTGCTACGAACACCAAAATAATTGATATGCCTGAAAAACAGGATGTCAGTGATTCAACATTTTTGCCATTCCTCCAGTATGTCCCACATGATTCAGCCACTCAATGTCATATTGCCTGTAAATACGCTCTAAAGACAATAGTCATTTATCTCAAAAACAAACAACAAAAAAGTCTTATCTGAAAATACACTTGTACACTTCCCAACTGGACAGTACACTTAAAGCTATTTAAAATATCAATTTAATCACATAACTGCAAATCCCTTAATGCACTCAAATCAGTTCAATGTGGTCAATTTTTAAATCACTTAACTGAAACCACTGCACTTGCTAAAGAGGTCAGGTCTTATTTTTTACCTAAAACAATGGTGAATTCTTTAACCAACGGCATTTTAATTTATTTCTATACTCAAGAACCTGAAAAACTAGTATTGACACAGCTGCTAAAGCTCCATTTAACATTTCTCTTCAGAAGTATTTCACAGAAATCGATTTTAATTGCATTTGCTCTTTTTAAACCTTCCCTCCTAGTACATTCAAGGTATTAACAAAAGGAAAAAGAATTAAAATGTATCTGTATGCTAATATAGAAAGAAGCATGTAGACGTAAAGTATTATTTAAAGCATCACACTATAAACTGATTTACTTTTAAAACAGATAATTTGTCATTAGCTTTACACATCACAGAACAGTAGGAAGGGGGTTAAAATTAACAGGGTAATTCCCATTGTAACTTGGCAGAACAGTAGTGTTCACCTGACCTGGTACCACACTGTTGGGGAAAATTGTGATTTCTCACCTGTGCAAAAGCTTAAAAATCTTACACTTCAGGACATGCTGGTGCATCATATTGACATTCCACATACGAAACAGAATATCTGACCACAGCAAATTCCTACATTCTCATCTATCTTCTCCTCTGATATTTACCTTTATCAAAATATCCTTAAATTCATCAAAATGTACTGGATTTGGAATAAATTTCTATTTTCATGCTACACTGGGGCAAAAAAGCTATTTTGGAAGTAGACCAAGAGCTGAAGCATCTCCATCCCTTTTCACATGGAGTAGCTGGCAAAAGCTGTATGCAGACGTATTCCAGGCTCCAAGGACAGATATTCACCGACAGCGAAGCACTCCCAATACTCTGCCCCATCCCTGACCTGTGAAACCGCCTGGGCTTCTGCTACAGGGAAAATCCGAGACTTTCCACAGATAAGAAAGTCTACAGACAGGATATTCTGTTAAATATTTATGCACTTTCCATTCATACCAGTGCTTCAGTTCTTCCTATCCTTGTCACAAACTGTTTCGGATGCGATTATATGAAGGATAAATCTTGTCACACTGGTGGTGAAACCGGAGAGGCTCAGTTTTCCACTGCCTTCAAAGATTTGATTACAGTTAACTTCTAGGGATCAAACATAACATATTTATGTAATGCAGGATCATGACACTGCAGTAAGTATTAGCTGGTTTCGTTATCCCAGAAATAAATTTAATACATCTAGATGCTGCAAGGCTAGAAATAGCCATAAGAAACATCTCCCTTCAGCCACTGGCTGGGTGCCAGCATGCGTTACAGATCTCTGTTAAAATATGCTTCCTTTTGTTGTATTATATTACAGCCCTGAGTAGTTAATGAATATACACACAGCCTATGGATATAGGGGCTTTAACAAATGCTTCTGCTAAAATAAGCTCTTTAAAACCTCTTACATTTACTCAACAGTTAGTATGTGCACCGTATAAAAATAGCCAGAGTCGGTCAGTCTGTCACTCATCTCTTTTGAGGGACAGGATTGTAAATAAATGCAGGATAAGAGTAGATACAATGACCAAAAAAAGGAACATTTATTGTATTTCACAATATAGTAATCTGTTAAGTTTTTCAAGTGTTCCAAGTAGTTGTGCAATAACAATAAAAGTGCTATGAGACTAAAGAAAAGAGAAGTATTTAAGTAGAGGCAAGACCAGTGTTCCCCAATTTTCAAAACCTGACCTGCCATCCAGAAAGTAAGAGGAAGTACCTTTACAAATACATTGTACAAATACAAGCAGGGCTACTCACACCTTACCACAGTACAGGGCACAATAACAATTTTCAGGCTAGCTTGAAGTGAGGAAGATGAAGAGCTGCGGCTCCACAGAAATGTCAAGTTCTCTGTTGTCCAGGTTCAACTCCTCTTACCATGGCCTCATTAAAATGGACCAACGCTCCCACAGCAAAGTTACAGCATAACTTATACTAGGTTTGATTATGTTTAGGTTGGTCTTAACCAGTTCAAACATCTTTTATAAATTAAAACAGTTCACTGACGTCATGCTCAAAAGCACACTCTTCCCTTTCTCCTTCTTTTAAACTTCCAGTTCGAACCCACCTGGACAATAGGAGAGGAAAAGGTTAAAGGGGAAGTTATTCTTCAATTTTTATTTTTTAAGGTGATCTACGACTCTTTTTTCATATAAGAAATATTTTTACATGCTGCTTAAAAGGAAGGTATTCCGTTCCCTATCTAGAGCCATAGATATTAAGTGGTAGGAACTCCAGATATTCCAACATAGTCACTTCAAAATCAGACTACTCAAAACTGACTGTAACTTAGAACTTGTCTCAAAACACCACTACACATACACAACTGCTTGGTATCTACTGCAGATGACAAGGTACTGAAGCTACTGTAGTCCCCAGCTTTGCCCCCAACTTAGTAAATAGCTTCTGCTTCCCCGTACCAAGACAACAAGAACAACAGAATTGTCCAGACTTCCTAAGGATACCAAATCTTAACTTAAATGTACTTAAACTAAATTAAAAGCAAAATTTCACATAGAGAGCATCAATTTCCTTCTTATCAATGTTAATCTCTTACCGATGTTACTGAAACATTAACCAAAAACATTAACAGAAAAATTCACTTAGAATTTAAAATGCAGTATCACTCCTCTGGAAAATTCACTTTATTAAGCAACAATTCCTAAATTAACACATCTGAAATCCTCCTTTCTCACTTGACACAGCACAGCTCAATTCAACTCCTTTGAAGCAGACTTTTCAATCGGAAACATCTAAAAAGATGAAAGATGCAAACAAATGTTTGCTTCAGCTGCTTGTTTGGATAGTCACATTTCTATTTATTACATCATTATTTATTACACCTATTCTGTACGGTTTTGTAAGCTTATAAGGAAAGAAACCACACAATTTGCTCCATTAACTTGCTTAAAGACTAGAATATTTCATGAAATAATTTAGCTTCAGCATGTCAGCCAGTTTAGAATGAAGCAACAACATAAAAAAAAACCTGAAGAAAAGTGAAATAATTCCTCGAGAGAGGACTAAAAACTAAACAAACAAGCAAGTAAAACCTAAACAATAAACAAAACCTTAGTACATTAACAGGAAAATTCTCCCAACCTTTACACTGGGGGAAAAAAGAATAAAGAACAACAATTATCCATATTAAAAAAATAAATCATGACAAAAACTGTAAGAAGTCAAGCCATTTCAAATGATCATTACCTAGAAGACTTCGGTCAGAAATCCAATTCGGGACAAAAGTTAAATAAAAATACTAAAATCCAACAGTTAATGTACACAATAACAACTGAAGAACAGCATAAAACAATAAACCCTGCAGCTTCCTGAAACTGCTAACTTTATGAAAAATTCTGTTGAATGCACAAACCATTTCTCAAATATGTTCCCACTGAAGGTCCTATAACAATTTTATGTACCCTCTCACATATCAAGGAAATAAGATTAAAGACTGAGCAGTTTTATTTCTATTTCCCTTCTGGCAGTATGAAAAGAGTCAACGTATCTACCACATGCTGTTGTTTTATTTGTTGACCACAAGGTTGCCACTCTCCAGATGAGTGAAGAGTATATAAATAGCCTTCCTCCCCTCATGTCTCCCACTCCTTTCAACACGTCTATGTGACTTCTTTCCAAGATCAAAACCTTTAGCTATACCACCCATACCAACTTCCACACTAGAAGGTAAAGGTAACGGTGCTGTACGAGGAACACAGAGCTACTTCCTCTCCCCAGGCACTATTGCCTACTCCAAAGGTGATGGACATCAGGAATACTGGTATATCCTTAGCAGCATTACCTCTTCATTACTGGTTTTGCAGTTCAATTCCTTCCAAACAGGCATAGCAGCCTTATTAAGCCATTTTGACTTTGCAATTTGAAACACACTGAATAAGAATTTTTATACTGACTCCCCATTATTTTTGGCTTCTGTATATTCATACGGTTGACAGTAAATGCAGACTGTTTCTATTATAAGCATGCAACACAAAATTCATACTCTTCTCATAAACCAAATGTTACTACCCCTAATTACCACTGGGTTTTGACAATGTCTAATAGAGAACACTGTCATCTTTATAACTAATACTTATGAAAAGAAGTCATCAAAGGGTAAGATGTTTATCTTTGTTATTAATGACTTACTCAAAGCCATCCTATGGATCAAAAGAACTCATTTAAATGAATTCAATTTGCAATAGTTATAGTGAAAATGGATTACAAATCTCAGAATAACACCCCTTCCTGCACTACCACTACTAGTGTAACACAAGCATATACTTTATGAATAAAATCATCAGCTATGGGTTGAGAGATGCGTAAATCTTCTAAAGAAAGGAGATCTAAGAGAAAGTTCAGATATAGCAAACAAGTTAATGAGATGGCAATGGGCATTCTAAAAAGTATTCTCATTAACAGCTAATTTTCTTCAACTACCAGTCTTCATCATGAATGCGGAAGAGTACAAACCTTTCTAAGAGATCTGCAAGACCCAGGAAAGAGTCTAGGCTAGAGAGATCCAAATCAACATGCCAGTACTTAGGAAAAAAAACACAGGCAAGAACACTTCAATCATCTGTAATGGGAACGAGCCATAATGACAAAATTTGGATGATGAAGGATATAAAGAACAGTTGGTTCTCTAGTGCATTTGTGATAGACTGCAGATGGAATTTCAAATATGCAAATCAGATCAACACAATGACAGGAAGTAATGTATACACGGTGTACAGTAAACCATAGTGAAAATTAATGTACATTATTTCATTCATTCATAAATTACCCATAAAAATTAATGTTATAAATTAACCAACTTTCCAATGAAAAAACCTAGACAACTTTATGTATTACTTGAGAAAAACATCTTACAACTGGGAGCAAAAATAATCATGATATCAATACTTATTTTTAAAGGACAAAGACATATCAAAAATCATTATGTCTTATATAAAACTAGTGATATTCCCTCACCTTGAATTGTGTGTGTTCACTTTTGAATTCTGTGTTCAGTTTTGGTCACCCCCATCTGAAAAAGGATACATCAAATAGAAAAGACGCAGAGAAGAACAATATAAATTAAAGACTTGAAGAGACTTGGATACAAGAAGAAATCCTGCTTAGAACTATAAAGCTTCCAGAAAGACTGAATGATCAGTAACATCACTCAATTTACACATAAAATAATGGAAGAGAAGCTGCCAGGTGCTTCTAATGCTCTGTCTCACTATAGAAGACCAAGGAAACCCCCACCCTCTTTGTGATTAAAGACTGATGTAAATGTAAAAGTATTTTTTTTAAAGCCAGACTACAATTAGCCTTTGAATCATGGACCACTGTTGAGGCAAAAAATATTAAGTACTCTTTAAGAACGGATCAACAGAAAAAATACCCACAACAGCTCTAGATTAAACAGTCAGGTTCATATTCATATAAAATCACTATGGTTGCACAAAGATAAAAGCTGTTCAAGAAAATCCACTGACCCAAAACAAAAAGTTTCTTCAAATTCTCCGTGCTCAGCATAGTTTTTATTCGTAAAGCCATGTCGTTCAGTAAGAATGACAATAAAATTTAGAGAGATCTTAAAAAAAGTTGTGTTACAGATAAGATGTTCGCAAGTGATTTTTTTTTAAGAACACTTTCATCATTGAACTGTCTCTTGCTTTTAAGCCCACTGAGATGTTAGAATAGATTCAGTCTTTGACATGCAAGAATGGTACACTATGTCAGACAACAAGCTTTCCTCCTTGCACTTTGAAAGGATTGTTGCTGTAAATCTCTAATGCAGAACTGCATTCTAGATTTACATTCATAATTCTGGCTTTTCTTGTAGTTTACTAATGTTCTTTTAAGTCTACTGTGATTAGGAAGTACATAATTAACAAATTCTGGGTTTTGTAGGGACTGTGGGGTTTTTTTTCAATGCTAAGAAGATAAGAGGATTCAAACTGACTCTGGAAACATTACTTAAGCTGGACTGAAGTGACAGAAAACAAAAAAACATCACTTTGCAATTTAGGCCTATGTCACCATATATGACAAAACACAGGGAGAAAAATATGTTCAAGAAGATACGAGAAGTTATTCCCTCATTCATAATTTCATTCCTCCTTTGAAGGAGTTGAGTGCACTATCAGAACCTCACGTGGCAAGTGATAGTGAAGACGGGAGGAAATGAGTCACTATATCTCCTGTAAACTTCGAAGGTCGTGGTACTGCTGTGGTGGTGCCCACAGCTCTGTACAGAAAGAATTCTCATTTCCTGGTAGAAAACCACTTAATTTTAGCAAAAGAATTTTTTTTGATACAATTATGCAATGTTAAGACCTACTCGACATCACATCCTTCCAGCGTTATATGTAACGTACAGAACTGACATGCAGCTCCCAGTTTAACCCTGATCTGACCTTGAGAAGAAGGTAGGATTTTGAAATCTTATACAGAGAGCAGCCCGAATATGTAACTATTTACAAAAAGCAACAACCACTGCAAAAAAGTTCATTTGAACATAAGGCTGACAACTGAGGGAGAAGGAAAGAAACAACAGGATGTCAAACCAGACAAGTAGCAAATTAATCTTAGGTAATTTCATCAAATAAAACAAGATGACAAGCCAACTATCTTAGCACTCTTTCCCAACACTGAAAAATAATTTTGTTTTGAAAGAGCCATCACAAATTCTAACCTAATACATCTTTTCTTATCACTTACCAGAAGCACTAATGATAATAAATATTTAGGTATTCCTTTTTGATTTTTTTCAGCTGAGAATAATAAATTAAGAAGTGATTTCAACAGATTCTTTTCCACTTATTCACTATCTCTAGTGAAATGAGATGCTGATTTTATTAAACCAGAAGATGTTTATGCTTCTGCCTTCTCATGATTTTAGTTTTCCTCAGAAAGATTGCAACTTAGCAAGTGATTTATTTACATACTTGATATGCTAAGCAGTTTTTGAATTACATAAAAATTAAGCGAAGTAGATACTGATGTAGCAATATAATAAAGAAAACACTTTAGAGATAAACTCTTCAGATGCTTTACTGGTAAATAAAGTCTTCAGTTTAATACATTTTATTTATGTTTTGGGTAGCGAAGTGTCAATATTCAAAACATTAAACGAGGTTACTTACCGATAACTGAATTTTGGTAATATCCTTCTTGTACTTGCACTTGTATGCTTTACTCTTAACTGTAAAACCACCCTGCAGTGCTTTATCCTTGAAAGAGTTGGCAGTTGCAAAGGATGACTGCACAGATATTGCAGCAGGGAGCATACTCTGCCATGCTCCACTCCTACCGACAAAGTCAAGGTGTGGAATGGGGCGCACAGGTAAGATGACACACCACATTCAACCATGAGAAGTAGCTCCCTTCTTTTCTAACAGGTGACTTTCCTCATCTCCTGCCTTCCTATGGAGTACACAGTTGTGTGTGCAGCATCCTAAATCCTGCCCCAGAGTACAGGCTGTTACAGTTGCATACGTACAGATGTCTAAATTCTTGTTTCACACATCTCCTAGAAAGACTAAGACATCCTTTGTTCTGCAGTTTTGCAAGCAGTCATACCAACTTCTCAAGTTGCTGTAACGGCCTACACATCTCAGTCTCTATTGTACAGTATGTTTTTCCAGGTATGCCTCCCTATACAATACAACAACCTTGAGGGTAGTGGGCGGGGACAGGGGGCAGTGGTGTTCTTTCTTTTTACTGGGGCAAGGGGGAAAAAAGGAATGGGTACAGAAAAGAAGCAACACCTACAAAAAAAAGAACATCCAAAATTTTGTGCCAAAAACAAAAACCCAAGCTGAGCTGGTGAATTGTCCAGATAATTCTTGAAGAAAATCTAGCTTGAAACGATCTCGCTTGGAAACCAGATAGAAGTTAGGGCAAGCACAGGCAACTGTGGGAGACCATGTGGTGGGGTAGTTGGCAATCACAAACTGGCCTCCACCCGAGATGATCAATACAAACAATGGTTTCCACCTCTGACCAAGCACATGAGAAAAATGAGAACAGCACAGTGCACGACATTTCAAGGCCCCACAAATCGGAGATGTCAGATCTAAGTTCCACCACCTTCTGTTTTGTTTCTGTTCATTTTCTGGAAATATCAACTTCCAGCTCTGTAAGGGTTTGCACAGACTTGCAGTGCCCAAACACACCAGCTGAAGAATAGGTAGGAGTTTCTACAGAAGCACACCAGTAGTTGCTTGCAGCATCCTCATCAAGAAAAGGAAGAGCTTGGAAGTCAGTTTTGTGTGAGGGCTTCTTGTGCTTTCACTCCTGATGATGACACTCTGGACTGAGGGTACAAAGTCATGGTGGTCTTAAAGAAGCAAGCAGCTTGATCCCACCATAAAAACCCTACCACTGGACTCCCACCACACGTAAGGAAATGGACAAAGGTATCAGTTTCTGATATAATTCATTAGTGAGGGTCTCATTTATACTTAAATGGTTTCTCGCTTTGGCACAGTTGGGGTAAAATACCAAAGAATGCAGGGATATGGCTGTTGTGTCAAAAATCATGTGAATCACACTATGTTACTTTATATTAATTTATATAAAAGAAAAAAAACAAACAAGACCAAAGGAAAATGTACTCTAAAAATACAAAGGAAAATTATTTCCATTCTGCAGCAACACTGGCAGAAGAGTTTGCCCTCGACCACAGCACAATGACATGTCTGCTTGCTGCAGGTTTGCAGATCAGCCCCAAGAGCTCAATAAACCATGAAACTCTTTGAAATAATCTGTTGTGCAACAGTTCTTCAGGTAGACGTACTGCAGTGCAAATGAACACGCCATATAGATACCTGAGATGGTAAGAAAATCTGCTCACTTCCTTGTCCATCATTAAAAGATTTTTTTTTTGCACTGCTAATGTGTGCCCATCTGGATTATGGTCAGTGATACTTTGATGAAATTTTGCAACTCAGACTGATAAATTTTGACTTAAAATTACGTTGTTTGAGTTAGAGAAAGCCCACCAAAAATCAACACAAATGTTCCTGAATAGGCAGAGCAATATCATGTCATTCACCTCCGTCAGACCTCCAGATCATTCTGTATTCATATTAGGGTAAGACTTTCACAGTCTATTATTGTGATCTGTAGACCGAAGGTTGTTGCCCATGACACAAGTCCTCAAAGAAAAAAATTGTAATTTTAGAAAAATGTCAGTATTTTTGTTACAGAAAATTTATGTAGTGATATTGGATTATAAAAACATTGTCAAATCAAGAATTAGAAACTGACAATGTGACATCAGGATAAATAGAGACAGTAGGCTTGTTAAAGCTGTTTTATTTTAAAAGAGAAATATGCAAAAGTCTTATAGGAGGAATTAACATTTTAAAAGAATTCTATTGGATTATCAGTGACATTTTATCGCTTAAATTTCAAATATTCAAAGCATATACCACTAAAAAAAAAAGTCTTACAAAAAGTCAAGTACTGATTCCACAGTTCTACACAGGAGATTCGTGTCCTGTTAACAAATGGAACATCAGAATCCATTTCACTCTGGTGAAAATATTACTCTATATGAAGTATCATCTGGTCACTTACTAGCTATGCCAGCTCCTGAATGGAAAACAAAAAAAAAATTAACAAAAACATTACAAGGAAGTTATGACAGAAAACCTGCTGAGCAGCAACGGGGCAGGTAGGTTAACATCTGCTTTCTCAAGGTTATACCAGTAGTGATTTTTTTGGTGAATAGACATAATTTTAAACACCTCTAGGTTCTAAAACTACTGCTAGATCCATACCCGACAGATACATGTCTGGCACAATTTTTTATTTGGATCTATTGCTTCTATACAATAATGTAGTAAAAATACACCTTACGTACAGTATGCACTGGCATTCAACAACCTTAATTTTAATTCATACACTGTTGTAGGAATTTACGGTGCACTGGCAAGTGAACTGACTGGCTGATCTGGTGAGTTTTCCCCATTGGAATTGCTATGATTCAATCTCTGATGTAAAATATGCTACCACCAGAAAAAAAACCTCCTTACCCATGGTTTAGTGATCCCACTAACACAACCATGAGAAAATACTGAAGAGTATAACTTTTGGGGCACAAAGGAAAATCATCCACCAATGCTAAGAAATTGCATTAGAAAATTCAAAAAGTTGGTATTTTCCTCCCCAATGAATTAAAACTACAGACTGCTTGAGAAGAAAATAACATAGCTCTGTTTTGGTAGGCTAGACTGTAAGACCTCAGCCTTCCAGTATGTCACATCACCTGCTTGCCATTGCACTGCAGTCTGCTTAAAGAATCCATACGCAATAGTCCCTTCATGTGTTTCATCCTAGCCTTGAACCCCACCCCAATACTAGTATGCTGGTTTTTCCCCCTTTTTTGTTCTCCTTATGTACTTTTTCCTCTGTTTTTTCCTATTTTTCCTTCCCTGGTATCCCATTTTAAATTATTTGTCCTCTCCTTTTGAAAAGGAGAGCCACTCTATTCTTAGAAGAGCTTCAGAGCCTAAAATAAACTGCTTAACTATGTATCTGTTACATTGAGATTGATGTCACCTCAGACCCTGACAACATGCTGCAACAGGAATGTGACTACAGTGAAGAACCCCAGCATTTCTGCAAGCTCCGCTTGCCTAAGATTTTTAAAGTAGCATTACATATAACAACTTAACACACTCCACCCTAACGTTAAAACATACAGGTGGGGTTTTTTTCTCGATTTATTATTTTCACTGCACAAATGCTGATATCCTCTTTAAAACAGTTTTTGTCTAAAAAACAGACCCTCAACCACCATACTAAAAGGAGGAAATCAGGGCAACTGGGACACTGGGAATTCTTTTTCATCAAGCAGAATGTTATAATTTTGCTGTCAGAGCAAATAAAAGCTAAAACCAGGTAGTGAAGTTTAAAGAATAAAGATAATAATAGAATCTAGATAATAACTGGATCATAATGGGAGCCTTTCATCTGAGACTTTGATTCCAGCCCAGGACACTAATAATCACAAGCAGCTCATATTTATTGCTAAAAACTTCATTCTGCTCCCAACATAGACTGACATACACGTTAAGAAAAGGGACACTTGTTGACAATATTAACAGAAGCAGCACGGATCAAATAGACCGGGAACTTTCCCCTCATTTACAGAAGTGCTGCTCAAACAGGATTGTAGCACACTGACTGCTCAGTGCTCCTCGCGTTATATATTAAATTTTGTCTCCAAGAGAAAAAGGAAAGGTAAGTTGTCTTCACTGCCTGCTCTTCTCAGTGTACAGAGAAAATATTGCAAAGAATTCCACAAGAAAATGCAAGAACTCTGCTGGCAAAGTTTGGGAGCAACAAATATTTTCTGAACTTTATAAAATAACAGCAGTAGTTATTTCAAGAACATAAACATCATTTCATTTACCTATTAAAAATGCATTAATATAATACCAATAAAGATTATGAAGCACTCTCAAATAGGACCTAAACTGAGAACTGACACATATACCACATAAAATCCATAACCCATCTAACTACCATACTATGGTAAGAAAATATTCAAGTTTAAACTTTCAGCTTACTTGCACCAAAATACAAAACCAAAACATGCCAACTAAAAATGTATTCAAAATGCCAACTACTAACAAAAACTCAAAAAAATAAAATCATTGGGAAGTCTGACTATTTTGTATGTGACATAACCTTTGGCCAAACCCTGAACACTGCCCTAAACGCTAACGTATTACGAGAATCTACACAGCAGAAGTATTTACTGTGAACTCCTGCTCTTTGAAAAGATGAAGCTAAAGTTCAGTTAACAAATCTCTTCTAAAAAAGTATTTGTGATTTCCTTGGAGATGTGGGGAATTAACACTTGTTTTGTTTCCAGCATATATGAATTTTCCAAGGGGAAAAAAAAAACAACATCAAATCAAAGTGTTTCCTTTTTTTAGTCCCAGGAACTATTTTTGGATTATGTTGTCATACCACAAATTGATAGCACAAACTTTCAAAGGCCAGCCCTGTGTTAAGACACCATGTTTTAGTAAGGCTCCCAACACGGCCCTTGCTGTGCCTTCTCTAACAGAGTTAATTTTTCCTTTTGAGTCAAGTATTTTAAGTTTGCTGAAACTTTTAAGTTGTGTCTTTCACTTTAGGGAGAAGTTAATCTAAAAAGGTAAGTGCAACTTGTGTATGTTAAAATGGGGAGGGGAAAAAATACCTCTGCTTGAGTGACCTGAATAGTCCCTAGACATATACACAATTCTGTTGGGGCAGGGGTGAGGGGGATTCTTTGTTGTTTTCTTCCATATTCATGAAGTTCCTGTAGTTCTTTCTGGCCACTGACATCAGTGCACAATTAAAAAGAAAGCAGCATCTTGCAAAAAGTCAAGTACTGATGCCACAGCTCCACATCCGAGTTTTATTTGTTCACTGAAGTTATGAAATCAGACAGGATCACTATCATCATTTCAGTGGGATGTTCATGTTTGTATAACATGAATTCCCCCAAAGTCAGTTGGTCTGAATGTTTTCCTTCTGAAATCTTGATTTTAAGATTGACAGCAGTAAAGAGTAAACTTTTCATTGACTAGACATGAATGAGAAATTAGATTATCCATGAATAAGGTAGCATAAACTATCACAAGCAGAGCAATATACTTAAAAAATCCTTGGCAGCAATCCCAGTGCCAAGAGAGGCTTATAAATTTGTTTAGAATTACCTAGGAAGAATTGCTGCTGTCAACCAGTCTTGAAAAGGCCATATAAACAACATATGCACTAATGAAGCTGCTGGGACATAAGCAGCAAAATTAGCCATTATCAAACAATTACCAAGATGCTGGAAAACTTGAAGCCTTCTACAGCAACAAACTCTTAAGAATAAATAGTTGAAACAAGAACAGCATCAGGTCTATATTAAAATCAAAATAGAAGAGACTTAGAGGCTAGTAACATAACCTTATGAGGAAAAGAGCCCATAGAAGCATAATGATAAATAAGAATACTTTTATTAGCCATTTGAGAACTAAACTAGGTGACAGTGAGAAACTTTCCTTTTTTCTTATTTTCTGGCTCTGACATTGCAAATGCCCTTCGGCAAATTAGTTTCTACTATGATCAAAGATTACAGCTTTTTAAAAAAAGAAGTAACTAAAAATAAACAACTGGAAAGACATAAAACCCAGCAGATATCCAAAAAATCCCAAAAGCTGCATTTTTTGAAAGAAATTTTAACCTGAAGGTAAAAACCACTACAGACTACAAAAAGTATGCCAGTGACTTATCAAGTCATGATATGGTACTATGAGTACCTAAAGACAAAAAGCTCCGTTGGTGAAGCACCAAAGAAAGAGGTCTTTACCTATACTTCGACACTTCAAGCAACTGTCTTCTGAAATAAAAGACAACGTGGTTCTGTTCCAAAACAGGTATCATTACATTCTGCTACCATTTTATGTTCTCCAAGGATGGTCAATGTAATATTACTTTGTTCGTTTTAAGGCTTATCAAGCATCACTTAGTGATGAAATGCACTGCGATTACTAAGTTTTCTCTGAAAGGTTGTTACAACCCCTAGAATAAGTAATCACATACAGTGGAGCATATTTATGGACCTGTTGCACTTAAACCTGACATAAACAGGTTTACATGATTTATAAAACTACAGGTGTGAAGGTTTCTCAAAGATGCCAGATCTCTTTCTAAAACTCTATTATTTTAAACATGACAGCAACAGGCTCAACTATCAATTGCATATCCCAGATTTCAGTTCAAATCCACACGCAGTCCAGATGTACTGTGGCAGATCGCGACTCACTTGCTTCGACTACTTTTCCAATGTCAAAGAAGCATGGTGAGCTGTCAGGAACACCAACCAACCAATCAACGAAGCATCATCAGATTTTATCTGCCAAGATCAGGCAGGAGGGGTAGTTCAACTTTGGTTGATTAATCTCACCAGAGTTAAAAAAAACAAACCCTACAATCAGCCTCAAACGTCTGAAACAAAAAGATTGTGCTCAAAAGCTTTACATCTGGAAGGTGTAAAGACTCTACCGCAGCATCATTTAATAAAGATTGGCATGGTAATCTTAACAAGGCACACTGTTACCAGCTCTACCAACTTCAAGAGAGCTATCGAAACAGACTTTGTTTTACAGATTAAGCACATACCTCACTGTGTTGTGTATTTCTTATCCCCCACTGGTGCCAGTATACCCACTGAAATGAGAGACAAGCGAAAACATAGTTTCTTTTTTTCACTGTTCAGTGTCGGAAAAAATAATGTGTGATAAAAATCTATGAAGTGACAGATCGAAGTTACAACAGCAGTTAAATGAAGCAAGTCATCATGCATTTAACCAGCTATCTTTTTCCTTCTGGTCGATTTGAACCATGAGGGGAAGAGTATAGGAGCTGAACTGTATACAGGGAAACCTGATGGTAAAAACTTATCCTTGTGTACACTCAGGCAGGTAAAGTACAAAGCACTAGAGTGTCTCAATGCAAGCTTGCTATAATTTAAAAAGCGGTGTTTAAATGCAAGCGGAATTACAATAGTTATAACGTTTGGTATTTTCTAAACAGTAAACAGGAATGGGCAAAAACAAGCTGACAAAGTTAATGCTCACACATGTCAACACAGCTTTAGACGAGAATGTTCTGAAATAAATATCACCCAAAGCTACTGCATGTGCCACCGCTTCAACAAGGAGTTATTGCTGTGTCATAACTGAGTCAAAAGAAATTACAAAAATATCGAGGCAATGTTTACAAGTTGCATGATTACTTTAAAGGTAATTATTTAGCTGGAACACATGACTCGTATTTCCCTATGAAAGGCTCTCTACTTAACTGGATTAACACACTATTGATAGCTGAATTCCACTGCCAGAGGCTACTGTCAAGTCATCATTTCCAGAACAAACCTATAAGCTATTTCTTTATCCTGTGTTCCACTATTACAACAAGCTCATCATGAATTTGCTTCCAAAGTGCTCTAAAAAAAACCTGCTGCAAAGAACAATCAAGAGATGCATGACACAGGATTACCTGTTCTAATGAAATTTGACCATATATTAGTCACAGGCTGGACGTCTAAATACATTTTGCAGCCAAACAAGAAATTAATATCTAATTTTTCAATGTCGAGGTTTTTTTTAGTTTAACGATGATTCAATGTTGACACTGTGAAAATTGACTTTCACACAGAACTCAGTTCCCAGACATTTTCCAGGGAAACCAAACCCAGCACGGCATTCTTAGCAAACTTTTCTCCTGAAAATTGTTTACATTTTTTCTATCAAAACCAGCACTCACAGATATGTACACTCACTTTCTCCACCCACTTAACGCACATGCGATATGTAGGAGACTTAGTAATAAACACAGAAGTTAGTTAGAAGAGAACAGAAGTAACCTACCTCAAAATAACATTTCTTGCACAAACACGCATTCAGGATAAGACTAGTGGAAAACACTCCCTGTACTGCGCTGCTCACCTTTGCAGTGCCCTCCCTTGCCCTTTCACTCCTGCGAGATGGTAATGCAGAGGCAGAGCAAAGAAGAGGAAGGAACTCCTGAGCCCTCCATTTTTATGCAATAATCAAGAGCCATGTCAACACAAACAGAGCCCTCTTTTGTTTGTTATTTCAGTCCCATTTGTAGAATCTAACTAAAATCATAAAGAAGCAAACTTAAAGCACAGTCATAGTTTGTTCCTACTATGCTTCACACAAAAAAAAGAATCACATTTGAAGTCAGGTTTAGTATAAGGAATAAAACAAAGCAATATCAACAACAAAAAAAGGTCAACTTCTTCCAAACTGAGGAATTTTGAAGTCTACTTCCTTCCTCCTCTCCCACCAACACTCTGTTTCCTGATGTTAATAATACTGTGTGGGAGACAGAGCACAGGTGTTTTTAATCAAGAGCCCCAAAATGTCCTTATGAAGGGTTAAAGGGGAATAACCAAATAGGTTAAAGTACCCAAGGAACAGAATCAAAAAAAAAGCATTTTCATTAGGGACGGGACAGGCTGATGTGCTAGCTGCAAAGGACTCGGAAAACAAATTACAGTTCCCTGATTCTGTACCAGCAAAAAGTAACAGGGCTACTTAGAAAATCTCATTAAACCATCTTTCTGACAAAATTTACTGTTTTCCTGAGCTCTTGGCTGGCTCAACAACACCAGCCGGCAGCAATTGCATTTCAAAGCATTGGTCACTCATGCAATAAAATTGTCTCTTGTACCACAGAGAAGTTCCTGATCAGGACCTCTCTGTACAACAAATACAAAATCGATGCCATAAAACACAATCCAACTGTGGTGCTCTGCTGCCAGATTTGGCCATGCCAGAAATCTGTGTCTTTCAAATAAAAAACAAACCAAAACAAAATCTAAAAAGAAACCCCAAACCCATAAAAGAAAACAACCTCTAATGTGCTAGTAACCACAAGAGGTCAAATTAATGGATATTAATCCCTTTCAGCTACTATTCAATAACATGAAATAGTCCATTCAATGCAAGCAAAACAAAGCCATAAATAGAATAGCTAACATACAACAGATTTAGGAAGAAGGAAACCTTTCCAGCTACTCCCTTTGCATTCCCGCCTCTTTTGTACACTAAACATTCTACCATGCCATGTTGCCTCAAGCCAGCAAAGAGCGTGGGAAGAGCCCAATTGCGTAAGACGTTATTAAGGCAGCAAAGCTGGCTTCTTAACTGAAGATACTTAAATACTCAAAATAATTACACAGATTAGCCAGAGACTCTCAGACCAGACTCTCAGACCTGTAGCGTTACAAGGAGTTATTCAAACACACCCTCCCCACGTGCATTCTGCGCTAGGTATCCATTCCCCAAGGGCCAATGAGACAGAATCGGACTTACCACTATTCCTGGTACACCCACATGCTTCCAAGTGATAGAAGGATTCCCCAACCATGGAACTAACTACGGTATATCAACAAGGTAAATATGTCCCTCCAAAAAAGTTAATTTACGGACATAAAGCATTTTTCCTTCAGAGCAGAATAGCAGGGACTTGAACTCCTAAAGATACCTAGAAGTACTGATATTCCTAAAAAGGCATCTGCTTGAGATGCTGTGGTTAAAGGACAGTGCCAAGAAGAAATATGTGAAGAATCCCACATGGCAGTCCTTCAGATGTCAAGCACTAGCATGTATTTTAGAACAATCTGGGCTAATTTTCATTTTTCAGATACTTTCTCACAGGCTTAGACCCACAGACTTCAGCACAAAATACTATATACTAGTTAAAGCAAGCAAGACATTATAGAAAAACCCCACCAAATACACACAACAGGAGAAAAATTAAATACAGCACTGTGCTGCACTGATACGGCAGTCCTGTGAGTACAGGTATATACAGCTACAGTTATCTTGATGTGATTCTGAGCATGCTGTCTCTTCCCATTCCCCAATACATTTTTGGGTGGGGATGTCTTTTGCTTTGAGGGGTTTGAGACTTTTTATTTGCTTGCTTGTTTTGGTTGTTGGGTGAAGGGGTTTTTTGTTTGGCTTTTTGTCTGTTTGAGGGGGGGAGGTGATGAGTGTTTTGTTTTGTTTTAAATAAAGTTCCCTGCCCTGCCTGCATACTTCTCTAGTCTTCTTGCAGTGGCAGTGTCAGCCATAAGAGGCAAGCATTGAGCAATGAGCTGGATAAAGAACTAAGAACACAGGCTGTTAGTAAACATCAGGAAATTATTTCCATTTTAGAAGTCAGGAAGCTTTTTCACACATTTCTCTACAGGTCTTTGTGCCAGATTCTGCTGAAGAAAAGAATCTGCTGTCATGCCAAACAAATGCGAACAGGCCCATCACTGGACTTAATTATACTTTTTTGTTGCTGTTTTTTCAGATTTGTGTCACTTCTCTCTGCAGCCAAGAATGATCAACCCCTATTACGCCTTCTGTGACACACAAGGGCGACAAACATATTAGTTAGTCCAGAGCTACACACATGCTGACTAGCCAGATAGCTACTGCAAAACAGCAAGGATAACAACATTATTTCTTCCTTTTCACCCTGCAGGAATCACTAGTTTGGATCTTCCCCTGTGCTCTGCAGCTGCTGTTCATACTGCTTGTAGTAGCACCTTTAGGACTTTTGCCTGCTGTCAGATTTGGCTTGAAGTACATGAAGGTGGTGGTGGTATTGGGACAAATGTACCCTCACGCTCATTAAGAAGTCAGCCAAAAACTAAATCAACTCTGAAGTCTTTCAAAAATCCCCACTAGATTACACCCACTCAGCAACCACCTTATTTCTTATCATGGGAGTTTCCTGCATTACCCACTTCAGAACTGCAACTGCAGGCAACCAAATGTCCCTCCAACAAGCTGGACATAGTCCATCTTCAAAACAGGTGCTTTCACTTGTCCTCACAGCTCACTTCTGGAAAGTTACAGATGCAACATACGCAGAGAAACTTCAGAGATTTATCTGTAAACATTCTCTAAAGAGTAATGAAAAAGTCAATGAAAATGTTCAAAAAAGCTTTAAGAGGAACTACACTGACACAGACTCCTGCAGAAGAAAAATTAAGCTACATCACTCTAACTTAAGAACTGAAGAATCAATCCACTCAGATGACTGCCATTAAAATACTAAATACTTGCCGTTTTTTATCTGCTAATATACATTGTTCTGCATGTACTGCCTTTCATTTTTGGTTTCACCTCAAATCCCGTAAGTCAGTTGCTTGACAAAACACTGTGTGTCTCACAAAAGAGTTCATTCTTAATGCACAGCCCCAGAAAAAAACTAATAGGGGAAAATGTTTGCCAATATCTTTATAAACATCTCAAGCAAAGCTGAAATCAAAGCACAGCAGCAAGGGGGAATGAGTTGCATCTGATTTTATGTATGCTTAAGATACACAAGTGATGCAATTCATGAACAACAAAGACTCAGGCAGTGCACATGTGTAATACATGGGGAGGAGGGCTGTATAAATAAAACACCACCACAACACCACAATCTTTTATGGTATTTAAGCAACTAGAAATTAACATACTAATTTTTAAAAGGCACACATTTTGTTATGTAGTAGTCCCTGGCTCCCCAGACAGCATGCATTAGTGCCGTTGCTGCAGAATGGCACTGGAAGCAATTGGGGGGACCAGTCCCACAGTCAACACCCACTTCAGCATGGGCAGGCAGGTTTCTGGTTCCTCCCCTGTTCTAGCACCACACCAGTTCCCATTCACTTCTGTGCCAGCTTGGCTCTTTGGGAATCATCCTGAAGATGCTCGACTGGCTGCTCGTCAGTGCAGGTTTGAGCATGCCACCAGCAGACTGCATCGCCCACCTCCCAAACCACAGCTGCCAGCCACACCGCTCCTTCCCAGCACTCATCCCTGTGGCAACTCAACGCACCTCCCCTGGTGTGTCAGCCTGGCACCCACCATCAGAAACATCTGTAAATCCAAAACAAGCACCAGGCACAAACTATGAAATTGTAGGTCAGAAGGGAAACAGCTCTAATTAACTTTTAGTAACAGTTTAATTCTGTCAGTAAGAGAGAGGAAGGGCTGAGGTTACTGTTCTGCATATTCTGTGAAATGGTTAAAGTTGATACATATTATTTGTCTAGGGTGAATATGACCTAAATACATGGGTTAACTAAATGGTTTGATGGGTATTACACTGGCGTTACTTCATACAAGCCCACGTGAGTTCACCAGTGGTCTCATGTAAGCTCAATCCTTCATGCACACAGAATGAAAATGTTGAAGTGTCAAGAAATAGCTAAAAAACAGGAAACCACATAGGGCATCACTGCCATCCAATCTAATAAATCTTCATTAAATATCAGACAAAGTTCTGGGGCTTCTCTTAAATTTACACTATACCTCTATATTACAAGGAAAAGCAGGGGGAAGCTCTTTGGTACCATTTGTACACAGGTCAATAATGATGCTACATATAGAAATATAAAGAACAAGGTGTTTCTCAAATGTAAATGTTTAATAATTATAGTAAATCTAACCTCTGAACCACCGGAGCTGAAGTGAAGCAAAATTAGTGCTTATTAGGTTTAGGTAATCCTGAAGTTGTTCTTTCAGGAAGAAAACTTCATGGCTACAAACTGGCTTTCCCAAACAGCACGTGGCACCATTCCACGAGCAACCACCCCCGTGGAACAGTCATTCAGAGGGCAGAGCAGCATATTTGGCCACTAATGACACACACTATTCCTGATTAACCTTCCATGTAATACCCTACAGTGTTGCAGTTATTTCCCTAGTTAAATAACTGTCAGTTTCCTAAATTTTTGGTAGTTTTTTAAACAATTAAAACAACTGCGGTCTATACTAAACACTACGATAAATAGGAAAATTACACTGAGCAAGGCAACACCAGGGCCATAAGTGGTGTTGATCATGAAAAAGCAGGACTGTGTTTCAGTTTCAATTCAATGAGAGAACAGACTCATTCAGTTCATCTACTAGTAAGGCACAGAGAGTAGTAAAGAAACAGCAAGAAATAAACTACAGGATCAGTTAAACACTTAACTTTTGGCAGTGCCAGTCTCTATAGGAATTAGCATAATCAGACACTGACTTTACAGAGCTTTCCCAGCTACATTCCATGTACAGGAAAGTTTTTGATTTAAGAATACTTTCTCAGTGAAAGTTTTTGAAATTATTCAAGGCTAGATGAAAACCAAAGCCCAGTCAGAAGTTGTATCATATAATTTAAAAATTATATCCTCTTGTTCTACTTTCTAGCGCCTTGTTACCAAAAACGTTGAGACTCTCTGCTCCAATTTTAGCTACTCTTGCAGAGAAGTAAATTGTTCAAAAACCTGGCTGCATCTCCACTCAATGCTGTGCCCAGTGTGGCTCTCTCATGATGGAAATAACAAGTGCATCAAGTGCACAGACTGTATCCTGCAACTTCTTGTGCTACTGCCAGAAACCAAGGCACAGTTGGAGATGGCTCCAGACTGGGAGCACCCACTGGGAACAGCCAATGCAGAATGCATTTGTGCACTGGGTAGTTCTCTTCTCCCAAGTGACAAGGAAAAGAGGAACCGGACTCAGGTTGTGCCAGGGAAAGTTTAGATTGGAAACTAGAAAAATTTTTTTACTGAAAGAGTGGTCAAGCATTGGAACAGGCTGCCCAGGGAAGCGGAAGAGTCTTCTTCCCTGGAGGTGTTAAAAAAACACTTAGATGTGGCACTAGGTGACATGGTTTAGTAGGCATAAAAGCTTTGGGCTGATGGTTGGACCAGATGATCTGAAGAGGTCTTTTCCAACCTTCATGATTCTATGATTCTCTGGAAAGACATATGATACTAAAGGACAAAGGCCAAACCCCATGAACTAAAGCCAATTCACTGAACTCAGAAACTTAGCCAGGTAGAAGATGCAGAAGATGTTTTAAATGCACCTCAGAAACAATTCTTATGGTGAAGTAGGGACAGGCGTGTGGAAATGGTTTGAAAATTTCAAGCCGTTAAAACACTCAACAAAACAGGCATAGCCGAATGGCATACTTAATGTTGAGAAATATACAAAAGATCTTGAGCTGAAACAGTAGTGGATGGCAAAAAGTGAGAGATTAATTATCAAGAGTGAGAAAATTAGCAGCTCAAAATTTTAAACGTTACTGAGGTGCAAAAAGGCACTCAGCACATCATCCAGTGCTATCAGTGTGAACAATAATTTTGACAACAGGCCTTTTTGGCAAGTATCATTGAATGCTACTAAAAACTTGTGACCTCCATTGTATTCTAACAACTCAGACCAATTTTAAAAATAATGAAGTTTTTCAGTTAGTGAAAGTACAATAATAACCAGTTTAAAAGCTTTGTATGGTGTCAAAGCCTTGTAAGCAAAAGATGTAGTACGGAGTTTTCCAAACAAGTTATGAAATGCAAGTAGCCAAAAATTACTGTGGAATTAAATTTAATTGAGAGAAAATAATTCAATTTCTAGAATCAGTTTCAGACAACTAAGACATTTTAAATTCACAACAGTTTTGAACCTGTAACACCAAAAAAAGAAAGTTCAGTTGCGTTCTATTCACACACACACTGAATACTAAAATCATTGCTAAAGGAATGTATTGGGTTTGTATAGCAGGGTTTTGGTGGTAGAGGGGCTAAAGGAGGAGCTTCTGTGAGAAGCTGCTAGAAGTTCTTTTTCCAAGATGACCTATATGCACTACATTTGAAACAATAAAGCATACTCTCATGGAAGATTTCACCATGAAGTATCTGGTATTTTAAAATATTTTGAATGTTTAGTACTGAATGATTGACTATAAGGGTAAGAATCTATTGTTCTTAAAAATATCCAATAAGACACTCAAAATACTGATAAAAAGTCAACTACGGTGCAATTCTGAATTAAGGAACCATAAAGCAAGATGATATTTTGTGAGACTGCTGTGCTATCTCAGGATAACACAAACATCCTTAGCATTTACAGATTTACAGAGGAATATCTCAACATTAACTACAGTCCTTAGAGCTCAGAACAAAATTCCACAAACACTTTTAGCATCACAAAAGCCTCCTGTGCAAGTAAACTTCACTGCCTACATCTCAGTTGCACACAAACAGCACAACTGGCTAACTGCTCTGCTACCCAGCTTTAGGAATTAGAGTTTTAAATATGCCTGGCCCAGCAAACCATGCATCATGAAGGTACAAGTGAGAAATCGTGAATCCCATGGAGCAATCAATCTGAGTTTAAAAGAGAAAAGAGAACAGGCTGGACTTGCCTACTCTGAACATGCACAGTGACTACCTTTTTCCCTCCTCAAAGAATAAGGGGTTTATAGTCAGGCTCCTACAGTGCTGCAATCCAGACAATGTAGTGCATTTTACAGAATATGCAAGAATTTATTACTGATAAGCTTCCACATACCACGAATTTCCAAATAAGCTATTTTTTATAATTTATCCTTGAAGTACATATTGTGTACCGAGAAAGACATGCTGGTCATAATTCTGAATTTATCTTCATGGCTACTAAACCAAGATTAGACTTTTGGAAGCACAAGGAAATTAAAATAACTCCAATGTATTCTGATTTTACTTTTGTTTAAGTGAACCTTCACTAAGAAGCATGGATGCAGCTTTTTTTCCTATTATTTAGCAGGCTAATGGTCAGATTTTGGCATTAAGACACAGGAGCTGAAGTCTACTTGCAGCCATACCATGCCATACAACAAGCTGGACAACACCATACAGATGGAAGATTATGCTTCCCACCATCCATCTTCTGTGGAAGCTTAGTGCTTCTGCCCACTTCCAACAACAAGCATGTGGGACAGAAGGCCATAGCATTACCTCCTCTCCCACATACCTTGCAGGGAGATTCAGAGTTTTATGAAATACTTCATTTCACCTCATCAGCACAGCCTTGTCTGCTTAAAGACTCATCTACTCACACACAAGTACTACTGGTTTAAATTACATTATGCCTGCCCCTTAATCAACTGTTGCTGTCCAATTACCAACAAACGAAGATTTTTAAGTGCAATGTTCTTAAGGTAACATCATAGTTTCAAAATGCAACTCCTTGGAAATCTTATCTGTGAAATGATTTTGGTTTGCTTACCCCAGCCCTCTAATCCAATTTCACTTCTTAGAAGGTATTTTATTAACAGTCCAAACCAAAATCCCTCTAAAATATTAGCTAGCACTGTAGGACCAAGGACCTTCAAGCACAGAGTATAGAATGCGACAATACAGACATTTCAAGCAATTTATTTCATATTAATTTTAATTTTATTTAATTACATCCCAGATATTTTTATGTCAGACATCTCTGCCACTTTCCAACTAATGCCAGAATTCACAAAGGAAATTTTCTTGATGTTGTTTTGTTTTATAATCATGGTAGTATTTTATTGTTGCTTTTGGTCTAAACGCACAAGTGTTAGATGCTCTATATGTGCCCACATTACGTATTTGCACTTGTTTATCCTGCTTGATTTGCAGATCAACTGAGGCAGTTTGCCATCTGTGGCTAATGGGATGAGCCCCAGCTGTGGTACAACCTCCCCCTTCCACAGGCTCTGCCAGTAGAGTAGTGATTCGGCCAATCTTTGTGCATTCATCTCCGCAGAAGACTTCTTCCCCCACAAGTTTCCTTCATACTCTCTACTCGTGCTGGGTGCTGGGAACTGATGCAGAAGGTAGCGTTCAAACACATATCTCTCAACCAAAATCTCTCACCTTTGAATACAAGTATGCCAGATGGAAGACAGAGGCTGGTGTGTAGGCTTCAGCTTTAATGATGTTGATTTAGATGTAGTACTATCTGCTCTTACAACAGAAATGCACAGCCATATTGTCAAAAGCAGCACAGTGGCAGCAGTTAGACAGTATTTACAAACAGCATTGTAGCTACCACTGATACTTTCAGCAGTTAAGATATTTGATATAGCCACACCGATGTACACACTGATATATGATGAATAAATCTATAGGATATAAATATCAGTGTGGTAAAAAAAAAAGGATCACATTGCATTAGATCTATTTTAATGTGTGAAAAATAAAAGCTGCTGCCCAAAACTTTAGCCATAGCAAACTTAGGTCTATCGTTCAACCTAAAAAAAATGAAATGCAACAAGAACCAGGAGCTCTTTCAGCCTCAAAACTACAAAAGAATTTCCCTTCTGTTCAAACTGAAGCAATCTAAGGACCATCACTTGAACTCTGATTTAAGTTGTTGCTTCTGCCATCACTATTAATTTGAAATCTGGGTTGACATAATCAGAATCCCCAGCATGTACATGATACCTTCAAATGCTTCATGTGTTAACCCAGCTTATGTTCCTTGGAAAATCTCTAGCTCAGAAAAATAACCAACCCAAAGGCTGGCCATCATTTCATCCACTCCTATTCCCATGATATTCCTCCTGATCTTCAGGGAGTTGCAACTTTATAGTAACCCTGCCATTCTTTTCCACAGCATGCAGAAAAAACTCAACCCCAACAAAACACCACACCATTACCAAAACCTTTATTCTTATTTTCTGCTTCTATGAACAGAGAATAATTAGGTGTTAGAAACAACATTAAGTTGACTAGAAAATAATAAGAGAACTGAAACTACATTTGTTATCAAATAGCAATATAAACATGAAATTACGATGAGCTAAGATTGCCTCTCCTGGAGGGTATTTATAATGGTTTTGGTTGGATCCTAGTAATCATGAAATAGAAGTTTAAAATAGGAAGTCAATTAAACAATTAACGAACACTATGCAAAAAGTGCAAACAAAATCTTGCCAAATCAATAAAGCAATTTGTTCGCAGACACAAGCCATACAAGCTTATCTTGACATTAAATTCTGTTTACTCAGATAGGAAAATACAAACACAGCCCTGCAACTTTAAAGGAGGAAAAATTTATTAAGTGTCCCAATTCACTTGTAATAGCAATTCCTTACACTATCAGGACTCTTTTCTCATACACACTACTGACAGTAACCATGCTCGCAAGTATAACAGCTGACTTTGAACATGCTGACCTTCAGCAAACGAATGACCTTAGCAGCATGTACTTCTGGCTTATTTCACTGCAACAGCGCAACAGCCTCACCATCTATAGTAGTCTGGAGTCTCTGGCCGCCACCCCTGACTATTTTAAGATATCCCAATACACTTCAGTGATGCACAGTTCAAAGTGATAGAATAACATTTGCTAGCATGCTGAAGTGCAAGTTGTTTACAGAGGCATTTTTAGTTTGTTTTTGTACTGTGCTTCATAACTGACAGAAAACTGATTTTATTAACAGTTTTGCTTCCCGTTTAAATATCTAAACTCCAAAATTAAAAAATAAAAAAAAGAGCAATAATTATAGGCACTGTGAAGGGAGAAAAACCAAGCCATCCCACTCTAGATAAAGCTTATTTAGAAACTTAAGTATGTGACAGCAATGGGTGGACTTGAAAAAGCAGTTGCCTCCCAAGATGTCAATCTTGCATGATTTCTTCCCTCGGTCATCCCTACAAAGAAAATTTGTATTCAGATAGGTTTTTATTTGTACACAAGTTTTTAACTGATATTTTAAACATATCTAAGCTGTATGTTAGCTGATGTTAGGAGATAATCGACAGGTTACTCAGATACAACGAATGCGTTACTCGCTGAGTCACAATAGCCCACCATGTTGACCATCCTAACCCACAAAAAGAAAACATTCACTTTAACAGAAACACTCCAGGGAGGAACTGTCAGTCTCTGTTCTCTGGAGTCCTTGGAGTGACAAGGACTACATGTAATCAACTTAAAAAGGCCAGTGAGAAAACAAGCCCCTCCAAGAATTTACAGCCACAAGATTTTTTTCTAATTTTGAAGGAATATGCATAAGAAATTGGGAGAACAATAGGTCAAATAAATTTCATAAATCGGGGGAGGGACCGGTATAAGCTGTTGGTGTGGTTTATTCAGAAACTAAATATGAACGTGAAAAAGCTGTAAAGAAAAAGCTGTCCTAGTACAACAGCCTCAGAATCAGCACACAGCCCTCACTACAGCCCGGCATGTGGGCAGTAATAAAGCCACAGAACTTAACTACTTTATTCTTTTTCCAAAACCCTGTACAGCAGAGAAGATCACACTGGATCAAATCACTCTTCCAAGCTGCAGGAGAACTGCCTGGGTGATTGAAAGCCATGTCAGGACCACAGGACATCATGGTTATCTGTCTTCCTCCATCCTCCCCGATCCTTCATGGGAGAGAAGGGTAAGAGGAGGAGAGAGGGAAAAAGCCTGCTCTCATCCAACAGGAACACATCCAACAGCGATTTTTCCATCTCTCTGAGCTCCACTGCAAACACTAGTGACATTTGGCATTTTGTCTGGAACAACTCTGTTGATTAGCAACTAGCCTTAGTTGGGAGGCTGGAGGGAGGATATCACTGTGCGATTCAGGAATGAGTTGACTTCACTGAGTGCATCTACTCACATCATTTGCTTTTCCTTATGAGCACATTGCTGAATAACTAGGATCGTATTTTACTGCTGTCACCAGCAGAGCAGAAAAACATTTCCAAGCCATGAAGTGTCCCTTAATAACCAGACACTCTCCATTCTGCCAGCATCACTCAAGCCATCCATCAGTCTACCATTCAGCTGGTGCCCCGTTTTACACAGAGATCACTTATATTGCTTCCCATTCATTTCATTTTCCCAATGAATCTGATTATGCTAAACAGCAGGTTTTGTATGAACCGCTGAATGCCAAGAGGAGCATCCTTCCATCAGGAAACTGCGCTTGTTCTCAAAACATATTTTCAGTAAAATTTCCAGCCGTACAATCTACACAGTATGATGAAGCAGGTGTTTTCTTAGGAGACAGGAGGCAAAAGATAAGAAATGTAACCTTCAGGGTAGCTACACAGGCAACTGGAGCAGTAACAATGCAACACCCTTTGGAGACTACATCTAAGGAGTACACAATGAAGTAACACACTCTCACCTACACCTGCAATGGCTACTGTTAACTCCATGATAACAGAAGGATTTTGTGAATGATAAGTTTTGTACAGTTTACTGGTCTCATTTTCAAAATCCTGTCTTTTAGGAAGACAACCCCAAATTCAACCAATATGAGAGTGCTCCCCTTGAAGAACATGTAAAGAATAACCCTTCACAACCAACAGCAAACCCTACAAATTATGAAGCTCTGCACACACAAACACTGCTCTGCTCTCCCTTACTAATCTATGCGCAATGGGCAATGCCAACACAGCAATGCATTTTATGAGTTCAGTTGGCTTTACAGACAATCAACAAGTGGGAGAAGAAAAGTACCAGAGAAGAGGCTTCATCATTACCAAACTCTGTCACAGCAATGTTACCATTAAATGAAACTGTGTATCCTTTAAATATAGTTTTACGTGCTCTGAATAATGGCCGAGTGGTATGAACGACAGCAATGTCCAGAAGCTATCACTAACTGTCATTTGGTTATTAACTAATGAGGAAAACAGAACTCCTTAGCTGGTGTTGCACACAGCTATTTCAAAATGGGGAAATCACAGACAGGTTTCAACAGAAATTTCTCTGGGAAAAAAATCCTGGTGGGAGTACCAGAAGACAGAAGAGGTCTGCTGCCAAACCAGACATAGAGAGTTACCTCTGAATGCAAATCACCAAGAAGGCCATTGCTTCTTACGTCAACAGAAGGGAAAGTAACTCAGCCCCCTGAAGCAAATGGCCAGCACTACACCAACCATTTCAGGTCACTTGACTCTTCTTTTAGGTTACTGCTCCTTGGAACCTGCCATTTCAAAGCCCCTCTTCTCACATCCACTTCCCTAAATACATAAGCTCAGGAGAGAGGTAAAGCAAAAGAAAATGACTTCCAGAGGAAAACACTATGCCTGGGAAAACATTCTGCCTCACCAAATGAGAGCAAGTCAAATGACTTAGAAATAAAAGAAAGGTGTTGATTCTCCTCCTCTACAGCCTGCGCGGTGCAACAAGGGGGGGGGAAAGCTTTTGATTTTGCATGCAACACTTGCTTTTTTGTGATTTGGGGCACAGCTAACCAAGAGGAAGGACACTGACATACTTCTCATACCAACTCCATATATGACAAAAGCTTGATCACCTACACTGGATGTAATTTTTTTTTTTTTTTTCAAAACATATACACTGCCTAGTTATTTATCTGCTTAGATCACTCATAAAAGGTCAACAGTCTTAATGTGTGAGACCAGCAGCAAAGAAAAGGCTTCAAATACCAGAACTCTCTAGCCCACAGCTATTAAAATCCAGACCAGCACAAAACCAGCATGTAAGCACAGACATTGTCTTTTAGGGAAAGAGTATTCAGAGTAACATTTAATCTTAAAAACAAACAAACAAACAAAACCTGTGTACCATAGTTAGTAGTTATTCATATCCATACTCTAATTTCTAGCAATACATAACAGTCAGGAGTTTCCAAAAGGTAATGAAATGTCAAAAAGTATTTTTATACTTGTTTTAACTATTTTCTTACTTCTTCTCTGCTTGACAAAGCTGAAACAGAAACAGGAAAATATCAAATCATTATCACTCTGTCCAGTTTGTCGCCATTTTTCTGCTTGTCTACAGCATTTTTAAAATTCAACTAGTCTTACTTCATTACGATCTCTCTTCACACAAAGGCACTGTAATGTCACCAATTACATCACCTCTTCTTCTGCTATAGACTAAGGGTAAGGAAGGTAGGTCAGCCCCTTATCCATTCACCTGGCTGTATTACATTCCTTCTTGCCTTAAGTTCTAATGCTTTTATTACTTTTTTTTTCCAATTCATTACTCACTTCCTTTTACAGACATACAATACTGATACCACCATTCAAAATAAACATCATAACAGTAGACTACAGTAGACTTTGTGGCATTCTTCATTCTCGTGATAATTATCTCGTGACAGTGCCATGAACAAGAAAAACCCATCAAACCCCAATCCTTTCAGTGTTCACTTTTGCAAAACTTCTTACAGGTTTCTCTTGGGCATTTAATGTTCATCTCCGCAGACACGAGTGGGCAGATGCTTTCCATAGGGAAAGTGCAAATCCTTTTCTTGAAAACGACCATGGCATAACTAACTGTTCCTTCTGCCCAGGCCACCTCACTCCCTCCTCACGCTGCACGGGCACTCTGGCAGATGTTGAGTGAGCGGAAGGAGGGACAGGGATGGGGTTAGGATCACCTCTGGAGCCAGATGACAGAAGCGCTGCAGGGTTGAGAAGCAGCATCCCAATGCTGCAGGGATGCAGCCCTCTCATCCCACACCACTGTTAAAGGGCATTTCATTCCAGCCTCTTCTAACACTTTGAACATAAAATAGCCATTTAAAACCAATCTGCTTCTGCTTAATAACTTTTTGTTTAAATACTTGGGCCTGGCTGAGTGCTTTTGCACATCAGAAGAGGCCAGGTTCACATCACATTGACATAAATGTGATATTTCCCACTAAATACAGGGATATTTCCTAGGTAAAGGTAGTTCACTGTGCCTGTCACTTGGTGAATCAAAATCCCGTGCACTGTCATCTCTGAACAGACCAGGATCCCCACTGGTTAGAGTTACAGGTAAAGCCCATAACAGCACACATACAGCTTGCACAGAAACAATTTTCAAAGAGTGTGTACAATAACAGAGGTGGCGCAGAGAACAAGCATTGTTTTAAAAAACACTTCCAATTTGAAATCTAATTGGTTTAATTTAACTTGGAGCTTTAAATAAAAATCTATTTAAACAAATATTTTCCTGCTAACTAACCTAAACAAACACACAGCTCCACTGAGCTTAAGTAGGGGGAAGAAAGAGATTTAAATATCCTAAATGCCACACTCAACCTTTTAAAAGGTTTGTTTCTAGTTCGTTGGCAAACAAGTCAAACTTGCACTATCATTCCCACCTTTTTCAAATACAAAAAGCATTTAAGTACAGTTATATTTCATGAAGTAGGTCCTTACTTTACTGACAAGAAGCACTATCTCTTGCAAAATAAATTCCATCTCAATGCAGTGTATTTTCTGAAGATCATTCCCATTCCTCTTTAAGGCTTTTCTCTTCAAATTTCCCTGGCCTCATCTATTTTGAGACCTTTTTGGAGCAAATCCCTATTTTCTGATATTATTTGCACTAGTCAGATACTTCCAAAGCAATAAAAAGAAAAGTTAGAGAAACTGAATGCAAAGCTACACAAAGTAGCTGGGAGAGAGATATGCATGCACAATGAAACTGAGCAAGCCAAAAACATTTTCATTAGTAAATCTTTTCAGAAGTACACTTTTTACTGAAAATAATTTTTACATATAGTATTATTTTTTTTCAAAATTAAGTCAGTTTCAAAATTATCTCAACCAAGATTTAACTTAAATACAACCAAACTCCTTTTTTATTTTTGTATGTCCTTTTACTTTCAAAAAAGGCCTGACTTAAGTGCTACTTTACAGAAGGATTATAAAACTTCACAAGATAAAAATACAATCTTCTACTGAACAGCCTTAATATTTACAAAGCACTTAAGTGCAACTTAACAACTAGGGAATTTGGGGTGCTTATTAAATGAGTTTATATGAACATCATTCAACACCATTGAGCTAAGACAAGCATATACACTCATGAGTCTTATTCTTGGGGCAGGGAAGGGGGGAGAGAATAGTTTTTAATGTACATCCACAATGAAGCCCACTTACACTTCAGTGCATATAATGCAACACAAGTATTGAAAATGCACACAAGGTGCCAAGGAGTTGCACATTGATCTTGTCAGCATAGGGACCTGCCCAACCTATTAAATTCAAAATGTCAAAATTCTATATAAATTTTAGGGCAAAGGAACATCAATTCAAGTAAAACAAAACTACAGCTAACATTTGTATGTAAGCAAAATACTTGTATGAATAAGCAAAACAATGCTATGTCTGATGAGCCATCTGAAACAGAAAAAACAATTTTAAACTAGTTAGTTGAGAGCAAAAGTACAACTAGAGGACCACCCAGCCTGGCTGTCTACAGACTCTCCCTTTGTCAGTTCTTGGAGAGAAAGGAGGGAGAAATGGCAATAGCTCACAATAATGTGTAACTGCTTCAATAAATAAAAAGCCAAAATACATAATAAAGTATTCTTAGACCACACATCTTGAATATCTGCTGAACTATGAATTTGTATAGAACAGCTGACGTTAAGACATTTGCACTTGTGTAGAACTCACAGAACTCATGCTACCTTCTCAAGGCCTGCCCTTTTTTGTCCTGAACGGCCAGAAAATCCTGTCTTGAGTGATGTACAGCTATTACAGCAAAATGAATCCTAAAATTTCTCAATTTCTTATTCCTTCTCAGGCACATTTTTGTATAACGTGGGTATGCATCAATCCATATGGTTTCCCAATTTAGTTTTCTGTTGACGAACTTTGTGTAGCTTTTAAACCCGTAGCTCCAGTTCGCAATTAAGTAATAGAGAAATGCAGGTGGTGAATTAGAATATATTATGAGTACTGTACATGAAGTGTTCGTGTTTACAAGTCACAGTCAAAAAAATAGTTAGAATCTTCTGGCATGAACTCCAACCAGTAATTTCATCAAGCCTAGAACTGACCTGCACAAGTTTTCACTTTCAACTCAAATAGCTGTAAAATACTTAAAATTTTCTTCACGTTAATCATTGTCCCTGTTTAATAGATTCTTATTGAATTGGCAGACAGGCAATTCACATGCCAATGATGCAAGGCAGAACTGGAAAAGGTCTTCAATCAAGACAAGTCCAGCTTACAAAGAAAACAAAATGACCTCAGATGATAAACATTAATAGCTTTTAAACGTCACACAGATTGGTTAACTATAAAAATAAAGGATTAAAAAACAATCAAAAAATATCAAAATACACATCCATTTCGAGGCCAATGCAGAATGCAGCCATGTACCAAAATCACTTTGAGTGCTCAGCTGGTAGCACCTTAAACATTGAAGTATCCTATCAGTAACTCCTGAAGTCCACAGCTGCTGAAGGCACTCAATCAGAATGGAGTTTATAAGAACTAGACAAAATATTTAAAAGTACTGGAGAAACACAGAGGCATGTATATAATCTTTGGCAAAAGCGTATAAAATATTGCAATTCTAGTACGCTGCCCAGCAGCTTACAGAAAAAAGCATCCTGTTAAGAAGGCAGGAAAGGCATCCCAATCAAGCAAGTGAAAGCTAATTCTATTCGTTCTATTTTCCTTTTAAAAAGTCTCACCAGAGGTCTCAAAGTAACAGCAAGTGATGACTTCAGAGCGCAATACAGAATGTACTTCTAAAAAAAACCCACTATAAAAACATTCAAAGGAAGTATTCACATCTAAAATAGTAACCAATCACTTCATCTTAGTATGGCTTTCATTCTTAGATGGCACTCATGTTTTTCCAAATTATTCTTTTTAAGTCATTAACTTTAAGAAATGCTAAAAGCTTGATAGATTAAAAGGTAAAAACAAAGTAAGAGACACCTACCTGTAATACCGAGATTGTAAGTAGGTTGAACAAATAGTCTTTGATACATGGCTGGCAGACCCAAAGTCTATTACTTTAACCCGGTAAGGTTGCCGAACAGGATCCACCAACATAATGTTCTCTGGTTTGAGGTCAGCATGGATTAAACCCAGACTTTTTAGTTTTTTCAGTGCAGTGGCCACTTGTTGCAGAATAGGCCGTATTACTTTCAGTTGCAGAGGGCTGAATTTGTTTTGTTTCAGGAAGTCGTATAAATTCTGTTCCAACATCTCAAAAACCAGACAAGTATGGTTACGATGCTGAAAGCATTCATAGGCTCTCACAAAGTTAAATTCATCAGCATTTTCAGTACTCAGTCTCGCTAATATGCTCACTTCTATTTGTCCTTGGCGTGCATATGAAGGATGATTCTTCAAGATTTTGATTGCCACAATCTCATTTGTCCCCCTTTTCCAGCACTTCACGACTTGTCCAAAGGTCCCTCGCCCAAGGAAATCAAGAACCTCGTAACTGTTTTTCACAGAGCACAATACCTCATGCTGAACTAACTGGTAATCTCCATCTCCGCTCGTACCACTTTGTTTTGAGGTTGCAGCCGTTGTCACAACTGTCACTGGGTTTCCTACGTTGGCTTGCAACATTGCAGGCAGGATGGACAGCTCATCAACAATCTGCATCGTGCTGTTTTGATTATCTAACTCTTCGCTCTTACGCTTCAATCCACATCGCTGGGGTCCTTCCAGGATATCTGATCGGTTTCCTTGCGTCCCAGTCCGAGGTGCCTCTAACTGAGCTTGCTGCGCCCGCGCCGCTAACACTTTTGTAGCACCTGCAATATTTTTTAAAGCAACAGCATCTGACTGCAACAAAAAGTTCTGTCCTCGAGGTCTGTCAAATGGGTTTTTAGTCTGAAAGAAAGTACTAACCCTCTGGGGAGAAATTCCAAAGTTTTTACCATTCACACAGATTTTCGGGTAGGTTCTTTCGTGGTACACACAACTGCTTGGTTCTAGTTTGAGTTTCTTCACACTACAAAAGGCACTTGACTGGGTTTGATAAACATATGGTGGATAGACCAAGACTTGTGAGGCCATACCTACAGAGGGAGAGAAAAAGAGAAAGCAAGTGAAAATCCTGCATTCATATTTTCAAGATTTGCAGCAGCTTCCCCATCTAAAAACAATCAGGACACGACTATATTTTCCAAACAAGCTCGCCTAAAGTTATTTCATCTTGTTTCCTATGGCAAATCGCAAGGTCCTCACACCATACCAGTGCACACACAGACCATGGCAGCAGCAGGTCAAGGCGATAAGTGCTTTTGCTGGTTGCACGGGGCAAGACTGAGATACGTCTGCAGCAGGCCACTACTACTACTCTTTCAAGTCAGGGAACTACCTTTCTGCTATTAAAACCTCAGCTTTAATTTAAAAACCTTCAGCACTTCTACATATAGAAGAACTGTAGTGTTGAGTAACATAAGTTAAATAACCAATTCAAATAATTACCAATGATGATGTAAAATTACTTAAAAGCTCTTAACCATGAGCCAATGCTACCTGTTACATAAGGTATCCAACCTACTCATTGTAAGCACCTTCAGGCTTCCAAAAGCAAATGGACAAATGACCCAACTGTCAAAGCTTGAAAATTTCACCGTGATGAAAGCCAAAGCAATCGAGCTGTGCGATGGCACCCAAAATACCTTAGGGGCGTGTGTATATTCACATGAACAACTGCAACTTCCCAGATAAGTTACGATGCACAGTAATCCAATCCGTTCACAAAAGGCAGGTGCTTTCCCTAAGTTATACACCACCCTATTGTGAAAGTCTGCATATCAGTGACACAGCTGTAGGGGGCAGAGAAACCGATTCTTTTCCTCCCTTCAATTCAGATTTTGAAACTAAATATCAGCCTCACACTTTCAGATACTCCAATTTTATGATTTGGGCCATAAAAAAACTGCACTCTAAAGTAACCTGTTACATTAACTAAGTACAATATTCTACAGACCTACAAATTACGTCCCTGATCAAGATAATTAATGAAAACTGGGGTGATAATTGTAGGTAGAGAACTTACAAGGGCAGATTTCTCACAGAAAATTTATTTTCAAGTGAATGTGAAGGGAATAAAAATAATGTATTTTTCTATACATATTGCCTATATTCTGTATGTATTTTTTTATGCCAACACAACTACTTCCTTGCTAAGAGAGAAATGAAAGTTAGAATAAAAGATTATGGGTAATTTTCAATTTTGAATTCTAGTAAGGCCGAGATCAGAATTTCAGCCTGACTGACTCCACCTTCCTTGTGGTCATCATATTTTTGAAACACTTTACCTGTACAGCCTCTCAGAAAGAATACTCACACCTCAGAAATTGGTAACAAAGAAAAGTTCTTCACCAGAGGAAGCAGTTTGCCAGCCCAGGATGCCCCCAGGCACAGCACCCCCATTCTGCATAGCCCGTGTTATGACACAGGATTAGTTCCACTGTCTCATGGAATTCACCCTGACTGAGGACAGTAGCTCTGTGGAAAACAGAGCCACAAGACCGTCCGGGATCATGCTGCGCATTGTACCTCTCTTTCCCAGACATGAAGTGGAGTGTGCCAACAGTGTCAGAAGGTGGACAACAACAGAGGCAACCTGGCATGCACATAGGATGAGAAATCCCAATTTCATTTTAAAATGCAGAGACCCTGCCTCTCTTGGATGCCGTACCTTCCAGCTCTCATCTCAGCACTGACTCTTCCAGACCCATCAAACACCAGCATTGAACTTAGGTCACAGAACACTAAACATTAAGAAAAAGGCACTGGATGGACCCCAGAGTAAATGAATACAACGCTTCAGGGAAGTTATGGCTTATACCAGTCCAATCAGCTCTCAGACAGGGATTCAGTACCAATAATACTTTAATTAAATCACTTTTTTTATACCAAGCACATGAAGATTGCAGCAATATGTATTTAAATTGCAGATGAGTCCAAATGCAGGAATGGCTCTGATCAAATGAAAAGTAACCAAATGTATGGCATAATTATTCTGAAGCTGTGATGTGATTTATGGAAATTAGCATTTAAACATCTTAAGAGCGATTAAAATAATCATACTATCACCTCTCTTTAGCATCCTATAATTTTTTTTTCCCCAACAGTAGAAGAAAACTTCCAACCCCTTTCCTTTTCAAAGCTGTTTGCCCAGAGCCAGATGATACAGAAAGCTGTAGATCGCCAGCAGTCAGGCTCTCTCACCACCATCAAATAGTACGGAATGAGCACTGGCCTCTTGCTCCATGCCAAGGATTTAAGACTAACTCTCAACCTCAAAACACAGCCAAAATTTCCCAATCCTCTCCTAAACAACAGAACCCATTAAATGTGCCTAGTGCACAGCATAAGCATATTCCTGACTACAGGACTTACCCTCTCTGCTCAATAATTATATTTAAATAAATCATTTATCCTGACTACGTTACTTAGAGCTCCAAATTCAACCCTCAATGACCACCTTGGAGCATGCACAAATCCAAGCATATCTGCAGCTTCTAGTGGCACCTGTGCAGCTGAGGCCAAACGGTTTTCTTCTGGAGCAAGAACAGGTCTGGCACAATCAGCCAAAGCTGCTCTGCCCAACGGGAAGAGGCCCACCAAGCTGCAGCTGCCCCAGTGGGTCCATTTGCTCTGGTTCTACTGCACCCAAACAGCAAACGTCCTGCTGAATTTAATTCTGGAGAAGGTACTTGCCCATGTAAGCGTGTCATCAGAGCTGATTACTTTCAATAAGCAGCAATAAACCTACACTGCAATTAAGGAGGTTTTCTGAAGACAGGACAACAACCCAGTGCAGGGAGAACACAGTCTTCCAGCATGTCCAGAGGACCCCTCAAACCCAAACCCAAGCCTGTAGGGACTACCTGCATTTAAAAACCTTAGTTTTCTATTACTCATACTATACAGACCATATAGCAGCCTTCTAGTACTTAAAGGGGTCCTACAGGAAAGCTGGGGAGGGGCTCTTTATCAGGGAGTGCAGTGATAGGACGAGGGATAACAATTTTAAGCTGAAAGAGGGGAGATTTGGATTAAATATTAGGAAGAATATTTTACTGTGAGAGTGGTGAAACACTGGAACAGATTGCCCAGAGAATTCATGGATGTCCCATCCCTTGAAGTATTCAAGGACAGGTTGGTTGAGGATTTGAGCAACCTGATCCAGTGAAAGGTGTCCCTGCTCAAGGCAGGGGGGATTGGAACTGGATGTTCTTTAAGATCCCTTCCAACTCAAACCATTCTATGATTCTATTCAAACCAGACCAGAAGGACTGGAAGCACATAGTTACAGCTTCCTCTTTAACATTCGAGTCAGGAGAGACAAACTAGGCTTTCATCTTTTGGGGTCTGTGTATTTCTTACCAGCTTAACTCCATTACCCTGAACTCCAACCACACGAACAGCTCTGTTCTCAGATAAGAAGTGTTTATTGAGTTATTATGAGAACATTTTTAGCAACTCCAAGGAAAAAAAGAAAGAAATTAAGAACTAAATAAGACAGATGACATATGCTGGAGGAACAACCTTTAATGCAGTCATGACAGATTGAACTGAAAAAGTCAAATTTTACTGCAGAAGAGTAAAAATGGTCTGAGAGTTCTTGCATGAGCATCTAATTTTTTACATTTTCCTAAACATTTCTCCCTTACCCCCATTATTTTCCTTGTCTTTCTTTAAGTATGTACTTCCAAATATAATTCCATTTGGAGTAGCTACAGTATCTTCATATAACCAATGAATAACACACTTCTAGGTCTTCTTGTGAAACAAGCACAACAAAAATCCTGCAGCATCCTACACTTGAGACTGTTTAAAGATGTCTGCCACGCACTCACATGCAGTGCTCAGAAGGTGTTTCAGACAGAAGTACACTCTTTATTATATGTTAACATATATGAAATTAAATACACCACTACAGCATGTAACTATCCAGTACAGCTGGCTGCTGGAGGTCTGTGCTTTAAGAATCTAAGTTTAACAATAAGAATTGATGTTTCACCCTGCCCAGATGACAACTCAGCCCCAAACCCAGGCAGCAGAGCTGCACAAACCTTAAAGAGAAAGGGAAAGCATCATGACAACCTCTATTACTACAGCACTGCCAAGTTGTGGAAGCGTTTTTGTTGGTTTGGGGTTTTTTTTGTGGTTGAAGGATGGTGGGGTTTGGGGTTGGTGTTTTGTGGGGTTTTTTTGGTTGGTTCATTTTTTGTCTGGGTTTTTTTACTATTTAGCAGGATTCAGCATACAGTACAATCCTACAGATGGCTACACTGGAAAGAGGAAAGAGTTACTGTGTTGCAGATTTGCCTGGGGTGGTTTTGTTGTTGGTGGTGGTTGGTTGGTTTGGATTTTTCCCCACATCTTCTGGTAAAAGAAAGTAACATGCTGCACATTTTCACCTACCACAAAATGGATCTTTTTTTCCCTGCATTGTCACAAATCACTTCACTGAGCTTACACATCTTTCTGCACATTTCTTACCAAGACTACTGTGTCCTCATACAGTCTGACAAGCTTCAGTTTACATCTACATTAACAAGTCCAGCAGCATAATGAGAAGAGATGTGTACAGCAAAGTAGCTAATGCTAAAGAAAAGAAAACATTTATTCTGTCTTAATTTTGGGGAGGGTACTAGAGACTGAAAATTCATGGAGCTGATGCACATCTTCCAGCTAAATTTCATTTAAAACTAAAGGCAAATCTGTGCACTACAAGACCACTGCAGGATGTGAATGAAAGCAGAGTAAACAAAACCACAGAAGACAGACCGAAAAGCACAGTGCCCAGGTGACATACACAGGCAGCCTCCAGCTACTACAGCAGCTTCAGACTTGGTTTTCAGTTTGAATCTCAGAAGTCTGTCCGTTTACTCTGCAATCATTTTTAAAGCCCTCTTCTCCTTCTCCGAGTGCAAGATGACCACCATAACTTCACTCTAGTGCAGTGACTGCTCCCAGGCAGTGGCATGCACAAGCTGAAGGTGGCTCTGGTGTTCTCCAACTTGCTTTGCTCTGATACCAAGTTTGCTGCATCTCACCTCACATACCAGGCGCTGCAAGTGAATTCTGCAGAGGATATGGAAAAGAAAGCCTGTCTCAAGACACTGATCAACGATTATTACTTCCAGAGAGGGACACTTCAAAGGAAATGAATCGTCTTGGCTCTACGTTTGAAGCAAAGAGAACTGGGAAGTCTGCACTTGACTTAAAAACATTAAATTACAGAAAATGTGTGATTTTGATCAGAGTTAATGAATTCTGTGCCTCTGAAGAAAGAGCAAAATGTAAACACATTTTGACCAAACAATGAATTTACTCATTTATTTAAATAAATGAACAAGCACATTTTCACAAAATAATGACAATAAACAGGAGGTGCTCCACAGTTCCACCACCCCAGTCAAGCTTCTCTCTACAGAAACTGAATACAGAACCACCCAGACGCTTCTTTAGTGAAACAGAGCAACTCTGGTAATGTCTTGCTAAGGTTCACCTAATTTTAACAATGTTCTTTGATAAACTCCTAAATTTGTGTCTCCAGCCCTCTCAAATGGTTCTAGACAAATCCATAAACATGACTAATTCGGCACACTGTAACAACCTCAAGAAGCACACGCTGTTCCAGGCATGACCCCTATTAATAATTAACTATAAATTGACATTTCCTCATGACAGAGTAATGGCAGGAGGGGTGTGTGTAACAGAGTAACTAGTTAGTAAGACCACTGTAGCAGAGCAGACAAGAAATTGCCACATTACACTCCTAGTTCTGCAAAACAAACAGCCCCTTTTAAATGGCCCAAGAAGTGCAATCACTGTGTTCCTACTGTTGTATTGCAGTAAAATTCCCAGCAGGAAAAGCCTGGCCAGTGGTAGCCACCTAATATTCTAGTTACAATATAACTCAAGAAAACTTGTTTTCCAACTTCTTTCAAGCCTCCATCATTAAGAACTGGTTCCAACACACTTGCACTCTTCTCGCAGAGCAGCTGGGCATCAAGGGAGGCCTTCTAAAAGCTCAGTCACTTCCAGCAAATGAACAATTTGAGCAGTAGCACTTATGAAGTGTTTTGTTTACACTATGCATCACTTTGGAAACACTATAACGATAGTAACTCATTTTTCTGAGGTTAAAATAGAATGTTTTTTTATACTAGGTGCTGCCCAACTCTTCAAGTTATTTAACAAATACAAAGCTGAAATAGTTGCCTTCTCTTTTCCCCCAGAAGAAGCCTTATTACTGGTAGTAGCAGCACCTCTATGTCATTGTTTATTTTGGATACGTAGCAGAACAAGCTGTACTGATGTGAGCCCTTCCATACCCGTGAACTGTTCACCCTGAGGAATTCCCTTACGCCAGCTGTACAATTCAAAACAAAGAACTGGCAATTGAGGTTTCTCGCAATTTATAAAGGACAACATATCCACAGAAAGTGGAAAGCATCAGAGATACAAGTCGAGGGAATCCCACCCCCCAAGCACCTCAAAACCAGCTCTGCAAATAGATCTCTGACTCATGGAAGGAAGGGAGAAGACCAAAGGAGAAGGCACCAAGGTGTTTCAAGTAACACGCCAGAAGAACTCTTTCCTCCCACAGCCATGGAGGCAGCACTGGACACAAATTGCACAGGCACACACATTCCTCCATAGAGCACAGCGGCACCTTTGCGGAGGCAGCTCTAAAGGCAGCTCACCAAAGCAGCCCACACCCAGTTTTAGGGGCAATAACCAGAGACCCAGATGTTTTGAGAAAAGCAATGATTACATTCTTTGATTAAAATGCATGACATTTCAGAGTCGGGAATTCTGGCCCATTGTACACCAACAACATTAAGCTGAGCTAAGGATGGCCTTTGCCTGATACAAAACCTTAGTCCCACACAGATCAGTGGTGAAGGTTAACAGCCTTGGTTGATTTCAAGCTTGGAGAGATTCTTAGTGAGAAGCAAACAGTAAAATGATCCAGTTTTGCAGTTGTAAAATGCAGTTAATACCTGCCCGAGGAAAATGTTACACAGCTGACTTTAGATTTGTGCAACATCTGGGGTATTTTTTTAATAGAGCACTACCAACGTTGCACAGATATCTGAAACTGAAAGCATAAGTCCAGGTAAGTGGGATGCGAACTAGTCTCAATGGCATCATTGTCTCAAAACTTGGAAAAAGAACTTAACACCATACACCGAACATAAACATATCTTACATAAAATATCAGAGTGAACTCCTATGACTCAACGCTGTCATTTGTACCAGTAGCAGCACTGAAGAACACAATCACTGTATTCATATTTTCCAAATACCAAAAGCTAAATCTTGTGATGCCAATATGACTGCAATCATAGTTAAAAAGACAAATTGAACAATAGTTAAAGCATTTATTTTTCTGATGGGCAAGAAGCTGTTACACAACTGAAAGAAGGCAGAAGCAGTGCAGTATCAGTGACCAGCCCCGAAAGAGAGCATGGTCTCCAAATAAGAATGTGCCACCATCAACACAAATGGCGCATTTCAACCAGCCGGGGCTTCGCCTGCCTAATCTCTTCTTTTAAAAGATTAATTCTTTTTGAACCTGAAAACAGTAGACACACAGAAATAAAAGTCCCCAACAGTGTTCAGGAGAGCCCCTACCTTCAGGATCTGCATGACAGTACAGCGCCGAAGGATGTATTCAAACTACCGCTATCCTCTGTTGCTCTTGAATACAGTAAGAGGGATCAAAGTGAGCAGAGAGGTAGGGCATAACAGCACGCTTTTTCCACTGCTCTAAGTAATTCCAAAAGATTTTGCCACCTTTCCTAAAACAGAAATATAATTTAATAGAAGGCTTTAGCTCAAACTGCCTGTTGGTAACTTACTTGTTCAACTGTCACTGTCTTTAAAAAAAAAATTTCTATGCATGCCATTTTTCCTTCTTAATTCCAGCCATTTTATTTTTATTTCATTACTTAATTTTGCATTCTTAGTCTGTTGGACTTTTATTGGAATTAGAAGCAAACCAACCTGGCTAAGATATTTATTTAGAAATTTCACTTTAGAATGTCTCTAGATTATATAAATGCAGCTCCTGTAAGAATATGTATTTAAATGTCTATTTTCCTCATCGCTGCTTCACCTTCACAGAATCTGCCTGCCCATGAAGGGGTCCTACTTATGTAACACTGATTCTTCATCAAGTCCTCTAAATTACTCAAGATGGAGGAGGTTCATTCAAAATTATCTTTAACCCTCTTATAAAAGATTTTCAGCGAAACAAAGCACGCATCAGTACAGTGATGCAGAATAACTGTTCTCCCCACAGAACTTGCACATTAGGTTTGCAACAGCACACACACAAATAGCCCATGGGGCTCATCTAGTCTGATGCGATGCTAAAATTTGCTAAAATTCTGCACCAAGAGAAGTGTTACATTCTGTTCAGGAGGTGCATGAAACTGTTCCCTACACACTCAGAATTACAGCAGTAAGTAACACTTGAGTTAAAACTTCCCCTAAATACATGAAAAACTCCCACATAATTGCTCTTCCAATAGATCCCTCACTACAACAATGACACTGAGGTGCTGGAGTTTGTCCAGAGACAGGCAACAAAGCTGGTAAAGGGTCTGGAGAACAAGTCTTATGAGGAGTGGCTGAGAGAACTGTGGTTGTTTAGCCTAGAGAAGAAGAGGCTGAGGGGAGACCTTATCACTGTCTACAGCTACCTGAAAGGAGGTTGTAGCAAGGTGGGTGTTGGTCTCTTCTCGCAAGTGACAGATGATAGGATGGGAGGTAATGGCCTCAGGTTGCACTGGGGGAGGTTCAGATTAGACATCAGGAAAAATTTCTTCACCAAAATGGTATTCAGGCACTGGCAGAGGCTGCCCAGGGAGGTGGTTGAATAACCATCCCTGGAGGTATTCAAAAGACATGTAGATGAAGCGCTCAGGGATATGATTTAGTAGTGGACAGGTATGATCAGACTCGATGATCTCAAGGTCTTTTCTGACCAAGTGATTCTATGACCAACGAGAACTTAGTTATCAAGCAGTCACTGAGTTGCCAAGACAGCACACCTACCTACATGACATTCAAATTCCCTCCGCAACAAAAACGTTACAGTAAATAAGAACCTTACCTTTTTTTTTAAATCTGACTTAACTTTAAAAGAATTAAGACATATCTAACCCAACACACTTCTCTTGATGTATCTTCTTCTGCTACGGTTTTTGGGTCAGTCACTCCAGCTACACCCAGTTAACAATTCTGGAATATACTTACAGAGTTATACACATACACACACACACACACACGCACACATCCACACCCACCCCACCCCAGAAAGCACAATTTTGAAAGGTATTTTGGTATATGGACACACAGAGTGAAAATCCTCAAAATCTTAATTTTTTTTCAGAATACAAATTCTTTACTTGAAACCGTGGTTTTAATATTTTGCTTTTATATAACAGGTGCTTTTCTTTCATTGTAAGCAACACCATCACAAAGATAGCACTGACTGCTTACTGAAAACAGCTGTATAAATTAGACATGGCATATGCAGAACAACAGAGAGAAAAATAGGTGTTTACCACTGCTTTCAGATTTCTAAATATGTGGAGGAAATGGTATTTCCTACAGGGAAAAAAATCAGTGGATTAGAAATGCATATTCTCTCGGGATGGCTCAGCCTTTGGCCTCCTAATGAATTGATAAGTGTAAAAACCCATATTATAATGTTTCCCAAAGTCACCAGCACAAGAAATTTCTCCCTTTCCCCTATGCAAATTAACTTATTGATTTAACTATACAGAACGATGTGCAAAAGGAAAGGTTAAGATTTCATGCAGCATGTGACCCAGATAGCTAGAGCATAATACAGACAGATGTATGTCAGTTTTTCCTCTGTTGTTGTCCCTTCCATATTTAAAAATGTTTCTAATTGTGGAATAAATAAACTTTTAACATTCAGTCCTGTTTAAATCTTTAAAACAAAGTTTAGACATCTCTTCAATCAAGTTTTAAAAAACACATTTAGTCTTAAAGAGCATCTGTCACAAAGAGATCCCAAAATATTTCTCAAGAAAAACTCCCACGATGTCCTCTTGCAGGGCTCAGAGCTGACACGGGCAAAGGAAGATGTTAGCCCATAAGCATTGTTTCAAAAGCATAAAGAGAAGGCATGAAAAGAACCTCTTTAAAATCCCACAAAAGCAATCCATTCCTATTAGGCTGAATACCAATTAATATCCTGAATCATGAAATAAATCAGTATTAATAGATAAGAAGAGACAGAGAACTTTTTTCTTCTCTTCAGAACAAAGCCTATTCCTTCCAAAGGGCTTCACAAATAAGGTCCCAAACACCAAAATTCCCATATTAAACTGATTCAAGCAATGAAAAATAAAGATATTGTGAGGACCTCCTCTATCCCTATAAATAGTTTAAATCTTCAAAAACAAGCAGTGAAAAGAAACTTGCCAGCTAGGACAGACAGATTTCAGACAAACAAGTAATTCTAATCATATAAAAAATAGAAAACACAGAATAATTGAATGGAAAGGGGTAGGAAGTAGCAGATGACCTAAGTTTCTAGGAAAACACAGGAAGGAAGAGGTTTACAAGGCAATGATGCACATTAACAGCTTTTCAGACAAAAAGGCAGAAAGAGATCTTAAAAGAAACAAATAAAATGTCTTCTGGAAATTGTGCAAGTTCCACCAATTGTTGTGGGCCAATACAGACAAAGCCTGCATATATGGAAGAGGGAAAAAAATTAGTATATTTTAATCAAACTAGAGGAATAAGATAAAAGTTAACACACCATTTTTTAAACACTGACAATGGGCCAAAACAAAGTAGTACACAACAAAGACTGTGGAAACACGAGAAACATATTTTCATACCTACATATGAAAAATTAATTACTAATGTTTCAGATAAAATCGTGCATATAGATAATTTTTATGAAACACTGATGTTTGTGCTTACTCAACTCCCAGACCTAAGAGCGATCTTAAAACACAGTTAATAAAATCAATTTGTTTCCCTTATAATAAACTTTGTATCAATTATCAGTATTACAGTTAATTTTCTCTCTGTGCTTTTGCAATAATGTGACAACCTTCTCCTTCAAACCTTCAGCCTATGCTAGTGCCTTGTTGAGGACAGATTACCAGTGCAACTGGACTGGGGAAATGTTGAGGTGCCAGTTCATATCTAAGGACCTAGGGAGCAGGTCTGTAGGGATTTGGTCACACTAATAAAAGCAGCAAAATCCTGTGCAATGAAGACGCTCCAGGTCCCACACAAACCACAGCTCCACCAGTTACCTTAGTCCTAGCTGAAGCTACTCTAACCACCATTTCCCTTGATCACACTCCAAAACAAGGTGAGGAGATCCACTGTCATCTACCCAAGAGTCAAGTAGAACTAAAGTAAAACTCCTACAAAAACCCAAAGCAAGCTCTCTCAGGTACTGGGCACCACTTGCCCCAAGGCAAGGCAATAGCCAAGCTTCATCTTGGTCATAAAAATCTTCTCACCCAGCAATTTAAATTCTCACCAGTCTCACATCTTGGAGTGCAAAGAGTCGTGGTCACATAAAACCAGCTGCAAGACAACACAGCAGTGACCACAGCCTCCAGGACAGAGAAAGACAAGAAATGCTTAGGTCGGCAGACTACAGAGAGGATTCTGACAGGCACGGAAAGTGGCTGTGAGCACCTCTGACCTGCAGCCATGCACTCCCCTTTTGATGATGATGTTAATGGGACTCTGCACAGATAACAGGACCTGAGCTTTCTTGCCCCTAAATTTTCCACCACTTCTTCTGAATGGGTAGTTACTGCAGTGACACACATATTCAACAAGTAACATTTATGTAAATACTAAGGGATCTTCATTTTATAATAGCTGATTTTTTAAATGAAAAGCATTAATCATATTTCATTTTAACCTGCTTTAAAAAAAGCACTAGAATAATTTTCTAGAACTGTTAAATTATTTCAGCAAGAATGGAATGAGTTTAAGATTACTTATTGTAAAAATAGTTTTTTTGACGGGAGTGTCACCCACAACATGCAATAATTCTTTAACCAGAAGAATCCTATCACTTTTTAAATACTGAGATTGTTGCCGTAGCTTTGGTTATACTAAAAATATATGAAAATATTTATTATCTGGTTTGTCTTTGGATATTTCACTGGGTATTATTTTATTGCTGTGTTTTAGAACTCAAAGTTAACATTTTTTCTAGGCTTCATCTTGTTATACCTAAATATAGTAGGGTATAACAGAGCTGAAGAAAAAGCCACACTTCCAATAAGGAATATTTTCTAATTTTTTCCTGAAAACACCAGGTGAAAAAGGTGGTACAAAAAGTTTACATAAGGCTAAGACCATTAAATATGTAAAGTTAATAATACAGGAAGAGATATTTTGAAATTAAACTGATCCCTGGTCACTGAATAAGAAAAAATGTCAGAACTAAACTACTGGAATTTACTTGTTTCTTTCATTTTCAAGCAAAATTGTGAAGCTAGAAGTTAACCCCATTTATCTAGAAAGTTACCCACTCCCGAAATTGAAGTGGAACATTCAGACATTATACAAAAAAAAAAGTGACATAATGTGAAAAAAAGGATACAAAACCCTACAAAGATTATCCTCAAACTGCATCTAAAACCAAGACTCTCACCACTTTTTGCCATCTTTCCCAACATTCACTATATTGAAATAGAACAACTGGAGAACTAGATGGGATGGAAGGATAGGGAACCTACCCTGTAGGAAATACTAGGCTATCAAAGTCACAGACTAAAACCCACTTTCACAATTACATGTTGTTCTACTGCACATCTATCCCTCAAATTTGGCACCTCTGAAGAAAAACAGCTTCAATTTCTCTGGAAATCTGTAAAAGAGATAAAGGCTCTAAATTAAAATGGTCTCTAAAGGGGGCGGGGAAAGCCAAGAACAGGTAACAGGATTTTCCAAGCTTTATGCTTCATTATAGGTTATGTCGGGTCAAACAGAAGATGTTCGCTGCTTCTGGAAGTCAGAAAAGGTAGCCCATTTCTAACATTTCCCACCACTAGCTGCTGAAAGTTGCCTCACAGTTAACATCATCATTTAAGGTGCACTGCACACTCATCAGCCATCTCTAACACTCCGTACTCATCCTTGCTAATTTCCAATTTGGCTTCACACAGAAACCAAGAGTTTCGAAATACATTTTCAGATACCTAGAGGCCCATCTCATACGTCATCCAAAGAATGTGCTTTTCTTCCAGGACTTGGGTTAAAAGAAACACATTATTTTCCACTCCATCTTAGATTTTCAGTCAAGAGATTTGAAGAAAAACAATGTTTCAGTGACTTAGGAAGAGAGATATTAGTAAAAGCTCCTCAGCATTGAGCTCAACCCTTATTTTCAAAGGCAACAAAATTTAATAGTTAGACCAGCTGAAAACAAGCATTTGACCAGCTGTGAATTTACATAATCCATCTACAGGAGCTTTATAGTTTCAATGAAGAGGTGCTCAGGATGTTTTCTTCATCAAATGAATCCTATGCCAAGACTTCCAAAATTCTCTTGTGACTGCACTGTAACATCATCAGGGAATCAAAGAAAGCAGAAAAATGTATAAATGAGTGTTTTCAAAGTATGAAAGGTGGACAGTATTTCACAAGATTCAACAGCGAACGTATAACTGAGGAGCACTGGTACCACTACGAGGACATCCAACTTCCCCGTTTGTTCTTCCCTTGATCGTGTATCACCAGTTGATTATCAGGCCTGCTCTACCCAATTAACACTTCTGTTAGTCGATGCAGCAGTTTACCTTAGCTACAATGCTTCTGCATATGGAAAGAAATAATTATACATTCAGTGAAGCTAATGCTTCTCTAATAATAAACTAAAAAAAAAAATTATGTTTTCTGTTTTTTTTCCACAAAGTTCTGTACAGAAAGTGATACTGCCTACGGTAAATAACTGTTCTGCATATGCACAGCACTCATACGCCACAATACCTCACACTGCAACAGCGGAATTGAGCTCCACTAAAAGAAGTTTTCCTTCTGTATTTAACATTCCTCTGAAATACATGTTCAGCCTCAAATGACAGCAGCTGTGCCCGTTACCAATGCTTTCCCCCCACACACACTCATACACATAAGAGCCAACTACAAAATTCCTGTTTCGAAATGCTCTGTCAAAAGGATCTTTGTTGCTATAATCACCACACTGGCAGAATGGCAAACACAAGAAAGAGAATACATACTATTGAAAAGAAAACCATTCTAAAAACAGGAAAAGTGTAATCCCTTAAAATAGTACAGAGCGGTACATCCCCTAAACACATGAGCTTGGAGAAGCACAGCCTGATGTTCCTACACATTTTCATTGGAATTTTCACAAGAATGAAGCATAATTAATTCTGTTCTGCCCAGGAGCTAGTAAGTTTACATTGTGCCTCTAAAAGTGCTGTGCAGCCTCCCATCCTCTTTAACGTACACAATCAACTCGATAAATGCTTTTTGAAAAAAATCACCTCCAAAATGACATTTGTTTTAGAGCAACTGCTATAAATTGAAGTACACGACAAGAAAAGCAGCACACACAAATTCTAATATTCCTAACAGTTGTATCAACTTCTGGATGATGAGTTTAAAGCTCACTCTTCCTCTCCACACCCTGCCTTTGTCTCTAGCATCTCGTTATGCAGGAGCCGGTCTCATTTCCCTGTTTCCGTAGGCAGTTGTTTAAAAGATAGGAGGGAGTAAACATGCAAACACAAAAAACCTCAAACAAAGAAAAATCCCAGGCACCGACAGAGACCCCAGGTCAGGGTAGGTTCCCGAGCAATTTTTTAATAAAGCTTTGTTCCAGTTGATGGAATCTCTCTGATTACAAAGTGTCCTCAAACCCAGAGAGCCACACACCACAACCCAAATTAGACCATCTAGCCAAATATATCCATGAAAAAATGATTTACAAGCACAACTGAGGCCACACCCTGAGCAAGCAGCAGAACTCGCGTTACAACAGAAGTCACCGGTAATAAGCACATTATATGAAAACTCTATCCAATTCCTGTTTTACTTGATTATAAACATCATCCCACCGTGCGCTACCATAAATGGCTTGCAGCAGCATAGATAAAGCAGTCACCACGTTATATTAGTACCAGTTTTCCCCGGTAAGTCCATGTTAACACTTTCCTCTATTTATTTGCGATCTCACTATGCCACTTAGTAATACAGTCTTGACCTATTTTCCAGATGCTTAATTAATCTCTTTGCTGGCTGCCACACTTACTAGACAGTTACTGTGTGAATTCTAAACTTAGCTTATAGAAACCTTTAGAAAATTAATTCTGTTATGGAATTATTGTGATGTCTGAAAGTAAGTCCTCAGAGCCGAGCCAAGCTTTTCTACTTTGAGTGAAATCAATCGGCACATAAAATGTTTGCAAATGATGTAATGGGATGTAATACTGGAGGGGGGTATAATCACAGAAATATGCATTGTTATCAATGACCGCAGCTTTGCTTAATGCAATTGTCTCATGTTAATAGCATGTTTCCCACGATTTTAAGATATTAAAGTAACTGAAATAAACAAAGGTTACAGGCAAGCAGAAAGATGCAAAAACATCAGCGCACCACATAATTTCTGGCAAGGCAAGGCTAGGAGTCTCAAAACAACCCACCAAGTTAACAAAAAAAGGAAACCCGCGCAGCTTTTGGCACTGGCATTTTCAGTCAGACGCAACAGTTGGTAACAAAAGTATAGCCTCAAACGAAAAATATTTCTATATATGTAAGCACACAGCACGGACGATTGAGAGCTTAAAGGCAATAAAATAACAAAAAAAAAAGAAGAAAGAAAGAGAAACCACTATTTCCTACCGTGTTAAACACGCAAACGCATCTGACACTTTCATAACCGATACCGCCACGGATCGAGAACCCGAACAAGCCCGACACGACCCCTGCTGCAATCATCTGTGTTTACAGAGCGAGTTCTTGGGAACCGACCAGAGCTGAAAGCGTCAGCTTCCTTTTCCAGTTGTTTTTATATATCCCGGCCCCTCCGCGCCATTTGCTCCCCCCGCCCCCCGCACGGAGCGGGTCCCAACGGGGGCCACCAGGAGCCGCCGCCGCCCGCGAAGCGCCCCGAATCGCGGCCCGAGCACCCTACAAGGAGCAGGCAGCTGCGCCGGGGAGGTGGCCCCGCGGCCGGTAACGGGCGAAGCAGGCGGCCACGCCCGGCACCCGCGGCGAGGTTGGCTCTTCCCCGACAGGGAAACTTCGGGGCAGGCGGTGGAAAGGGGGAACGGCACTGCGGGGCCGCGCGGGGCAGCGGGGCGAGGTCCGCCACGGAGCCCCCGCGGGCAAGGCAGTGCCACTCGGCGGGGCCGGCCCCATTCCGCTCGCGGCCGCTCACCTTCACGGGTCGGGCCGCGCTGGAGCCGCCGCGGGCATGTCCGGGGGAAGCGCCGCTCCGGCGGGCTCAGCCCCTCAGCCCCGCCGCTCCCGCCGCTGCCATCTTGTCCTGACGGCTGGGAGGGAAGAGCCCCAGCTCAGCCCGCTCGGCAGCCCGGGCCTCCGCCTCATCTTCCCGGGGAGGGACCCAGCCCGCCCCCGGCCGCCGCCTCCTCCGCCTCCGCCCGCCTCCGCCGCTGCCCTGCCCGCCGGCCTAGCGGCACCCGCCGCCGCCCATCGCGCCGGAGCGGTGGGACGAGGGCGCGCCGAGCGCTGACGAGGGGCCGCGCCGCACCGAGGCCCCGCTCCGGAGCGCCCCAGTCCCGCTCCTGGGCTGCGGGGCCCAGCCTGGGTGGTCTCTCCCGCCGCCGGCCCGCTCGGTCGCGCGGCACAGCCCCGCGCGGCGTCTCCGCGGCAGCGCCCCCGCCCGGCCCCGTCGCAGCCCAGAGCCGCCCCGCGCCGCCGCCCTGGCACTGCCAGCGCTCCCGCCGCCCTCGCCCCTACGAGCAGCGCTCCTCCTGCCCCGTGCCACTGAGAAGGAGAGGCGGGTGCGTGGCCACCAGCTCCCCCGGCATCTCCTCTGCGCCCCCACTGAGCGTCCCCTCGGGGAGCCGGGTGAGGACAACTTGAGATGCTCCCGCCGCTAAGTCTCCCCTACCCGCCCGGGCAGTCACTACCTGGAGGAAGGCAGCCTCATGGTTTCTGAGAGCTCCGCGAGGAGCAAAGCCCCCAACAGTCCTCCAGTGACCGCAGTCCTAGTCATCGGACACCAAATGGCCAGCTCTTCCCCATCCCGAGAGCTGCCAACTCCCATAACATTCACACGTACGTAAGATGCACGATGAGGAAACTGGCATCCAGGAGGAGACCTGATTCTCAGGATCTGCAGCTTCGGAGATGACAAAGTGAGAATGATCACATGAACTCCGAATGAGTGTTCTTGCCTTAGAAGACTCCCCTACCCAGCCCTGAAAAAGAAGTGCCAGACTGCCATCGTTCTCTGAGTAGTCCCTGCCACATTAGTCAGGTGCCATCAAACACACTACTTGCTGTAGAAGTAACAGCACGGAGCAAACATAATGACCATTTTGTGCCCCACGTTACAGTTCAGCATTTTGCATTGCTCAACTCTTGACCAAATAACAGGGTACACCCTCAGTAACAATATGCCCTTAATGCTATACATCACTTACACGTTAGTGGTTGGTGGTAGGACTGGTCAACTTCTGCAAACAGTATTCTTGACCCAAAATAGCATTCAGCTAATGTGGGGTGAAAAAGGAATTACTGTTTGCCTATAACGTAGTAAGCCCCAAGATAAATCCTTCAGCTACAAGTGGACATGACACATTTCTCCATCTCTTGCTAAAAAAAATCAATTTCTTTATTTACTTGCACAACTACTTGTAACCTATTTTTTTCTCAGTGCTTTCAACATGATTGTTTGATTTTAACCTTTATTTAGGTCCAATCCTTGTAATAAAGGCTGGATGCTAAGTTGGAATTTTAATTAATTAATTGGAGAGGACAGTTATCGTATGGAATTACTAAAATCTAACATTGGAGTTACTACTGTACCACCGCCAATACTCACTCTTGTAAGTAATGAGACATACAATTTAGGGGTGGGGAAAATAGGAGGGGTTAGTAAATCATAGCTCTCGAGAGCTACCCATCACATCTTCTGCTTACTAATTTTATAAATATTAATCAAGCTTCTCTCCACACATTTCCTAAAAAATAATGTATTCAGATACACATTTTATTAATATATAATCTATTACTTAAAAATTTAAATGTTGATAAACATTCTTGTTGATTACTTAGCCATACAAACTCTAAAATTACTTAACAAAATAAAGCATTAAGAATACGCTGATTCAATCTGTGAGTGTATTTCATCCGCAAACACAAACTGGCACACACGCCATCTCAAATTAAACATTTGTGGTCTACTGAAAAAGAAAAATCCTCCTTCTCAGCTACTAACTAGTCTCGACATTTTTTTTCACAGCTGTTTTTAAGGAACTATTTCTAGCAACTTTCTTATTTTTTACCATGCAACTTCTTACAGTTTGACAACCAAAATGATACAAATACGGTTGTAAACCTGAGTGACCCTCTAAAAACAGACAAAATTATGAATCCAGTGATACATTTGCACATTTTTCATTAAGTTTCAGAAACAGATTTTTCATTTAGGTTTAAAAAAGAGGGGAGTGATTTGGGGTGATTAACCTCACCCATTATACTGCTCTCTCTCCGGAGTTTTGAGTTGGTTGTGTTTGCTAAATAACAGAACCTCTCAAATCATCCCACCATTGTCAGTTGTGCCCTCATGTTCCAGTTTTTGCTAATTAGATCAAGGTAGATGTCCACTCAGCCTGCAACAGGAGTATCATCAGCGTGTAATCAAACTCCCAAATCTCTTTGAAACTCCTTCAGTTGATTTTGTTGCGTGCAGCCATCTATCTGAAGAGCCATTATTTGCCCATACTTGGGAGCTGTTTTGATTAAAGGCTTCTTTGTGTTCAGTGCAAATTTCATCACACTTAGGACTAACAGGCCCAACAGCATGAAAGGCCTGGCCAGTGCCATTGCAAGCTGAAGTGAGGAATCTCCTCCTTCAGTCAACTACTCCTAAGACTTAATTTGACCACAGAAGAGTTTTTAACCACCCACGACATGTGGTACTACATAAGATGTATCAGCGAGTTTTGAACACCCTGATGAACATTTCTATCAGAGGTTAAATATGACTGTGCCTGAGAAGCCCCCACATGATGTATTTGTCATAAAAAAAAAAAACAGTAAACGCTTTCTTGTCCTAATTTTCTCTTGGCAAGTACATTTGTGCTGGGAGGTAACTGAGGGGTTAATACAGAAACTCCTGTTACACCTGTAGGTAAAGTGGACTACTGATACCATATGGAGGGGAGTGTTCTGTTTCAAGGTACTGGAGGCCCATGTCATTTAGATTCATTTATAAACTCCGGCATTGAAACACACACCTCCATAGACTCTTTGTTCCTCTGTGTTTCTATACAGTTAGGTGTGAGTGCTCAGATTGGAAAGAAGAAACAGAAGCTACAGAAGATATTTCCAATAGTTGTAATCTATTATGCAGCAAAAAGAGATGATCTGAGGACAAAAGCAGGGTAGAAGCTTTTGGCAGCCCACCTACCAATGATATTTTATACTACTATTTTATCAAAATCCCAAGTGCAGATACAGACAGAAAATGCTTTGGCTAGAACAATTTGTTTTAGTCATCAAACTGCTATAAGCTAAACCATCAAAATACTCTTCACAGTTACTATGAGCTGGTTTATATCAGCTGGAATTCTTAACTCTTGAACAAACTTGAGTCCTGAACAAGGCTGAACAAGAGCTGCCCAGAGGAGGAAAAATACACAGATAAGGATAGTAGAAGGCAAAACCATAGGGCTGTAATTCCATCCACCAGGCCCTTCACTCAGCCACTAATCACACAGGGTTGCAATTGCATGAAACAGCAAGTTCATCGCAGTGAAAAGGGACAGAACTGGTCTCTTACAATTTTCTTGATCTGCTCTCCACACACCCAGTTAAATTCTCCCACTGTTAACACTCCACTGGAGCTGGCATTGAACCTCCCATTTAGCAGATTCAACTCGTCCCACAAAAAAAGGGCTTTCTCGGGTCAGTTACGGCTCAGGACAACACCCAATGAACGTTAGAGCTAACACAAAGAGGAAGGTACAGTTTTTCCTGGTCAGCTAGTAGGCAGAGCTGTGCAGACTTTAGTTTAGTTTTCTGGGAAGAAATATGAAATGCAAACAAATCAGAAATGTGCTGGTTGGCAACGTGTTGTTGTGACCACTGAAGGTATCTAGGCTGTAGTTACTTAACCTGAAGAGTATGAGCAGCAAGTACAAATCAACACAAGGAAGGTGAAACAAGGGAAGGTTCCACTTCAATGCATTTTTTTTTTAAACTTTCAGGCCATAGTCTTTAATCTTCGCAACAGCCTTTCCTGTTTCTCCTAGGAGTTAAGCAGGGAAATAATTTATGGTCAGATTTCAAACTATAGTATTACTTTACTGTTTTTCACACTGGCTGAAATATTTCATATTTAAAATACCTTTTCCTCCTAAAACAGAAATAAACAAGACAAATTTAACTATTTTTCCATCCTCACAATTCCTTATCTAAAGCATTTTTTAAATTATATAACTGTCACTGAGGTATGACTTGTATTATGAGAAACAAGATTCAATGGGATACATTTGGATTAAGAACTTTTCAAGATCCAAATTCCAGCTGAAACCTGTAAAGGGATCAGAGTTAAACTGATAGAAAGCACTTTTCTAAAACATAAAATTTTAAATTTAAGCTTTCCTCTGATTACCATCATATTCAGATGAACGTAGTTCAAAGTTCCCCAGATCCGCTCCCCACAGATCTGTTTGCTAGACTTATCCAAAATCCAGTCTTCTGTTGCTAGGTGTAAATGGAAAATGACTTTCAAATTCAAAGCAAATATACACTTTGTTCTTTTTGCAGCAACTGGAAGGTCAGTTGAGAAACACTGTATTTCCTCCTCCAGAAAAAAAAAATCACAAGGGTTTCTGTATGCAGCTTACAATATTTAAGTTGGTTGCAAAAATAACCAGGGATATTCAAAAACAAATTTCAGCTTTAATTTCCACTTATTTGCATCAAAACACTACTGTCTTTACCAAAAAAGCTTTAAAATAATTAGATTTTTTTTAATTGAATTGTTCTTTTAAGTGCCACAGTTCTTCAAACAACCAACTGGGACAACTATATTTTAAAAAAAAAGGCACACTTGCCAACAGATTATTTTCTTCAGGGATTCTGTGAAATGTTTCTTTCTCTGCCTGTGCTCATATTACACCAATAGGTGTAGATTTGACAGATACTTCATCACTGTGTCTTAAACTATGCCAAGTTCTTGGTTGTTTTTACAAGGACCGTAAAGAGTTAGAGTAATGCAATATTCTAAAGGACAGTTTAAACATCTTTACTGGATCATGTAAATGATAATGTATCATGATATTGTATATTTCAGTCTACATTTTCATTTTCAGTCTGGTTTTCCTCTATGTCAGAGCCACAGATGTAGACAATTCCTTATGTACACACCTTACAAGATCCACAAGGAAAGGATATATCTTCATGACGTGTATCATGATAATGAAAAATTGTAATTTGGCATAGTAGATTTTCTGCAAAAGGCTTTCTAATCAGCTATTTTCATGGAGTTATTAGTCTTTGTGGTGTCTGAGTGTCTTTCACGTAAGTATATTTACTATTCATGCTTTTCTCTCTGCAGCAGGGAAGTAATTTGAAGTGATTGTTAGAATTAACAAATGTTAAATGCGTACAGAAATCTAGTATATTTCTTTTTTTTGAGGCACTTTACAAGGACAAATATAATATGATACAGTATCAGAATACTACACAACAAAACTGAGGATCTTAAGAAAGAGAAAATCCAAGTGCATAAATGAATATTAAGAATTATAACACAGAATCACACAGATGGATTTTTTCAAAAAGAAAATGCAGCTTTAACATTGCTAGAATTAAAAGCCAAGTAGTTAAAATAATCCATTACCAAATTAATGATATAAAAACATTGGGAAAAAGTATATTTACTTAACATAAAAAGTTAAAATGACACTGAAGCACTTTTTCTGTAGAGGAGAAAAACTACTTTTTAAAATAAAAAAAAGAAACTAAAATTCTGATTATGACATAGTGCTAATTTGTAAACTCTTTAATAGAAAATATGGTACTTTTTACTGTTTTTAAATGAACATCATTTCTGCACCCCACACTGGAGAATGTTCATAAGGTACCACCCACTAATATTACCAACCACTTCATTTTTGCAGTTGAGCAATCACTTCTTTTCTTAGGGACTGATACATTGCAAGATCAAGGGTTGCAGACAGATGAACACCACAAATGTTCCAGCTGACCTCACTTTCCAAAATGCATCATTCCTACAAATAAACGTCACTAAACAAAAGCGGGCAGTCAAATTACAGAATTAAAACATAATCCTGCGTTACTCAAGTGAGCAGTTGCTTATTAGCAGGTCTACTGACTCCAGGAAAGCTATTTACTTGAATAAAACTTTCTAGAGTTGTGCTTTTGGGACATATTCCAAAGCCTTTTAAGGTAAATAGTTGGATTAACAGACTCCTAATTCAGGCTGATGTTTTATCGCGGCAAAAAGAAGTTGTTTTATCTTAATGGAGAAGACATCGCTCTCTCCCACAAACCACAGCAGACAGGAGCGAAGCTCAGTTTAGCTCTGACAGGCACTGAATCACATCCAAGCCTACTTTACAATTAAATGGAAGAAGACCTTTTTACCCGGGACCCTCCAACCTCACCGTGAAAGCACTTGCAGATTGAGCCATGGCTTTGCTATCAAATGAAACAAAACCCCCCTATTGCTGCACTGGTTTAAGGTCCTGTTACTAATCTGTCTGCGGCACAAATCCTTCCTCAGAAGCAGTTTTACCCGAGTTAATTTGCACACAGCCTGCAAATGTTCACCTACATCCCCCTTAATAGTTTAATACATCAGGAACTTATCCATATGTTTTCCTACTTCTTAAAAGCAGATATCTTAAAGTCTTCCTTATTTCCCCTCCATGAGACATCAATAATGAAACACCAGTTAAAAATATCTTCTAAATATTTAAATTACCACATTAGAGACTCTCCTCCTGGAATGAATAACAGAAAAAGGCACATTTTAATTACGAGTCATGAAACCAGATCAAACCATTATAAAGAAAAAAACATTTCCTTCCTTAGTAAAGAACATATTTTCCTATAAATGTGTTTATTCTAACATGCAAATACTCTAATGAATTTTTCCCAATGTTCAAAAACTAACTTGTGCTCATTTTTTCTTATTTTCCTGTTCCAAACCAGTAACAGACCAAATCTATTCCAAAAGAAAACGTGATGCTCAGCAGTAGTTTAATGAACTGTTTTGACCGAGTGAAATAAACCATGTCCACTCCTAGTAATGAGACACTTGGCAGAAAGTATCACATCACAAGAACAATAGCAGCAGACCGTCATCACGGTCTACAAAATACCGTAACCTCTGAGCAATCTCTCTTCAAACAATGGAGGGGGAGATAAGATAACATTGCTCCTTAGCTGACTGCATGTGCAGTTGTTAGTGGCGGGGCTTTAGCCTGTAACGTTTGAAATTTATAAGCATTTTAATCACAGGAAAAGTTTTAAAATATTTTGATTCGCCTTTTTTTTAACATAGTGATTTTAGTAAGACTTCAAGCTCATGTTGTTCTCTGATTTGGATTACAGAGACTTGATTAAACAACAAATGTGTGACGTGCACTAAAATATCATCACAGCATCAGATTTTGAAGGTGACACGTCTACCTACGTAACACATTTGTGGTGAAGGCAGACAGGAAAGCAATTTGTTTTTCTGGCTTTATCATCTTTTGATATAATTACCACTTGTTGTTTATGGAACAGAGAGTACGACCCTACACCTTTATGATCTGGTGTTTAAAAGAAGAGCAGAAGTGGAAAGGAAAATGGCAAATTTGTATGTATAAATAAAAACATGGTCATAGATATCATGTTATGTTCAACACTACACTGAACCATGATGATACAACAGGTGAAAAAATGAAGGGACAGAGACTAAAAATCCTCAAATGTTACTGCTACACCAGGAAGATGGAGTCTTGCTATATCCTGATGGTATTTTACTGAATGTATATGTGCAAAAGCTTTAACATTATCCTCAGGGTTTTGCAACAACAATGAAATGATCTTGTAGCTTCTTTTGGAGGACATCACGAGTAATGGAAGAATTGCCATCAGGACACAGAGGCATAAGAAAAGGCCCATAGCATCAGTCTCAGATGCTATTTAGAACAGACTGAAGGTGTCAAGAAAACAGAAAATTGGACCTCCTTGTAAAAATAAGTTTATTTTTGTCAACACTGTACTTGTGACTTGGCAAACACAGTTTCTACAGTTCTAATATGTGTACTGAACCACAAGACCATTTTCAGTTTGCTTTTTTTTAAAAAAAGAAACACCATCTCTCCTAGAATAAGGTAATAAACTACACGAGTTACATAAACAGTACATCTGTCAGGGATTAAAGTACTTCCATTCATACATCTTGTGCCTGATTTTAAAAAGGAAAAGGTGTACAGCACAGCTATCCTAGACAAATACAATTTAAGAAGCGTAATTTATCCTTTTCCTGCTTCAATGAAAAAAAGCAACTTTGCAGACTTAATTGTTTTATAAAATAATTTAAAAATAAAAATCTGAGAGTAGCTAGATTTTTTAATTAAAAATATGCTTTGGTAGTCAAATCAATTGAATTTATTATTCAATTTCATAAATATTAAACAATGTATTATAATCCATAGTGCAGGTAGCACATAGAACAACAGCATTCTTATCTTGGATAACAACTTAAAATGTGTTAAAAGTGCATCCTTTGAGGAAATGTATCACCTATCACTCACGTTTCACAAAAGTACCTAAAAGCAGTTCAAGGTCACAGCTAAAATGGCAGTGTTAGGGCAGAGACTGAAATACCCCAAAATAAAGGCATGAAAAAGAGCAACAAAAAAAAGCTCCAGTTAATCAACAGGTATGGACTTTTGAATCAACCTTTCTATATAGTAAAAACAACACTACTTAATTTATTGCACATATTTTAAGGTATTTATTTTTTAGTGGCAAGTACTTAAGTGTACACACGTATAGTCAGGTTTACATCTGGTTTTATTCATTTGTTTATCATTTATACTTACGCAGAGATTATCAGAAAGGGAAAGGCCACACAGAGGTCTTGGGAAGCAGCAGAAGTGGAGTCGTTACTTGAAGAGAAATCCTGCAGGTTTGCCCAGATGACAGAAGTCCCAGGCGGACAGAAGGTCTGTGGTCGGCATGGTCTCCATGGCAACAGTGGTGGGCATCGCACACAGGGTACCACATCCTTTTGCTCTCCTCTCTATACCTCACAGAGTTTCCTTTTATATCTAGTTTTCCTCTTTGTAGTTTTTAATCACACAATGTAATTATTATTGCCACCAGCACTATTAGCCATTAAATACAATATATTCAGGAACAGGCCGGGGGATCAGCAGCATCAGGGCTTGGCATAAACTTTCTAAAATCTGACTGTAGAAAGGAAGCTAACAGACAGTTATGCACAACACAAGCAATGCTGGCTAAAGGAATTCCTGCTGAAAAGCCATTATGGTCAGTAAAATTATTTCTAGGATGAATATGGCTCCGGATGATTATTGATTACTGAAGAAGAGTCGCACACTGAATATTTTATTATATTTTCTTATGTATACAGCTACTATGATCTCTGTTGGGCTAATAATAAAAGTTCCATTTTCATTCAATACCTCCTGGTGCTTTGTGTGTTATAACTACTACACAAAACTCAATCAAAATCACATAATGTTTAAATTAAATTACTAATTAAAAGGAGTTACTGGAAATACACAGATTATTTGTATTAATTTTAATAGACATACAGACAGTAATATTAGCACAGTATCCCAAATTATGGACCAGAATTTCATGGTCAGGAGTCATCTAAAATATAAAACAAAATGATGGCTTCTGAATTAAGTCTTACAGAGCTCCCTATCTAAGTATCAGACAAGAGACAACGAACGGATTCAGACAGAAAAAGGGGATATACAAGGAAAAAGGAGACAATGTTGGCCAGAGCTACAGGCAGAGTCATACCAGTGCACCAGCTGCTTGCCTGCCTCAGGAGTCCTTACTTCCTGAAGGAAGAAAATTTGCCAGTGCCAGTGTTATTCATTATTGTAGGGTTGCCAACATTTTCCCTCTCATGCAAGACATGAAAACGTGTACACCACGTAAAGCCCAAGAAATAGAATACCAGTCTCTACATCAGTGGCACAGGTGGGATCAAGATTTTACTCTGGTATTTTCCCATTTCTTCAAGTGCTGATTACATACTTATCAACATAACCTCAAAAGCCGGTACTCTGAGAAACTCATTGAGAAAAGTATAAAAAAAGCCCTCAAAGTGGGTTGTTAGTGTGGCTCCATTCATCACTACATGCCATAAAAACATGGAAATTAGTTTTTTAGAGTCTGGTACAGTGGCAGCTTTTTACTTGTGAATTTAAAAGGAGTATAAATATTTTTGTTTTAACACATGAAATGTAACTATCAGTCATCAAACATTCTTTACCATTTAAATGCATTTCTTTAGTGGATGAAAATTCATGTATTACGCTAAAAACTAATAACTACTTCACACCAGGGTATGAGAGGCTCTTTATTAACTTTTTATTAAATAGTTGTATCTATTGCATGTGTGAATGATTGCTTTAGCTGCTTATACAAGGCTTTTAAGTCAGAATAGCATTCTACTCAGATCATACTGAAAAGCACTAGTTTAATTCAATAATTACTTCTTTAACGTTCTGACATTTCAATTCCATGCTCAAAATACTACCTTTAATTAAAAATACAAGAGGAAATTGCCTAGTTATCTAGTTCTTTAACAGTGCACTTCTTAGTGTAAGGCACTTAAAACTAATTAATCACTGTCTGTAGCCCTTGCACTAAGTGGTGCTTAAAAATGAGCTGGTTAACTCACATTTCTTAACTGATTTGCTTTATACACCTAAGGAAAAAAGCTAGCTGTATTTCTGATCAGTGATGGAGTATCTCGAGTGCAGCAACATGGTCATTTATCCTTTTCGCCTTTCATTTCAGTAAGTGTATCTTTCAACAGTGGCCTCAAAAACACCTTCTGGTATAGCAGACTCAATTCTGCCATTTCTAGCATCTGTTGCATTTACATTATTTACAATATTTCACATTGCCTTTTGTATCTTATTATGCTCACTAAGTGACTGCAGAATCAAACTTACTCATTAAAACATCTTTGGCAAAGTTCCTTTCTGAATAATGCTTTTCAGCTTCTTTCCAGAGTACAATTTTTAAATTTGTTTATTAGACAAACAATAATGAAGTTGTGAGGCCACCAAAGTGATTTATTTTTAAGACCTCTTTCTAACCTTTTAATTTAAATCTTAATTTGGAATTAGTTTAACATGAGAGAATGAAACCTATTTTTTTACTCTAACCCTAAGTCAATATTAGCTCAGAGAATTATTTTTTCTGAGCTAGAGAGCATATATTTTTACCATTAAAAGTAATCTGTGGCAGGGAATGGATCCACACAAAACTCACAACTTCCCATTTCCACAAATCACAAGAAGTCCGTTTTTTTTTCCAGACACTTTAAATAGTTTTGTCTCTCTCTGTAGTCCTCTGTATACTGATGTTCCTTAGTTGATGCTAATGGGTACCTAGAAATGACGTAGTTAATCCATCCCCTAAAAGGTTTGTTTTAGACATCTGTAGCAAGCTCCTTCTATCTAAGACACATCAAGGTAGCCCCCCAGGAGTGAATGAGCTGAACTATTTAGGAAAAAAGAACATGTTTTAAACACCACAGTTTGATTACATTGCAACACGTTGTCATTGTTTATTACAAATATTTACAAAATGAGTATACTCTTACGAATCCTTCCTATTCAGTTGAATCAGTCTTCCTTAGTAGGAAACTAGATTTAATCAGTAGTTCCCAGAAAAGAATGGTAAATACTGCAAAACTTGCTGAACCTAATCTAGGTGTTAATCAAAAAAAAAGCTCTCCTAATATTTTATTCTGTAAGAGAACCTCACAAATATAATCTCATTCCTGGCATTGGGAATGTGCAAGTGTTGCAAATTGTGTGATTTGGTTTATGGTTTGGAGGTTTTTTTTAAAAAGGGCCCAAAAAAATGTTCTTCCCTCTTCCATTGACCGTCACTTGACTATTACTAAAGCTCTTGAAAGGAGTTTGCTCCATGAGGCCAATGGGTACATCTCATCCCGCAGCAGGGAGTGCTGACTGACAATGCCTCAAAAGTCGGTTTCTGACCAAGCAGTAGCTCAAGAAAAATCGTGATTGCTGCCAATCATGTATTCATTTATACACTGTTCAGTTACCTGAAATGCTTCACAGGAGGCTGGGAGTGACACACACCAATAACAGCGGATGTGTGGAGCTGCACCCCACTACGCTCTAGAACACGGACAGAAAGGGAAAATATACTCTGGAACTTAAGTTCACCTTTCTCTTCCTAATGTCAAGCTGGTGGGTAGTAATTGTACCATTTTGCCGAAGACTTTTCGATGTTTTCCCAACTGTCCCCTTCAGTCATGGAACAAGTGGCATACAGCGACAGATTTTGCAGTCACCTGCAGAATTTCCTCTCACTGATGTTGTTTCAATGTAGAGTGAAACCACCCATGGATGTGTCCACAGTAAATGAATTGTTGCTTTATGTTCCTGACAGTCCAGCAACATGGCAGGACTGAAAACCAGCCAAGGAATCAAAGAGAAACAAGGTAAAAATCATGCCACTTTTCACCCCATCAGAAAGTGTTATAGTAAATTTACTTTCTATTAAGGGAAATCACAGAGTTCTGTAGTGATCTGTCAGGAAGTACAAAATCAGATGTACCAGCAAAGTTTGGATTTTCTTTGAATGAGAAGATTAATATGATATTAGGAAGAATTTTTTTTCTGTGAGGGTGGTGAGGCATTGGAACACGTTGCCAAGAGAAGTCGAGGATGCCTCATCCCTGGAGGTGTTTAAGGCCAGGCTGAATGAGGTTATGAACAACCTGATCCAGTGGAAGGTGCCCCTCTGCCCATGGTGGAGGGGCTGGAACTGGATGATCTTTAAGATCCCTTCTGACCCAAAGCACTCTCTGGTTCTATGATTCTATGAAATTTAATCACACTTAAGTTCCTGTCCTGTATTAAGAATACACTTCACCTGGGCTGCATGATTATTCTTCCATTTTCAGAGGTCTTCCCATCGTGCAGTCCAAGGTCAAGACTCTTCTCTTTCTCCCAGTGTGCCGTAATTATGATCGACTCTGGGAACTGAGGTTTTTACGGTGCAGTTTTGTGTTGCTGCCATCACAGCCTACAGCACAGAGGTGGTGCCAGGGCATGTGCTATACTCTGAGCCCACACAGCTGCTGGAATGGTCCCCAAGGGGGCTGTCAGACAGAAACAAACTGGAACAGCTCTCATCTTTCACAGACCCCAGCCTAGCTCCTGCTTTACTTTTAGGAATGGGAAAACTGTAAAGGTACCATCCAATCATCTGCATTCCCCGCTTTTCCAGCTAGCCTTCTGGTTTGTCTTTTCCTGCAGGTTTCAGAAACAACTATGATATTCAATTGATTTTCTATAAAAGATCATTGTATTCTGAGAGTTAAATTTCTGTTATAATTAAGTTTTATACTGGTTCGGTCTGTGGACATGTCAGTGGCTAACCCAATTCGCTTTTATAAGTCATATTAGATGAATCAGAGGTGAAGATGATAGGTCTCCTAGGCCACGCAAGGTGAAACAGAATTTCAGACGTAATACTTTCTTGTAGAAGAAATAATACTTAGATGACTATTGAACAAATATTTGCAATAAATTCAAACTTACAAATTGCACTGCAGAAGGAGTAGTGGAAATGGAAACACTGTAATTCCAGATTTTGTGCTACATGAATATCAAATATGAAGCCTTGCCCTGACATGTACAAAGCATTGTATAACAGTATGAAATCCCAGCACTGATGAAACTCTGATGGCCACCCACTGAAATGCCCAATTCCTCCCATGCCTTTTTGCACATTTCCCCCCCCCCCCCCCAGTTGGCTGAGCCATCTAGCTATAGTCCTGAAGCGTCTGTCTGTTCATTTCTGTGTCTCTTGGGGGGGATAAGAATTTTTATTTCTAGTAAGAATTTTTATTTCTCCTCTGTTTTTTCCTTTCACATTCCTGAAGAATGGCATATTCTCTAGCTAAAAAAAAAGTTTGAGATAAGGGTGTGAGATAAGGAATGACTTCAACATATATTCTTTAATTTTTTCAAGTTTATCCTATACGTTACCAAAAACAAAACTAGAGTAGGTCTACCAGCTATGATATTTTGTACTCATGGTACTACAAAATCTCATTTTATTCAAAAAACTCCACAGTTTTGCAATGTAATAAAAAAGAAGAAAAACGTAAAGGTTGCTCAGAAATATCAACAATATATGCTTTTTATGAAGAGCATACTGCAGGAATCATCTCATCTCCATTAATAAACATTTACTCATCCTTGTCAGCAGATATATATGCCCACTTACGCTGGAACTTAACACTAAAAGCCAAAGTACAAAGATGTAATACATCATTTGCTGAACAAAACAGGAATTATCCATATAAAACTTTATTATTAAAGACTCTTAAGAGAATGCCAACATTGATTTGAATTGATTCCAGGTGTTATCTTGCTTATTATTTGGAAGGTTGGAAGTTAATTTAGTGGCATTTCACTTTTACACAAAAAAAGGTATGATGCAAACCTGAAACCTGCATAATAAACTTTCACAGAAAGAAGACATTAATAGGAGCAAACAATGACAAAATAAACTGGAGATCTTAAGCAATGGCTAATCAAACCTAAGAGGATTTATCTAATTAATCCTGTGTTACACAGCTATCCAGATTGCTTTTCCATCCAATCCATATTCTAACTACTCATTACTTACTCTTAGCTTTCTAGAAACAAGTGACATATCACATAACAAGCTAAACAGTATTACCTATTTTTTAACTGGTTTACTGTACTACTGTGTAAGCAGTTGGTTAATGCACTGCAAAAATAGTTCCAGAGCTCCAAACTGTGGGGAATTAGTTTCTTTTTTAAAATCACAAACCAAAAGGTAACAGTAAACAGTAATTAGTTGGAGAGCAGCATTCACCTTCAGAAAGGAAGCTCTCCTTTGAAATAAATTGTGGAAAAAGAACTTCAACTCTGCATATTTCATGCCTGATTTTGAGTTAATCAAAGAAAACGTACAGGGTAACAAGAACTGCATTGTCAAAGACACCCAAATGGTTACAGTTGAAAGGCTGCTCTAATTGATAAATGTAAAATATCTGACAAAGAAGCTTCAGAATGTGGCAGGTGCGTGTCATGTATAGTATTACTGTCTAAGTAAAGCAAACATATGAAGAGATTAAAAACATAGATTAAGTGTTTTATAAGCTACTGCTAGCCTACACTAGCCAGCTGAAGGCTTTAAATAATTTAATCCCTTCAGCAACTGCCAGTCCCAACTGCAATACTGAAACAAGGTCTGAATTCAGTTTGAAACCTAACAGGTGCAGTCTAATACTGCGTCCTTAATGCAGCTACTGATCTATGTTTATGCTTGTAGAGGACAGCATATTCTTAAATTCACCATGGCATTAATTAAATTAGTCTAAGTGCCTCTTGTTTTACCCCATCTTCTACTATCAAATTTACCTCAGACAGTACTTCATTTCTTCCCCCTCCCCTCTAGAAATGCTCTTCATGCCAGATGGAAGACAAAGATTTCTTAAAAAGCTTTTAAAATAGATTTTTCTTTATATATAACATACAAAAATACAAAATAAACCAGGGAATCTGAACAATATAAAACATTTAATACTGATTTTTATTAGCTTGAATTTTAATATTTGGAAGTGTAAGGAGCTATATAGAGTTAATGGCAAGCAAAGTCTCTAATAGCATATCACTACTTGTACTCAGTCTCTTCTTTGGATAACCCAGGCAACTGAAGTTGCCGCTGATACAAATAAGCAATTTCTCACTTTTACATGCTAATTACTTTTACCAGCATTTGCTAGTAGGAAGAACCTAATGCATACTGCCAAAAGTCATAATTCAACAGTAAAAAAAACCTTCAAAGTGAAAAGGCAGCACTACTATGAAGATTCTACTAACAGTAACAGGAATGGGGGTTTCCCCCTTCTCTTTGAAGTCAGGGACAGTTTAACAAAGCACAGGAAAATGCTGTTCAGTATTCTGCTTCCCACAGAAGGTCAAAGGCTAACCTCTATTCTTCTCCAATCTTAGGACAAGAGAAGAGGAAACTTCCCACTGCCTTACTTCTTTCACTCAGCCAACAGAGTTGGAAGATGAGACAATTTACGGCATGACTTCCTTTTCCTCTCCTGCAGCATGGGGCATGTTCATACTTTGGATGCGTATGGAGAGTTTTCTCTCTCAAGCAATTAAGCATCATGTTTGTCATATGCAAATGAGAGGATAGCATTACCTTTTAATGCAACCTTAATTCAAAAATTTTGTATGCTCAACTAGTAAGGCATTGGAGAAATGAAGCCAGCTCAGACAGCAGACCATAATTCAATGTCATTTGATCAATCAATCCGATAATATGCCATGCAAGTGACACACAGTCCTATGAAAATGAGAACAAATTAAATGTACACTAAAACAAAATATTTTCTTAAATCCCAAGATGCTCAAAATAGCTAAAAAATGCAAAGACTGTCATCCATCAAAAATGTCTTGTGACAACAAAAAGTGAACCCTGGTACACCAGTAGAGATCTCAATTTCCAATACTATCAGCATGAGGATGAAAAATAGGCTTTAAGTATATTAAAAAGTATGCTTGAAATCAGCTAGAACATGATTAGTTCCACAGTTTTGTACAAGTGTAAGACAAATTTTAATTATTAACAAACAATTACACTTTGATTATCTCAATTAATATAGGCACCATCCATTCTCTGTTTTAAAACTGAATGTATTGAATTGTACATTTTTGTTTCATAATTTACCTTAATGATGACTTAATACAGTTTTATTACCATTTACAGTGTGTTGTCTGATCACACTTGCAATTCAGAGCACTACATGAATGAATTTGTGGAGCACAGAGGGCAACCCAAAGTTTCAGAGCAAGTAATACAGCACTGCAAGCTAGTTTAAACAAAACTGAAATGTAAAAATTAAGCTCAAACCCACCTATTCCAGGATCATAACTTCTGAAAAAAGGAACAGTCAGGAGGGCAGAAAATGTACAGCAGCCACATTGCAGGAAGGCTCAGTCAGTGATAATATCTGCTTTCTACCAACAAAGCTTTTCATTCAGAAATCCCTTCATATCAAATAACTTAAAATATTTAGGCTATAGCATTTTAGTCCTGTAAAAATGTATTTACATGAACAATTCTTAGTCACATGAATACTCGCTGCCTAAGAATTCCCAGACTAATCTTCTGGGAACAAAAGCTTGCAGAATCAGCCCTTTGTCAAGTATTTAATACACATAATGGCAATTTATGCTCAAAACAAAAAAAAAAAACCAACAACCACAGCACTGCAGTGGTAAAATACTACACTACTCCATGGAGTTTTTTGGGAAAAGCAGTGTTTTTATTAAGGCATTAATTTCCAGAAAGACCTGGTATGAAAAGATGTGTGAAAGCTACCATGTATAGACCTAGGAACTAAAAGCAGTTAATCAGACATACAAAAGATCTCAAAATAATAATAAATTAAAGACTAGTTTAAATTCCAAGCTTTGTGTTCTTAAAGTTCACTTAATTGTTCTCTCTTCTAAAATAGTTGCTCAGAAAGAAACAATAAAACTAAAGTTATCACGTGTTTTTCAGTAACAGCAAGACTTAGGAAAAAACACCAGCTGCTGCAAAACTTAGAAAAGAATCTTGCCACTTTTGCTCAAAAGGGACTACAGCCTTTCCCTTCTATGTCTTGTGGTGATTTAAACAGGGGATAGAATTATCTTGGTCGTCCTAACCATCCTTTTTTCTGCCAATATTTATCCCCAGGTGTACACAGTAGGAGAAATTAATATGCTTTTTCTCACCCACTTGTTGTGTGAAAGGTACACGACACTCCTGGCATCTCATCCATCACCTGATGCTCAAAAGCTGAGCAGAGGCTGGCCCCTCATCGAAAACAGAGTTCTAAATCCATTTTCCTTTCTGTTAAGCTACTTCTGCTTCATTTTGTTGTTGATTTGTCTGCAGCAGAGTACTGACACAAGACAGAAAACAATACTACTTGCTAGAGGCAAGCACAATACCAAAAGACAGAGCCTAAATTTTCCTCAAAGTTCTGTCAATGTACAGCATTACGGACCAGCAACATTTCTGCTATTCAAATCGTGGGCAAACTCAGAGGTTGCCAAGCTATCATGATAGAGTGACATGGAAAATGGTTTAAACCAGCTCCCATGCATGGTACTTTGCTATATTGCATAATAATGTAAGTATTTTTTATTGTATAAGGAGTATTTAATGAAAACCATTGTCTTATTTAACCTGGAATTGTTCAGTGGCAGTGAGGTACTTTGGCCTTCATCATTCCTTGGATGAGCAACAGTCTGTATACATTCAGTTTTTACTTGGAAAACATTACAGCTTGAAAAGAGTCAGAGGAATTTAATGTTACACCAGTGGGAATGCCCTGCCCACTACTGTCTCTGAGACCCATTTAGCAGTATTTTGGACTGTAAGAATTTCTACGGGAGCAGACAATCTCTAGGGAGTCCCAATTTTATGACAGATTTTTGCCACAAAAAAAGGGCTCCTCCAAATTGGCAAATAATGTTTGTCTTTGTACAAATCTTTTTTTTTTCAAAGCCTGCAAATGTTTCACTCTCATGTGTTTCAGTAGACAGAATTTGGCACAGAAGCACAGTGTAAAGAAATCCAGCCCTGCCCTGCTTGTGCCAATGTGAACTTGATCACTCGTTCGTTGGAGTCAATTGTGAAGTCTCAAGTATCCACCATGTCTCTGTAAAAAGAATACTTGTTATACAAGTTAATGAATAGCTTTGTTTTATGGACACTGGAAATAAGATTAGGAGGTTACTTCCTATTCTGTTTGGGTTCCATACTGTGCTCAGTCACCTCAGCACGACTGTTTTCTTCTAGTCAAGTAAATGATAGACAGTACTAATGTTTGTTACCTGCAGATTCTTTTTTCACCCCCTCCAGAGGAGGAAAAGTTAATGTTAAAAGAATATCTCTTGCACTTGGAAAAGAAAGTCACTAGCTTTGTGTTAGTCCTTCATTACTGTGAGAATTCATTGCAATGACAAGCAGCAGGTCCCTGTTGTCAAGTGACTGTAAGTGATATGTAGTAAGTGATACACAGAACGTGAGTAGCGGTCTACATCCAGAACTGTATTATTGCAACAAAAAGTATTACACCAAAGATTAACCTAAACTGCAAAACTTTGCATGTTACCGTGTCCCTGAAGCCTCTAACTCCTCTTCTCCATCAATAGAGCATGATGCAGTACACCCAAGATATGTATTCGCTTATTAGACTTTCTTTGAGAATGTAGTATCATGGGTTATATAAGCTAAACCTCCCCACAAAACCCTTTACAGTACCCTCTCACCGTGACACAGCTCACCAGACAGTTACCACACATACAATTTTCAGCAGCTGACTGGTATAGCACCCACTCTATATGAACATGTGTAACTGCTCTGAACCTCTCCCGAGACCCATCACATAGCGGCCCCATGGCTTTTGTGAGCGCTCTGCTCTCAGTCCAGCCAAGCCCACCCACCAAACAACACACCCCTGCTCAGAAACTAGCATAGACAGAGGATTTTTCTGAAAGAAGTCTTGGTCACTTGCAAAGTGTGTTAGAATAAGGAAAATCTCAAATACTTAAAATGTAATTTCATAAGTATTCTTACTATCATTAGTACTTAGTACTACTATTTTCTTTTTCTTCCCTATTTTTCCCTCAAGGTCATTTTCTAATTTTTTCCTCTTTAGCATTTGTACTCAATTCTATTTCAAGTTGTGTATGTATGGTTTTAATTATCATCTATTCTGGGGCATTAAAAGATTCTGAATTATCCCACCTTCTGGGAGATTAGTAAATCCAGTGATTACCAACAAAAATGCTGCTGAATGCCTATTATCCATGTTAATTATTCAATTAAAATACATGCTGGAGCTGTCAGCAGGACACTTTCATTTCATGGTCAAATAGAAGAAAAACAAAATCTCTCAAAACTGCTCTAAAGCAATTATTTTAAAACTAGTTCTCAGAGTTAACCTTTCTCCTGTACCTACATGCTGGTTCAACAAAACCTCTGCATGGAGGTCAATGGACATAGCAGCCCCTGCAGAAACCATTCAGTAGATCCAGAGGTTTGTCTTGGACACCCCAGTGAGATGAAGTCCTCATTCATACCCATTTTTTCCTTTCTGCATGTGTTTTGAGTAGAATACATTTTGATTCCACCTAACCCTTTTAGACACAAGGATGCTGCCACATATGTTAGTATCCTGACACACTTCTTGTTTCATTATTTTAAATATACAGTTACAACCATTAAGAGAATTTTTAGCCTAAAGAAGCTTAGGACCATCAGTAATTCCAAGTCCTTCAAGTGATTTCTCCTCTTTCTAGCACTTCTGTGCTTCAACCTTTATTTTTGTTCCATTTTTTAACCTTAATTTTGCATTCTGAGTGCCTATATGCCATATTATCATCTGGCTATGGTCTGAAATAAGTTGAATGACTAAGCTGGCGAGGAAACCCAGCAGCAAGAACAGGCTGGAATGGAGCCCTTTCCTAACAGGTATTGACAACACAGCCAAAGCACTCACTGAAATACGCTTCGTCTCAGGACTTTCAAGCTGGTCTTAAATTCATATATGCCCTCATACTTCATCACCACGACAGATTAAGCTACTCCAAAACTCCTCCAAACCTTACTAACAAAAACCTGGGTGCATTTCAAAGGAACCCTTCATTTCTGGGATCTGTTTGTGGCACCTATGGAACAAGTGTTAGGCAACATACAGCAGTTTGCCAAAACAAGTAATTTTGAAATTAGCTAATCCAACAAGCACTGCCACAGAGACCTCACATTACCCGTCTGAGGTTCCCATTATCAGAACATTTAGCCACTATAAACAAAGATGTTCTAGAACACAGGGTTTGAGCAGAAAATACACCTGGAAGTATACCTGCATAGGCAACAACTTGCAAGGTCTGCCTGCCTTTTACACTTTCAGAAGGATTTTCAAGAGTACTTTCAAGTGGAAGCCACCATGGAACAGTATCTACACATACCCTGCTTCAAGGAAGGATGGGAGAAAACAGTTTTTTTCCAAGAGACAGCCTATGTAGGAAGCCTGTCAGTGCCTTGTAACTCTGGTTAGTTACAGTCTCTGCCCATCCTCCCAGCAAGAGCAACATGGATGCTCACATACAAAATGGACTCTGGGGAACAGAGCAGATAAATGGTAGTCAGCTGTGCATGATGCAAATTAACAATTCAGGATTATCATTAAAGCGGTCTGTCATCCATATTTGTAAACATATTCTTATACTTAAATATATAAATATAGACACATACTTTAAAATACGAAACAAGGATGAATATATAAGCTTCAGACTTTCTATTTTCAGGTGCATTAACATCTGCTGTACAGACACAAAAAGCCAAAAAGGTTAGTCAAACAACTATATGCAACTTATGACTTAATATGAAAGAACTGTGTCTGCTGCCTGTCTCTAGGGACTGGGGTTTCATTTGGGGCTAACTGAAAAGGTTTCTGCTTCCTGTCAATTTTTAGCTAAATGTAAAAGCTGAGACTTCAGCAAACCACTTCAACTGTCACAACCGCATTTGTTTAGAACATAGCCACATCTTCATTGGGTTGCTCCAGCTAGCGTGGGCAAAACACTAGTGCTCCATGGAGAAATTTCTCCATACAAAGCAGAGCAATTACTCTTCCCAGCCCAACCTAGAAATGACACTGCTCAGTCTTCAGCATCGGACTCCACAGGTGAGAAGACTGCCATTTGGAAACACCAGCCACCCATCAGCTTCATGCAGGCTCAGGTCAGCTGATGAGCAGCATTTCTATTCTCTTCTATCCAAAGAAGAGCACAGAAAAGTAACAAAAATTCCAAATATTAAAAAAAATTAAGCATTCCTCTTATATTACTATTTCCAGCCCCATTTGCTTTTTGCGGTTGCTTGAAAAAAAATAGGGCAATTTTCAATCCAGAGCCACTGTGTATGTGTATATAGATGCCTGACACACCCCACTTGTTTTTATGGGAGTTACACAGTAGTCCATGTGTTGCCTCAGTAACAATTCCTACACTAGGATACTTGAGGAAACCAGGTCACAAGTTAATGAGTACCACGGCACATACCCTGTAGTCCCAACGCTCCTTCAGTAGTGTCTGGGAGGAGGCTGTTTACTTCTTACCTTGGCATTTACAAAGAGAATATGAAGAAGACTGTCACCCATGACACATTTGCAAATCCCAGTGCTGTGCAGAGCAACGTGACACAATTACTGGCACAAATTATACCAGAGACATGACCACAGTACATGTACTGGGTTTAGAGCTTTTTCCTAAATATCTTCTACATTTTTTTTAAACCCTGTCTGAATGCAATTTATTAAATCAAGTGTTCTATAAGGAAGAAAAGACAGAGAAAATGAAAAAAAAATTATACCAAAAATGCCAGCAAATAAACTAAGACTTCTTGTATCCAAAGAAAAAAAATGAAGAAAAAAAAAAGTCTTGTGAACCTTTAGAGAGAATAGGGAAGATCCTGCAGAGACAGTATCCCAGCTCAGTATCCACTAGACTAGTGAAGTTTTACAGTTCCCAAACTATGTTCTGGCTATTCTATGCTGACTTGCTAACAGAGCTAGCCTGGAGTAAAGACCAACAGGTGAGCCGCAAACATACCGTCAGTAGCAAAGTCAGCTGAAAAAAACAGGATATATACTTCACGAATAGCAGAGCTGGATGTGATTGGATTCTCAAAAAACTGGTAGGGAAAGTTTAAGAAGCAAGCAAGTAAACAAGCTAGTATGTCTTCTGCTGGTTTTACTTTTTTGCTCTTTGTAATTGGAACCTTGTTCATAAAAGCTGTTTACTTCTTCCCCTACTCAAACAGCCTACAGGTGTCACATCAGTCTGGATTAAACGCCTTTTTTCTCTTTCCTTTTTTTTTCTTCCTCCTTTAGTTTCTGGTCAGGAAACAGGCAGAGGACGCAGGCCAGGGAGCCAACTCAAAAATTATTTTGCAATTTTTTCCAAAGATAGCCAGTTCCCAAAAGAATTTGAAGGGTCAATAAGTGTCAAAAATACAATTTGCTCTGGAACAAAGACAATACCTCTTCACATTTTTATAGTAAATGTTAGAGATAACAAGACATTATTCTTGCAGTTTTGAGGACAAATGCAACAGTTTACAGTATCTGACAGATCTGATGTGCAGAAAACAGCATTGCACTCAGAACAAGATGACTACCTTAAATATCCTATAGCCTCATTTCGCAGCAAAAGCTCTGCAAATTACTGCAAGTGATTCTTTAAAGCAGTATGCTAGTGAGATCTTTGTGTGCTTTACAACTAACTTTTCTAGGATCAGAATTTATCCCAAAGACAAGGCCAATCTAAGGAGAAGAAATAAGACTCCAGTCAATATGAAACAATAGCCATGTGGAAAGCACAGACTCTCCAGATGGTGGGTTTGGATTTTTTCTTCCTTTCTAATGGTGACTCCAGGTCTGGGTGGTGTTTATTTTTACAGTGTTTTTCAAATTACAATCCAATTTTAAGCATTCATTACTCTTTAATTAGAGATGGATTTGACTGTAAATGTCAGTGCTGTTTCAAGAGTGTCTACGGCTTGAAGAAGGGAACTGCTTCCATACAGAGAGATACTGAAGATTTTAGCTTCGTATTCACCACTTCTTATTTACAAAATTGCATAATGAGAAAGAGAGAGGGCTGATTACTCTTTCCTACAGTAAAAACTTTGTGAACTGGTGCTACTCCCTTGAGCACTTGCTTTTGTCTACGGCAGGTTTCATTCTTACACATTTTGGCACTTCATTCTAAACATTATTTCAGAATTACTCAGAAGGTCAACTAATAACATCTCCTCTTTATATGAGTAAAAAAATCAGGACAACTCCTATAAAAGACATTCTATAGTTATTTACAAGTTATTTCTCACTATTCTACTGCATACAGCAACAATTTCCCCTACAATGTACACAAAAGAGGAGATATGCTATGATTAGCTTAGGCACAGTTTTTAGCACTGGTAACTAGTACAGAGAGCTAGCTTCTGCTAGAAAAATGCAGAAAATACAATGAATTTATAAACATATGAATTCTCACAGCAGACCTGAAAAGAAGAGTAGCAAAAGGAAGGAACAGGATTCATTACAAAAGGCAGCAGGTAATAGTAACAAAATAGTACTATAAAAATGAGTCACACAGCAAAGGAAGAAACAAAAAACAAAGTGGGAGGATAAAGATACCACTGAAAAAAGAGTGCATTGAGCTAGATAACATGCACAATGCATTGTCTTTTAAGTACTCTAACACAACCAGTCAAACCTGCTGTCTTTCAGCTGTTCTAAACACAATTACAGCCTTTGATGAGCAAATAAGTTACGAGACACTATTACATGCCATCCTCCAGTCTACCACCTATGCACGCTGTCATTAGTCAGCTTATCATATTCCCTAAATATTTCTCTTCAGTATGTGAACCAAGCAGCAACTCATCACATGCTTTTCGACATGACTTGTACATCCCTCTGTAGTACCATGCCACTGTTGACAGTTTCCATGTCGCTGTCATGCCCTTGATCTCACCGGCATGTAAACAAGTAGAGCCTACCGGCCGTGTAGTCTGAGACATACAGGACCACAGCATACCATATTATTTCTCACTTGACCCTAAAAGGAACGAGGGAATAACTTCTCTGTTCATCTGGGGGAACACAGGATAAAGGAGGACCTTGAAAATAGTTTCTTAGTGCTGATCAAATTAATGTAGGGATAGGCTGTTACATGACTGAGAAATGGATTCTGTTCTTAATTACTAGAGACCTGCAGCTCTTCAGGCATGCAAAGTTTCTGCAAGGAGACAGCAATGGGAGTTTCAGAAACTGTTTTAGAGCTTAAGTCCACAACTTGAACAGAAATTTTGTCAGACTGTGTTGACACAGATCCATGGACTGAACTGGTTCTGTCCTGACAGACCAGTGATTCTTACCTAGGCTGTATTTCACTCAGGAACATGTGCACATACTGCAGAAAACACAGTTTGATGTTTAACCACAGTAGGTCCAGAGCTTTTTATATGCCTACAACTTTGTGAGAAAGTTCTGTGGTACTCATGGCATCCAGATGACTGCCCAAAGGTATGTTTCTACCTTCCTGTGAAACCAGCTACAGTTGAATTGTCTCAGATCCAGCAGCAATAATTCATAACTGGGAAAGCTACAGTTGTTGGAATGAGCACTTGAAATTACAAAGTAATTAGCACTGACAATGTTACCAAATCTACTGTCTGTTTGAGTGGATGGCATTCCCAAACTGTACTGGGATACACACTCTGTGCTCAAAATCTCTAATGAATTACTAAAATGAAAAGGAAAGTTGTGGGATTCATTCATTTTCAATCAAATTTGCACTTCAAATTCTGGTTTTCATACACTGTAATGGATGTACACTTCTGATACACAGCAGCTCTTGTTCTGTTGGCTCAAGGAACAAAACCAGAACAAACTACCGAAGAAGAGTGGTAGCAGAAAGACTGAATGATGAGAAATAAAGGCAGAAAATTTCTGGTCAAGAAGCAAACAAATATAACAAAAATCCATGGCACACTCATTTTTGTGTTAAATCATTGCAGAATCATTACGTTTTGGGTAATTTTACATATACAACTAAACATATACATATATGCAACTAAAATGACTATATATATAAGAACTGCTTCATGGCCTGTCTTGTAGTTCACTATTGAGGGTTTTAACTGCTTCACTGTATAACAATAGTGACTCACAAACAGCACGTACTAATGTGTACCATAATCAGGGAGGAATTTTCCACAGGAACTGTCCCCAGATAGTCTTTGGAAAGTTACTACTTGGAACAAGAGCTAATATATAAGCATGACAGTCCCTTTTCTGCCTCATTGCCCTCTGTATGCTAATAAAATGAAATAACAGTTCCACCTATCCAGGTATTATTATTTAAAAATTATGAAAATAACACAAGGAAAAAAGTAACTAATGCATGAATGTAACATAAAATGAACTTAATGTAAGATTTAAATACAATCAATATGTAAATACAGCTGCCTAGAAGAGATAATACCTCTCAGCTGGTTGACCTGAAGGATATTTTTCTTCTATTTAGGCTGGGACATTTCAAAGTGTATTGTTGAGATGTCAAACTGCAGTGTTATGTAATTTCAGAAACATAAAAACAAAGCATGTGTTGGTTGAGCTGAGGTATCATGACTGAGGTTCAAAATACGATAACTTCACTGCTAACTACAGGCTTAGCTAATAAAGAGAACATAAGAACACCTCCTTAGCTTTGTATCCCTATTAATTTACTAAAAAATAGCACACGCTAACACTTGGAATCATTATTTTTACTAGATAATACAGGTCTTTTAACATGAAGTCCAAGTTCTTATGGAAAAGGGCCCTGGCATTGTCACTTAACATTAAGTACAAATTTAACTGTCTGCTTGTCTGATCTGATCACCATGGTACCAAGATGCTTTACAGATGAATATGAAAACATAATCCTTAATTCAAAGAGCACGCAATCTGCTAAGGTAAATTTACTCAGGGATAAACTCAAAGGGAGCTGTTATTCCAAGTGCAGTGTGCAAGTCAGTCTGGACTAGGTAACGTGACTAGTATAGGAGACTGGCACAGAGGTCAGAAAAGATAGTTATTTCTTCAAAATAAACTTTGATACCCATAGACTGACAACAGCTGCATTAGAGACAGAAGTGTAGCTTAAGGTGGGACATACAGGACAGTCACAACAGGCTTTGAAGGTGAAGTGAGGCAAGGACTATTTCGTGGATCAAGCTTTATACTATGAATAGAAGAAGAGGATGATTGCTATTCCAGCGCTAGGAGGGTACTGGCATTTCCAAGATTGGCAAGTCAAGCTTGCCTAAAATAAGGAGAATAAAACAACCCTGAACTTTGGTTTCTTTCATATTGCTTCTACGTTTTGGAGAGTTTGTGTTGTACTTGGATCACACAAACAAGCTTTGTTTTCTAACAGAAGGAAGCTAACTTACAAAAAAGAAAGATTGATTGATTCTTATGTAAACACTTGTTTCCTGGAGCTGAGCTTTCAAGTAAAACAGCAAATACTACAGTTGCATAGCAACCTCCCTACCTCCATTTCCAGGTGGACTGGTTGGCCAGTTCCACCTTTCCTGTTTCTCTAGGCTGCACAAATGCAGTGCTTCAATAGGTAGGATTTATGTCAGCAGGGTAGATATCCTCACTGGTGGACAACCTGTGTTTAAGAAAACAAGACTTCTACCTAAAACAGCCTGAGGTAGAAACCTGTGATGTTCTATGTTTATGTATTCAAAATATATTACGAACATGAATCACATCTAATGTCTAATAAACTTCCTTTTACCCCCTCATAGAAGGAGAGGCCTTTTGAGTACAAGCACCACTATGCTTAGACCATCAATTTTGATTTGCTGTTAATCACATTTTTGGAAGATAATCACAATTAACACTAAATTTTGTATCAATAACCCTGAGTGAGAAACTACTGCAATCAACACCATGTTTTCAAAAGGCTTTGCCTTTGTATTTACAACTTGAGTAAGCAAACACTAGAAAACAATTGAGGCTGAACACTGGTATGCAAAAGCATGCAATACCAACTACAAATAAGTATGTTCTATCCCACCTCACTTTGTTCTTTTTATTTCTTAGATGATGACTGCTATGATAAATACTGGAAAGCTCTCTTTGATTTCCAGTTATCCTTTGTTACCTCTATTTTCCTTCCATATGCTTCTACTTTCTTTCCCTTTTGAGTATTAATACCCTTAAAACCAAGATGTGAATGACTTTTTCCAAAATAAAGTTAAAATACTTTTAGAACGATTCATCATTGCAAGCTGTGACTCATAGTAGGATTCATAGAAAGTCACTTCTGATGCCAAATAGTAATGTGGCAGGAAAAAGTGCTGTAATCTAGACACAAAAAGACCTGAAGTTACCGCAATGCCATTTTCTCCGTTGGGCAGCTGCCAGGTACGTGCTGCTCGTTCCCTCGCTCTGCTTCCAGCCCAGCCAGAGCGGTGTTTGTCTGCCACCTCCCGGGTGAGGCACAGTGCTGGGGACACGGTCACAAGCCAACAGAGAGCTGTAAGAAGAGATCTAGTCCTGGCAGCGGTCATTAAACACATTTGCACTACGTCAAAAATACTTGGGTTACGAAGTCAAACACTCAAAAATTTGAGAACACTGCAATTAGTGAACTGTGTTCTTGTATTTTTACACATTACATCATCTTTATCCCTCTAGCTGCAAAGCTTGTTTTGGACTCCACTTTAATTCAGCACCCAGACAAACAGTATTATTCAGTTGGCTTTTTTTCGGTGGTTTGGGTTTTATTTGTCTGGGGTTGTTTTTTTGTTTTGGGATTTTTTTTGGAGGTGGGAGTAACCTTTGTTCTGCAATTTGAATTTTTCTAGGTTTCTCCTATTTTATTGCAGGGAGATTTTGTCAAGCCCTAACTGAAGGATGTTAGTGTCTTTCTCTGGTTTTCAGACCCCTGGACTCTATTGCAGCCTGGCAGCAGGCATGCAGGAATGCCACAGAAATGGCTGCTGGACACAAGAGACTGACTGTGCACGTACTGGAGAACTGATCTGCACACATACTACGCACCCAAAGCATTCAGGACATGTTGGACTCTGTGCTTTAAGACTATAAATGGTATATCCATAAATATCTGTCCAAAAATATTAAGGAAAAAAACAAGGTAACCATGCCTCTGAGGATATCCAGCTGTTGGCTTAAACAACTTTCAGCAATATTTTCACTGCCTAATGTTTCATCATTACAGAACAGTTTTAAACAGAGAAAGAGAGAGAGAGTACAGCTTCAGAATTCATTTCATTATTGTAAATTTTCCAAAGAATCCACAAACTAATGTAAATAAATATTGATGAATACTATACTCATCCACAACAGCAAGTAGTGTTACACTGGGAAAAAATGCTGGAGTAAAAACAGAACAAGATTTACAAAAAGCTTGTTTGGTTTACATGTGAATTATTTATACTTTTTTTGGAAAGCTGAAAAGCTGCTTACAAAAAATAAACAAGGTAATACTGTGTTAAATAGCATTAAATGATAGCCAACTCAAGCAAATGAATTGATGTTAAGGGGGCTAGAATTCAACCCAAAATTTTAACATCTTATTACACCATTAAAATACATTAGTACAACTACACAGTCTGCTAGAATTATTTTCTGCTGTTCACCCTAGTTACTCACTAATCCATTCACTTCAGTTCTCTGCTTACATACTACATTTCTAAATTAGTTTCGCTCCTTAAATGAACTAATTTTAGAATCTGACAAATTTCTCTCTATTCTCCAGAAAAGAAACTTTCTTTCACTGCATTACACTCACATCATTTACCATTTATCATTTACCATACCAATTCCCTTCTTTTTCACGGCATAACAAACTGTGATGACAAAGACTGATTCACTGGGTAACAGAGGACATCAAATTCCATACTTTGTTATTTCTGACATAATTTATGCTCCTGTTCCTGTAATCCAGACACCTTTCATGAAAGGTGAACCCTCTCTGCACTTTCCATATTGTAAAAGTCTACTGGAATGATAAACACCAGCACCTCAGAGACTGGTAGCTGGAGTAGGCACAGACCGCATATGCCGACCATGCTGTTCTTGCGCAGATTGCCTATGGCATTCAAATAGGAAAGATAACAACAGAAGGCCTGAACTGGAAACAAGGCAGAACTATAATGAAATAAGACATCTCCTCCCCAACTGCTAATGGCAAACGAGACCACTGCTGGATCCAGCAACATAGGACCAGCAACCCACTGCTGCATCATATTGAGGTCTTTCTTACTCCAGGCTCCACAGGGCATGTATCACTCTGACTGAGTCTCACGTAATAAGGAAATAGCTCACTGTTCCAGTTTCCTACTCCAGCACCTGTAAATCATGTATTTAGGGCAAAGAAAGGCTCTCTGTATCATTGTGCTGCATAGTGATCAAAGTGAGAAAGTGCCTAGAAAAAAACCTAGTTCAGAGAATATTACTCAGACAATAGATCTGATGCCACAGTTCCTACCAGTCACATACCCACACAGATAGTTTTGAATACTGACATGCTCATCAGCTGAAAGGTCCTTACAGGATACCATATTAAGCTGAGCACCACTGCCTTCTCTTCCTCACTACCCAAATCCCTCTGCTTCCTTCACTTTTCTCTACAATTCCAGCAGTACCAGTACAGAGTCCAAGAAAATAAACTCAGCAAAGCTTGTTAGCTTGGGTTTTGCTTCCTTCCTCATCTTTGCCATTGATGCAACCGATTAGTGAGACACACCTCACTAAACCAGTTGATGTCCCATGGGGAGCAAATCCAGTTTAGCAGAAAGATAAATTTCATTCTTAATTATGGCCTATAGGAACATAAATTTAGATTACCTTCTTTCCTTAGTTCCCATGGTGTTGTCAATTTAGAAATACAAAAGAACAGACTATAGGCTCTACAGGAGTCTCGAGTGCTGCAGAACTCTCAGCTTAGGAGATAACAGGGTCCACCATCACCCTTGCCAATAGCAAGACAGGGTCTCTCAGTTTTCAGGTCAACATGTCTTCACTTTGGGTACACTGAAATCCATCTTATGGATATGTGTGATGACACAGCCCACAGCCTCCAATAATATTATGATGGAGTGGGGATGACACTCAGCATCCTCTACATTCAGGCAGCTTTCAGCATTAACACCTAGAAATTAATAGGGCAGTTCAAACTGAAGAGCAGTAAACATTCTTTCTAGCATTTAGTAGACATAATTACATCTGTGAATGAGTCCTTTTGAAAAATTTCTGAACAATATTTTTAGTGGCTAAGGAGTTGCTCTAAAAGGGTTGCATAAACCTTGTAATTTCATAACTGGTATTAAAAAACAATCTGCTGTGGCAGCTAAAATCACATGGAAGACCGGTATGTCAGCTCTGTTTGATAACCACTGCCCCAAATCTGTGAAAGCAGTTTTCTTTCAAGTTTGCTGCGCTACATGGTTTGCCAAGATCTTGGCTTGGCAGCCTTTAAGGTTCAACACCTATTTGTTTTAAGATCTCACTTTCTTCTAGTTATTTTTTCCTAAGCAACAAATAATTTTATCTATTTTCTCCAAGCAAAAATTTTAAGTACCACTAAACCATAGGAACAACTCATGTTCAGTTTCACGTTTGTTTTCAATTTCTACAACTCTCACTGACAGAGCAGCATAATCCACAGGAGTTTACTTTTTAATACAGAGCTTGCCATTAAGTTTCATGACAATTACTGAACTAAGCATGAATCACTACAGCACAGTACATATTAGCACAGTCCTGTTGCTTTGATATCAAAAATCATCTGAAAATTTAAGTGCAGCCTTCCCAAGCAGACAGGCCTGTAATCATGTCTTCACTGCTTCAGTGACAGTGGGCTAGAAGCTTTGAGCTACTCCAGTCAAGATGACACAGCTTCAGAAGGAGGAGAGGGAACAGCCACATTCTAAAGCAATATTTAAGCTATGCAGAAGGAATTAGCAGCTAAGTAGCTGTAAGCCTAGCTTCTGCATCCTCATTATTTGCTCCAATACCAACAACAAAAAAGCTCAAGTTAGCCTATCAAATGGGTCAACTACCACAAATTTACATCATCACTGAGTTCAAGCCAGCAGACTTCTACATGAAGCCTACATTCAAGTTACAGTGAGGCAAAACTTGCTAACACTGTTATTTCTTGACTCAATTTAAGACAAGTAAATGTTTTCAAAGTTACTTTTGAAACACAATCATCTACACAGGTTTTGTAAGTAATACTGCCTCTTGTGAGATTCACACCAAAATAAAAACATCTTCATTATCCCACAGATGTGAAGAAGCTCATATTTAACTACAATACAAGCCAAGCTCTTAAGGCTGAAGTGGTATGGTACAACGTATCAATAAGAATTTTCAATTTCATTTTCCTTCTGTACACTAGTGCTCCTTTTAATTTTCCCCAACTAACCCATTATGAGGTAAGACCATGGATTACAGCTGCCAGTCATTCAAGTTATCCCAGGAACATTTGACAGAAAGGGGACAGACACAAGTTGCATTTACAGCAGCCGAGGGTTTGCCCAAAATCTGTTCTATGCATGGAATTACAGAAATCAAGAACAACACCAGTTTAAGAGATAGCAGATTATTTTATTATATGGGGTGAGTGGTTATAGGAGGCAAGGAGCAAAAGTCTAAATGACATTAGGCATCACTCATTTTGCTCCTTACTAACTCATTTTATTAGACAAATAAGAAGTTGTTGGTGCTGTCATCATTCAGAAACACCTTATCATTTTATGAAACTGAACAAGGAAATCCCCAAAACAGAAGCAGCTAAAATTAGAATATACTTGAAAAAAAACCCCCGAAGAACTAGAACAAAATTTCAACCAGGCCACTAAGCTGACATACTGTAGACCTACAATGACATAAGTATTACCTAACTGGAGGTTTCACCCAACACTGCTTTAAGCAAATACTTGTAAGGATTTGGTTCCTGGACGGGAAATGGAAAAACATTACACTGATGAACTGAAAATGCAGGTTTCAGGAAAGAAAATGTATTTATGTATCAAGTATTTTCAAAATGGAATCTGTTGTGACATAGATGAAATGGGGCATAAGAAACAAATTAGTCTGGTGTCACAAAACTGGAGATGAAGACAATTTATCTATCAAGAAAGATTGATAGGTATGTTTGTATTTCAATTCTAAGGAATAACAAAAATAAAATGCTCTAATACAGAGAAGAAAAATACTACTCCACAGATTTTTCAAGTAAGCATTTACTATTTACTCCCTTTTATTTTGGGTCAAGCTTGAGAAGTAAGTGTTATGTGCTATGTTCTTTTTATGTCTTTTTTTCCAACACATTACTGTGGTTTAAGGTGAATTCTGGAAGATGAAGCAGAAAGGAATCCAGAGTGCCAGGATCAAGTATTTCTGCATAAATACAACTCTATTATACATATTTTAAGAACACTTACACTGCTGTTGTGAAGACAGCTAAGTCAGCTTTCACCTTGGTATCTGCCAAGCCTCCTTCAATGAATTTGTTTCATATAGCAGAGTTTCTCTGCAGTGGCCGATTCAAAGCCCTTCTTTCACAAACAAACTGGTGGATTACTGTGTAAATAAAGTTAAGTAGCTGCCTCCCTTGTCCTTGAGGTCTTTGGAGATGATGACCTCTTAGCCTGTCTTTTGAGCTGGCCTCCTTGATTAACGTGAGCTCTTGTGAAGTGGAAGAGACGGGTCTCCTGCTAGCAAACATTGCTGACACTACTTCGCCGGCTCGCTGCTAATTAGTGACTGTCGAAGAGGCGACGCTTCGTTAAGCAAACAGCCCATGGCGAGCCCTCAGGGCCAGGGCTACAGATCACCCAAATCTCCTGGCTCCTGCGCACTATCCTTTAGATTTCCAACAACAAGCTGCCCGTCAGGGAGCGGGGGCCGACCGACGGGAGGAACCGCCCACACCGCCACCCTGACGGGCTCCATACGCGCGACTGCCGCGGTACCCTTCGCAGAGCACCCCGCTCGCGGCTCCGGGCGCCTCGCCCCGCTTCTACGCGCCGGAAAACAGGCGGGAAAACAACACTCAGGAAGAAGCCCGAGTCCCGCCACGCCTGCCGTCCGCCCTCGCTTCCCCCGCCATCACGACGCACTCACTGACCACTTCCGGTCCGGAGCCGCGCGCCGCCGTGACGCACTTCCGCCCTCCCACGCGCCCCCACAGGGCGACCACTCCCAGCGTGCTCCACGCGCCGCCACAGCGCGACCGCTCATCCCCGCCCCCGCCGCTCCCCGCGCACCGCCACGAAGCGGCCGCTCCGCCCTGCTCGCTCCCAGCGTTCCTCGCGCGCCTCCCCAGAGCGGCCGCTCAGCTCCGCCCTTGCCGCTCCCAGCGTGACCCGCGCGCGCGGCTGCTCCTCCCGCCCCCGCACAGCACCGGGCCCGAGGAGCCGCCATTTTGTTGGTAACGCTGCGGGGACCCCGGGTCGCGGCCGCCCGTGCAGCCGGAGGAACCGCCCGCTGCGGCGGCGCCGCCGAGCGCTTTTTAGAGGGGTGTGTTGTTTTTTTTTTAAACTGTCTGCGGGGCTCGGTGCCCCAGATCTGTTTTAAGACGCCATGTCTGCAGATGGAGCCCCCGGCGACCAGGTGAGCAGGAGGAGAGGGTGAGGCCGCAGGTCTGAAGGGAGTAGCGGGTGGCGGGGCGGCCCGGTGGAGGCCACGCTGTGCAGACCTCGGCGGGATGGCGGGGCTGAACGAAGGGCGTGTGGAGCCGAAGCCTCCCCGGGGACTGAGGGGTGCGGGAGCATGGCCCTTGCCTCTTCCCTGCCCCCCGTACCGTGGCCCTGCTTGTCCCCTCCTGCGCCGTAGACGCCCGTGCTGAGGAGCTCGACTCGGTTCCGGCAGCCGGAGCCCTGGCCTGGGCCGCTCCCAGCCGCCGCCCTCGGTGGAACGGGTTACGCTCCCAAAGCTCTGCGTTTCCCAGCATTTGTGGGGAGCAAACTTCAGTTCCGGTCGAGGTGGACAATAGACACTCCGTGAGCTTCGCTTTTCTGGTCTTGTTTTCCCATGGTAGTTGAGTACACGCACTCCGGAAGAAGATGGAAACCTGGATAAGCTGTTTGCACTGATACATCTGCAGTGTTCTGTAAAGTGAGCGTTTGCTGAACAGATGTGCTTAATATAAGGTTGTGTGCCTCTCTAACAATACCGTTTTCCTCCAGAATAAAGGTTTATTAAAACACCTTTAAATTAGGAACAATAATATTTTATTAATGAATAATAATTATTTATTTAATAAAGACAACTCTTTGCATTTGCAAGCATTTTGCTCTTGGGAGAGGGAATATCTACTGTTTCAAGTGATTTTGGCTTGTTTTTTTTAATATACTCAAATATGTATTTATCATAACTTCTTATTTTCCAGGCAGGCGCCATCAGAATGTTGTATGTTACGTTTTTAAATCTGGTGTTACTGTGAACTGCCTTCTTTTTACTGGCAGAATTTCTCTAAACAGTTCTTTTTAATATTTAGAGACTGTGTTTAAAATGGGTATTAATTGGAGAAGTGTGGATGGAAGTTCCTGGCAGAAGGAGGGGTTGTTGGTAACACTGGCATGCCTTAGTGGCTGATGTAGCAAATAAAAATGCTTGAAATTAAGCTGATGACTTAATACTCCTTTAAGAAATTTTTCTTTGTAGAATGTCCGTTTCTTCACAGAACAAGTTATGTTTCTGTGTGTCTGGACCTCTGCTCTGAAAGTGTGGCATATAAGTTTTTTGTAAGATCACCAGTAGGAAAGGGAAGCGCTCAGAAGGTAAAATATCCGCTTTCTGCCTCATTAGGAAAATATCCTGTGAATTACTGGCCTGTATGCTAAAAACTGGTCAGGTTAATAAATATACTTGTATGTTTAAGCAAGAGATTCTACAAAATAGTTTACTTCATCACAAGGTAGATGGCTACAAAGAAGAATATGCTATAGTAGAAATTTGATAATCCTGATGTGTAGTATGTTTGATACTTAAGCTATCCACTCCAGTATATTTTAAAAAAATACATTGGTATTTAATTGCGTTGTTAAATTGTTGTTTAATAAACAACAAGTAGTCATGTATTTCTGTAGCTTATGATACATTACTATTTAACTTAAAAACATGACTTAAGGTTTTATTTTCTTTTACAAGGGAGAATTTAATATGCAAAGCGTTCCAGAATAGCTTTTATTTCAGTATACAGACCGTAACAGCTTTAATATTCTAATGCTATATCACAGAGGGTTTCTAGCATTCAAATAATTGTAAATCATTATCTACAGCTTATGTAATGCATGTATTTTAACATACAGTTTCACTTTGTGGGGTTTTTCTGATACGTATTAAGCTTCATCCTTTTAACCCAGTTGATTAATGTTTTTACACTGAGTGCACTTTAAATTATAAAAGAGTTGTTGGGCTTTTTTTTTTAGATTGAGTTAAAGGTATCTTTTTTTCTACTCCATCCTCTTTATGAAGGTCTCTGGATTCTGGTTTCCTAGAAGTTGGGTTTTATTATGGTCAGTTACCTCCCTCCCATCAATTTTCTTCAGTTTCACTAAGTTGTCCTCTACAATTATTTTTTTTTAGTTACCTTGGCAGCCTTCTGTATCTTATTCCTGATGTTAAGATAGGCCATAATTAGAGTGTCTTTAGCAGTACCACCATGGAGTTTACCGTGCCCTAGGCACTCATCTTAGTGATCTAGTGAGGCAGGTCTACATTCGGTTAGCGTTGATGCCAGTCTCACTGTGGACTCACAGAGCAGGATAGATCTAAATTCTCTGTGGAAGGCAGAACAGAGCATTGTGATTAGGACAGATGTGCCTTCCTCCCTTCTGCTCACCGCAGCTGCTATGTATTGTAACCTAGTGCTATCTGAAGGGTGATCTGACTTTACATGCACAATATTTTTATGGTTAGAGATGTTTCTTTTTGTAGGAAGCTGAAAATAGGCAGAGGTTGGATTGAGTCTGGCTTTCTAGTTCAGGTTTCATCTGCTTCTATAACCAGCTTCTGAGGTTTCAGGTGCCATTTTTACTGACATTCATGTAGATCAGTGTAAGGAGATCACTGCAGTTTGTGTCTGTGTTATGCACAAGATATACTCATGACAATGTATGATGGAGATGTTACAGATCTTTGGCAAATCAGAGTTGTTAGCTGTGACTCACTGACACACAAGGTGCTTGAGTCTTGCTTCCCAGATTTACAGTTGGGAGGGGATTTCCCAAAGCAGCCAGGTGAATAAGAAATTGCCTTCCTGTCTCCAGCAAGTACAAAGCTGTAGTAGTGTGAGAAGGAAGAACAGAAAGTGGAATGTTGGATGCAGGAATGGTGGGAGACTAAAGATATTGTAAGGTTAAAAACCTAGCTGTGGTTTAGGAGCCTTTGTTGTACTAGGTGCAGCACAAATGATACTTTAGAATAACAAACATTTAACCTGTCTGTATCATAAAAATCCACATTTGTAGACTGAAAGGCTGTGTTCGCCAGAAAATTCCCTGATAAGCTTTTCCCAGTCTTTTCGTGTGTTGAGGTTACAAAGAGTACACACTTGCACATATGTGTGTTTTCTGGCCTTTAATGTACACATCTAGTTTCATTTCAATTGTGTGGTAGTTGTTTCATGTACTCACTAATAAAACCTAAGTTTGTTGTGCTCTGTGCCTCTTTCTGCCATGGCAGAACCACTGCTCTTATCCACTTACTAAATACATACCTGCCAGGCATTGATTTTATCTGAAGACTCAATACAGTATTTGCTTTACCCCTGCTTTAGTTGCCTTCTAATCTTTTAAGGCTAGAGCGTGCATTTCATGCTTCCAGTAACTATTCCTAAGATACATACCCCAGTCTGTGATGCATGGTACTTTGTATGAATATGAGTCTCAGTCCAAGACTGAGCTGTGGAAGAAAATGTTTCCGTATTGTCTCTGTGACTGTTCCCATTTCTTACTGGTACTTTTGTCTCTTCCTATTCCTTCCTCTCATTCGTGCCTTGTGTTTGTTTGATGTAGTAAACCGTGCAAGTTTCTGAATTCTAAATGCAATAGTAAACGCTGTTGTAATTAAATTTAGCTTAACATTTTAAAAATAGATGTCATTGAGCACAATACTGAAAGCAGAAATTTATTCTTGGATGATTGTGTGGGTTTAACATCTCAGGAACATCCATTTGAAAGAAAGTCCTCTAAGGGCGTATTGTTTTATAAGATATATAGTAAATCTGGGTTTACTGACCATGTTTACAGTAGAAATGGTTTGTAAACAAAATGAACGCAAGGATTGGTGAAGGAAGATTTTTGAGTTGGTAATGCAGTGGTTTTTTCCAATTTTTACACAAGTGTAAACAATCTATATTTTGGCTGCATTTCCAGAGTCACTGAATTCCAGGTATACCAAGGAGCTGTTAAAGCAGAAAATGTCTAAATGCTAATGTTTCAGAAATAATTGAGGAAACAATGGTAATCATTAGTAATTTAAAACTCTTGATTTATTCAGAGATATAAACCAGTCCAGGTTACTGAGAGGGGCAAGGCGAACAAAAATATCTTTTTTAAAAATTATTGAAGATGAATATGCTGTCTATTAGTAGAAACCAAGTCCTAAAGGAAAAAAATTCTTTCAAGATTGTGTTCACAGTTGAACTGGCTTAGTGGTAGAACAGAAGAAGGCAGGGCGCATTAAAAATAGATTTAAGAAACTGCAAGGATTGATAAGGTGTAACTATAGTGTAGCAAAGGGATGTGTCACTGAAGAAAGAATTTTAAAACTTGTTCTGTACACATACAGCTGTAACTGGGCTTTAAGAAAAAAACTTAGCCTAGACCAACCTGTAGATTAACCTAAGTAGACAACTAATATTGCTTCTAAAGTTGGATGTTAATGTATTTGAAACTGTATTCATTGGGTCTATTACAGCCCAGTCTATGTTACGTGCAACAGCCAGCTAAAATCTCCAATAAGTGGTTTCTATCTTAATGGACATGAGACTGCTTTTCCATTTTGAACTAATTTGACTGAGCTAGCTGTTAAAATTCCTACCTTTTTGTGTACAATATGGCCTACATGTCTTGTTTGTAGAAGTTTGCATTTCATAATTAGTGGTAGTTTTTAAAGCCTTTTAAACTGGCCCCTTACTAGGCGGAGCAGCAGATTAAATACATTTCCTTGTCATTGCAGAGGATCCTTTTGTGGAAACAGGAGGGTGCTTTAAGCAATTAGATGCATTGTGTGGTGCAGTAGTCAAAAGATGTTTTGATACACACTTCGGAGTCATGAGGGTTCCTTCTCAGAGGACTGGTGAAACCGATAACTTGTTTCTTTTTAGCAGTAAGGTATAAACCAAGATTTTTTCCTTGAAGGTGGTTGATAAATAACTTTTAGTAAATACTAGAAGTCAACTTTGTTTCTTTTGGTTTTGTTCCTTCAGAGCTCAAATTTGGATTTTCTGTTGTTATATTTAAGAAGGATCTCCCAGATTACTCGTTGGATTTAGATCTTTTCAGCTTTTGGAAACTGGTCATAAAGATCATTTTACAATCTTAGCAACGAGTTTTTGGTTTCACAGGTACTATTTATCTGTGTATAAATGATAAAGGGGAAGCTGTGAATTAGACTAGTTGGTAATCATACAGATACTTGTGGGCATGGAACCTTAAGTACTAAAATAATTCCATGACCTTCAGGGGGTTGTTTGTGGGACAGGAGCCCTGTTATGTGGGAGGTATGCTGAACGTAGTTATCTAAAGCAGAGGGAGAAATATTTTTTCCAGTTTGTATGCAAGAATTCTTGGAAGCATTTTTTCTCCCAGGCAGTAAATACAAATTAAAAAACAATATCTAGCTGATTAGGTACGATTTTATGCTAGTTTAAGGTGATCTAAATTGGGACTGCTAAAGTCCTGTATGGTTTTGCAGCCTTTGTTCTCCATCACATTTGATGAGGAGCTGAACAGTTAGAACGTTCATCAAGTTTTGAATAGGATTATTTTTCTGCTGATTTAACTCCCTGAACTGGCTCGTATGAGGGTGAGATTAACTCAAGTGTCTCTCTTAACCAGAGGGAGAGATGGACTGAAAATGCTTATCTAGGGGCAGGAGCAGGGCAGTGAACAAACACGCAAGAATTAAGTATTCAGTTTTGGATATTGGCTGTTGTGCAAGCAGTACAATATAAAATGCATAATCAGAAGCCACATTCCCTTGAACTGTGATAACAGCAGATCTAAGGACAGAGTGCAGTCAACATGCAGTTTTCTGGAAACTGGGATCAAATGTCTTTCTAGCTATAGCTGAGTTAGACTGAAAGTCAAGCTTCTTGTTGCCTTTCATTGTATGCTTGCAGTAGATGTTATTCCTCACAGATTTGATGTGTAACTGAATGCATATTTGCTCACAGGCCTAGTTCTGGCAAAATGGTCCGGACTGGAAATCTTGTGTTGATTTCTCCAATATATTAGGAGGGAATATTTGTGAAGGTACAAGGTAATGGGGGCTTGTTTTGACTCAGATAGAATCAGGACACTGATTTGTGTGCAGTGCAGTGTGCTGTGTTGTGGATGGCTTTTATCTACCCTGAAAATGGATAGGGACAGGAGAGGGAGTGCTCTGGCCTTAAAAAGGTGAATGTTTTCTTTACAGATGTCATAAGGTACAAGCAATTCCAAGCAGTCCAGTTTAAAACCCTGGTCATATTACTATCTTCAATTCTGTAGAGCTCTAATTTTTGTCTTTTATAACTACATGGAGAGCTTTATCTGCTGCTAAGTGAATTTTTGCTAATTTAGGAAATTAGCCTTTTTTTTCCCAATAAAAGAACGAACATTTTGTTATGCTGCTTACAAAGATTAAGGAGTCCTGTATCAAACATAAAAAAATAATGTGGGATTGCTATGATTGTATCTTATCAGGATCTATTTATTTTACCACATTATTTCAGCCGTTCTGAGTTTATTGCCCTTGGCCTGTGTAGGTGAAATCAAATTCCTGGAAGCCTTAACTGTTTCACTGCAGTACCACTGGAGTTATTTTGTTTTACATGTAAAGGTTTGAGGTAATGCAATTGAACTACTGCTAACATAGTTGAGGTGTGCTTCAGTGCCCCATTCTACTTTTTTTCTCTTTGAAAGTCACTACTTACACTGCAGAACCCAATGCTTCAACAAATGCTTTAGTTGTTTTTGTAAGGTGGGGTTGTTAGGAGTTTTTTTTGTCACTGACATTAATAGTACTCCTGATAAGCATTTTTACGTAATTAAATGCAGAATAACATATGCTTGGTTGAATATTTGAGACAAGTAGATATCACTGAGATGGAATATAATGAGAAGCAACACTTAAGACTGATGTGAGCAAATTTTAATTAGTGCTTTGTAGAATAAACAGCATTTTAACTTTCAGTCATCTGTGGAGATAATTTATATAAATACTCTTTAAGTTTTGGAATTTCCAGTTCAGTGCTGTGTTCTGTAAGCTAGAATATGTTTGCATATGTCATTTTGGAAGAAATAACACCACTAGTTCATTGCATACTATGTTTTGTGTCTTAAGCCTGTGTCAGATGAACTGTGACTTGCAATATTAGCATCAGAATTTTGATGGACTTAAGGGTGTTAAAATATTCTTATGGCAATTTGCAAATTTATTACTTTTTGAGCAGACAACTTTGAGCAAAATCAAATTAATTTTATAATTTAATTTGCTGTGAGACTTTATACTTGACTTCAAACCTACATTGCTTTACACCAAGCAGTTAATGTTAAGAAGGACTTGAAAGCTGAATCAAAAAGATTAATGGCCTTAAACTCCTATAAAGCCCCTCCTACTGATTTTTTTTCCCTTTCCCCTTTCAAACATGGCATGCCAGTTTAACATTTTTGATGAGTATTTTATGAGTAATGTCAATTTTAAAAACTTTTAAGATACATTTCTTGGATTATATCCTGCTAGCAGGCTGACACAAAATAAAACTGGTAATGCTGAAAAATATTCAGAAATGCGGTACCTTTTTTAGATGATCTGTTCCAATTGCAATGTATTCATCTGTTGTATAGTAGGGCTTTTGCAGAGATTGAGAAAAGCAAAGGGGCGGTGCAGTCCTGAAAATAATGTTGGTGTTCCTAAGCGACTCACGCTTACTGCATTTGCTAACCACAGCTTTTTCTTTTCTTTTTTTTTTAAGTTACTGTTCTGTACTTCACTGGCAGCTTATGTTCGTATAATGCCACTGGAAATGGTCTTCCAGTAAAATCCATACCTGGGATTTGTATTCTTGGAACGTCTGCTTTCGTTAGGAGTGATGTCCAGTAGTGATGCACAATAGTGATGCTTGTTAATTTTACTAGAAGTTATACTCCTGTAGTGTCTCGTTACCTTCCATTTTCCTTTGTAAGTGTGTGATTGCACCTTTGATAGAGAGGAGTACCAGTTCGCCCCATCGTGTTTACTAGCTTCATCTTCAGAGCTATGTTTTGATATAGATCCAATACTAAGAATTAAAACTATATCCTTGAAATAATATTTTAGCTGCTATAGGTTTTATTCAAATCTCCTCTACGGTAAATCAGTTACACTGCACTATATGATACAGAATTGTGTATTCTAACAGTAAACTCAAAATTTCACAAGAAAGGTCTTGTAGTAATAATTTATAAGTTATTATTCTTACACCTCACAAAGGCAAGAATTTACTTGATCATGTGATTTGGGACGGCTCACATCTGCCTGAAGAATGAGTTAAACTTGGAAAGTTAGTCAATAAGCTGGTTGCAGTACTGGTCAGAACAATATTTCATGCTTAATAAAAAAATATAGCATTTAGAGTTGTGAAAAGTGTGGTTTTTAAGGCTTACCTGTATGTGATCATCAGATTGTAATTTTTTTCATCTACTTTGTGCTAAGTGTTAAATATAGAAAAGAATTTCTGGCGATCATAAAGTAAGATATTTCCCCAAGTCTTTAGAATACTTAAACCTCTACTGTGACAGTAACTGTGTCAACAAGTTAGTGTTTAATTTGGTAAAGCTTTTAATATAAAAAAAAAAATCTTTTAAACTTCAATATGAATGTCCGCATGTTAAAAAAGAGTGGTTTAAGGTGGTCGGTGCCAAAGCTTCACGAAGGCAACTGTTCTAATTCACTGATAGACACATCTGAAAGCTAACAAAGAAGTTGTGCTTGGATAACATTTGTGTGTTGCTGCGAGAACTGTCATCATCTAGCTTTCATATTAAAATTGCAGCTTGTGATACTAAATGCTTACTGTTCTGCGTATACAGAATGACCTGTCCAGTAACCTGGGTTTGTTTGGCTGAGGTCTGTAATAGAAAAATCAGTCTGAATTTATTTTTTGCTTCCCAAAATTTTCAGGTCGGTAAAACTGTTTAAAATTCATAGTGCAATAATTTTCTGGTGAACTCAAAATTTGTTCTAGTGTTTTAGAATTTAGTTAATTTAGACTGGCTTTTGCTGTATTCACCCCATATGTAGAACTGTTAGAGTGCATTATCTTACTGTAACAACTTGTTTTCCAGATAAAATTACAATTTAGTAACTCCAGTATAAAAAATGGGACCAGTAACATTACATTGTCAGAATGTTGTCGTTAGTTTGACTTTGTATCCAGGACAGAACTTTTCAGACTCTACTTGTGATCTCTTATGTCTTTTTTTTAAATTTTTCTAGGCTGCTGAATATGTCCCAGAAAAAGTGAAGAAAGCTGAAAAGAAACTAGAAGAAAATCCATATGACCTTGACGCTTGGAGCATTCTCATTCGAGAGGCACAGGTTTAGTGACATAGGATTACGTTTCCTTATCTATGGTCCACTCACGCTATTTGGTTCTGGAGTAAAATCAGCTTATTCATTTACATAAATCATAATATTGTAAATGCTGTTTTGATTTTCAATTTTTAGAATCAACCTATAGACAAAGCACGGAAGACCTATGAACGCCTTGTTGCCCAGTTCCCCAGTTCTGGCAGATTCTGGAAACTGTACATTGAAGCAGAGGTTAATATTTTTACATTCTTTCTTATATAATATTTAATAGGAGATTAAGTTTACACTTTCATAAGCATAAAAAAGATAGGCACATAAAATGCAGGGAAAGGGGGATTTAAAATATGCCTTGCCTTTATTTTGTAAAATAGGTACAAAGGAGTGATTAAAATGAATTCTGAATTGGGTCTTTTTATAAGTTGATGATTGTTGCATTATGGAATTGCAACAACATTAAAACAGTTTCAATGGTATTGGAGTGCTTTAGCCTTTTCTTTACTTGTCGTGTCAATTTATTGCCTCCCGTGTCATTTATTTAGAAGACTTTTTTTTAATTTATACATACAAATTTATTTGAATGACTTCCCGTGAATGTTTGGACATGTCAGTTTTTTGTTTTCTTGGGGAATTGAGTGTTTTTTTCAACAGTGTTATCAAGGAGGGTGTGGGATGGAAGCTGATTTCTGAAATCGAAGCACTGGGGAAATGCATTAGCACAGCGGATTAGTTTCTAAAAACCCCAACATAGCTATATAAACTATATAAAACTTCCTGCTTGGTGCATTGATTATTTAAATAGTCTTTAATGACATGTCATGAAATGCACTGCGTAGTCTTGAGTGTTTTTTATTTTCTGTAGCTGATTTTCAATACCAATACACATGCCTCTTAGCAGCCATCTTTTAGCTGCACATTTTTCCTAAGACAGATTTTCTAAATGCAAAACTACAAGGGTGGGGACCTCTGTTCCGTGGATAAGAAATGAGCTAGCTAAATTTTTCTTTTCCATTTTATGTGAAAATTGCTAAGCAACAATCCAAATGCCAAAACTGCATTGTATAATTATTGTATATTTTTTTACATTAAATTACTGTTCTGGAAGCAAATTTTGAAGCTTATTTAATAAAACTGGGATCATAGGAATCTAACAAATTTTTATGTGACAGTTTATATTAAGAAGTTATAATACAAAATAGTGCAACCTAAATTTAAAATGGAACCTATTTAAATACCATAGAATTTTCACTATTTTGTTTTCAGTAGTTTGGAATGCTGGTGATTGGATATAGTTGGGAGATGGTGAATACACTAACACATGCAGATGTGTGTACCCTGCAGCCAAATCCATAAGCCTCTTGTACCATACAGTATTTCCTAAGGGTTCTAGTCTTTAGAATCTAACCTAGTTTGATTACACTGTTATCCAGTTTCTGTACTTGTTTAAAACCTTTATCTTGCACATGCCTTAAATTTAAAGAGGTTAAAAGACCACTTCAGTAAGCCTGTACTACATAGTAGATCTTTCAAGAAGAGTGCTGTTGCCAGCGTAAACCTTTTTGTCTTTGAACCATGTTCAGAGGTGAATTGACATATATTGCCTCCCTTAATACCCTTTAACTAACTTATAATCAGGAACAGTGGCAAAACAGTCTTAGAGTATAATTTTTTATATGCTTCTTCAAGAAACGAAGATCATCTTCTGCCCAGCAGGTATGGTAACCCGGTAACACAAGTAAATTTGAGAAAGAAAGAATTGACAAAGATCATTAGCTCGTGTGTGTGTGTGTGCGCAAGTGTCTGTGTCTGTAACTACACTCCAAATATAAGCAAAACGGAATATATGGTTCTGTCATTCAAAACAATGGAGGAACTTGAACTGTAAAGGACTTGAAAAGAAATGTAAGAGGTTACTTTTTAGAAATTTATCTTCCAACATAACGGGCAAATTTTTAAAATTCCAGTTATGACTTAAGTTTTCAGCTTTTCTTTCCTGGTTCCAGTAACTTCTTTCAAAACTCACATAGTGACTGATACAACTGCAAAGCAACATGCTTATCTCTACGTTCCTTAGTATATGTAGTCATTCATGACTATAAGCTGAAATAATTTATTTCCAAATTCCTCTTTAAAAAAGGTATTTACACAGCTGGGCACAGTTGCAGTGTTTTAATTTGCATATCACATGTACAGTCCCATCTGAGAATAAATACAAAATTAAATGCTTTTTCAGATGTTATTGTAACAGCATGCTTGAATATAAGTTAAGACTTCAATGATTTTTTAAGACTACCTGAGATACAGGAGTTGTTTTGAGGCTTCTTTTATTGCAACCTTCAGATGTACAAGGAGTATGGGGAAGGTATTTTCCAAAAGCTTTTTTCCTTGGAAATCTTAAAAGTTTTCTCCTGCAAGGAAGTTTCTCTTGGATAGTTAGGAAGTGTAGAACTTTCCAGCTTTGATCTGGGAAAGTAAATCTTTGGTTAGCATTACTTTGATTCACTTTCACTGCCTCAGCATTTAAATCTGAAAATTGCTAAATCTTCAGTTATCTGTAAGCTGCATTTTTCTGGATGTCAAAACAAGCATATCACTTTCCTCTTTAAGAAGATAAGATAACGTTTCCTCTTTGCATCAAAAAGACAAAAAGGGAGAGGAAAGTGAGGATTGCTTGCTGGCAGGTTGTCTTTCACTAGAGAATTTTGTCCTCTGAACAACATAAATACGAACTGAGTATCGTTACATAGTGGTGATCTGGTTTTGGAAGATGAGCTAGGGGAGGGTTATGATCATAGCCTTACAAAAATGGAGTTAGCCCTTTGACAGCTGTATTCTTTATGAAATTATTAGAAATCCCTACTTTTTTCCTTCCCTATATGAGGAATGTGTTCTTTTTTAGTCACTTTCAATTTTCAAGTAGAAACCATTGTTTATATCTACATGAACAAAAACTGTTTCCTTGTGTATGTCAGTTCATTTCGTAACCTGTGACAAGGAAGTACAGGCCTTACTTCTGTAATTACTTCTAGTTTGTGTGACAGTACTTGTTCAACTCACTGACTCTGGGTTTTTTTGCGTATGACTTTGTTCCCTAATGGAATACAGAGTAAAGCAGTGCTCAGCACTTAGTGGGTCATCTAACCTACTGGTATACAGCCTGTGCTGAAGTAAATGAACCTTTCATGTTTCCATTTTATATGCCAAGCTCTGATTTATATGGTCTCATCTTTCTGTTACGACTGGTGTGGTAGTCAGTAGAACATGGAGATTAACTGGGAAGAGTGTGCTTTGACAGTTTGTTAATGGCAACTCTACTATTAAAGTTTGAATTGTTAAAAAAAAATTGATTCTCACACTGGTTCTTATTTCTTCTGACATTCAAAGAAGCAGTTTCGAGACATAGAAATAATAGAATTGAATAAAACAACTTCCAACTCACAATGTTTTTCAATCATAGCATTTGAGTGTTTAAGACTTGTGAGAACAGAGTTTTGTTTAGTGAATTTGACAGGCTGTGTCGTCTACATTTGATTAGTATTTTAGCAAGTAAAATAGTTAACTTGCTATTTTGCATCTTCTAAAATTTTCGAAGTGGTGTAGTAACGCTACTCAGACTCTTATTTTCTCTAGTTGCTGAAAGCACATTTCTCTCTTGATACCTTTCCGGTAAAAATCTGCTTCCAGGAAAACTTGAAACATCTCACATGTCAGTGCCTCTTTCACAGCTCTGTAAATCCCCACATGTGCCATAATGTTAAGTTTGTAGATCTCATGATCTGGATTCTAGCCTGCTTTGCTGATTTACTGTGTCTTCTTGGGTAAGTTATTTAAACATGTTTTACCATTATTAAAAAAGATACTTGCCTGCCTACCTACCTCACAGGGTTGTTGTGAGGCTCACTTTAGTGATTAAAGTGCTTTTGGCATCTAGCTAAAAGGTGCTACGGAAATGTAAAAATAAATTCTGCTCTAATACACCCTATGGTCCCATAGGCCCAGCAGTCTGTTACTATTTCCTTTGTCTCTTTGAGTGTTTGAACCATCTTTTAGTTACAGAAAGACTTGATAATGGTTTTCGTGTGCTTGAAAGAACTTTATCGATGTTTTAAATGTTTCAGTAGTACTGAAGCAAGCATTTGAAGTTGTCGCCTTATTCTCTGCTAGTTTCCTTTGAGAAGTGAACAAGTTGAAAATCCCCTTAAGCACATTTATTAAACTGTGTTCATGTGTTTGCAACTTTCTTTTAACAATCTGAAGAATTTTTTGTTCCAGTTGCCCTAAGTGGAAACATTAATCTGTAATTGTCCTGAATGTTTCACACTGGTTCACACCACACCTTTTTACCTCTTTTGTTGTTGAATACAATGCATTATATCCCGGTCACTTTGAACCACTGTTAGGAGTTGAAAGGTTGCCCTAATTAAAATTATAAGCACAGAACCGTTGCAAGAAACACCCCAAGGCTAGAAACAATAAATACAAAGCTAGTAATGTGCATGTAAAGTGTTTGGCTGTTAATATGTACTTTTTGTCTTGCGAATTTTGCAAGTAAGACTTCTGTGGTTTTTGCTTGTTCTAAAGAAATGAAACTAGATAAATTTGTTCAGATAACTTCTATTTGATATGAACATTTTGAATTTTAGATGTCTCGGTAACAAACCGGATGCTGTATGAGGATTCAGAGGGTGGGACCAAAGCTTAGGGTTGATTGTTTTGCATTTCATCATATGCAATACATCAGTATCTTTAATTTATGTAATTCACACTGGTGTGGATACTAGTCAGAATGTATCATTTAACGTACTTGTATATGAAAATGTAAATAAAACCATTTAGAAAAATGTTTTTGTTCAAAATGTTTGTGTTTCTTAAAAGCATTTTCTTCCCCTGTTTTACTTTAATCTGGTTCTGAGTTCAGGAAAAAAATTAAATATCACCAAAATTCTTCCAGTTGGGGGAAAATGAGAACTGACTTCTGTCAGGATGAAGTTGGAGTCATCAGAAGTCAAAGTAGAATAGACTTCTTGGCTGAGATTGTGTTTAGTTGTACTTTCCACTGAAAATATGGTAAATATCACTAGCTGATTTTTGCTTATTTAATGGAAAACATACCCATTATAATCCATGCCCACCCTGCTAGTCTACCATACTTCTCATAGTTCTGCTTTTGAGAAACTGCTGTACAGCTGTTCTGTACAAACATACACGTTGCACATTCTTGACTACTTCAGTCTGAGATTTTTAATCTTTTTTACGACTGTATTATTTATGATCTTTTCTTACTCATGTGTGGACTTGTTCCATTCCTGTTAATAAATGTTGTTCTGTCTGTGTGATTATTGTAGACTTGCACTAGAAAGTGAATGCAACTACTTTCCTGTCATTTCTACTCAATATATAAATACAGGCACATACATCTTGCATTGTTGCCGTGGTCCTACAAGTTGTATGATATTAGAAAGTTATCCACATAATTGACATTTGAAGTTTGAGAAGATGTTTGGTACAACACTAGTGGGTTTCTTTGATTCTATTTTCTGTATTTTTATCATAAAAAATATGGGAAAGTATTAGGAATTTTAATTTTTGAAGTGGAAATGATGCCTAATGAAAGATTGCTATGAACCCTCTTCTATAGTGTGTTGCTATCTTTACATGAATAAACATGAACTGCTTCCTATTCTGTTGTATTCTTTCTGTGTGGGGTGACGGAAACATCCCTGTTGGAAGTGTTAGTAGTACAAAACTCTTGTTCACAACACTTTTGAAGTCTCGCTTTCAAATGTAACAAGGACAGTGAAAACTTTTCTCATGGTGTGCTTTCTTTTGTTGAAGTCATATGCCCATCCTTCTATTGATGTTTTGAGGGGGGAATATGTGTGCTAGGTCAGGCACAAGCTTGCTTCTTTCTCATGTTGGAACCTGGAAAAAAACAGAAGTAAAAGTAGAGCTTTCCTGTGTACTCAATATTAGCTACAATTTGGTTATCTTCATCTGCATGTATGAGGGAACTGCAATCATTTCTTATTTGTTTCTACATCACTACCAGTTTTCAGCTGGTTGAGTTACCTGATGCATTTTATTCAAATTTTGAGAAGCCTGATGGCTGAGAGAACACTTTCTATTAAATCTTGTCTATTACTGCTGCTACATAAAATAATGCTTGACTTTACTTGCTGCAGAATCTCTTTGCAGATTATGAAAAGGCTTTGAGTCACTGCAGTGATGGAATATAGTGGTTTCTCTAAGCTAGAAAGTCTGTGAAGGCAAACCATTCATTCTAGCACTCCTGTGTCCTGCTAGGACAAATGTTTTTCGTACAAGAGTGTGCATTTTTTCTTCCTCTGGTTAGGATATGCTTTTTCTCACTGATGGCTTCAATGTGACAGGTACTCTACATCCAGTAACAATTTTGGACTTCTGCGATGAAGTGTTGTGTACCTAATACTGCAAGCTTTAATGTTTTTTTTCTTACATAAAATGATTCAAAAGTAAGAAGAAATTATATACATTGGTGTGTAACTGCCATTGCACACATGCATTGGCTTTTTTTTTGTGACACATTCTATACCTGCAGTTAACTACATGAGAAGTTTTCTCAGTGGTTTGAACTGGATCTGTATTGGGGTTTAACTAGTTGGGTAATGACATATTCATAGCATAGAAGCATGGGAGGATTTCCAGAATTAATTTGAACTGTGGCATCAGAAATGTTTCATTTTAATGATAGGCATTATAAGTAGAAAGATATTCTTTTTAAATTTAGTTTGTGGGCAATTTCAGTAATAACTACTATAGAGTGGGTGGTTGCATCTTGAGACAAGACTGTTTAACAGAATTCACTTCTAACCTGAAGTGTAAACCATTTGTCTGGCTCTGGGTCCGTTCCCTTGGAAGCAGGTTGTACTAAGCCACGTGACAGGGTTTTTACAAGGTCCAGTGAGCACATATTAGTGTTCTTTGAGTAGATCCTGTAAACCAAAGTTCTCGTAGACTGACTGCTGGGCTAAAGGTTTTCAGAGCTTTAACATCTTCAACTTTCTATGAAATGAGAGCTACAATTTTTGCTATGCTGAGGAAGCTTGGTAATTTTATTCATACTTTCACTTCTAGCAAGGCAGTTACAGAGCTTAAGCATGTATCTAAATTATGTAGGCTTTATCAATAATTCAGACTTTTTCTCTGAATCAATTAATTTGAAAAGTTTAGTAGTGTGGTGATAGGTCAGCTGTTTTATCTCATTGGGTTCCTGTAATATGACTATATAAAATTAACACTGCCTAGTCTCTCCAGTTCCCCATGGTTTGCATTAGTACGTGAAATAGAGAATAAGAAATAACCAGTGTGTGAAGGAGAAATGACTGTACGCTCTTTGAAATGTTAACCCATGGCCATAGCAGAACAAATTTTTACTAGAAAGTCTGGTACTTATATATTGGTTTATGTGAGGATGAATATCGAATACATTTTTAAAAATACTTTGCAAGTCATGCATTTGAACCAGAAAGATAACCTGAAAAATGATGCCTAGTTGTTTGCTTTTGTATTTTCTATGTGCAGACTTCAGAAAAGCCATCACCTTCCTTCAGATATCATCCCTCTTGAAAAATAGATTTTCAAAATAAACTGTCAACTCTGATATTAAAATGTGTTAGATTTACAGAAATGAGGCTTCAGGTATGTAGTTATGTATGTACTGTCCTGCGGATAAAACTGACATGGTGAAGTTAGAATGTGAGCTGATTTCCTTGTGCCCAGTGGAACTACATTTTTACATGAAAATAAGTATGTTTAAAATGTTCATAGTGTGACCACATAGGAAAAAGGGCAGCTCAGTTGCTGCTGGGTCTTTGCCTTGTTTTCCTTAGGAAAGGGAAAGATGCCATTTCAAAGAACAAAAAATTGCAAGGATTTGTTGTCATACGTTCCCCTTCCCTTAGTTTTCTGTTTATTTCTCCTGCTTGGAGAAATAAAATGTATAACACTGTTGGCTAGAGTTGGTGGCATTTTATAGTGTATGTACAGGTGCTGGTACAACTTTCAGTTAAATTCTCTCTTAATTTAGGAGCTGTTTTAGCATTTTTTTCAGAACAGTTTCAAATTGGAATTTGAACTAACTGTTTTAATACTGATGCCATTCATCTAAAGTCTGTTTTCAGGCTGTGTGAGGAAGAGGAAACAAATGTTGTGTTTGACTCATGTCAGATTCCATATCCCAAAAAGCTTCCTTTAAGGGCACATTTGCCAATATATACAGACATATATATCTAAATTAACCAAGTGTTGGATCAGAAGTTAAGCAAAAAAGCATGCTTATTATTTCTAGAGTTAGAAAGGAAGGTAAAGCATCGATCAGATGCACTATTTAATGTTCACTGCCAAAATAGCTTTTTTTGTGGTTAAATTGTAGCATACTTTGGTTCCATGCCTGTGGATTCCTAAGGAATCTCTCAAACTACGAATGTGTGTACGTGTTCATTGATGTGTATATATTTGTTTCTGTAACAAGGTCACACAGTGTTACTGATGTTCTTTTAAAATCATACTAAATAGAAATCTGTATGAGCGTGCCAGTGCAAATTGTCTACTGATGGTTTACCTAATTACTTTAAAGTTTATAGGTACTTATAAAAGGAATTTGTGCATAATCTTGAAGTGGAATATATTTAGAATAACAATGAATGGAATTTCAGACTGAATGTAAAAACACGACCTGATACAGTGTGTAAAGGCATGGGAAAAATAGACCTAAATTTCCTGCTTTACTTTGTTGTCTTGAACCCAATATTGGCCTGCCTTTTCTCCATCCCTCCCTATCCATCAAAAGGGCTTTTTGCTTTTTTTTTGTTTGTTTTTGTGGATGGAATTAGAAGCGTATTTGCTTTAAGAAATGTGGACTGTGGGGTACTGCTGTGGGCTGTATCTTTCAGTGTGCCATTGCAATCCATCTTCCAGATGAGGAGGAGGTCCCAGGACTCCTTAATAAGAAACTGTCTTTGGACTGTTCAGACATGTTCTTTGAAATTAAGTATCATAATTCTCCTTAGCATTTTTGGTGGGGCAGAAAGCAGGGGCTGGGGAGGAGATTCCCTAGAAATTAAATAATTGTAACTTTTTCCCACCTTTCTATAACTTTCCTGATTCTATTTAGAAAAAAAAATCCAAAATTAATCCCATGACTAACCTCTTAACATGCTAATTATTGCAGAGGAAATCTGGTGCTTTTAAGGTCTCATAATTATCCTTATGCAGCTGCATGGCTGCCAGTGAGATTGTAATGGTATTGCATTTGTAAAGCACACTATCACATGTAGCAGCCTGAGCAAGATGAGCAGTATACGTAGTTGTTTGAAATCTCGGAATATTCCACAGTGTTTGCGCTTGATAAAATCTCAGTGCTGGTAAGCCTGAGCAGAAAACTGTGTGATTTACTGGTAAAGGGCAAAACTTTCATTTCTCTAACATAACATATGACTGAACTTAATTCAATGTTTCCTTTTTTTGCCCACTTCTTTTCTTTTTTTTAAAGTCAGTTTGAGATTGATGCTTAAAAATTATATCGCACGTGCTCTTTGTGTGTGTGTGCTAGAGATGGGCATTAAAAAGGAAGTACTATGGAACTTCAAAATTAGCTGACAGATTTTAATTCAGCAGAAATGTTTTTCAGGCACTAAGCAAATGGAGGTAAGTTTCTCTTCCTAATGCCACAAAATTTCTGCTGTTCTTGTTACTAGTCTTAGCTGTTAAAAAAAAAGTTACTGTTGCATAAGAAATATCACCTATTTACAAAAAAAGGTACCAAGTTAGATGTTTCATGTTTATTTGTCATTTTACTGAGGTTCCTAAAATTCAGTTTTACCCCCAGAAAAGTTTTGTCGTTTTTTTCTATCCCATTTGCAGAAATTCTAAAAACAAGGTCAGTCATTGGAATTTTTAATTTACTAGTGAGAGAAATATGGGTTTTTCTAAATGAAGTTTGATAATTAATCTGAATCAGAAGAAAACATTGCACTGATGAGGTGTCATCATTAGCATACATAGTAGACTTACAGCAGTCTGTCGTTTCTGCAAAAGCTTCATTATGAGACATTTTTCAGTGTTCTTAAGAGTGTACTTTTGTGCCTCCAAAGCGTAGAAATCTTGATCAAGTGTTACGTTGCACTGACTACTTGAATACAACAGTATTATCTGTGTTTTGCCATTTTTCCAGGCCAGCAGAGTTGCTAAAATCTGTCTGGACTACAATGCTTTTTCTGCTGTTGGAGTAGAGTTCTCTGCTACGATCTATATTTGAGGTTCTCTGCTCAATTGCTGGCTGATTCTGTGAATCACAGGTTTTGTAGTGGTGCTTCACAGTGTTGCTAAATCTTCTGACTGGATTTTTTAAGCTTGCATTGTCATTTTCAGTGCTAGGCTAAAGTTTGAACGCAGGGAAATCCACACCTTTCCTTGAGAGGTTGTCTGCCTTCCTGTGAGCTGCATCTGCTCAATTCAGGTAGTTTACATTATGTTTTAGTAGCAGTTCTCTGTTTTATACTTAACCAAATATTTTCTGCCACTGATAGAGATTAGCTGTTAAGCATTACTTACATGTTGCTTTTACAGGTGGTGGTGGTTTGCTCTTGTTATGTACTTAGTGTCTTTACATCAGACCAACTGCCAGTCTTGGCATCCCTAGCTTAAAGAAGCCAAATGCAACAGAAGAGAACTATCTTAGTATTTCTGAGATCTCTTATGTGCTTTTGTGCAAATTAGATGCAAGAAATCAACTGAGAGCCTACATACTATTTTTATGCAGTGCTTGAAACTGCAGGCTTTTTGCAACATTCTTAAATGCAATGAAAGTTTTTTATTTTTCTGTCCAGTCTGTCTGCATAACAATGAACTATCCTAGCAGTTGAAGTCCTCGCTGTCCAGATCAAATGATTACTTGCTGTACATTTGCTGAAGAGGCTCTTTTTTAAAGAAAGTTTTAGAACACTTTGGAGTTTCTGAACCAATAGTTATAGCAGAAAAGCCACAAAATGCTCAGTTTAAGGGTTAGAGGGAAGAAGTATCAAACGAACTGGATCTCTGCTGTCTCCAACAGCAGTTTGCTAGAATCTTTTGAATTCTATGTGGACATCACTTGTTGGTGTCAGGCTATAGAAGCAAGCCCATTTTTTGCTGTGAAAAGCAACAAAGAAATGAGATCGTTAGTATCAAACAGGGCTTTACTGAAAGTAAACTGGGATTTAGAGTGCTCTTTAGCAAGAGGGGGCAGAACTGCCAGCTGTACATATTTGTTCTGTACAGATGTAGTCCTTCCACTTCTGGTCAGTAAGCATGGTTTTCCTTTTAGATTCTGGGCCAAGGGAGACCTTTCTTTGCCAAGTCTAGGTATTTACCTGTGCAGTGTCCTTTCATGACACCAAAATCAGTCTTTATCTTAAATACTTGACCCTAACTGCTGGTACTTCTTTATATACTGAGGTGGGGAGAGCTGGGAGAAAATGGGGATGTCAGTTGTAATCTATTTCTCTCTTTCACTAGGCTACGTGGGCATGAGTTTCTGTGGGGCTCTTATGATGGGCTTCCACGTTGCATCTTTCGCATAAGGTGTGAAGTAAACTAAACGCACAGAACTAGCTGCATGCGATATGTATGTTAGCACAGGACATTTTTGTTATATCGAAACCTGGTCAGAGCAGTTCTTCCATGTGCTCATCTGACACCAGTGAATTTCAAACATAATGAACATACATAATGAACTGAGATTACAGGTCTTTTGTCTTACAAAAAGTACAGCTGACTTAAATAGAATTCTAATTGCATGGAGCATATAAAAGCATCAACAGAAAAAAACCCACAAACCAACCTTACAACCACGTATGTTGTGAGTTGACCCATACAGTTCAGAGACCTCAGTGTAGTGCTAACCCCTCTCTCCGTTCATTAGAAATGTCTCCTTTCCTTTCTAAAACATGGGAGTGTGTAATCTGTATTTTTATTTTCTGACTTCCAGCGTAAGTTCTTTAAATGTAGCAATATCAACTCACATAGATGTAAAAGTAGCCTTATGTATAATTTTGTCTTTATCCAGTTTTATGAACAGGGGGTCTATTCACATAGATGGAAGACCAACAGGCTTAGCTTTAATCTTTGAAGACATCAAGCTGAAGTTAAAAAGAAGGGGAAACCACTTCAAAAACTGTACTTGTACAGTGGGGAAAGCAGTATAGCATTTAAATATTCTAGGAACCCGATTTTAACTTATTAAGCAGTTTGATTAGCTAGGGATACTAATCACGCTGAAATTCAAGTATTCTGGAAACAGAGGGCCCAGAATATTTGTGCAGAGTCTATCCACTTAAATGTTTCTGGATCAAGTCTTTAACCAAAAATATTTGCATTGTTCATGTGGTTTCAGATTAGGCTGTTTGTGATCAGTCCAGACTTTGTAACTAGATATTGAGAAAACTTTGTAGTAAAATTCATATGGTAACCATTAATGCTTACCACTGCATGCTGCTTCTGTAGTGAATTTTGTTTCTTCTAGTAGAGAATTTCCTTAATTCCTGACAGACATACGGAGGATTTTTGATTAGAGCAGCTTCCTGTATTAGAAAAATAGGCTAATTCTCTGAACTTCAGCTGCAATATCTCCTTGCTGTAGGACAAAACCAGCTCAGTGATTAGGTTAATTTTACATTTCTGAGGCAGATTATTTTCCCAGTTTAGTAAATGACTGATGTAATAAATATTTCTTCATGATTTCATAGTAAATCCATGGCAAAACCAGCACCCACGTCCCTTCATTACAAGCTTAATTTTGTAGCATTGCAGTGCACTTGGTTTGGGTTTAGTAAAGTTTATTTCATAATGCAGTATATATCCTATCAACTGCAAACTGATGCTGCAGTGCAGTTGCAGAGAATAACTTGTGCCTGAGCAGCACTCTCCAGTATTAGCTCTTATGGTTCTCATTCTTGTTTTCCTGTGATGAGACCGCTGTCTTCTGTGAACAAACATTAGAGCCCTTAGGCACCTTTGGAGATGTAGAACTAATCTAATGGTTTTGAGAGCCATTCTTTGGGCAATTTTTGCAACAGATTATTGGAAAATTGCTCTTTAAATTCCAGCCTTGGATACAAAACATTGTGAACAATTTGTCCTCTACTGACAGACCAAGCTAGTCTTGTGTTAATATTGTAGCAGTAAGAAGATTACGCTGTGTGATGCAATTACATATTCTAGTACAATTTTTACTCTTTGAGCAACTTGTGCTCATTTTCCGTAGGAGAATTGCTTGTTTGGATGTCTTTATTTGGGAGAGAGCCTTTACTAGACCAGTTCCATACTAGAAAATAGGAGGAGTTAATTATGATCCCTGAAGTAATTTGACCACTCAAAAGGACAGCAGTTCTTTCTGGTCCTAAGATGTCTTTGTTTGGACCGTAAGTCAGTGTGGAGACTGTTTAAGGGACTTTTGCAGTCTTCTAGAAGTGTTGTTCCTTTTTTTAAATAGTAAGATCTCTGAAATTCTAGCTTGTTCGAGTGTATAATCCACCCACAGAGAATCTTGATGAATGAGTTGAGAATTCTTAAAACCTTCAATAGAAAACCTAGTATTATTTTATAACTTTGTTCTACAAAAATACATTGTCTGAAATATAATTCACAGTGCAAAACAATTATGGTTATCAAACATACTTTTCTGCACTTTTATGCAAGCATATTTGAAAAGAATATATCAAAACTGCAGGCATGCAGTGAGTGTAGTCAGAAATCATCAAACTATAAACCTAATGGGGAACTTAATGCCCCCTCAAATGTCCCATTTTCCCCAGCTATATCATCAAAATACATAGTAAATTACCACTTTCTTTCAAGTATTGCTTTCTTAATTTCTCTGAGATTTTGAGGATACTAAAATCAGAGGAGGAATGACATTTTAATGAGCTGTATGTTACTGTAATGAACACTGATTTCTGATAGAAGTGAAAACCAACCAGAGTATTTTAAATTAAGGGATTTAGGTTAGATCTTAAATTAGAGCGTTGTACAGTGTGAGATCTGTGTAATGAAACAATTAGCTTTTATTTTTCCTAAGTAGCAATGCTTCACATACCCATTGTGATACGTAATCTGTGCAGTGGTCTGATCCCTGCTTTGTTTTTAAGGTCTTAGTATTGCAAGGAGTTTTTAATGTAGGTTACAGGGTTGCTGCCTCACTGATGGTGATGGCAGATTGCAGTGTATCTATGCTTCTCAGTTTGGCAAGCTTGTGTAAGATACTGGCACCTATTATCTTACTAAATTAGCTGATAACAGCATTAGAGGAGTATGTCCAATTCCATTGCTCCTACTGAGAGAGTGCTTATGATACGCAGTTTACAAGGTAGACAACTGGTGTAATTTATCTGAGTTTACAAACTGGGAGTCTCTAGCCCAATGAGATAGGCCATATACCTTGCTTTTAGGCTTCCCTCTTAATCTTAAGTTTGTTACTTCAGAGTTCTGGCCAATAGATAAGACGGTAAGTCTTTATCTCATTGAATTTTTCATGTTAACAGATTTATTTTGCAATCCATAGTGGCTGTAGGTGCTTTTGAGTCCTAGAAATTTGTTAATCTGAGACTTATATCAATATAAAATTAATTCTAGGCAGAAAAAGCACTGCTTCTTTGTGAAATGGCATGCTTCTAATTGCAGAGATTATCAATAGATCTATTAATGTTAGTCATCTGAAGACACATTTTAAAACTCCCCACTGCTGCTGCTGTAAAAGGCAGAAGACATTGAGACATGAACAAGAAGCAGACACAAACTAAAATACATAGGAAGAACCAAAATGCGTAAGTCAGGAAGGAAGCGCAGTACTTTGCCAGGAGTGTGAATGTGAGGAGCTGTGTTCTGGTGTGGCTTAAAGTAAGTGTGAAATGGAAGAGGAAATTACAAGCCACGGGGCATGCTGAAAATTGAATTTTTATTAAAATGAGATTTGCAGACCAATTAAGAATCTAGGTATGAAGTTGGATCTGGGTAGAAAGAAGTGGAAAATAGAAGGATGCTTTGCATTTGTAGATTACTTCATGCAGTTAATATTACGTTACATTTGATAATGGGCAAATTGCCTAAATACAAAAGGTAATGGCTTTCCTGTTTTGTAGAAGATAGTAAAGAACAGGTACCATAGATAAAGATGTGTTGTACAATAAAATGCAGACTGAGGGAGCAAAGAGCACTGGATTGTCTCCCATTATTTGGAAAAATTATTGGAGTAAGTAGCTCATACTTCCTGATTAGAAGCATAGAGCTAAATGCTGTTTCAGAAAACGTGCTCATGTGTGGCAAGACCTAAACACCTAAGACGAATGCTTGTTTTCTTTAATTGTGCTGAGCAGGGAGTATGAAAGGATCTTCCTAATGTTAGTTAGGAGGTCTTGGTGCTTTTAGTCAGCCGTGTATGTGGGTAGGCTGCTGGAGTTGTATAGGCACATTTTAGAATGTGAAAAGTGAAATGGATGGTGCAGTTCGGTGAGGTGAAGTCAGTGGGTAAGGAACAGTATCTCAGAATGAAGACCCTGTGAAGCTGTTAGATACAAAAAGTGGGCAAAAGATCGTACAGGAACAAAATTGACTAAATGAGAAGAAGTAGATCAAAATTTCTATAAAAAAATTTTCAAAGTAACTAGTGGTAGTGTAGTCCTGGTTTTCTTTAACCAGAAAATACTTGTTGCCATCTACTAACCAACAGAAGGTGCTTATTAAAGAGGTGCTGTCGTCTGTTGGTTTTTAAGACATCGGGTAGAAACTCTTCACAATAAGGGTGGTGAGACATGGGCACAGGTTGCCCAGGGAGGTTGTGAATGCCACCTCCCTGGAAGCGTTCAAGGCCAGGTTGGATGGGGTCTTGAGCAGCCTGGACTAGTGGGAGGTGTCACTGCCCACGGCAGGGTAATTGGAACTGGATGATCTTTAAGGTCCCTTCCAATCCAAGCCATTCTGTGATTCTATGAAATCAGCATGAAAGAACTGCTTATCATAAGTAAAGAGCAGAGATATGGAAAGTGATTTTGGGGTAAAGCCATATGCCTGATATTAGATTCTGTTGGGTACCGTTGTCTTGCAACATTGTAGAGGGAGCTTAATTTTGGATGGAAGTGTTTGAGTAAGTGGAACGAGGAAGAAAAGCTGGTAGGGCTGCTCTTGGTGTGAGCTACATATGTATATGTGTGTGACCTTTACCTCGTACAGCAACAGCAGTCAGTTCAGTAGGCTGAGGCAGTACTTGAAGGTAAACAAAACTTGGAGATGCAGCAGAAATCTTCTTCACCCACAATTTCTAGGCAATTTTTAAATGTCAGATCCGTAGGGCCATGAAGTAACAGATAAGTGAAGTTGACTTGAAAAGGGCTGTTTTCTATACCTTACCCAAATTGTACTAATCCACAAGAGAGAGCAGCAGTAGTGAAGCTCGGTTTGTCCAGAAGGAAAATAGCAGTGCAAGTAAAAACATTAGGTGGGTTTGGTGTTTAAACGTAACTGCAAATCCAAAATGTTTTTTTTTCTGAAAGCATGTTCTTAAGTAAAACACAAAAACAAGCAAAATGAGAGGAGATAGCGGTGGAATGCTGTAGATGGAAAGGAAGTGCATTTGTGAAATCACTTAATCCAGATTGAAAACAAAGGGAACTACATGTGACATCAGACGTAAATAATGTAGTGAGTGAATCAGTGATTGCAATTCAGTACCATTCTCCAACTAGAAAAATGACTTAACAGTTTTGTCAACACATACCTTATCTTCAAGGCTACCAATAAATATTTCTTTGTACAGCCTGTGACTTGTACTTGGTGGTGGTGCCTGAAAGTAATGCTTGCTTTTCAAAGTATTAACATGAATCAAGTGTCTCACAGCGGGAACGAGGGGCAACATTTTTTAAGGGAGTGGAGGCAGCCATATGGAAGTTAAGTCAAATTGCACTAAGGTGTACCCTCAAGCACAATAGCTGTTTTTTAGTAACTCTATGTTTGAGCTCTTACCTCATAATGAAGTCCTTGTTCTTCTTTACACTAGAGTAGATACTTAAGAATTAGATGGGGTAGATAGTTCTTCGGTATTCCAAATTATATTAATAGTACCAAAGTTAAGGTTCTTTACTGCAGTGCAGTAATCTCTCTTGACTTCTAGGTCAATCCATTTACTGTGAGTTTGTTCAGCAAGGTTGTCCAGATCCTCAATCTTTGTATTACTACACTTAAAGAATACAGACGGTTTGCCGATACCTAAAGATGTTAGATTCATGTATTCTTCTGGATTGATTTCTTTACCGATGCATCTGAAAATTAAAGGTTTTGAGGCTTTTTGTCTTAATAGATTAAACAAAAAGACATCTTCCATTTGCAGATTATTTTTTAATTGTTATTTACTAGTTTAGATAGGTTTTTAAATTAAGAATGGTTTAACTCTTTCAGCTGGGGAATATGTTACTCTGTCTTCAGAGCAGCAGCTTGCAATTTCATTTGCATTCTTTTTCTGAAAAGACTTCTGCTCTGAGCTGCACCCTCGCTGCCCCTGGGCAGGTGCAGGTGGGTTCCTCCCTTTCATGAACTTCCAGATATATCTAGTTTTATGCTTACAGTTTTGGAAATAGCCTTTTCAAGTCTTCAGTCATGCCTATTACTTTTTTACAATTAGTCAGGTGGTGGAGATGTTCATGTAGAGATCTCTCTAGGCTGCTGCCTCTTGAGAGGAGGCTTGGTAGAGTGTGTTAACCCGACGTGCTTTGATTAATTGTTCCTGAAGGCTTCTAAAGGCCTGGAATCATGAGACTGCCATGACAATTTTCAAGAAATTAGAAAATGTGGAGCAACCTTGCATATTACTTGCTATTCATGCAGCAGCATGGTCTAGCTCTGCTATTTTATTGTCCTAATCTCCCACTGCACCTTAGCTCCTTAGGAAAAATGCTGACCTTCATTTACTGGTGATCACTTTTCCTGTAGATGTGGCTGCCTTTTCCTTGGTTGTTTTTTTTTGTCTTTAATCTGACAAATAATGGTGATGTGGCCCAGAAGTTTACTATAGAAAATTAACATTTTCACCAGCTGCTCAGTGTATGCTGCTTGTTGTATGTGTGTATGTGGGATATTAACTAGTAATTAAATTTGTAGAATTACAGGTCCTGTTCATTGGCTTTAAACAATATTCTTAGTTCCTGACATGTTTGTTTATTATTAAATACTATGAGAAAATTTAAAATGCTTATAAATACATGATAATGTACATGATAGGCCACTATTTTGTTAGTCAGGAAACAACTCTGAAACCTGAAAGATGGTTATAATCAGGAAATGTGGTTGGTCAAACAATAGAACAAGCTCCCTAGAGAGGTGATCAATACCCGAAGCATGTCGTTTGGGCAATGCCCTTAACAGCATGCCTTAGCTTTTGGTCAGCCCTGAATCGGTGAGGCAATTGGACTAGATGATCGTTGTAGATACCTTCCAACTGAAATATTCTATTCTTAGGTTTCCTCAGAAGCAGACTGCAAAATGGTGCTTTTTTTTTGCTCTGCGTTATAGCCATGCATATGGCAGCTGTGACTGCACGCTATAGGGACCCTATTTTTCAAGTGACGATCTATCTAGCGGAAACAACATGGCTTTTAAAGTTTGATTTAGTGTTGTGGTTCTGGAAGCTCTAGAAATAATACATGTGATAGTAGTTGGAGGCATTTCATTTAGAATAATTTTATGGAACCTTTCAAATCCCGTTTTATGGCAGACTTTGAAATTGAGACACACAACCATGTGGTTGTGAAAAATTACACCATAATGAATGAAAATATTTAGAATCTCATCTTATTCCATTTTGAGAAAATTCGCTTTCCTGTACTTGGTGTATTGTATCTGTTCTTTGCCGTCTTTACTAACAACAAGATAAGAGCTGTATTTTCACAAGGAGTATTAAAACTCAAAATGAAGACTGCAGAATCATTCAGTTGTTATCTGGTACAAATAGTAGTGAAATTATATATTACAGAAAGTGCACCTGCAATTATATGCTGATGTTTTTAAATACATTGATTAAGCCTTGAAATATCTTTCACCAGTGAAATATATACTTTTTTCAGCATACATAAGATAAATTTTACATCTAGATATCTGTGCAGTTATAATGCAGCCTCCTTGGGTTAACAACCACATGCAAGTGCAATCTTAGTCCTGCATTTCACTCACATTTCATGTAATTGAGAAGAACTTGGTTTGCTATTTGCAAAGGTAATTGCAGTTATTTGACCTGTAGGAAAACTAGTTTGTCATGTTATGTGTTCACGCAATTAGTTGCTGACTGGAAGTCTCAGCAAATGGCAAAAGGCTGAATGTGCTAAAGATAGAAGAATGAATTAGCATGTTACGCTCTTCATCTTTTCAAAGATTACATTTCTTTGAGGCAGTCTGAAGTGTTTGAACTACTATAGTCCAAACAGTCTTTATTCAGCAAGTAAAGTGCACACATCTTTCCATCCGGCCGTAGCCTGTATTGTGGAAATGGGTAGAGAAATGTGAATGTGCTTTATTACATGTACAGCTCTAGGCTAGCAGAGACCCAAATTACATGCAGCTGGGCTTGACAGTGGGCAATTGATTATTTACCTTAACAATAATGTGTAAATAAAATAAAAAGGCAAATGGTCAGTGGTCAACACAATGGATTCAGTGATGATAGATTTTATGTAGTTGGATTTTATTTTTAAAATGTCAACTTTTTAATTATCTAATACCTAGTCATCTAATCGTGAATGAATATAGGTCTTTCACAGTGAGCTCCCTTCGGTTAGTAAACAAAAGCAATACTTTCAAATACATATATTCAAGATCTGGTTGTAGTTTTGCACTCTGGAAACATGTGTTTTGTATGTGTTTTTTAAAAAACATAAAAGACATTGCATACATGGTAGTATTTATAACGAAACCAGATTTTAGGAAACAGGAGTTCTAAAAATACCAGTCACTGTGAACTAAATCCTCAGAGTTAACACCAGTGCTGCTGTGGTGTTTTCTCCCCTCCCAACCTGTCCCGCTCACCTGGTGGTCTGCCAGTGGTGCCCAGTGTTTCTCTTCAGGTCCTTCTTCCAAAAATTTCCAAAGAACGTTGGAGAGCAATGCAGGGATGATGAGTAAGAGGATCTGTCTCACCAAGGGAAGAGCTGGAGGCAGTGGGTAGGGGAACATTATATTTTATGCTTGAAAAAATAGTTTTTTTCCCTTGGAAAATAACCACTGAAAAAGAAGATGGAATTGGGATGTAGAAACAGATGGCAAAAAACGCCTTGCTTTCTTTGGTGTTTGGTCGAAACCAAGGAATGCTGAAAACAAAATAAAACTAAGACACTTTTTAGGCTTTTGTTTTGTGTTGCCAGACAACTACAAGTAGTCTTAAGTCTCAAGATTAATAAAATCACTTGCTTTGCATAATCACAAATGACACATACATCTTTTGGTAACTCCATTAAAAAGGGTGAAGTGCAGTGTAATTTATGGATTAAATTTTGCCCTTGAATGTTTGTGTAGCTTGTTACAGGGAAGCACACTGTGTGTTCTGGGATGAAATTTGACCCCGTTATGAATTTGTTTTGTACAAACCTGGTACAGCAGTGACTTAAATTTCCTGTTGGAGCATTGAACTTAAAGTTACTCTTTCAGCAAAACAGGTGGAATTTCTCATTGTCACAGGCAGGGCAAAGCAAGGTCAGATAGATGTGTTTTACTACACTGGTCTGACTGGGTGGCCTTTGTATGGTCCTCAAGGATTCAGGGGTTATACTCATATATACCAACTTAGAATGACAATAAATAAGCCTGAGCTCCTTCTGCAGGTGGTGGATTCCTGGTGGAGACACTCCTGTGTGTTAGCCTCCGTGAGAGTAATGCCTACCTCTTGAATTAAAGCAATTGGAATTGCTTCTAACAGGTAGTGTTAGAAATTGGAGAATAATCTGCTGAAAGATCTGTAGTTCACTTTATGTTTGTCTTTAAAGACAAAAATACAGCATAAATGTCAATCCTTTAATGCTTGTCTGTGTCTAATCACTGCCTTTTCCTGTGTTGCTGATAGGAAAAATAAGCAATGTAACAGCAATGTGTGATGAGGTTCCTGGAGGTAGCGCTTGCCCTCTCTGGTGATGCGTTTTCCTTATCCCTGTGGTGTCCCTGAGCCAGAGTTCCTATGATGCTTGCTTGGGAACCATGAACCAAGAAGTGCAGATCCCTGCCGGAGAGTGAGCTGCTCTTCCCTCTGGCTCTGAGGGCTTGGTAAAAACTCTTCATTGAGAGGGACTCAGGGCAGTATTGCTTTTTTTTCCCTTTATTTTTAACAAATCCTGCTAATCTCCAACATCCTAACTTCATCAGTAGCAAGATGTCTGAATTTTTAGATATCAATATGAAAGCACTTGGGTGGATTTAACAAATACATAACACTGACTTGAAGTCCAGAAGTGGTCAGCAGCTTTTCGTATATCTGATCATTCATGCAGATGAAGAATGTAGGTTTTTTTCTTAGCAAAATATGTCACTTTTCAAGGTCTTTGGTTATTTGAAGTGCACGTAAGTCTAATGGATAAGTAGTCCTTGTGCTGTGACTTTTGGTGGTGCTTGGTGACAGGGCTCCAGTTGCCAAAGAACTTGCTCCAGTAAACCACTAAGTGGGATTGCTGTGCACTGACCTGGTGCTGTACACAACTATTGAGATCAGTCCAGGTCACTTATGCTAAGTAATAGTTGTCACTGGGCTTTTGGGTGACAAGAGGCAGGGGGACGTGCTGAGCAAGCAGAGTGAGTTAACAGCCCTATCAGCTATGTCTAGAAATTCTTTGGCATGGTAACCCAAGGCAAGATGCAAAAAACACTTTTTATGGGGCCAGACCTGGAAGGCACGCTCATTTTTGCTCTGCCTACTTACAGATTTCATTCTGAGCTTTTAAAAATTATTTTTGATCTTTTATTGAATAACTACAAGATATGATGCCTGTTGTCAGTGGCAAAGCCATAGATTAATTTTATTTAATTTTCACAAAAAAAGAATTTGTACAATCTCCTGGGGATTCACTCTTTTTTAAAAAAAAATTTCACTCATCTTATTCAAGATTTTACTTGAGTAATACAAGATAAGCAGGCAGCTGTGCTCTGTAGTAGACGTACAAACCATGATTGATTTGTTCTTTTCCACTTGGTGACCAAAGATAAAGGAGTTTGCAGCAGGTGGGAGATGTAGACTGAGAGCTCTGACTCTTTAGTGACAACTGAATCCTTTTTGTCATATTCAAAGAGGTGCAGAGGAATCTGAAAAGTTACTGTCAGAAAAGGATGAAGCAAAAATGGAAGATATCTTTTTTCTGGACTTTACAATGGAGGAGAAATTTAAAATACAAGAATTTACTTTCCTTCAACTAAAAGTAGGGCAACATCAGACTCCTTGATTTGTCTCCACGAGAGATTTCTGTCAAAGAATTCTACAATTATTCGAAGTGCTTTTTAAAGTTTGAAAAATTGTGCTCTGCTCACAAAAGCTGTGAGAAAGTGGCAGTAGGGTACATACCTGTACCTGAGGGTGTATTGGGTCAATGTTGCCACAGGGATTAGAGGTGTTCCCCGAGGCACAGACGCGCTGCCTCATAATTTTAGTTAATTGTTATTTCAGAGCATTGTTATTTCTGGAACCAGTCATTTCTGTGGTGAGCCATCTTTTAACTGAGTAGTTTGCAGAAAGACTGTATGAAAATCATGTGTGCAAGACACAGTTAGGCTTAGCTTTCTGCAAACGTGGATTTTGTGAAATCATTTCAACCTGGGTATGATATTTCTGCAGTTCAAAAGCGATATGGACAAAAGGGACTGTCTGCCATATGTGTCATTAAAACTTTTATGCAAAACTTGTTTGACTCCTTTCATTTTTAATTGATCTTGTTCAGGAATGAGAGAAATGGGGGTGCTTTTTTAGGACTCTTGGAGCCTGGGGTGGTGCAGGAGTATAGAAACTCAGGAAATGGCAGGCAGGAAAGGCAATGCATGGTGCAGTGTGGGATATATTTATTTTACATCTGCAGATGAGTCAGTGTTTCCAAATGCTTCTGTTTTCTTCTGTTTTGGAATGGGAAAGATTTAAAAATTATGTAATTAATACCTGTTGTGAAAGGGCACTGCTTGGAGAAAGGGAAAGCCTTTCAGAGCTGTTCCTGTAGCTCTCATGCTTCACACCCAGCAAAAGCTGTGAGATTTAAAAGGGAGTTTTGATGCTTTAAAAAACGCAACACAGCAAAACAAATCCTTATTTCAGTAAAGACTCTTTATTTCAACACAGAGAAGCACCTTCTAAAGGTGTTGTCAGTTTTTGTGGTTTCTTCAGGGTATGTCACTACCAATTACCCAGTATGTTGATGTCGCTGGAGCTAATAAATAAGTGAAGAGTGCCAGTCTGCCCTCTACATCAGTCTTGTGCTTTTCTTTGTCCTGTCTGAAAGGCAAGCTGTCACTTCAAGGCTAGGTTTCATCCTCTACCCATCTGGTGTGTGCTGTCTGAATGAAATGAGTGCTGAGATTTGAGTGTGGTTTGGTCCCTCCTGGAAGAGAGCACCAAGGCTGGGGGCATCTGTCAAAAAAGAAAAAAGGTTTTCCAGGGGTTATTCCCTTATTCAGCCCCAGCATATTGCAACAAAGTGTACTTTGAGAAATAAACGTTCAAATAAAATACATTTATTAACCTATTCATTTTGTAAATATGGTATTTTACCCTGAATTTACTAAGTTGTGATCTAGAGGCTTTGGTACCTAAGTCAATACATGCATGTAAGGCAACAGAGTACCTTGAAATAAGAGGCTAAGTCTGAGTGTCCAAACTAGAATACAGGAAGGCAACTCTACCTACAGATACCGAAATTTTGGCACTGGTGGAAGTGAAAAATTAAAAAAAAAAGAAAAATGCTAATTTTGGTAAAACTAAACAAAGTACATAATTTGTGTATATTTAATTTTTAAATATTGTGTGGCGTTACAATGTAATAAGCTTAGGCAACCGAAGTGCAAACTGGAATGCTGTCGTACTGTATGAAGAATTTATTCCTACTATTCTAAAATAGTTTCCTAAGTGATTTGTTTTTTTCTGCTTCCCTATAGATTAAAGCAAAAAATTATGACAAAGTGGAAAAGGTGAGTCCTATCAATATGTGTAATACATCTCTATAGCAAGAATGAGTAACTTGTGATTTGGCCAAAGCAGATTGAAAAGAACTATAGCTGTCATTCAATGCAATATTCAAAAACATAGGTAAGAAGTATCAGTAAAGTCTGTTTATTATTGCTACTAAGCTATAATCAGTGAAATGTGCACAGAATTTCTGTGCTTAATTCTATCCAGGTCCCTTGCATAGCATAGAGATGCTTTAGTCAAAAAGAATGAGTACTTTAAATTATTCTTTCTTACAAATTTCAATCATAATTACAAAGGGTATTTTAATTCATAGTGTATAGCTTTAAAAGTAGAAACCTAATTTCTATATCTGGAATTCTGATCACGTCTTCTTGATGTATTAAACAGTTATTTCAGCGATGCCTTATGAAGGTTTTACACATTGATTTATGGAAATGTTACCTTTCCTATGTACGAGAAACCAAGGGGAAGCTACCTAGTTACAAGTAAGTTAACAGAGTTGTTTTGAATTATTCTAGTTTTATGGTGAATATCTTCTTGATTTTTGACTAGGGGGTGGCAAACCTACCTGGAGATCTTCTGTGGAGTGTTGTGGGGGATAATACATAATCTGCATTTTCTTTAAAGTTTTGTTAATTGAGCTTGCTGGGTAAAATTGCTTCCTTAGTCTGGATCCATGTAACAAAGTAGGACAAAAACTGGGGAGTAGCTAGGACATCCCTGCTGGTTCCCTGCAGGTGAGATTGGTGCTTAAGCCAATCTGAAACACACTTCTTCCTCAGTTAGGACCTTTGCTGTCCTCCCCTTTGGTGTCTAAAATTGATTAGAGTCTCCACAAAATTCAGTGTTGATTTCAATGGAGGGGCTATGTTTCACTAGCAATAGTAAATAGTTCAGTAACTGGAGAAAATGTCAGAATGCATAAAAAGGCATAAAAAAATCAGGGTGTCAAAATTCCAGGGTGTAATAATCTTTATCCCTTTTGAGTTACTACATTTTGCTTGTGGGTTTTGTTTAATGCTTTTTCTTCCTGTTAGAGGTTTCAAAAAATATCAGTCCCCAAATATAAACTCCTTCTTTCTCAGCCCACCACAATTTCTTTGTATTATAGCTGGCAAAATAACTACTGCATTAACACCCAGTTTTAAAACTTACTTTTATAAGACTGTTTTGAAACAATTTTAAAAGTATCAGCACACACACATCTTCTAATCTGATTTCTTTCCTTTATTTTAAACAATTTTAAAAGTATCAGCACACACACATCTTCTAATCTGATTTCTTTCCTTTATTTTTCCTATTAATGTGGTCAAGGAGGTAGTAAGGTACTGAAGCATAGTTGAGTAAAGGAAACGGGGGAAAAAGTGGGAGATAGAAAAAGCTGTTTTCAGTGAAACTTCACCAAGGAAGAATTCTGTGAACATGTTAAATTTGGGGGAAAATACTTTGAATGTGCAGAGATAAGAAATTATTTGAAAGATTTTGGATGGTTTCCACACAGGGGAACTACTTCTCATTTCCCCAGCCTTTTGGTGTTCCTGGAGAATTACAACAAGGATTGGGGAATTCTGAGAAAAAAGGAAACCACAGCTATAACTGTCAGATGTAGAGAGCAGTTGGTTTTTGTCTTCTCAGCTTCACATAGCAGATGTGGATTTCCACTTACTTAATGGACGGGGAGCTCAGGAGCTGTTAGTATGCTAGATTGCCAGCAATAGATTTAAAGTATTTTCTTAAGTAAAAAACCCTTAATGCAGAATATAAAGCTACCTGAATGCCAGTTTTTACTCTCAGCTATTGAATGATACTTTTCTTACATCAATGTTTGGTTAGAATTTGCTGCGTAAAACAATACTTTTAAATAAAGAATATTTTAAATATGGAAAACTTGCTCTATGGGCTTTGTGGTTTTTTTTTTCCTCAGAGAAAAAATGGCTCAGGCATATGATTTTGCTCTGGATAAGATTGGCATGGAAATCATGTCATACCAGGTATGTTTTTTTTATCAAAACACGTTTTATTTCTAACTTTATAGTAAGTACAACAAAACATTGGTTTCATTATATGTAATATTTTTTCTCACTTAGATCTGGGTGGATTACATCAATTTTTTGAAGGGCGTGTAAGTACCTTAAAACAATTTTTTTACGTTCGGTTAATGTAATTTGATGTTCATATCAGTTATAATCTGTAATAGCTGACATTAATCTCTCTTCCCACTATTTAGAGAAGCAGTAGGATCTTACGCAGAAAACCAGAGGATAACAGCTGTCCGTAGGGTTTACCAGCGTGGTTGTGTGAATCCAATGATAAACATAGAACAGCTCTGGAGAGATTATAACAAATATGAAGAGGTAATCAAGAACATGGAATTTGTTTGTGACATTAAGAAAGAAATAATAATCGTATAATTAAGTATGGTGCCCACACTTTATCCACTAAGTATTTATGTATAAAAGAGGTGGCGGGCAGTACAAGCACATTTTGCATGTGGAGTGTAAGGTTTGGGGCAAAATTGTACAGGTACCTGAATTTTTAATTTATTTTAGAGACTTTTGATTGGGTACCTTTAACCCTCCCATTTCCCAGTTGACCCAGTGGATTTGCTGGCGAATTAGAAATCACTGTCATCAATGGTAGAGAATATATTTAATGGAAGTTAGAGCAGATCGGCTGGCAATGAGTGCTTGCTGCCCCAGGGAGGCACTTCCCACTTTTCAGTTATAGTTGAACAGGGTAAAATGGCATTCAGCTGTGATGGTTTGGACTTCTTCACAGTATTAAGTTATGTGGTCTCAAGTACATATAAAATGCTCCTCACCATCCTTCAGCTGAAGCCATTACAGCATCAGTTCAGGTGAGTCTGCTACTACGCTGTCCAGCAAGCGTGACTTCAACTCATTGACCTTGCAGGCTAATTTGTATCTGCACCTTCATAGGGTGTTTCTAAACACGTTTGGTAACAGCTCATTAACCTACCCCACTCAGCAAAGGTGAGAGTGAAGAATTGAGGGTAGATGCCAACATGCTCAGCACCATCAAGCAGGGATGCTCACTCATACAGCTCTCCTGTGTCCTGCCTATCACGCCCAGGGTTGCAGATGCTGGCATGCTGCGGGGCCAGCTGTGCACCAAGCAGAGAAGAAGGGACAGTTTATTTTTCCTTGTTGATAATTATGCAAGTTGTAGGATTGGTGACCCGACACTAACAGGGTCACTGTACTTGAACGATTGGTGTACCTCCTGGTATCTGCTGCCACAAGCACGTACTGTAACAGCTCAGCTCCCTGTTGGTATTCAGAGATATCATAGATAGCTTGCTGACCACCAGGAAAGATAATCAGCAACACACCTTCTTCTGCATAGGAAAATCCCCAGTACAACTTGTCTGTAAACCTCCCCTTCCCACACAGCAAATGAAGGCTGTCACTGCTGGTTCCTACTACTTTCATTAATACTTAGAGAGACTGTTAAAATGATAGCTGAAACCTGTCCTACGTTCATTCTGAAGCTTCTTCCAGTGAAGGCAGCTCTGGTCAATACCTGTAACACAATCCAGTACCTTGGTCTGCTCAGAGTTGCTGTAAGCTGAGGGCTGTAGCTCAGCATGACACGGGTTTCTGCACATCCAGTTCTGGCTAGGGTGGCCTCCAGGGAAAGCACCACTGGTTCAGGTGTCCTGGCACAAGGAAAGAAATGCTTCTCACCAGGAGGTCTCTGAGGGGCAAGTGATTCCTGACATGAGTAGCCCAACAGCGCAGAGATAATGTGCAGATCTCGGTACGAAAGGTTACTGGCTATTTGCTGCAATTAAAATGCTCTCAAGCTTCCCTTTAGCTTTGCTGGTAATCACCAGGTAGCAATATCAGCCTGTCAGTCATCAACATCTTTAATTGAAAATAGTCAAAAGTGGTAACATTGAGACAGAGAAGGGACAACCTGTGGCTCACAAAACCACGTGGCTGCACCTCACGAGGCTCTGAGTGGGAGAATATTGCTGTGTTGTCAGCCTGTTCCTGGGTTAAACGGGGCATTGCTAGTTTTGTATGATAACTGGCTCAGCTTGCTATCCCAGAGAGCACTGCTCAGAATCCAAATGGACCTTGCTTCTGTAACAAGTCGGTACCCAGTGTGTACCAGTTTGGATTAGGGCTGAAAGCTGTGCTCACCTTCCCGGCAAGCCACACTAGCAAAATCTGCCCTGACACAGGTGTGAACAAAAAGACAGTTGCTTATCCTGCCGTAAGAGCAGTTTCTTCAAGATTTTCTTCATGCCTGGGAACCTGTGACCAGGCCTGTGTTGCTGAGATGTTGGGTATACCTGGGGGCACGGCTGCCCCAAATCCCCAGCTTCTCTTGCTCAGCAGGGCCCTCTGCACATGCATGTAGTCCTGGTCTCTGCAGTGAGAGGTTTCAAGTCTCTCTCAGCTGACAAAGATATGCATATAGCAGGGTTTATGTTGAATATAACCTCTTCTGAAAGCTGTCAGTTACTTCAGGAACAGAGGAGAAGACAGAGCTCTGAGGTCAATCTATGCTACTACTTTTCCAAGAAAACTGAACTGCTTTTATACTGTCTCAACGGGCAGCAGCAAGGCAGGGAGCTGTGACTCTGACCAGGCACTACCCAGGGTTTAAAAGGGAAGATGTAAATCATCAGTATTCTTTCGACTTTCTCTCCCAGCAGGTTTATTTTTGAAATTTGCATTTTTGAAAGCTGTAAGTGATTACAAATATAACAGGGTTCTTCAGGTCATCTGATTTTTAGTAGCGAGTTTAATCTCTGATAAATAGTGTCTCGGCCATTTGTGATATGTTTATTAGGAGAAATACAGTACCTTTTGAGATCAGTATTTTAAAATAACTTTGCCCTTCTTGCTCGCTTTTGCATCCCCTTTTAAACTCTTTTCTGTGGGAAATGAGATTCACTAGTTCCAAAGTGAAGTTGCACATTCCCAATTCCTTTTTTCACCCTTCTCCAGGGCATCAATATTCATTTAGCTAAGAAGATGATCGAAGACAGGAGTAGAGATTATATGAATGCACGACGTGTAGCAAAGGTACAAACTTCTGTTGACTTTTCCTTTGTTTAATTCTACGAACTAGGTTTGTATTTTCAAATAAAACTTTGTTTTAGAATAATAAGGCTGGTATGCCAAAATGTTTGTATCAGTTTTGTAAAGCATAAGCTAAAATAAGCGTTTGATGTGTTTAAAGTTGCTGCTAAAAACATTGCCTCTATTTCAGGAGTATGAGACAGTGATGAAAGGTCTGGACCGCAATGCGCCCTCTGTCCCCCCACAAAATACCCCACAAGAGGCTCAGCAGGTAGACATGTGGAAGAAATACATCCAATGGGAAAAGAGCAATCCTCTGCGTACAGAAGATCAAACTCTCATTACAAAAAGAGGTAATTAGATACTACACTAGGACATACAGCATTGCATTTCTTAGCTCTTGTTAATAGCTCCAGTGTAAGTATGATTTGACATAGTGTTCAGGGATCATGCTCTAGAGAAAGCTGATCCAGTTTCTTGAATTGTGTGGATAGTTTTTTAAAACTACTGTTTACTTTTTGCTCAAACCAAGCTGAAAGTAATACATGGATTTGGGGTACCGTAGGGCTATAGTCACGTGCCACTGAACTTTCATTGGAGGTCAGAAAATGGTGTGTCACAGCCCGATTTTGTGGCTGATATTCTTGAATGAGTTCTGCTTCTTCTGTGGAGGAGGCGGGTTTTAGCTGATGGTTATGATTCGTAAAGTTCTTGGCTATGCAAAAGAAATGCTGTTGTGTTCTTTGTATTCAAAGCCAATTAGTGTTAAAATGCCCAATTTATTTGCAGGGGGTTGTGTTTCATATTTCCATTGTGGAAGATGATACCATTTCTGTGATAGCATACAAGGAATATTGCTTTTTTTTTTCCCCCTAGTTATGTTTGCATATGAGCAATGCCTTCTGGTTCTGGGACATCACCCAGATATCTGGTATGAAGCTGCACAGTACCTTGAGCAATCTAGTAAACTGCTAGCTGAAAAAGGGGTAAGTAGATTACCATTGTTTTTCTTTCTTATTTCTTTGCTTTCACATGATATACTGTTAATTTTTCTTCAAATACTTAAGAACCAAGGAGGGGCATGTGAAAAATACTTAGCACCATAAGTTGTGTCATGTTCGGTATTTTAAAATTCAGATAAGAAGTAGGAAGGATTATTTCAGTATTGGTCAGTTTTAGGTCTGGGAGGAGGGGGAGTGTTTGGCCTGACTCTGTGATTCCTGAAGTACTGGGGAGATGATAAGCTCTTTATTGGAGCACTGTGTGGAAGTTCATTGGACTTTTCACATGCAAAAGCTGTTGCATAGATTGGCCTACATTGTCACAGATGCTGAAGAATTACATTATCTTACTTATTTTATAACAGGACATGAACAATGCTAAACTTTTCAGTGATGAGGCTGCTAACATTTATGAAAGAGCGATCAGCACTTTATTAAAGAAGAATATGCTTCTGTATTTTGCATATGCAGATTATGAAGAGGTGAGCAAAAATAGTGATGTACTGATGCTAAAACCCAGCAATAATGTAATTTATTTGAAACATACTGAATACACAGAATTCTACAGAATGAATTTACTGCTTCTTCTAGCCTTAACTTCATTCAGTGTTTCTGAGACCAAGTTGACAAAACGGAGAGGATAAGCCCATAGTAGGAGTTAAAAATATTTTGAAAACTGCTGTCTTTCCACTTAAATATTGGCTGTGTTTTTCATATTACTATAAAATTGAAAGGCTGATAGATATACATTTACTTGAACATCAACTTTTTCATTTTTAAAAAGGGGATAAAGAACACCTTTCCTACCTAATTCTTGGGGGTTTAGTGTTTGGTTTTGCATGGCTGTGACAGAAGATGGGAGGCACACTGCACTGCAGCTTTCCTGAGAAACCTGTTTACCCAGGCTACCAACTATTTGCACAGGCTTCATGAGTAATGCCCTGACAATGATTGGTTTTGCACGTGAACAATCAGGCTTAAAGGCTGTTTCCCACTGATCAGATGGGGACTATGGAGTCCCTTGCAGGATATATTCTGCCAATATATCATAATATGGAGGAGCCTTTGCAGGAAGATCCTGAGGACGATGAAAAAAACCCAAACCTTTGCCCTTAAAAGAAAAAGCCTTCCTTGGCTTTCAGTGCAGCCTCTTGTATCCTAAGCATACTGGCTATTTAAATTCCTTAAGGTTGCACAATTCAGCTTGGAGGGCTGCAACTGGCAAGGAACAGAACAGATTATTTGAAATGCCTGGTTTAGGGAGTGAAGAAGGTAGGTTTCCTGACTGTCTGCACATTACTTTTAGATAGAGGTAAAGAAAACAATAGTCTTATCCCAAACACCTACAATGGCAGGTCTGCTGCAGTAGGACTAAATTAGAAAAAGACTTCAGAGACTCTTGAAGAGCATTTATGTAAGCAGTAGTGGGAAGTGAAGAAATGATTGCACAGGAGAAAAAACGCATCTGAGTAAAGGGACTGACATTGCATAGTGTTCAACTGTGGAAAAAAGGAAACAGAAAAATGTGTTTTTCTTCAAATTGATTTTTGTATTCTCGCAGGTCATTTGTAGTAGCATTGCTAAGCAGTCTGTTTGCTTTTTATTTACTTAGAGTCGAATGAAGTATGAGAAAGTACACAGCATATATAACCGACTCCTGGCTATTGAAGACATTGATCCCACTCTGGTAAGATGATCCTTAGTACTGAGTTTTTCCACACTTGCATGGGTAGTCACCTGAGTACACTCAAAGAACAGGGAAGTACTTAGAGGAGTTATTGGGTCACAAGGATGATTGAACAGGTGGAGTACTGAGATGACAGATTAAAATTTCAGCAAGGTTCATAATTATAGCCTTTAATCCACTTAGATGCACTCAGTCGTGCACTTTTCTCCTCTGACTGTTTCGGAAAATCTCTTAAAACAAGCAATGAAGATATAATTAAAGATTTCATGATGTAGCTTATGTGAAGTGGTGTATGTTTTGTTGGCTCCACTACAATTTCACTTTGCCTCCTCGTGACAGGTTAAAAGCGTGTTGCTTTTGCCCATTGTCCTCCCTACGTAGAAATACGCACTCCTGTGTACATGTATCTTGCAAATAAATTTGTAATGCACTATAAAACTATCAAAGAGTACTGCTGTACACCTGCTGAAGTTCTACAGTAACTGACATTGTAGTGCCAGCTGTGCTAGGAGTGAACAAATGGTGTGAGAAGTAACCTGCTTTCAAGCTTATAAATAGACACAACAAGGGAAGGAAAAAGGTCTGAGGTATAAAATTAAACAACACGTCAGTGTCAGAGAAGAAGTATCTATTTACTGACACTTTCTGTTCATTAAAGAGAGATCAAAATGTTTCCCAAATATGCATTTGCTGAGAAACCATGTGACAGTTCATCCTATTTGAGTAATGCTGCTATTTGTGACCTAATTCAGAGTGAAGGAAAGTTAAATCCCCAAGAAAGGCAAATCACGAATTGGCCACTGAATTAAATAGCACATTCATTATTTCCTTGATCAGGTACAAATATCTGCAAACAGGATCATTTGTGTCTTGGATTGTATAACGTACAGTAAACGCTTCATCAGGCCTTTTGACTGCTTTTTTGGCCTTATGAGTGTTTTAACTATATTGGAAAGTTACTATGTTTACAATAAGTCTGTAGTTCTTTGAAGGCACCAGCTTATGAAAATTACATTCACCTATTTACCTCCCCTTCCTTGAAAACCCTGTGTATTAACTATTGTCATTCAGGGGATCAGTCTTATGTATATTCCATTTTTTTAAAAGAAGTATATAAAAAGCTTTGCCTACATATTTATAGCAAAACAAGATAGAAACACAGAACAGTCTTGTTTCTGTTATGACTTACTAGCTGTATTTTGTGAGTAAAGATTATTTCAGATACAGTCAGCACCTTTATTACATCCTAGTGTTCTTTGTTAGTACTAATGCTATATGAATATTAATATGCACCTTAGGTTTATATCCAATATATGAAATTTGCAAGGCGAGCAGAAGGCATAAAATCTGGAAGAATGATATTTAAGAAAGCCAGAGAGGATACCCGGACCCGCCACCACGTCTATGTTACAGCAGCTTTAATGGAGTATTATTGTAGTAAGGTAATCATAGAGGCTCCATTTGATCTTAAAGAAGTGTCAGGAGAGCATGTAGCTCACTGAAGCTAATAACATTTTTTTCTAATGTTTGCAGGATAAGTCTGTGGCCTTTAAGATTTTTGAGCTAGGGCTGAAAAAATATGGGGACATTCCAGAATATGTGCTGGCATATATCGACTACCTTTCTCACCTTAATGGTAAGCTTTCAGCTTTGAGAGGTCTAATGAAGCATTCATCTGCCTTCTCTGTGAGTTTAGGTTCAGGCCAAATTCTTTGTATTTTAGGTTTAATTCTTTTTGAAGAGAAATAAAACCTCTCCATGAAACTCAGCAATCAATTTGAAAACAAAACTTGCTGGTTTGCCCTTGCTGAAGTTCCAGAAGCACAGTAACATTAGATCTTGATTCTGCTGAATAGAGAGTGAACTTTCCAAATTGTGACTCACTTGCATTGCAGCAGTTTTGCAGCATCTATTTTGAACAGTGGGAAGTACCCTGGGAAATCTAAATCCCAAGGAAACAGATCTACAGGAGGCTGAAGTCAGCATGACAGGAGTGATGGACTAGTTGGTCCCTACTATAATTAATTTAAACCTGTTCTCCTCAAACAGATGATGTGAGCAAGACATAAAAGCCATATTGTAAATATCGGTCCTGCCTGGAAGCTGCCGGGGAGCTGGTTTGCAATGCAAAGAGCAGGGCACAGGCAAGGCACCCAGCTCCCTGCCTGTGCCAGCAGTGGGGGCACAGGGGTTGGAGGAGTCCAGGGGAGGAGGAGGACATGGTGATGGTGGAAGGTCTCTATGTGGGATTCCCTGAGGCTGGAGTTAATACATTAAAAGAAACCCCAGCTGCTGTTGGTAGCAGGGTGTGACAGAGGCCTTTGGGTGGAACTTCCCTGGTTCCTGTTTCATGGACAATTAGAGCAGAAGGAGGAGAGTGGTTCATCCCAGGCACAGTCCTGTCTGCCAGGCATCCATTAGATTTTCAGATTCCTTCAGGGATTTCTTAACATGTTCAGTACTCTAGCTCAGTGTTTGTAGCATAACAACACAGAGGTGTAACGCAATCTGGTTTTTATTACAAATGGCCGGGTCAGTTTTGTGAGACAGCCTCTGCGCTACACGTGTGAGCGGTGGCTGCTGGTAGCTGTGCTGCTGGATCTTCTGAACTTCCCAGTGTGCTCTGTAGGCCCCAGGCACGTGAATCTCTCCTGTCAGACTACACTACCTTTTTTTTCAGGCTCTGAAACTTTGAACAGATTTAGAGCTTTTTTCTCTTGTAAGCTGTAAACAGAGAGATTATTTTCAAGTCAAAGTAGTTTTAATTTGCAAGAAATTATCTTAGGTCCACACAAATATTTATAATGCCTTTCCACAGATTGCCCTCAGAAAAAAATCTCAGAACTTGCCAGTGTATTGCTCTGTCTTAGCAACACAGCAGACTTTACTGGAAAACACTGATCACTGAATTTCCATAAATGTAAGATCCGGTAAAATACACAGTGAAAGATAGGGCAGATGCTCACGGTTTTAAGAACAAACCCACCAACCATTCCTTTTCCCCCAGCTGGCAGTATATGGAGGCTGTCTGCTCACTGGAAACCAGATCTAACAATTTTGGGAGGACTTCTGAGGAATATACAAGTATATTTACATTGCCCTAATTTAGTAGGGAAGTAATGAATTGAAAGGCCGCATTTAAAATTACTGAGCCATTGTGATTAACTGGAGAAAATGGAAAAAAAACCCAAGAGATCTTGAAGGGATGCCAAGCAATAGCTGTGCTGTATTATAAAAGAACCTGAATTAGGATTGGTTTGTTGCTGTCAACAAAAATAGACTTTGAAATAACAAATTCACAGCAGAATTTAACATTGGTAAATTTTATGTTCAGATGTTTCTTCTGCTTGCTGAAATTCAAATCCAGGTATCAGACTGTCAGCCTTATATTTAATTCAAAGTTCACATTTCTTTGAACGGAAACTATTTTAAATTGTCTTTAATATATTTTACTCAGTGTGCATTTTCTTTTTTTCTTTCTATTTTTAAAGAGGACAATAACACAAGAGTTTTGTTTGAACGTGTTTTAACTTCAGGGAGCCTTCCACCTGAGAAGTCTGGGTACGTCTGCAAAAGCAGTTTCACTACACTAAAAAAAGTCACCTAAATCCCTTTACAACTACAAACATCCCAAAGAAATTAGAAAAATGAACTGCAGGACAGAATTGGGTACAGATGTTCCTTTCTCTCTTCATGCTGTCTAAAATAGCAACAACTGTGACAGATTTGTGGAAGTCCCTATCCCATTTGCAGTGGAATTAATTGCTTTATTGACTTTAGAACCTCACTGATGCAGGATTGTTGAGGATAGAGTGCAAAATCCTCCTGCACAGTTAGGATTCACTGGTGTGAGCAGGTGGCATGGCTAATGGCGTGTATTTCTCTCCAGGTAGGTGCTCTGGATAGATAGAGAGAGAGATGAAAATATCTTTCAGGAGCATTATGCTAGAGAAGGCGAGTCAGGAAGTCACTGAGAATGCTGAACAGCTCTCAGCCAACTGAAAATAAAATACTGAAAGAACCAGTAAAGACTTGGATTAACCACTCACACCACATTTTCATTACTACTTCTTAAATTTATCTCTCTGAAAAATATGGTTACCAAACCCTTTGCAATCCAAGTGATCACCGTTATTATTCTGGTAGAGATTGGCATCAAACCTAAGAAATCAAACATTGCACTGCGGGGCACATTCATTCTGCACTTTAGTTCTGATCTTCCCTGAGAAATATTTTTATGTCCATTTTAAAAGTGAGAAAAAACCTAGGAATTTAGAACAACCCAAGAACAACCTAAGAATTAGACATTATTAGGAATAAATTCTTCACAATGAGGGTGGTGAAACACTGGAACAGGTTGCCCAGGGAAGTTGTGGATATTTTCTTCCTGGAAATGGTCAAGGCCAGGTTGGGTGGGGCCTTGAGCAGCTTGGTCTAGTGGGAGATGTCCCTGCTCATGGTAGGGGGGTTGGAAGTAGGTGATCTTTAAGGTCCCTTCCAACCCAAACCATTCTATCATTCTATGAATTTAAAAGCTGGATCTTCTTCAAAGGTGAAGTCTAAAGCTAAAATGAAAGTTGGATCAAGTTCAGAAATATGGTTAGATGTTCCTTAAGTTATATATGAGTTTTTTCCCAAAGAAATAAGCAGCAACTATATATATTTTCAGCTCTAAAAGTCTGAAGTGCTGCCTATTGTGTTACAGGGCATGGCTCTTGCCTGCTAGAATACGCTAGTCTACGGAGATGATCTAAATCATGATCTGTGTTGAAAAGTCCTTCACATATCAGTATCGGAGTGAAATTCTATGTAGTGGGATGAGTAAAGTCTATTTGTGCATCTTACATTGATGATAAAAGCTTGCCTCAAATGCTGAAGCCATTTACCCCAGTAATCCTTTCCATAACGAAGTCCTTTACAGTCCACTAGATTGAAAGGTTTTACAGAAATACACGAGGCACTGGGAAGGTAATGGATATTACAGATGCACCTAAAATAAATAATAGAAATGGCCATGTGTTCCCAGATTTCCTCCTTTGAATCTCTCCTTTTGTGTTTTTTAATTGGGTTGTGGTCAGTAATTCCTTCTCCTGCAGCAGCTCTCTGTTTATCTTTTCTTCTACAGGGAAATCTGGGCTCGTTTTTTAGCTTTTGAGAGTAACATTGGTGATCTTGCCAGTATACTGAAGGTTGAAAAACGGAGGTTTACGGCATTCAAGGAAGAATATGAGGGTAAAGAAACAGCTCTGCTGGTAGACAGGTATAAATTCATGGATTTGTACCCTTGCTCTGCGAGTGAACTGAAGGCCCTTGGTTATAAGGTATGTGGATAAGAACACTTATTTTAATGTTATTCTTTTCAGTTCTAGCAAACTTAAGCAATTACTTGTTTAGGACTTGCTTTATTTTTTTTTCTGCTTGATAGAAAAGCAGATAAAACAGGTGTGCTTTCTCCTGGTTTTCTCTTACTTTCCCCTCTAGCAGGTTTTTGGCACTTCCGAGAAAGCAGAATTAGCCTGTTAGTTTAGGGATGAACTTGATTTCCAGATTAAGACCAGAGAAAAACCAAGCTAAATGGGCGCCCTCCCCAGGGATGTGGTTGTTGAGCAGCAAAGTGCCAGGCACTGTGGGCCAAGGCCACCAAGAAGCAAGGAACATGACCAGTAGATGCAACTTCATGTATTCACATTTACCTCTCACCTTCCCGTGGAAAGGTTGATGTGTTCATGCCATCACCACTCGGCTACAGGCCTCCACTGCAGACGTAGACCTGATCTTCTTCAAAAACCACAATTCTTTTGGAAGCTTGTAGAGTCAGGTCATCTGTATGAAACATCACTGGCTGCCCTTCTACTCCAGCTCATTTCAAAACAAACCAGCATAGTGCAGTCCCAATCATTGCTGCAAATTATCGAAAGAGATCGGTGGCTGTCTGCTTTTTTCATTTTTTTATGTGGTTAAAGTGCTTCAGTGCTGCTATTTGGAATTTAAAGTCTAGGACAGATGATTTAGTTGTGTGGAAGGCCATAACACTTTGACAAGCCATTAGAACATAATAAAATGATGTTGGATTTTGGGTTTTTTTCAAGCATGATGAAAATAGGCTGCCAGAGAGGCAGAAACAGCTCTGTTGGAAAAACTGCTCTTTCCCATTTACATGAATGCAGAGAGAGCCTTCAGTTCATGTCTCAGGTTCCATTTGTGTGATTTTTGAAAAATACAGAAATCATCAAAGTTAGCAAAGCAGCAGAATTGTTGGTCTTAGGTTGTAAAATAATCTGATAGTTGGAAATGAGTCCCACTGACCCACTGATTGTCTTTTAACATGACCAAGACAAATTATTTTGAGGTTACAGGTGTGCTTAGAAGAGAGTAGGACTTGATAACTGCATGCGAGGTGGTATAGCTGAGATGATTCAACCCTTGGACTGATTTGTGTTGCTTGTAACATGCCAAAATATAATCCAGTTTGAGCTGGTGCTTTGCATGCCTGCTGACTGCCTTATGCTGTATTTCTTTTCTAGCTAAAGCAATCTAGGGAATGAAATGAGGGAGAAGTGATAGTTGTGAAGGCCTAGTGGTCTGCACCTGTTCACCTAAATCTTTTTAACCTAAAAAAAGGAACCACTCAAAAATGACAAATACGGTCCCATTCAGTAACAAAACCCAGTGTTTCCACTCCCAGCTGAGACACTGTGGGACTAAAATGTTTGATGAAAACATGCAAGTTTTGCCCAGATGGTCTTCTAAGAGGACATCTGAAATTATAATGATGACAAAGTGAGAATAAGCGACCGGTCTAGAGATACGTTTTGTTTTGTAATTGAAACAAGCAATGTGATCCTGCCAAGTTCAGTGCTCTCTAATTGGCTTTCACAGGATGTCTCCCGTGCCAAGCTGGCAGCTATAATTCCAGACCCTGTGGTTGCACCTTCCATTGTGCCTGTTCTCAAAGACGAAGTAGACAGAAAACCAGAATACCCCAAACCGGACACTCAGCAAATGATTCCATTTCAGCCACGACACTTAGCACGTAAGTCAGGTGTTCAGTCGGAAGTGATTCCCTTTCAGCTGGCGGCAAGTCATTAACCTGTGTGTTTAGCAAACCTGATGACAGAGACTTTCCTGGTCTTCAGTCATCAAAACATATACTTAACTTTTAGGCTGTTATCAATTGGATTGCTAAAGGCATATATATTTTACCTAAAACTAAGATCACATGGAAATAAGTGCAAGTAGTTTGGGAAATACTAAATGGTAATAACCTGTTACATACTGCTTGTAGACTTCAGATCACTGACTAAACAATATGTAATTAGTAGAGGCAAAAGTGACAGGGTAGTAATTATTTGCACCAAATAATAATGCTGCAAAAGCAATTCAAGTCTAGCTGCTTGCTCTGGCTTCACACAGTTTTTCTTCCCACAGCTCCAGGTTTACATCCTGTCCCAGGTGGTGTATTTCCTGTTCCACCAGCAGCTGTAGTTCTCATGAAGCTCCTGCCACCTCCTGTTTGTTTTCAGGTGTGTTTTAATGGATTCTGAAAACTTAAAAAAGTTGTGGAAGAGATTCTGTTTTGACAGAACCACAGTTATCTATTGCTGGGCTGAAAATAATCTTCTGAACTTTTTTTTTTTTTTTCATTTTTTAACAACTCAGGGTCCCTTTGTTCAAGTGGATGAGCTCATGGAGATATTTAGAAGATGCAAACTGCCAGACAGTAAGTTATTTTTTCACTCTGGAGCCTGTGACAGTGCTGCATATGACTTTGTTTTACATATGGATATTACTGTCTAAACTCCAGACTTCATTTACAGATGTGTAATTATTATTTAAGAATGTACTGTTGAACTGGCTATGGTTGTGGGCTGGAATCTACAGAGAGAGGTTGGTATATTTAACTGTGGGGAACCAACAAAAAGTCAAAGAGCTGAAAATCACCACTTGTAACGTTTTGGATGTAATCATTAAAAGAAATAAATGAATATTTTCAGAATATCCTCTGAAAGAAGCAGGGCATTATTTCTGACAGTATTGTAAGATTCAATTACTAATGTGCAGAATGGTGAGTTAACTGGCAGGCGTAACTCTGAGTGCAGACTGCTGCAGTGCTTGGGAACAGTTCAAGAACTGTGTTTTCTGAGCTCCTACAAAGAAGAGGGAGTTCTGAAATACAAAACCAGGACAACTTCATACCCTGGGCTTCATGTGAACTATGGCAGGTGATAGCAGCTACTTTTCATCCCCTCTGTTAAAGCAGCAAATGACCAGAGAAAAAGCAGGCTATGATTTAATTTCTTTTAGAGTGAAAATAAACCATCTGTTTAATCTGTTTAAATCATACCTGGTATTTTTGAAGTTTTCACTGTTCATAAGCAGAAACTGATTTGCTTTGCATACTTTCTGATGAATCATGAACTAGCTATACTGTAGGCTTCCCTGTTTTATTAAGTTTACAAATGACCTCAATTTATAAAGGGAGGTCTTGAGGTGAAGCGGCAGCATTTACTTTATAATTAATGTTTGACATAGATCGGAGTGTTAGACAATCAAGACTCAATTCTTACCATTGGTAGAATAGGGTGGGAAGATATCTCATTCCAGAACTCTCCACAGTGTATCTATGTTGGTGTCCCTGTTTGCATGCTTATTTCTAATTAGGGAATTTAGTTTCACGAGTTCAATTGATCTTTTTCTGTTTCCAAAGCTGTTGATGAAGCTGTGCGGATAATTACTGGAGGCCTACCTGAAATAGCTGTGGAAGGCAACGGACCTGTGGAAAACAACGCTCTGCTCAATAAAGCTGTTAAGAGACCACATGAAGATTCTGACGACGATGAGGAGAAAGGATCTGTAGTTCCCCCCGTACACGACATTTACAGAGCACGACAGCAAAAGAGAATCCGGTGAAACAAGTCTGGAGTTCTACTGTGACAAAGACTTGCATTGAGTCCATCAGTCTCTTAAAAGTCAAACATTGAAAAGGGACAGCTGCAAACAAAAATAAAATCTTGAAAATGGTTTTGTTACTGTGGTGCCTCTTCTTCCATATGGTTCTTGATCCGAAAACAGCCAGAACAACCCTAGAATGTGCTCTGAACAAAACGAGGTTTTCAAAACCATAAGTGCAAAATGTCAAAACTGCATTTTGTTTTTCCAGGTTGTTCACATCTACCACTTGAAATCTTGTGGGTTTTCAACAGTTTTATTTTAAAAACTGGATGGCTTATATACTTGTGAAGCATTTTTAATTCACATTTTCTGGAAAACAGTTGTTCTCAGTTTGTTCATGTAGTCATGTCCTGCCTTATTGTTCGTTTTTATTTATGGCAGAATGTATGAAAACTGTTTTGTAGTTGAAAATGGAAAAAAACATTCCTTTAAAATAAAAGGATATCCATAACATCATGCCTCATTCTGGTTTTATTCAGACACAACAACTTACTTCTTAAATATTACTCAGCCACTTCAAAAGCGATGTTAATAAGACCATCACAGGAAACTGATCAGAGCATACACACTAAAATTAGATTTTCTTCCATTTCTCTAGAGGATACAGTATACTTTTTGCATTTAGTTCCACAACTGTTTAAAGAAGACAGCATTGTAAGACAAACTTGGTACATATTTCTAATGTGGATTGTCCAGGAGTACTAGCTCACACAACCTCTTCCTGGCTAACTGCATTGGTCTTCCACTTAATAATGTACAAAGCTAAATGCTAATTATATATGGTACATAGGTTAACCTGTTGTTTTCAAACAAGCTATCAAAAACACTTTATGAACTTCTGAAGCAGTTTCTATGCATACTTTAGATTTTAACTTGTAATTGAAGAAGTGCAGAGTGCAGAATTGCACTCTACAATCATAAGAACCCCTGTGGATTACAGGAAATTCAGATACTTGGACAAGCTGAAAGACATTCCTGCCACCAGCAGCACAGGTGACTATAGGTCAGTGCTCCTGTCTACCAGGCTAAAAGGTGGCACAGTGTATGTGTAACCACAGAAGTGTTCAGATGGAGGTACGGTCTGGCCTTATCCAGTCTAAAATGTTTTTTGCTTTGCCACTTAACCAAATCTTCCTATTTCTTTTAAAGAGAGTGTAGAGAAACTATTTGACAACCACTATTGAAAAAACAACCTGGGAAAATCACTAATGTATTTGCACATGTGGGCATTTCTTACAGTCTCTTTAGCTCTTTGCTACTGGGAGGCCTACATCACCCCTTGAAAAGACTGACTCATTGTTATTTTAAACACACATGGTCTGAGTGCTGTGGCGCAGAGGAGGAGATGCAGCAGCAGGTGCTGGCCCCACCTTGAAATTCTGGCAAGGGTAACTGACCAGTGAGCCTCTCACCCCAATTCCAGAACAGGCTGCTGGGGTGGGCATGCCCCAAAATCACTGCTTTGCGTCCCCTTACTCCCTGGAGAAAAGGAGGAGGAGGAGGACCTCAATAAATCTAAATACTGCCCAGGACAGCCTGTTCTGGTGAACCTTCCAACTATTGGGGAGGTAGCCCTTGTCCTGAAAACCCCTCTTAATTTGTATGCGTGGGTAGCCCCTGATGCCCACGGAAAGGAACATAAAATAAAAACATGGTGGATTGTTCCTTCTTTTCAAAACCGGTCCTGTTTGGACCAAAATTTCTTCCATTTGTTCTTTTTTTTTTTAGGGAAAGTTCAAGGATCTGTGATGGAATCACATGGACCAGGGACACAGGGTGCTATGCCCTCTGCTGCTGAAGGCGAGCTGATAATTTTTTTTGTTACACCTGTTGATTTGTCTTTTGTGTTTAAAATGACCAATGCAAATTCCTTTACTGTTATTGTAGAGTGAGCAAGACCTGTGTTACAGATTTTGGTTTAACAACAGTTTCCCCAATATGAATGTTCCTTTTCTGAGGAATCTGTATATTCTGTGTTGTTACTATTATTGCTTCTCAGGAAGTGAGATCTAAATCCACTCATCTTAACTGGAAGCAAAAAAGTAGCGATGAAAGGTACTCAATTTTTAAGGCTTCATCACCACACAGTTTTGTGAGTCCTATACTTGGGATTCGAAATTCCATCCTTTAGAGGGACAAGATTATTATGAGGCTTTGTATGTGCATCAAGTTTCCTAATACTCTGGTTTTGAGCCATCAAAACTTATCTGACCTGATGTTATTCTGGACACAAAATTCAGCCTTATCTTTTGGGAGAACCCAAAAGCCAGGAAGTGGCACCCTTTTGAGTGCTCCAAAATTATAGCATGTGTTCCATTGATTTTGACTGGAGTCATGTGTGTTTACCAAGGTACAGAGACTGGCTCTACTTCTATTATTGTCTTAAGCATCGACTGGTTCTACTTGTATTATCTTCAAGATCGACTGACTCTACTTGTATTGTTGTCTTTAATAACTTCTTGAGTGCTGTGGCTCCTGCTAGGATGACGGTCTCAGAAATAGAAGCCTGCCAAGAAGGCAGGTGCCGTGTGCCCACCACCCCATGGAAACCGCCTAAGATGCTGCAAAAGAACCACAGGACAATGTGCTCCTGAAGACAACGTTTTTCAGAGGCCCCTGGAGTGGTGACTATTTTCCTTGTTTGCCCCCCTCCCCTGCCCTTATTCCTCTCTCTCTCTCTCTGTTCCTTTCCTTCTGTTTTCCATGGCACTACTGTGCATCAGATCGGATCCTCCAGCTGCCTTGAGGGTACCAGATTGGGATCTGGTTTTCTTAGCAACTTTGTTGTTTTTACTGTGTCCAAAACCAGTACTGATTCCATATTTTGACTGTGACCAAAATATTAGTTGGTTGGTTTGACCGTGTCCAAAATGAATACTGAGTTTGCTGGCCCTGCCCAGAATACTGGTTTGCTGTTTTGGCTCTGTTAAAGCTAAATACTGATTTGTTGTTTTGACTGTGCCCAAAATAAACACTGTTTGGATTTACCCTGGGAGATTTGTTGTCTCCCATTCTCCCTGCAGATATCAAAGGACCCAGGGGGAGCAACCCAGGAGCAGGCCCAGACATTGACTGGCGTAGTCGGCAGGATCTTCTGTGAGCAGCAGTGCGGGCTAAATTGTGTTGAGAAGGGATAACGGCTTGAGAGCCAAAAAGGAAATGGTAATTTCCAGGATAGATATGATGGTTACCCTATACCTGCCTGATTTCTCTTGCCACCTACTGATTTTAGAGTGTGTCGTTGTGTTTGGAGTCTTGGCAGCCATGTGGGTGGCTCTTAGGAAAGTCTGATAGGCAGAAAACAGAGAAAAATGAGGCCTTGAGAGAAATGGTGGAGGCACTGGAGGCAGAGCGGGTGGCTCCGCAGAGGGTTCAAAGTGATGGTTGACCTAAAGAGGATGAAGGAAAACTTGCGAGGTAGCTTGGAGGATGCTTATGCCCGTGAAGAAAAGCTCAGAGTACAGTTGCTGAATGATTGTGGGAGAGGTAGCGAAGCTGTTTTTTTCAAGTTCCAGCAAGGCTCCTAATCTAGCACGGGAGGCAACAACTCATGATTACTGGGATGAAGGGCTGGTGAAATATGAACCCTCACCCAATCCTGTCCGCAGGCTCTGACTCCTGATTAAAACTGAGGTTACTTATGAGGGGGAGGAGTCTGAACCTTCCGTTGTGACAAAGGAAATCCCTTGCATAGTGATGGAACTGGCTAAGCTGCAACGGAAGTACAGCAGGCAGGTTAGGGAGACTAGAACAGAGTTCGTGTGGCGCTTCAGCCTGACGGGAGGTGACAGGATTAGACCTTCCGAGCAAGAGGCTGAAGGATTCTGGGGACCTCGTGTCTTCTTGACAGTGAAAGATGACAGAGAGCCGTGGTCTTTGAATCAAAGAGCAGCTTTTTGGGCAGGAGGAATTGACCCTTTGGAAAGGGGTGACCCAATTGTCATCCCTACCTCTCGCATCCATCACTGAGAGCATACAGAAGGCAGCTTGCTTGCAGTTAATATGTGAAAGACATACGGTTCCTTGCCAACCTTCCCTGATGTTAATGTTAGCAAACCCAGATAAAATGACTCCCCTAATTAGAGGTTTGCCTGATTCTTTAAAGCTTTACACAGCGGAAATTCAAGATCGGTTAAAGGCTGCTGCGTTTGGGGGACCTTTGGCAGGGCCAGGTCTTACCTGGGGAGAAATTCCCCAGGAACTGATAAACTATGGTCGACGTGTGGCGTACAGAGGTATGGAGAGGAGGTTACAGGCCTCAGTCTGGTGGGCTGAGGCAGGGGGAAAAACAGTTCCTCCCCGGGATAATGTATCAAAGGGGGGAAACTTCAGTTATGGAATGAGGGCATGAGAAAGGGGATTCCTTGAGAATTGATGAATGAATGCCCTGCCTCTAACCAATTTGAAACTATTAATAAAACTATGGAAACCACCGGACAGAGGTCCTCAAAGGGAGGGAATGCCAGCAACCCGTTAGAAAAGGAGCATCCAGTTCTTCAGCTCTTGTGGGTGAGATTACTGAGCTCCACGCAGATGAGCCAAAAAGCAGCCAGTGGGTTTGTTTTAAAAGGCTCAAAGAAAACAAACAAGGGGATCTATTGGTTACTTTTGGCTTGGTCCCTTTAAGACACCAGCCACTTTTTTGGTCGATACAGGGGCTCAAATGTCAGGTTTGAATACAAATACAGCAATTCAGAGTGGACTTGTTCCCTACAAAAACCGAATTTGGGTAACCAACGTGTTTGGAGCCACAAAACCAGCTCACAGCCAGGGTTAAATGCTGGCTGCCTGGAGACGCTTTCCCCACTGTGGCGTTTCCCCAAACATTTTAGGGCTGGACTTGTTAAAAGGCCAGGCCTGGACAGATTAAGCTGGAAGAGAGCGGAAGTTTGGGTCTCAATCAGCCCAGATAAGGCTGTTGCAGGCTGCTCCCACACTCCCCCCCTCCAAAAATAGTGAATGTTAAACCCTACCCCCTGCCCTTAGGAGCAAGAGAAGAAATTTTTATGGTGATGACAGACTTGCAAAATCGAGGAATAGTTATTCCAAGACTACAGTTGCTAGATGGCTGTGGGGAAAGTATCAAAACCATTGTTTCAAGTTTAAGCAAGGCTCCTGGTGTAGCAGCCCACTGTTATTGGAATGAAGGGGCTGCAAGCTCTGATTTGGCTGCTGAACCTGCCTCCAATCTCCAACCCCTGGTTACTATTAATGAGAGGGTGGCAAAAAATGATTCTGTTTCTGATCCTGCTTCCAAGCTCGAAACCCTGCTTATTATGAATGAGGGGGTGGCAAAATCTGGTCCTGATCCTGATTCTAATTCTGATTTCAAACTCTGACTCCTAATTATTTATGAAGGGGAAGAATCTGAACCCTCTGTAGCCAAAGCAATTCCATGTGCAGTTGCCGAGCTGCCTGAATTGCAGGAGCAGGAGAGATTGTCGTGGTCTGTCTCTTAATCAAAGAACAGCTTACGGGAGTGGAGGAATTAATTTTTTGGAGAGGGATGATGTGATTTCCATTCCTACCCCTGGGATCAACAACCTCACTCGAAGCATACGAAAAGCGGCTCGCTTGTAGGTGATGCCCCATTGCTAATTTTAGCAAACCTGGACAAAGTGACCCCCTTGGCCAGAGGTTTGACCGACTCCTTAAAGCTTTACGAAGTTTCGTGGCGTCTGTTATGGAAAGAGGGTCTGAGAAAAGGCGTTTCTCGATATTTAGTAGATGGCCTGCCCCTATCTGATCTGCAACTGTTAGTAGAAAAGTGGAAGCCACCAGATAAGGGTCCTCCTCGAAAGGAGGAAAACCTGCAGCCCCTGTGACAAAGGGAGACCTTCCTTCAGCTGCTGTGGGTGAGATTAACACACACACCCCCCCCGGCTGGAAAAACTCCTTGGGCAGCTTTTAAGTGACCAGTGGCAAGGGCTGCTGGGGTGGGGATACCCCAAAATCACTGCTTTTTCTTTTTAAAACCAGTCCTGTTTGGACTGAGATTTCTCATTTCTCTCTTGTTCTTTTTCAGGGAGAATTCAAGGATCCACGACAGAATCACATGGACTGGGAACATTTGGTGCCAAGCCCTCTGCTGCTGAAGATGGCTTGAGATTTTTTGTGACACCTGGTGATTTGTCTTTTGTGTTTAAAGTACACCCGTTGGTTTGCCTTTTGTGTTTAAAGTAACCAATGTCACTTCCCTTACCGGTGTTAACAACAGTTACCCTCATTCAAATGTTTCACCACACTGTTTTGTGAATTCTACCCTTGGGATTTGGAGTGACCAGATTATTAAGAGGCTTCATATGTGATTAAGCATCAAGTTTCCTAATACTCTTGTTTTGAGCTGATCCAGTGTGATTCTGGTCAAAAAATTCAACCTTAACCTTTGAAAGAACCCAAAAGCCAGGAAGGGGCATCCTTTTGAGTGCTCCCAAATTGTGTTCTATGGATTTCGATTGAAGTCGTGTTTACCAAGACTACTCATCCAAGGGATGGAAAAACAAGGGTAAGAACTATAATATCAACCTTCTGAGCTTTTTATGAAAATATTAGTTTGACTGGTTTACTTAACTATTATTATACTAATCTTGATTGCTCCCTCATATTTGTACTGGTTGAGTTATTGATTCCTGTATGATCATCTGTGCCATCTTTTCTTTTCCTTCCCTTCTTTCTTCCTATATCCATTATTTCTCTCTCTCAGCCTTATTCTCATCCTCTCTCCTTATTCTGTAGGAGGATCACCCCCATAGACAATGAGAATCTGAGTTCTGCAATGAAGATTTAAGCTATGGGGTGGAATGTGAAGACTGACTCTACACTTGTACTGTTGTCTTAAACATTGTCAGAGTGCTGTGGCTCCCGATTAACAGATGGGCTGACTGTGCTGCTGCAGAGGAGGAGAAGGAGGAAGAGGGGCAGCACCAGGGCATGGACTTGCCCTATAAATACAGCTGGGCTGGAAGGTGCAGCACATGCCCACCAGCCCATGGAAGCGGCCTGAAGACGTGCTGCAGAAGAACTCCAGGACCATGTGCTCCTGCAGACCACGCTCTCCAGAGGCCCGTGGAGTGGTGACTATTTCTCTCTCCTCCCCTCCCTGCTACTCTTTTATTTTCCTCTCTCTCGTTCTCTGACTTATCTCACTATATCTCTCTTTTTTTAAGTCGGCCCTACAGTGCACTGGATCAAAACCGAGTTGTGCTGTAGTTTTGCTTAGCGATCTTGACTGTGTTCAGGGTATCAGATTGATTACTGTAATACAGCTTTGTGCTCAACCAGAGGAAAACTTCAAATGCACTTCCCTCCTAGCTGAGCCTGAAATGGCAATAAGGCTGTAAGATCATTCAGCTCTTCTGTAAACACTCAGCTATACAACGTGTAGCTAATTAAAGACCTACAAATATTTTAAGTTTCAAGAACACCTCTACAAAGCGAAAAAAATCTCCTACTGAAAATATTCCCTGCATGTTCAAACTAACATTAAAGAATTCACATCTTGCAGGACGTTAAAATCACTTCTATTTCTGATAGTGCTCTGCACTTCCTGGATATTTTTGAATATTTTGATTGAATGCAACCATCTCCTGTTGTACTCTTAAAAAAAACAAGTAAAATTTTCATCCTAAAGTTTCACACACTTCAAACCCACCTTCTGAAAATCACAAAGATTTACTTTAAAATTAGTATTTCACATAAAAAGGAGTTAATTACTAGCAAAAAAAAGGTAAGAAATGCCACTTTTATCAAAACATTTTAGCTCTGCCCTTCTAAATTCTTTACAAGAGATAAATACAGCTGCAATCTATAAGATTGCCACCTTTGGAAGAACTGTACATAGCAGAGGACAGTTACCCAATAACCAGAAAATTTGCTACAAAAATATATTATGTGTTTTGTAACATCTGCAGGTAAACAGCAAAAAAATGCTATTAAAAATGCAGAAAAAACTAGTAGCCTGCCATACTAACCATATTGTTACAATAAAGTGTTGTTTGGCTTTGTTTTTTCACCTGTTAAAGTTTCCCTTATCTGGAATTTTAACTTCTTAGGACTCTAAAGTTAGATTTTTATATTAAAGCCAAATCACGCCTCCTGGGAAGGACGATTGCTAATTTGCTCTGGACTGATTATAAACTAAATACCTGGTAAATTAGAGTAAAATGCCCTAAAATGAGCCGCTTAAATGCAGAGTTTGGTTCTTAAACTTGTTCTACCCAGCAACAGCTCTGAAATCTAAAAACTGCAGCCAGAAAACTACCAAGACATCCCCCCGGGTTGCATACTTATATCTAAAATGCATCTCTCTCTCATCATTTACCTTTTGCATCTCATGTATTTTCCGCATCAATCACCACCAATAAGTTGAAAGGAATCAGTATTTACACAGAAAGCTGTTTTCCTAGACAAATATTGGTGCAATTTTTTAAAACAGCTGACATAGTTAATACCTTATTGGTAGCATACAAACTGGTTTTATGATTCTTCTGACTTCCCTACAAGCTGGGATTCTTCCTTAGACAGTATTTTGCCAAGGATTGCATCATAGTAAGGGCTGAAGACCATTTTGTTGTAGTTGACGAGACGAACATACTTGGCAGCAATCTCTTCCAGCTCTCTTTGGATAGGGCCTAATCCTCCAGGTACAGCAGGTAATAATTTCTGGTGACTGGATGCAAGGTAATTTTCCAGAAACTTCTGAATCCGAGAATCTGGAAAAATTGGACCGAGGAGTTTGGTTTGTTTTCAGAACAGACAGTAAATTGGAAATGGTGTACTCTCATGTAAAAAACATAAAGCCTGAACTTAATAAACAAGTATTTGAAACAGATTAAGTGAGAAACCATGTGTGACACCACCAAAGGCAGATGAACAGTCACTTGAGAACAGAGCATTTTTGTCAAAGCATACCTATTAGCTTGCATATGGCATTGTCCGGATTGGCCACGGCTTGGATTTGTCCTTTGAGTACTGTCTCACTCTCGGCTGAGAATGGTGTAAACCCGTGCTGGGAAAGGCAGCTGTTAACTTCAGCACACACCTTTTCACCAATGGTAGCCAAAGACTCCTTCAGGTTAAAGGTGCTGGAAAACGTGGAGCAGAGCATTACTTAGCTATATTTGTTACTTTTTTCCCAGCTTTTAAAAATAAACTTTACTGTTGCCTTATTTATTCAACGTAACGGAAGAGCCACAATCCAGATAAAGCCAGAACTATAAAGAATAAAACATTTATATACATAAAGTTGAGATATAAAACAGGGAAGTGGGATATCACCAAAGATTTCCAGCCTGAACAATCCCTGCAAACAAGAGCTGACTTCCTGCCTACACAGAGCAGTTATCAGCCCCTAACATGGACAGCAATCATTCTAAACCTGCAAGCAGCTTACGGTACCACACACGAATTCTCGAGGGAGCCTGGCCCAAACTGTGAGCATGGCTAGGTCATGTGCCAGCCAGGCTTCATCAAAAACATATCCTGAAAAAAGGAGCATGTGTATATCTCAAAGTATATAAACAGATCAAGAAAAGACAGTTCTGAGTAAGCTGAATAATAATTGTCAGCCTGGGCTCACAAAAAGCCCTCATCACTTGCTCTACATATTCCATAGTCCACAGCCAGAGAGAAGCTTAAACTGACTATTTACAAGGGTGAAAACAGAACTGCACCTGCCTCTGTGTGACTGGGATTATTCGGTACTCACGGAAGATGTATTCCTGTTAGCAGCACCTTGATAATGGTTTTGATTTTCTCAGCAAATCCAGGTATATCAACAAGTGCCGAACCTGCTGCGCTGAAGGTGACCAGAAGGACTGTCCCAATCACGAGGAGCTGCTCCAGCTCCAGCTGTATTTCCTGAAAGCGGGTCTGGTCCATGAGCACTGTCTGCAAAGAACGAGGAAGCCAGCACAGAATAAAGTCAGAACACTGGGCTGTGAAGTGATGTTGTGATGCCTACCTACTGACAACAGTAAGACAAAGACACAGGTAAGAGTAACACACGCTCAGCAGATAGTAACAAGAAAAAATTAAATTAACTCCTCTTTTCCAACTAAGTTTCAACACTGAAAAGGAACTACCCGACTGAGAGCTCTCACAGCTCTTCTAGTAAGAGATATATGTTTTAGTATTGTATTTGCTGCAAGGCTACAAATGCAAACAACTTCTTCTGTTATATCCCAGAAACAGAGAAGTAGAACAAGCACATGAATATTTTTTTCTGTTCAATACCTACTTCTGGAAAAGGCCTGTTTATGTGATCCCATTTTAGGAGCTTCAGATAGGCCTGATTTTGTACAGCAGTGGGGCACAGAGCAGAAGCTCCTCCAGTAGCACCACCATCTCTACAGTAGGGAGGCAACATTTTACTTCTTATCTTTGCCAGATCATCCGCTGCTTCTTGCAGCCACCTTGTGACAAAGTCCAAAGAATCTGGAAAAGCAGGCAAAAAAAAATGTTGACAAGAAAATTCCTTTTCAAAGTTGTTTTCCACCAATAACATCCAAATAATCCCATTAGCTACTATTACAAATACCCATCATTCTAATTATTGACATGCATTTAATTTATTGCATTAAGCAGACTATCTAAAACAGAATTAAAACCACACAGCTACAGGAAATGGGAGGTGAGATGATGCTAACAAATTATGCCCTACATTGTACATTGAAATGAAACTAAACTCCAGTATACAAAGTGCAGAACTGTTCTGACAGATTTTTTCAAACCAGTCTTGGGGTTCAAGCTGTCATTTATCATACCAACTCTAAACTTACAAAAAAAAATCAAGTTTATTTTCGTTGTCTACAAGCAAAGCACACAGTTTACTGGGAGGTCAGAGGGGAAGAAAGAAAGGAACAAAGTCATACTTGGCTGTTTCTCAAGAAACTCCTGAAACTTCTTTCTTTCATATTCAGCAGACTGCTGCATTAATTTTGGCCTAATACTACTGACAGCGAAGTTTGCCATATCCATTTTCATTAGGTCTAATACAGAGAAAATAGCTCTAAACAAACAAACAGAAACAGTTATTTAAGGATGCAGATGTTTAAGAGGTACCACTTACAAGCTTTATTAAAGATTATTTAAGGAAAGAGCAAAAAACATGCATGGGAAACATATAATTTAAGAGCATGAGATAGAGAGAAAGCCTGAGCAAGCACATACATGCATGCACTTGCCTCTTTCAAGTAGGAAATAAAAACTTGCTCTCCTGTAAAAACACCTCTGTGGAATTAACTTTATTAGCTCCATAGACTTTATGTGCAATATCATATGGTGGATAAATAAAAAGACATCTGGTTTTCCAAGCTTGTATACTATCTCTGTTGGCAGCTTGTAAAGCCAACCTCAGTAGGAAGTATATAATCAGACCCAAGTGGGAAAAAAGAGGGAAAAAAACCCAACAACCAACCAAACAGGAAAACACCTTAATTTCAAAGCAACCTAATTCACGCTGGCAACATTTCTGCCAAGTCAATCCTGAAGCTGTGGAAGCTCTTATCAAGTTAGAAATCAACAAAATTAATTAAATTTCTTCTAACTACTGAAAACTCAAGCTGTTTAACTGAGAACGTGGTGACACAGCAGAAGCCTCTGTGCTTCCAGATGTGGTACGTGCACTCCCTTTAGAACGGAAAGGATATTATACAGGGAGTGGGGTAGGGTAAAGAGAGCTCAAGCTGGTGGCAAAGGAAGAACTGGTTGGAAAACAGTACCTTTCTCCTATGCTTCTTCTTGTTTTTTCTCCCCTTCTACTGTTGATATTAAATTCTGATACAAACTGTCCATTCGCCTTCTATTTTAAAGCTTACACGCATTTGGCATTTAAGCAAATGTCCTTCAGTGACAGGAGCCAGACAAATAACTCCAGTTCACCAGAACAAAGAGGGTCCTTGTTAAAGACCTCCGGAGCATCCCCCCCCCCCTTCACACCCACATCTATATCCCTTTCCCTATCACTCTTTTTTTACAAAAATTTGCTGGTTGTCCTGCTGGAAACACCCACACACACATCTAAAATTGTTTAAGGGACTCAAGATGACTAACAAATACCATTTCAGTACCTGAACAGAGGAACTATTTCATGAATATCTTTCAATTTCTTAATTTCTTCATCTCGAGCTGGAGCACAAAGGGTCCCCATCATCCCAATAACAAATTCAACCAATTTAGAAATGTCAAGGGCCCCATTCTCTGCCTCCTGTTTTATCAAATCCAGGTCAAGAACTTCTGTAATCTGGCTTCTCAGTCTAGTATGACCAGGCAACAAGAAAGACAGGAGATTCTGAAATGGAAGGTTTTAACAGTGTATTAGTTGTACATATCAAAGACTATGAGGATTAAACCAGTTATTAAACCACTTTTTATTTAAACTACTCTTTACAAATGGAATCTCTTTTTTTTTCTTTGCCAGCTACTCACTGACTCCAAGTGCTTCACCTCATTCTGTGTGATACTGACGTTACTAAGTGGTAAATACAGATTGTACTTAAGACTATTGTACTTGGTTTTGTCAGCCCAGTGTTGGGACATCTCAGTGATTCCCTAACTAATACCATTGTCATAACATGAAGGAAGCCTGGAAACATGAAACTAGTATTTCTTACCTTTTGTTCAGCTTACATCGTTTTGCATTTGTTTCTACATTCAAATTTCTCCTCTGGGGTCAACTTATATATTCACAGACAATGATATAGTAATGAAAAAAGATCAAGGAAGTCCTTCATGAAAAGCCAAACTTCAATCACTTTTTCAATCATAAATTCATATCAACACAGCTACACAAACTCAGTAAGTTACCACGATATCACATCATCTTACCTCTTTAATTTCTCCCAGTAGTTTAATTGCATGGTCATACGTTGGTGGATCTTCCTTTAGCTGAGCTTCCAGACAATCCCAGAAAGCTTTATGCACAATATCTCTCACTTTTTTTTCTAAGCTGTGGGTAAATATGACCAGTTAAAAATAATGATACTTGTCTCTGCACCATCTTACATAGATAACCTGCAGCTCCTGAAGAACATGTAATAATATGAATATAATGTAATAATGAATATAAGATAACAGAGAACAGAAAAGCAAGAAAAACTGGACACGGGATTTGGAAAGACCTATGTCCTAATAAAAGCTTACACACAAGCAGAGGCAGCTACAAATTAAAATCCGTGAAAGTATCTTATCATCTGCTACCTCTAAAGTAAACAACTGGAAGGGGAAAAAAAAAAAAGAAATCATTAAAATTACAGCTTATCTTCAACAGACCAATATTCATGTTCCTTTCAAAAGCCTCACTAAGGAAATGTAATTCTATTAAGTAAAATCCATTAAGTAAATCTGTTATGGTTTGAGTTAAATCGGGGTCGGCTTCCTGACTCTGGTTCGGCCTGGTATAAGTAACTTCATTTTCTGAAAGCTAACTGCATGTTTTTCAGACAATTCATCTCTCAAAGTGAATCTTTCTACTACTCTTCTTGCCCTAAGACTGCTATGATGGATGAACAGCCACAATTATGAACTTAATGAACTTTTTTGTGGATAAATCATGAATTAGTAATCTCTCTATATATATATTTGAAGATGTAAGTAGTAATTACCTGAGCATGATGTAAATGGTATGGAATAAGGGGTAGAATGTTATGGTTTCAGTTAAACTTGGGTCAGTTTCCTGACTCTGGCTCGGCCTGGTATAAGTAACTTCATTTTCTGAAAGCTAACTGCATGTTTTTCAGACAGTCCCCCTCTAGAAGTGATAACACAGGGCATTGGTACGCAGAAAGGCCAATGTTTATATTTATTCCTCCAGTAACCAAGGCCATCTTAAAGATGACAAAAAAGGCCACACCTGCAGAGAGGGATGGACAGGACAGGTGACCCTAAATTGACCAACAAAATACTCCATCCTACATATGTCATACTTGGTATAAAATTGAGAGATCATGAGGGTCTTGCTCTCCTCTGTGATGGCCGATGTCTAGTGAGGACCTCATTAGTTTGATTGCTCCTGGTTCCAGATCCTGAGTTCAGCTCCCTTCTAGCTGCAGACCCATTCCTTCATGGTGACATACGGTCATCGAGGGGTGGGGTGCAGACTTGATCTCAGGTATTTGTACATATTTCATTACTTTCTAATTATTTTCATCATCATTATTATTATAACCATTTCATTAAAGCTGTAGTTTCAATTTCCAACCCACAAGCCTTTTTCCTTTAATTTTTCCTTACCCTGGGCTGGGGGGAAGAAGGGCATCTTGGAGCCCAACTGCATAATTTTAGCTGCTGAAAGTAGCTGGGTCGGGGCTAAACTGTGACAGACTCTCATCTACTCCATTCAAGCTTTACTCAAAAGCAGTTCTTCCTGGGACCACAAGGCTCAGTGTATTGAATAGCACAGAGACTTTTTTTTTGTTACTATTGTTTAGCAGTCTGCAGCCATTAATGAAACACCACTGGTATAATGCACTGGTGTCAGAGCTGAAAAGACAGCAATATTCCAGGTGAGAAAGGAAGATGAGACTGTTTCCATTACTGCCTTTTCAGTTGGTGACAAGTCTAGTTGCTTGCAACATCCTCATTACTATTGCTAACAGGAACTGTTGTCACCTTGGCTTGGTGGAGACGGGCATCAGACCTTTTGTCTCAGCCTGACCACTCTACAGAGGACAGCCAATGCCAGCCTTCTAAGAGCTGCTCGCAGTACATCCTCCTGCAGCACCCATGAAGGTAATGTGCTCTGGCAGTCTCTCTCACAAATATAGGCACCTACAGACAACACTCTGGTTCCAATGTGGACCAAGTTTCTTCCATGAAATATGTGCTCACTTTCACAAATTAACTCAGGAAACACTGTCAGCCACTTTACTCCATGTGCAAAAGAAAAAGATCAAGCATTTGTTGATAGGACTGGATCAGCCACACTGGCCAATATGTGACCACAGATACGAAGGCCTCTTCTGTTCTTCCTCTCCCCTTTCAGCAGGGGCATAGAATTACTGTAGGTCAGACAGATAAGGAAAGATGAGAAACTTAAAGGAGCAAGGACTAAGCTAATAAAACATATGAATCTCTTCCCCAAAAAATCCCTGGAGAAAGAGACAATAGGCTGAGAAAAAGCTAAGAGAATTTCATCTTATTCCCTCGGGCAGTGAAAGCTTAAGAGATGCTAAAAGCACTACCTGTATCTGCAGCTAGACATGGGTATTCAGAATACTGGGGTCCCAGACTCCTGGGACAAGGGGAAGTGGACAGAAACCACACCACACTGGGATTTGCATCACACACACTCAAACAACTACTCCAAGAGGTTAAACTTTCACACACACATTTCTGGAGAAGCAGAACTGCATGTTTCCCTTCCTTCTTATGCTCCTTCCTACCTCCTGCTAGGCACTGCCAGACAAGATACTAGCCAGAACATCTATCTGCTCCACTACAGCTGTTCTGCAGTTCTACAAAGGCAAATTTAATTTATGTATCTGTTAACAGTCTTACCTGTGTTCTGGTAATTCGGCTGGTTTTATCTGGAAGTCTCCATTAAGAACAATTTCATGTGCTAATGCCATATTGGTTACTCCCTTGGCTGTTTCCATGAGCTCTTCTATTGACACAGGCCGAGGAGGACTGCCTGCAACACAAATTAAGCTGTCAGACAGTTATCTATAAAAGCCTGTGCAAAAATGTCTGTTAAGACTTTTGGATCCTTTCCACTTTCTCGACAATATAGAGGGCCAAAAGACAGTATCTTTGGAGAATTCTTCTCCTTTCTGTCTCTTCCTTTCCGAGCTGGTGGATGACACAGACTTGGAGTATTACAGAAAACAAAGGAGTGAATCCCAGTTGATATTCTGGGCTCAGTAAAGCTGCTGCTTCCAAGTTCTATCAAGCTCATTTGAAAAACAAGACAAAAAAAATCCACACCCAAACCCCACTTCTTTAGGACTGCTTAATAGCATCTTAGCATCTTTCTCCACACTGTAGGAAAAAAGCATTAAAAACACTAGTATTCTCAGCACACAGTTTCCCTGATTATGGTGTAGATGTTGCCACTTCAATTTTATATTTTTCAAGGAAGTGACTTGATCTCTAAAGCAGTTGGCAAACAAACCACCATTAACATTAAGCAATACCACAAGTAGCTAATTATTCTCACTGCATTCAGTGCAACTGGGACGTCTCCAAACTCTTTTTTTTTTTTTTTTCCCCAGAGGCCATCATCCAAGCAACAAAGGATGTCAAAATCTAGTCCCAGGACCAGTGCCTAAGACCTTGTCCTCTGGCAGGCATTTGGACTGACAAGGATGGGCAAGCAGCTTCAAATTGGAGCATTCAAGAGAGTAGGAAGAAGCCCCAAACCTGAAAAAAAATCAGGCCAGTTTTCATTAGGCAGCAAACAAAGATAGTGACTGTAGAAATCTAGAAGGTAGAACTGTTCTGGACGACATAGCATCCCCCTGGCACACTACCAGCACTGCTGTAGTGCAGGAAGTGTCACAGCCCTAAAAACAAGCCAACATAAAGGGAGAGAAGGTGCCAGGGGTGTAGGCTGTGCTGGTTAGAGGAGTAATCTCATCTTCATTTAAGTAAAGTGAAACCTGTTGCCATTGATTCTGTGTGGTAAAGATTCCACCTAGCTGTACTGGCATCAGCGCAAGCAGTACGTGTGGGTGCCTTGCAATGCCTTGCCAAAAGTTAGAAGCACCACAGCTCTTCCCTTGTCCAGGTATTTGAGAAAAAGGAGAAGACTAAATCATTATTGTCCTCAGGTGAGACAGATGAGAATAGCAAGGTTCATCTCACTCCTCCAGAAAACATCTAGTGGAGCAGAAGGGGTGGAAAGAGCCACAAGAGAATTGCCCTAGTGGATCAATTCCTCTCTGTAGTTCATTCACTTCAACTACAGTCCAGGCACAGGAACAACATACTGTTTCCCAAAATGAAAGAAACCAATCAGGGATCTTCATATGCTGGGTTCATGGAAACATGTTTCAGGCAAACTATTACATCTGCCTTGTTTGATAATCCAGTTTGACTGGACTTAAACTAGTAACATAGAAAAGTTCCTTTAAAAGTAACAGTCCATCACTTGTTTGCTGTTCAAAGCTGTTCCAAGTACATACAGCGTGGTTTCAATGTGCTAATTTTTTCATTAATATCTTCCTCTTTTCAAGCAGCTCTCTGAAACCCTTATTTCCTTCTGCTTGGAGCTTAATCTTGCACAGTGACTCTGGGAACGCAGTAAGAACTGGTATTCTGAGAAGAACTAGCAAAGTTCACAGCAGAATGAAAGTGCTCTTGTCTGACTGCCAAATGGCTTCCCTCTAGCAGTGGATGCACTAAAAGCTAAGACTCATTTACCAAAGAATGCTCTTAAATCATGTTACTTCATTCTCATATTACATCTGCTCCCTTACAAGAGGGGCAGGCTTGAGACCAATGACTTCTTTATGGTACAATGCAGTGCAAGACTGTGCTACACATTTCACTTTCATCACAGCCTCTCTCATAGACACACCACAAGCAACCAGCAAGATGTAAGAACATAAACTCCCTCAGAACATCTCCTCTGTGTAACATGACACTAAACACAACACTAAACCTCAAGTAATAATGAACACTATTTAAAAATAAAAAGAATGCAACAAATAAAATGTCACATGACAAGACACTCTCTACAGAAATCTGGAACTAGTTAGTTACCGAGAAATCCTGCCTCTTTGATTTGAATCCCTGGGACTAGAAAACTTCCCCTTGGTTTTATTTATAGATTTCCTAGAAATAATTGGTAGCTGTATTGCATCCATATTTTCATGTCAAAAGCAGAATGACAAAAAAAAATTATACCCTAGAAATAAACTTAAAATATACAGTCCTGCCTGACAGCAGAAGTAGTAGCAGGATTAAATATACAATTTCCCAGCTGCATTGTGAGGGGGTGACGGGACATTACTTTGTTGATAACAGCCTTGCTCGCCCTGCAGTAGAAACAGAGGCTGCAACAATCCAGAAGGTTCAGCTGATAGCGCAAACAGCAGCAACAGTTTAGCGAGAATATACTGGAGCAGCGCTTATCCTTTCTGTGAGTGCAGCCACGGAGAGGTATCTAAGATACGTGTGGCTCAGAGCAACACGGTTATTATGTACAATTAAGCATTAAAACAAAATAGGGAGAGAGGTGTTATAAACAGTTTCAAAGCAAATGATCATGAGTCACACAATATTTAACTGCAAAACAGCCAAACTTGCACAGAACACTACAAAACACTGATTGTCTCCATCAAAAACATTATAGAATTTACTTTTTTTTTAATACATATAAAGCAATTTTGCTTACACTTTGGGGTATCATCCTGGTGTGACCCTGGAGTATTCTGTCGTATCCGTTTTCTGACAGACTGATCCAGGTTGTCCAAGGTCTCCTCTAGACCATCCTTCAAACCACTCAAGTTTTCTTCACTTGAAGGTGGCTTGTGAGGATTCTGAGACATTTTCAGATGGTTCTTTTCAGAAAAAAAAAAAACAACCCATGAATAAAGGAGGGAATAAGCATTTAAGCATTTTCTGACATGGCTGAAGGGAAAACATCACCAGGAGTTCTCCTAAATAAGAAAAAAACCTTGAAGAATAAAAGGAATCTTACGAGGAATGATATGTCATTCCCATAATCGTAGTGGGCCTGGACTCAATGACTCACTTGCCATGCTTTCAGTGCAGCTACCATTTACTTTATCTGCATTCCTAGTAAGTTCTCAAAAATCTGAAGCTGTTCCCTCACCATAATGCACACAGATGAGAAAGAAAAATAGATTTCATTTTCTTTTTTAGCATGGCTTATGCAAACAGTCAAAACCACCTTCAGAATAATATTACAAATATTTCACAGAAAGATTATGCCAAGTGAGACATTTTCCCACGACATAACGATAAAGCTTTCTGAACAAAATGTACTCCTGAACTATGATCTACCTCAACTGCTTAGAGGTTCAAAGTTTTCACTCTGAGCTATTCAACGCACCAAGAAGCAGGAAAAGGACTAGAGATAATATAAAATTCAATTCCCATATTTTCATTCCATGCAAGGGTCACGATTTATACATAAAATATCAGGATTATTTAAAAATATAAGACAGTAAAGAACATAATTATAGTATTTGAAACATTACTTAAATTTTAGATATTAAATAATATTTATATTACATCACAGATACCTGCAGCGTAGGTACAAAACTACAGTGAAAAAAATGACCATTAGAAAAGCATGTCTGGCCATTCATTATATTCACTTATTTCATATTCAGATTTCCCTCTAAACAATGTAATTTGCATATCTTTCCATTGAAAACTCTCATACAGGAAGCTACTGTTCAGATTCCAATTTTTTTAAAAATTCTATTAAAAAGAATATGATCTCTCTATCTCAATGAAATGGATGTTTTGTGAAGTCAGGAAGAGCCTGCCTTTCAAAGAAACAAAGCAAGCTCCTGGAAAAACATCAACTTTCTCTTTCCCCTGGTGTCACATCATCCCCACTTCCAAAATTTGAAAGGAACAAGCTCTCAGCAAGAGATCCAGCCTCTGGAAGCTCCTCAGAGCTACTAGGAAAAAATACTTCCATCTTTAAAGACTACACTGACAAGGAGCAGCATAAGCAAGCAACAGTGCAAAAACATAAAATGCAGCACTGAGGGTTTTTTATTTTCATACAACAGCTGTAACAGCTAACCCTGCTCCATCAGTGCTTAAATGGATTGTGCCAATGTGGTTCTACAGGACAGCTGGAAGACTCAGTGCATACAATTGGTTTTGTTTGACAGCGATGACTCAGGATCGCTACCTTGCTAAGTGGACGAGATACATAGCACACAACACATCTCCAGAGTCTTGTGTGATTTCTATTTTACACAAGAAAACAAAGCACAAAATACATGGGATAAATTACACATGACAACTAAGACATCAGTTCCCACCTCTAGCTGGATCAGAGTCACTGATACCCCTGCTCCAGACTCTCGACCATCTCCCCCTTCGCACACAGAGACAATCCCAGCTGGGACAAGAAAGCAGTAGTCTGTGCAGAGCTGCAGTCCTATCGCCACCCTTTGAACTAAGGTAGAGAGAGTCTCCAGCTATGTGTTATACAAGGCATCCAAACCAGCATGCAGGTGGGAAACCTGTGGGAAACCTGTGGGAAACCACTGCTGGGAAACCAGTGACATGCTCAAGGAGAAGGAGATCCCCAGTCTAGCAGACAAAACGTCTGTTACTGCAAACCCTGGAGCACAAAGAGGAGAAGGAGGAGCTTTGTTAATAAACGAGCAGTTAACAGAGAAGATCACAGCAAAAGCTATAATAGAAAATACAAGATAGGACTGGTTACACAAAGGAGGGACATGCGTTGTTGAACTTGAATAAAAGCATTTTCATAAGGGCTTCCAAATTCATTCAACCAGAATAGATGGTTGTTCTTCCTACCCATTCCCTTTCACAAAACATGCTCCTGAAGTCAAAACGTGAAGCACAAAGATGACTTAATTAAGGCCCACTTAGGTCTTTAATCCACATGACACTTCACAGTGCTGTGCAATCTCTTACTGTGCTTTACCCTCACTACCCTTAGAAAAGTAGAGAAATACTATAATACACCTTACTTACAGAGCGGAAACTGAGGTGTGAGTTAAGTTGCTTGAAGACTCACAGATGATAAATGACAACGTCAAGACAATAATCAGTCTCATGATTCCTACCTTCAGCTTTGCCCACCAGGCCAGCATTCCTAATATGCAGACTACATCCTAAAGTATCGCTTTCCATAAAATGGCAGGTCAAGAGGCACAGTTTCAAAATTAATAATTTCATTTTAATTCCATTTGTTTAAAAAATGCTCTATTTCAGCTGCAGAAAGTGGGTATAAGAACTCCTGGGCCATTCTACCAAATGACTGTTCAGCAGATGAGGTAAAAAGGCACATTTGTTGGTTTAGTTTGCAATAGTCTACCCTTTTCTGCTGGATTACTGCTAGTATTTGCCAGAACACATCTAGAACAAATCCACTTTCCACTAGGTAAATAAGCTCGACAATACCTCTTCCAAAAGTGTAATCACCTTTCCTTTCACAGAAACTATTCTGACTCTTAATAGACTTCTTGGTACTTTCCTCCAATTTATTTTTAATAAAAACAGAAATGGAAGAGAAAATCAAACAGATTAAAACTTAAAGTATTTTCCAACGGTTCTTTTCATCAAAGTTCCTTAAACCATCTGATGGCACACCAGCATTACTCAGACTTCACTGTGTTTCTGTGGACCACATATATTGAAGCAGGAAATTCCAGCCTCAAGAGTGGCCCTACTGTAAGAGATGAGACTCCACAATTCCCCTTTCCGTAAGCCAAACACCTGAAGACCACCTCTCTTCAAGCTCCCTTCCAAAGCTGAACTCCCTCACTTTCCCTGATGTTCACCTTCCACATTACAGCCAACTTAGAATCATAAAATGGTTTGGGTTGCAAGGGACCTTAAAGATCATCCAGCTCCAACCCCACCCCCGCCATGGGCACGGACACCTCCCACTAGACCAGGCTGTTCAAGGCCCCATCCAACCTGGCCTTGAACACTTCCAGGGAGGGGCATTCATACCTTCCCTGGACAACTTGTGCCAGTGTCTCACCACCCTTATGGTGAAGAATTTCTTCCTAATGTCTAATCCAAATGTTCCCCCTTCCAATTCAAAGCCATTCCCCCTCACCCTATCACTACTTGCCCTTGTAAAAAGTCCCTCCCCAGCTTTCTTGTAGGCCCCCTTCAGGTATTGGAAGGCTGCTATGAGATTTCTCCAGAGCCCTCTCTTCTCCAGGCTGAACAATCACAACTTTCTCAGCCCGTATTCGCTGCAGAAGTGCTCCAGCCCTCTGATCATCTTTGCAGCTCTCCTCTGGACCCATTCCAACAGTTCCATATCTTTTTGTTGGGGATTCCAGAACTGGACACAATACTCCAGATGGGGTCTCACGAGCCCAGGCTGGATGGGGCCCTGACAAGTCTGGTTTGGTGGGAGGTGTCCCTGCCCATGGCAGTGGGGTTTGAACTGTATGATCTTTAAGGCTCCCTCCAACCCAAACCATTCTATGATTCTATGAATTCCCCTTTCCGCAGGCCAAACACACGAGCCCCGAAGGCCAGCTCTCTTCAAGCTCCGTTCCGACACTGAACTCCCTCCCCTTCCTCGCTGTTCACCTCCCACATTACAGCCAACTTCTCCTCCGAACCCACTAAAAGCCAAGCCCCACCGCGGCCCTGCGTGGTGAAGATGCAGCCTGTCTTCCGTCCTTCTCCCAAATTAAAAAGGGATGCTTCGAACTTCCACCGCTTTCCCTCCCTGCAGCCTGTTCTGTGCAAGGCCCTGACAGTCCCGCCCCATCTCACACGACGCTATGTGACAAAAACACCCCCTTGCACCGCAGCGATGGTTCCGAGCCGCCCCGATCCCCAGCACCGCGGTTCCCGCCGCACTTTAACGCGGGTTCGGAGCCTCACGGCGCCTTCCCCGCCGGCAACAGCTCCACGCACGGCTGTCAGAGAGGCTCAGGAATGGGGACCATAGGGAAAAAACAGCCCCCACGGGGGTTTTCCAGACGCCGAACGGCCTCTCAGCAACGCCCCCCAGGCAACGGGAACGTGCTCGCAGGGAACGGTGGGGACAGGGACCCGGGTGTCCGAGACCCCAATCCTGCCCCACAGCAGGGTCCATGTGTCTGAGACCCCCAATTCTGCTCCACAGCAGGGGCCCATGTGTCTGAGACCCCCAATCCTGCCCTGCAGCAGGAATGGGGACCCGGGCACTCAGCTCCTCCAAGTCCTGTCCCCATCCCCCCAACTCCTGCCCCATGGGTTGGAAGGGGGTCCAGGTGTGCCGACCAGGTCCTGCCCCATGGGACCCGCGCCCCCCTCCGCAGCCCCCCAGTCCCACACCTCCCCTCCCCGCCGCCCCCCGGGCCGCGCCCCCCCTCACCGCCGGGAGAAGCAGCCGCGGGCGACAGAGCGAGCCTGGGCCGCAGGGGCGGGGCCAACGGCGGCCGGGCCGCCCGCGCCGCGCCGGGGAGGGGAGGGGCCAGAGAGGCGCCCCGCGCCCCCCCCGCCCCCAGCCATGGGGTGCGGGGTTTGTGTTCACAGAATCACAGAATGACCTGAGTTGGAAGGGGCCCACAAAGACCATCGAGTCCAGCTCCTGTCCCTGCATCGGACAACCCCAGCGTTCACACCGTGTCTGAGGGCATCGTCCAAACGCTGCTTGAGCGTTGTCAGGCGTGGCGCCGGGACTGCTTCCCTGGGGAGCTGTTCCACTGCTCCACCACCCTCTGGGGGAAGAACCTTCTCCTAATATCCAACCTAAACCTCCCCTGGCACATCCTCCTGCCATTCCCTCGGGTCTGATCATTGCTCACCAGAGAGAAGAGATGAGCACCTGCTCCTCCTCCTTCCCTTGTGAGGAAGCAGTAAACCGTGATGATGTTCCCCCTTCAGTCTCTTCTCTTCCAGACTGAACAGACCACAATGGATGAGAGGAGCAAACACTGCTCTTCTCTGTGTAAGGACAATCCTCGTTATCCTGACGCAGCGGTGCTTTTCAGGGAGTGGGTGTTTGTCCCTTTGTGACTGGCAACCAGTCACTAGCAGGGTTCCGCAGGGATCCATCTTAGGACCAGTGCTCTTTAATATCTTCATAAATGATGTGGAAGGTTTACTAACCAAGTTGGCTGATGACACTCCTGAGGGCAAAAAGGGCCTGCAGAGGGATCTGGAAAGTTAGAGGGTTGGACAATCACCAATCACATGAAGTTTAACAAGGGCAAGTGCTGGATTTTGCACCTGGGACAGTGCAACCCTGAATACAAGTACAGACTGGGGAGCGACAGGTTGGAGAGCAGCCCCCAGAAAGGGATCTGTGGGTTCTGGTCAACAGCAAGTTGAGCGCAAGCCAACAGTGAGCCTGGGTAGCCAGGAAGGTCAAACATGTCCCAGGGTGCATTAAGCACAGCCTTGCCCAGTGGTTGAGGGAAGGGATTGTCGCACTCTCTGCTCTGCAGTGGCACAGCCCCACCTCGAGCATTGTGTGCAGTTTGGGGCACAAGGACATCAAGCTACTGGACAGTGTCCAGAGGAGGCCACAAAACTGTGAAGGGGCTAGAGAAGAAATCTTATGAGGAAGAGCAGAAGTTACTTGGTCTGTTCAGCCTGGAGAAGAGGAGACTGAAGGGGAATTCATTGCAGTTTACTGCTTCCTCACAAAGGAAGGAGGGCGAGCAGGTGCTCATCTCTTCTCTGACCAATGACAGGGCTTGAGGGAATGGCAAAAAGATGTGCTAAGGGAAGTTGAGGTAGGAGATTAGGAAAAGGTTCTTCCCCCCAGAGGGTGGTAGAGCACTGGAACAGCTCCCCAGGGAAGCCGTCACAGCACTAAGCCTGACAATATTCAAGAAGCATTTGGACAATGCCCCCAGACACACAGTGTGAATGTTGGGGTTGTCCAATGCAGCATCACAGCAAGGGATGCACCCCAGTAGCTTCTACCTGGGCTCTAAAACAGACAAAGATTTGTTTGACCCCATCATGCTGTGCTTATTTTGATTAAATCCACCAAGAAAGCAGGAAAAATAGCCATGGCTGCTGCTGGTTGCTATCTCTGTCTCACTGAGATGTATTCACTTACATCACCTTCTCCTGCTCACACTGTGACTTTCAGGCCCTTCAACCAGATCCTAGGTACTGTTAGATGAGCCGTAGTGCACCTAAGTAGAGGAAAGGCCATGCTGGCCCTGCCTTGTACCTATCCACAAATGCTCCCAACCACCTCTCCTGCTTGGCTCTTCTCTACAGACTGCTACTCAGCAGCCTGAAAGCAAGCTTGGCACCCAAGCCAAACGGTGACTCACAGTGCAGAGATATCTGTAATTCAGAACTCTTACTCCAGCAGGCAATGCCCATGGGCAGGAACTTGTTTTCAAGATAGAAATCTCATCCTCTTACTAATGAGGTCAGCCCAGACAGCACGTAGAATCAGGAGTTATAAAGGGAATATGCATCTGCTGAAGAGGCAAATAATGCAACACCTCAAGTAACTTGGACTTTCAGATAATATTTTTTATTAAGAAACTGCCCTTCCACCCCACATTTTAAAGTGTGGGTTTAGCCACTATTTCTAAGAAAGCACATTTATAATCAAAAGCTCTCACTTAAAACTAAGAACTAAAAAAAAAACTAGTAAAAAGGCTGACATGTGTCCTCATACTATTAGTTTTCAAGAACTGATTATATTTTAGAATTCCTTTCCAGTCGAGTAGAATAAGCCTCTTATCCGATTGTCATCCATCCCCCATTAGAACACAGTAGCACATTGTCCTACTGCACACTAAGCCATCATCTCACTGCAAAAGTACTCTGGAGAAGCAATAACCAGTGGCAACAGACACCACTAATGACTGAAGAGTTACATTACAGACTAGTATCTGAAATAGGATTATGGTAAGCTGTTTTTAAAAACACAAGTTATTACTACTTTGCTTTCATGAATAAGTTACCTTTGAGTCCAATTAAACTGTTTTCCCCCAAATAAAAGAACTGAGCTCTATCAACACTGTGTATGGAACAAAATGCATTACTTCTTGCAACAGTAATTCTAATGAAGTTTTGCTGGCATCATCCCAAAGATAACTCCAGGAGAGTCAAAAATAGATCTCTGATCATGCTATATATTTTTCTGCTTGCAATTGCCTGTGTTCCACAGTTTGGGATTTCCAGTGTAGACCTGACAGACAAAATACACAGCCACAAGAAAATCCAAAGGCCTTTCATTCGTTCCAGCTCTTTTCTAATTACAGCTGATAACATAAATACGACTTACAGACAGAGCAAAACACTGCAGGGATGGAGATAACTAGCAATAAAGAGTATGTTCTGTGCCAACCACAGCCAGACTGACTTAAAAATCCAGAATATTTTTATCATCCCAGGAGAGTCAATGGAAGCTCAAAGTACAGAGTAGGATTCAGCTGGGAAAAGGCAGTCATCTTTCGTGGCATTTCCTCAGTATGGCTAGCTGACAAGCTTGAAAAAAAGCTGTGGAATATGAAGCAGAAGATGTTACTGAGATCTGTCCACTACATAACAAGTTAAAGATCAATGCTGCATGGTGGAGTCACATAATGCTAATTAGAAAAGGCTAATTAGAAAAAAAATGTTCAGCATAAAATTCAATGCTGTGGCAAAAGCAGGCAAATCCTACTCATGGAGAGGAATTTCCCATTTCAGTAATTTTGATCTTAAATAGAGGGAATCAATAGACTTTGCTTTAGGTGAGGAAGAGGAAGGACTGCTTTGGCCCTACAGCAATTAAGAATGAACAATGCTAAACTAAGTACGGGCTAAGGTCAGGTACCATTTGCTTTGGTAATAATTATACAAATTCCATCCATTTCCACAAAATAATTTTATTAGATACACAAATACAAAAGACTTACAAATATATTAGTGTTTTCAGTGCTAGGAAGTAATTTATATATATTTCAAGTCACACACACATATTAGTAACTCTGTCTCCAAAATATTGCATAAAAATACTTGGATTAGTACTATGGAACTGATCTAGAAGTCTCTTTCTCTCTTTGTCAGAGAGCTTTGAATCTTCATCGATAGCTTTCAATAAAGATAATAGCTCATCTTTCGTGGTCTTCTCTGTATTGGAGCGATACTCTCTTTCATCAAGTTTTTGGCAAAAGGTATAGCCTAAAAGGAAACATGAAACATTCAGATAATTAACGCCACAGTCAATCCCTCTAGAGATTCTGCAGTCCCATCCTTCTTCAGAGTCAAATTAGCCATTGTTACAGCAAGTCTGTTTGCATCATCTCAGTCCCTTCTGTTGCTTCTCTGGGTGCATGACAAGAATAAAAAGTTCAGTTTAAACTGTTACCTGTTATCTTACTGGGATCTTGGCCTTTCTGCAAAGCCAGCAGTTTATCGCTGACCATTTTATGCAGTGTCCCTGGGATCTTGAATAGAAAGAGAAGACAAACAACAGCTTAGAAAAGCAGTTCTGCATAAGCATACACTATAACAAGAACCTGGTCATTTTCTGGCACTTACCTTTAACACATCTTTTTGGTGATCCACAAGGAACAAGATGAGAAGGTCAGTCTTCCCTCTGGATAAGGTTTTATTGTTGATAATAGCTTTAGAGAATGTTCTTTTCACAACCATCCTGTTGTCACTCTAAAGAATAATGTGAAATAATGACCAGAAGTGGAGAATTAGTCTCCCTCTTTAAGAAAGGGATCGCTTTTGTTCTTCTAGAGTCATTGCTTTTCTTGTGGTCACATATTTAAACTACAAATGCGTTTCCTGACCAGTACTGGGGGAAAAGCAACATATAACAGTTAATTATGCACATTTACCTCCTTCTGTAGTTTGAGCTCAGAACTATGTGCTGCAACAGCCATGAAGTACAGTAGTCTTCTGAACTCCTCCCTGACTTGGCTGTCTAGGAGTTTCAAATAGAGCTGAACAGCTTCTAAAGATTGGTCCATCTTCCCGTTCACTGGGGAGAGATAAAGGTATGTATTGTCAGATTTATTTTAAAAAAATGTTACAATAATCAACCTAAATTGGCCACTGAAGAGACATTCATCTCTCTGATTGGAACTGGCCAAACAAAGCAATTTCTTCTCACAAAAATTTCTCACAGGGTGAGGAAAGTTGTTTTTATACAGCCCACACCCAGGCTTTTAGCCTGATATTTAAGAAAACTCATTTTCAATTACATTCAATTACAGTTCAGCCATCTTGAACAGAATGTGAATACTGAAAAAGGAAAACAGTTCTGTTAAGGGAATGAATGACCTGTTGTTGTAGAAAGAGGGATCTTCCAAGAAAAGAGGAACACATCCTAGATAAATATATTAGCTTGATGAATTAATTACAAACCATTTTGTAAAGCTTTGCTAAGTTTTAATTTAATTGGCCTTAATATGTAGCATATCCATTTTTAGATGTGTGAATTATTTATATGAAGTATGTTGTACTAGTAGCCCCCCTTTATCATGTAGGGAGAAGGAGCAGGATATAAATACAAAATATTCCTACCAGCATGGAACAAGAAGAATAATCAAGGCAGAGAAGCATGAAAAACAAGGAGAACAGGGATGAGATTAAGTTAATTGAGGATTAAAACATCAAAAACTTTCTAAAATGCTGTCTAAAAATAGATTAAGAAATGCACATTTCTATGGACAGGAAGGGAGAGTTGTGAATGGGATACAAAACATCCACAAAGCTTTAACTGTAGATCTTATGGCCTAAACATTTAATATTAGGTCTTGTATATTTAATTTCCCATGCATATCAGCCACTACCAAATTATAGCACTCCAGTTTCACAGCCATTCTACACAGACTTGAACACAAACAACTGAACTGCATATAATCAGGACCAAAATTTCAAACCACAGTCTTCATGATTAGAAATTAAAGAAAACAACTGCAGGCATCAACCTTTAAGCTTGGCTGCTGCAGTAAACACACAGTTTGTCAGCCCATATCTCATAAGCTTAGGAATACAGATTTATTTTACTTACCTAATAGTTCTGCAATTCCTGAGTGAATTTCAGATGCATGACTTAACAGTGGCTCCTTTTTTTGGCTGTAGTATCTACCAATATTTTCAAACAGCAGTAGTTTCCATGTGTCTGCTTGATCGGGTTGATCAGGCAAGTTCCTGCTAATGTCTACCACCATATGATCTGGAAGGTACTCCAAGCAATCTATCGCTGCTGAGAGCCATTCGTCTGTTCTAGAAGACAGAGTGGTTCAATTTTGTAGCATTAAATACTGATGGCTTTCAGAGTTGGTTGCATTGTTTTTCACAAAAAATAAGTAGACTGGTTCCTCAATCACAGTGAAAACTGCGTAGGTACTAAATACATTAAAAAATTACACATAGCAAAAAAGAAGACACTTTCTTGACACACTCAGGTAGATCATAGCCATATACTTCTTTGCTATGTATCTAATCAAGATGAAGAATTAGTAACCCACACACGTAAACAGTCACAAGTCGTTAAACCTAAAGTTAGTCATGTCCTCTACTGTTAGACAAGGACATAATTATTGCTAGATAAACAGAAACATGAACCTTGATCTGATCCAGATTGCTAAAAGTTTCAGACCATGTTTTTAAGTGTATTTATATACAGTTTCAGGCTCAGTGCTCTTGGGGTCTTTTTTAATATAGTAGGAGAAAGTAAACTATTCCCTTACAGGTATTTTTTTAAGGAAAAAAATTCAAGATAATAGTAAAATGCTCCCTTTTTCTCCTCACTGCAGCAAACAATTTCCCCTCTGAATACTATCAAACACTATCATTGCACTCAAAAACTCTCCCAGCGTTCAGCAAAAATTGTCTCAGCTACTTCTAGTTTAGATTTTAGCAATTGCTATTTATCAGTTAATCTCGTCAAGTCTAATAGGGAGAAAAGCATCTACTCACATTCTTTCTGCAGCACTGAAAGCAGAAAGTTTTTCAGCATTGGAGAGGTGATCAATGAATACTTACTGTGAGTCACTGAAAGCCTTGAGAATCTCTCTGTCTAGGTAGTTACTTGTGATGACATATCCAGTTCCCTTCCTTGGTTGTGGAAGCTGAGGTCTGATCTTTTGTTGATCAAGTAAAGACTCAAGGAGTGGAAGGTCTACCAGTTGCAGCAGACGAGCAATTGTTTGTTCTTGCCATACTTCATTAATAACTGGGAAGGGAGGAATACACAAAAGAGATTGAGCATATGCAAAAAGAGTGATTATGAAAAAGACAATTCCCTTTCCTCCCATCAGCCCTAACCTAACAGATTAATTTTACGAAAATAAAGATTTACAGTAGCAGAAAGTAGGACCGTATCAGTTTTAATTGCAATTTATCACTGCAAAAGGAAAGAATTAGCTACTTGTTTAGCTCACTACAAGTGTCAGAGAACTGCTTTTTGGACAAGTCTCAAGTGCCTTACGTTCTTTGTACTCTAATTTGCAAGCAATCTTTGTTCTAGATAAGGGTTTAAAAAAGTGTAACAGTGACAGTAGCCTTATCACAGCTTCCACTATTATGGTCTGTCTCGAGTTTCCAGAGTTTCTAGGATGCATAAATGTTTTTAACCAAAGGAAAAAACATATTAGATCATAGTTTAGTCTGAGAGAGAAGACATGAATCGTCAGGGACAGCTTCACACAATACTGAAGAAGTGCCAGATGGTACAGACACAGTTAAAATACAAGGGAAGTGGTCTAGTTAACAGCAGGTTATTGGCCACGATTAAGTCAAGCATGGAAGTAGTGCAGGCAATTGAATATTATGAACAATATTCCTAGCACAAGTCAAGCTCTACACAATTGTGTGTTCACCACAAAATTCAGTACTGATTTATTTCAACTAGAGATAATGGTTCTGTCTAATGAGATAAATAGGTAAAAAGCAAGCCTGCAACCAATATAACTTGCCTTTGTTATAAAATATAGTGTTCAAAACAAATGCTAGGAGAGACAGTTTGACTCCTTCTTCAATCTGGTAGACATAAGACTTTACAGTCCTACATTTCCTATCTTCCTTCTCCCACAAACAAATGACTCAGACATTATTTGGCTTACCTCGACGGGATAAACTATCAGAGATGTTTACTTGAGGAGTATTTGCGGGCTTTAAACTCAGGTTTTCCCAGAGATCCTCCAAGCTTTCTGGTTTGACGGGAGTAGAGTGAAACAACGTGCTCTTCTCATGTCTGGGATTATAAAACGGGAGGTTTTAATGTATTTATATTCATATGTATGGACAATAAAACATATAACATAACATCTAGATATGGATAACTGAGATGAAAAAATGTTTTTCTCTATATATGTATTTATATACATAGTTCCTTTCTTGGAACTTGTCACAGCCAGCATCAGTAAGCTATTATACCTCAGCTACCACAAAGCAAATCTAAGAGGAAATGGTTAAGAAAGGGAAATTCCCCCCTCAAAAAACTCGAGTTTTAAGACACTATTCCTGATGGCAAAGTGAGGACCAAAATTAAGAGCTGTTCTTGCAAAACATACAAGGTGGTTGCTCCATGGCAACACTGCTCCAAAGTGGTGCAGATTGTTCATGCCATCAAGTAGTGGAAGGCTTCAGAAACCCATCACCCATTTCTGCATTAGCTGGTTCTCATAACTGCTTTCCTATGCAATCAAATAGATAGTGGGACAACTCATAAAATTACCATTCCTCCAAGCATATTTGTTTAATTTCAATTTCTATAGCTACTTTGGTTTAGGGCACTGCAAAATCCTTTTCATGTCCACTATCTTCGCCATGTATAAATGTCGCCATGTGACAAGCTGCGTGTTTCAACAGATCTGTTCCTTTCAGTAAATGAAAAAAGTAATCCAATAAATCTGTGCCCTGCTCAGAAGAAAAACATATTCACTCTACAGTAATAGAACATGAATAACCTTGATTCATGACTGTTTGTCCAATATATTGTCTTGCTTTAATAGCCCTTTTGATGAATATATTTTTAAATATCACATTTGATTAAAGTGGGTTTTATTTCTCACAAAGCTTCCTCTTTCCAAATACAGACAAGGAACAGTTTCCTTTAACACAGAGCAAGAGCTAGTTCTGGGGGTGAAGAGGGAGAAGCAAGACTAAGAAACTATCCATTTTTTAATTTCTGTTTCTTGAATTTTCTTATCTGTCGGGTTGATGCACTTAAGTTCACTTTTGCTACTCATGAACTCTACAACCATATAAGCTTTTTTTTTTTAAAGTGAATACTATTTGCAGTTTTCAAAAATGTGTATCCCAAGAACCAATGCAATAACTCTGTGAATGTAGTTTCCTGTAAGAATATGTTCAGAGACGAACACCGGACAAAAACGGTTTCAGGGAAGTTATATGGCAAAGTGTCATCATAGCAGTTTAGTTAGTACCAGGGTTTTCTTCTCCCACTCCTAAAGAAACATGGAAATAAAACCTCAATGTTGCACTTCCCCCTGCTTTTATCATGGCATGCAATAGCGTAACAGAACAATAGCCTGCTACTTAGCCTTGGAACAAGTCAGACACACAAACAGCTGAAAACATTTCAAAAAGCTACATTTGGAGCATAGTGAAGCTAAGACGATGAAAGAAGAAAGCAATTTTTACCTGTTTTTACTTAAAAAGTGGATGGATTGCTTGCTTATGCCAGAGCTAGGTATGCAGTGACTACGGATTGTTCCATTGCATTAGCCTATTTGATGCACCTGAATTCCAGCTGGTTACATATTGGTTTAGAGCCAAATAGATCAGCATCTGTAACGCACTTAATTCTTACTCTGCTACGCCCCTCCCCTAAGGCAATGCGATAACAGGCACAGAAAACAAGTAACCACACAGTCTGAATGATTTATGCACTTCAAATTGCTGTTTCTTAAATATCTTCCACTCACAAACAACCATATAATACCTACCTTTCCCACCTCAGGTCCTGCAATCATACTACAGCGTTTCCTTTTCTCCCCCAGAACACATTACATCTTCACATCTGAAAAAAACCTCTTATTATCATATTCCTTTATGTACTGACCTTTGTGGTGTACACTGCTGGTAATCTTTATCAAGATCTGTTTGGTTCACATTTGTGAATCTGTAGAGGCTACTGCTACTGTCTTCAAATACAGACCGCTTGTCTTTTCCAAAGACCCTGGTTGAAACGGCCTCAAACACTTTGTAATCCATCAGTGCTTGACATACACGCACTATTTTAGCACGTGAAATATCAACATCCCCAAAATACTTGTTCTGTAGAAGATGGGCAAAGACAACATCCACTGCATCTGAACCAATAAAACAGTCATGATAGCACTTTAGGTTCTGGCGACGCTTTTTCACTTCCACTTGAGTTTGAAGTGCATTGATAATGCTGCTCCAGACATATGTTGCTCCAAATGGTTTCTGCGCCAAGCTAAAGCCTAAGAACAGAGAAAGTACAGAGACTGAATTTATGCTGCAGTTACAAAGGAACTGTTCCGTTTCTGGCTACTAGCTTTCATAAATCTTGTAAGGATTTAAAAATCTTTGAGACTTCCAGTTTGGCTGGGTGGCTCAGGTACTACCATTTTGTTACTTTCCCAGCAAGTCTGTCTGCATTGTACCAATCTAACTCACTCTGGTGGTTGCTCTTACTACATTAGCCTGAAATTTTGCAACCAGGAGTTTCTACTTTTCCAGCCTGTCACTTTGTGGCACTATCCCTTTGTCTGCCTCTCCATCACCTAATGGTTATAATACTTGCAGAACTGACTCCTAAGCACAGGTGTTTCCCCCAAGCCAAAAGCAAGCTCTGTGTAGTTGTAACTCCCCAGTTCCTCCACTAACACTGACAAAACTATACAACTGAGCAGAAGAAGCAGGATGAAAAGACACATCAGAACCTCATTTCCTACTATGTATACACACAAACTACCTAGTGTTAGTGCTTAGTGCATCATAAACAAGCTCAAGAATTCTCTTGAGACACCACCACTCCACACATGCCACGGAACACCCTTCTACCACCACAGCTTCAACTGAGACTCAGGCTCCGTGTACTCAATGTCATTTCCTTGAGCCAACCAGTCTTCCCTCCCCCAATAAAACCACCAAACTATTACTCATTTACCAGCCTGATTAAGAATAGCACACTAGCAACAGTTTGACCAGAGACTAGACTCAGCCTCCACAAGGACTTAAAATACAGAACATACTTAAAAGTCTGCAATGTACTATAAAGTTTGCAACTGGGAAAAGCTGCAGCCACCAGAGAGGCTAGAATTAGAATATATGTTTCTCAGAAAATCAGATGAATAATTTATTAAGAGAGAAAGCAGAGGAAGATGAGAAAAATAACAAGCTGAAGAACAAAATATGGAATGAGGAGTTGGCAGCAGTCCCACAGAAAGTCGTCTGGGGTTATGACAGACCTCAAACCAAATGAATTAACACTGTGATACAGTGTTTTAAAAAAAAAAAAAGAAAAGCAACATGCAACTCATTCCAGAACACATTACCATGAACATTTTCCACAGAGATGTAAGAGGTATTTTTTCTGTTCTATTTAGTCTGAAATGGCTTTAGTATCGGAATTGTTTTCCAGTTTTGGGCAGCAGCATTTCCAGCTGATTTCCATCTACCAGAGAGCCCAGAAATTAGCAATTTGGCAGAGGAAGAATGGAAACCAGGGGTCAGTGGGGGGAACAATTGGGAAGTAGGGAACAAGATAGCATTTAAACACACTAACACTATTATAAATCAGCAGTTATCTTCAGAGTCATTATCAAATAGGCACCTGCTTTCTGAAGATTCACGTCAGGGAAAAAAAAAAGCCATTTAATACAAAGCGTTGAACCAGACTAGGCAGAAACCTGCCAGAACCTCCAGTTTCCAAAGCTTTAAAAGTATAGGACTGACAAAGTACGCACTTGTGGATACTTCAGCCTGATGACACCTTCAGGTAGTCAGGACAGAATTTCCTCCCAGCCCTAGGTTTTAACGGCTGACTGGCCTGTTTGGGAGGAAAAAAACCAAACCCAAACCCAATACCACCAAACATACAACAACGCTGGTTTCTGTTGCTAAAATAAATATCAATGCATACTACCCGCAATAAATCTACTATTAACCACTGCTTTATCACTGCTTCCTTTCACACAGAGCCCCCCCAAATCTTTTTTTTTTGGGGGGGAGTAGCATTAAGGGTGGCATTAAGATTACAAGGTTTTACAAAGTCAAGGTGGGAAAAAAAAGCAGGAATTACTCCCAGCAAGTGACCCTTCAGCCCTTTACGCTGCCTTAAGAAGCCAACTGCCCTTCAGGGCTCAGCCAGCCGCTGCGGGCTCCGCGCTGCGGGCTCCGCGCTGCGGGCTCCGCGCTGCGGGCTCCGCGCTGCGGGCTCCGCGCTGCGGGCTCCGCGCTGCGGGCTCCGCGCTGCGGGCTCCGCGCTGCGGGCTCCGCGCTGCGGGCTCCGCGCTGCGGGCTCCGCGCTGCGGGCTCCGCGCTGCGGGCTCCGGACAGGCCCCCTCCGCCCGGGCGGAAGCGCCTCCCTCCACCGGCAGAGGATGAGCAGCCAACTTTTGAATCGCTGCAGAGCGGGGAAAGGCGCCGGCACGGAGCTCCCGGCGGCAGAGGCAGCGGGACGGCTCCGACCCGCGGAGTCCGGAGCCACTGGGTTCCCCCCGAGCCCGGGACCACCGAGTACCCACGGAGTGACGGGTCCTTGTCGAGCCCGTTCCCCCCGGCCCCGCTCCCCGTCCCATACCCGGCGGCCTGACGGCGGGACTGTAGACAGCGCTGAGACTCAAAGCCGCCGCTTTCTCCCGCACCGTGGCCATGACGGGCACCAACGCCGCGCTCTACCGCGACGCCCGCCGCCCGCGGACAGAGGTAGCCCGCCAGGGGGCGGGGCCACCGCCCCCCACGCCCCTCCCCTATTGGCCAGGGAGCGGGGCCTCTGCCCCCACGTCCCACCCCTATTGGCCAGAGGCGGGGCCGCCGCTCCCGCACTCTCTCCTATTGGCCGGCCGCGGGCCGGGGCGGTGTTTGAGTGGCTGCCCGCGTGCCGCCCGGCAGCCGCGAGGCGGGGGCGCCTCAGCGCAGACGGCCGCAGAGATGGCGGCTCGGGGGAGGGAGGGATTCCAGCCTCTCCGCCGAGGGCCTCCACGGGCAGGAGCAGCGAACGCCCGCCTAGACAGCCCGGTGTCGGGCACAGCCTCACCCGGCGGATCCATCCGGTTTCGTTTCTGGGAGATACCGAAAATGTGGGCAAACGAACTCACCAAGACTCGTTTCGTGATTTTATAAGGCAGCATCCTTTATCTCAGCGCTGGACACAGGGGGGGATGATTCTATCAATCGTGTGACGAGACAAGAGTTGGGGACAGAATATATTACTCACCTGCATGCATATGTATAACTTTTCCCAGAAAACTTATGCATATTCTATTACTTTCCAAGGTCTAATTTTAATTTTATTATGAACTTCACAACAGTCAAATCTCTGCTAATTGGACCTTTGGAGCCAACTCTCTGATGTTGCATTTTTAATTAAGGAAAGACATCTTTGGACAGTATTGTCTGGGAATAGTACTATTTAAAAAAACATACTATCAAGAAAACATGCTATCAGAGGAACAATCTGTGTGTGTCTAACTTTCAAAAATATACAGTTAGTCAGAGGGAACTTTACTTTAGCTTAAAACAAAATATTCCACTATTTGTAATAGTAACTGCTTCTTGTATCACGTGAACACCAGTAGGGTCCATAACTAGAAACTGTGTAGCAGGAGAGAGGGGAAAGCGGAGCACAGAACTTGCGTGTACCGGCACTATGGTTCTGGTGTGAGAGGATCTCACCTGGGTAACGACGCTCTCCGCATCCAGGCACCATGTAAAAGCCATGATGCTTCCTACAGAAATACAACTGCTGCCCTGCATTCATAGAAACACAGAATGATCTGGGTTGGAAAGGACCTTAAAGGTCATCTTGTACCAACCCCCCCCCTCAGAGCCTCATCCAACTTGGCCTTGAACACCTCCAGGGATGGAGCATCCCGAATTTCTCTGGACAACCTGTTCCAGTGCCTCACAACCCTAGCAGGAAAATATTTCTTCTTAATATTAGGTCTAAATCTCCCCTCTTTCAGCTTAAAATCGTTCCTCCTCATCCTATCCCTGCACTCCCTGATAAAGAGCCCCTTTCCAGCTTTCCTGTAGCCCCCTTTAGGTATTGGAAGGCTGCTATAAGGTTTTCCTGGAACTTTCTTCTCTAGTCTAAACAAAACTCCCAGCCTGTCCTCTTAGGGAAGGCACCCCATCCCTCTGATCATCTTTGTGGCCCTGCTCTAAGCTCCCTCTAACAGATCCATGTCCTTCCCGTGCTGAGAACTCTGGAAGACAGTACTCCAGGTGGGATCTCATGAGAGTGGAGTAGAGGAGGAGAATCCCCTCTCACCCTTTGCTGGTTACACTTCTTTTGATGCAGCCCAGGATATGGTTAGCTTTCCGAGCTGCAAGCGCACACCGTTGTCAGATCACAGAATGCTAATTTCCCCCTATATTTATAGTGTAATTTTAAAATATCAAACTGATCAGCTCTATTTTTTAAGTTAAGCCAAGAATAGACCTCGTAAAAGTACATCAGTGAACTATTCTTGCTTGTTATCAGGACAAATTTCATTCTGATATATTATATGAGCTGTTTATTATTGCAGCAGGCATATTTTACTGGCATGAAATAATAAATTCACTTTCAGGGTAATAAAAGATTTTTCTGCTGTCTGCAGGAAACAGCTGAGATCCAGCATAATTTTCTACAACGTATGGAGTATTTGGATGATTCTTACTCAATGGAAGGGTATTAGAGCACAATAAAATTCACATTTTTGAACCAATTTTGGTTGGAGCAGATACAAAGCCAGCCAAATCTCCAAACTCAAAAGTATATAATGCTCGTTAAAGACCAAATTAATATAGATACTACAAGTGATACAAAAATACATTTTGAGTTCTCAAATTACCAAATTGTTGACGGCAAAACAAAATCCCCTGTGAAACTTCAGCCTGTTCTACATGTTCCATGCAAGTAGGTGTGAAGTGCAGGATGTGTGCTACCCACTGATGGGTCTTCCTTTATCCTTATTTGTCACACTTAAGGGTAAGACAATAAGTTTGTTCATCGTATACAAATGAATAAACAATGGGGTTCGTTTTAAGCTGTGAAGAAGTGACAGGAGGAACTAGATACCAGAAACTCAGGGTGAACAAACACTTCTCCATGTTTCACTGACAGAGCAATAAAGTATTTAACAATGGAGTTCTAAGAGGGGAAGTTCTTGTTAAGTTTTTCAGATAAACAAGTCTTAAGTCTCTGAGCTTAAGCTCCAAGAAAAAAGGAATCTATTCAAACTGTAGCAAAATGCCAGCCTTTGAAAACGAAAGCTCATGTGGTTTTTCAACAATAGAAAGTGACAAACAGATTTCTTCCTTGGGGAAGAGGGAAAAAAGTTAAAAAAAAAAGTTCTGACTCTCAGGTGTCTGTTTTGAGAGTTGCTGTTAAGAACCTAATAAAAATATACAATAGGTATTTCCATGATACAAAGTAGGGAATAATAAAATAATATAACAGACTTTTTTATGTCAAAATATATTAATTGCAAATCAGTAAATGCCTGAGTTAATTTTTTCAAATAATTTATTTCAACACCTTCGCAAAAATACAATGATGCAGTCAATCATTCTGCAATGGTTCACTGTAATCTTAAAAGAATTTAGATTACAAACACTTTCCAATAGGAGGTGTACCCAGCAGTTAACGAGAACATTACACCTTAACATCACAGAACAATTTGTCAAAACCCTGCTTGCAGGGAACAGAGGGAACCATGGCTAATGAACTGTGAGCTGCTGATCTAGAAGGCTGTTAAAATTTTTATTCTTGTATGTTATTACTAGGATGATCAGCAGTGTACCCTGGATTTCTGCCTTTGTTTTTGTGTTTCCCCACAGTGACCACAACCATGACACACCAGTCTCTCCATGAGCAGATGGCAGTTATTGGCTGGTCAGCCAGCTGGTGTCTTGTTCAAAAGATGCTGTAAAATACTACTCAACTTTTAGTATTTCTTATAGTAATGTTATTATAAAATGCCTTCCTAAGGCACAGATATTTTTATGCAATTAATAATATATACATTATAAATTTATTTATTTATACTATATTTACATAGTAATTTTAAAGAACGCAATCTCATGCAGCCAGTAAGATCAATCTTAACTGGTGTAATTCATTCAACTGCAGTGGGAAGATCTCGTGATGAAAGTACTACATGCTATATTTGGCTTCACCTTCCACAGAGTTTTCCCCAAATTAACCTCCACGAAGTTGAACACAGGATGCACAAAGAGAATGCCAGTTACAAAGACTTAATTCACATAATTAACCCATCAAATCACTTAGGACCAACTTAGTGGCATTCTTACATGCACACAGAACAGTAACCGTGCTCCAAAAGCAGTTCTACAAAAAAATACAAGACTGCATACAGAGATACTACTGTAGGTAAATATATCAAAACCTAAGCTGTAGTAGGGTGTAGGTCTGCAAGGGAGACTATAAACAGCACCAGCAAAGAGAGTTTGATGATACAGAAAGCTTTACTGCTGACTATCTGTAAAGTTATATCAGGTTGTACAGAGCAATTTTGTTCTAGTTATGGTAATTAAAAAGTATTATTCACAAATTTTGCTACTGAGTCTCAACTTGTACAGCTGTGTCAAATTCTTTGAAACTGTTAAAAATAACGTTTTGACTGAGGAACAGCAAAAGAAAAACTTTTTTTTTTTCCAGGTCATCTAGAAATATTCCTATCAACTACAACAGGATCAAGAGAGCGGCCTATGTCTCGAAGAATTTACAAACAAGTTTTCAAGAATTTCTAAGTCTCGTGTAAGCACTATAGGATTTAATTAGAAGCATACAGCAGAAACTGTACTTAAATGAAACAGCCACAATTTCAGACATGTCTGCTGCTCAGGATCTGATAAACTTACTCATATCAAGTGTTTGCTCAAGGATAAAGACTATCATAAAGGATAATGTAGGCTGTCTCCCCCGTTCTCTTATTATGGGGAGAGAGAAGACAAAATGGAAGCTGTATCATCACAAAATGAGAAACTGATGAATACCTTTACAGAAAGTGCTTTCTAGATTTTTCCATGATGAACCTGGAAGCTGGACAGCCAATCAGTATTTGGATGTGAAAGCACCTGTAACTTCCATGTATTCTTGACACAAATGAAGGAGATATAACTGAATACAAGACCTCATAAAGTAAAAAAAATTAAGTCGTTCAATAGCATTATCACAAAGTTGAAGGATGTGTTGCCTGGAAAAGATGGAAGTATATTAATAGAAAATATGGGATGCTGTTTTGTCTTTGACAGATCAATGGTTGTTTAAGTGACTGGGCAAGGTAATGTATCCTTGAAAGAAACAAAGCAAAGAAGCTGTTTCAATTTCAAAGTTTTTAAAAAACTGAAAAGACCCAAAACCTGGAAAATAAAATCTTCTACAACCTAGAAATGTACAATGTCCCAATCGTTATTTACATTTTAAGTGCCAAAAAATAGGAAAAAAAAGAGATGTCACTGGAAATTGACTATGAAATAGAGGCATAATTGCAGAACAACACTATCTCTTATTTTCAAAAGAATTTACACCCTTCTTTTCTGAAGGATTAACATAGACTCTGCATTTCAAATGCTGATCTTGCATGTCAAACACAGCAGACTACAGAAGCGCTCTCATACCAAACTTCTTTAGATTTCATGTCTTCCCATAACAACATAAGCTTTAAAGATTAAACGTATGTCAACAGCTTAAATTTATATAGAAGTACAATTTTATTGCCATAATCGCAAGAATCTGCTGAACCCAATCTTTATGGCTGTTTCTCAACAAGTACAGCAATTAATAATTACCATAAAAATTCAGAAAAATATTCCAATTATTCAGAACAGTTACTCTTTTGTTTTTTCCCCCACTCACAGATCAACAATGCCCATATTCAATGCAGTGCTGAAGTTGATGATAGGAGAACATTTTAAACAATCACCCTTAATATGTTGCTCCACTCCATTCACAAATGAGGAGACAAATGGAATTTTGACATATGGTTCACTGTCACAGAAAATCACGTAAAGGAAAATCAACAGCATCAGTTACAGAAATTACTATTCAGATATAACATTGCCAAATTCTGTTTCGTTGCATGAAAATACGGAGTTCAATATGTTTTTTTAATACTAAAACTATCCTGTAAACATCAGAAAACTTTCTCTTCCACTTTTACTAATCTCAAATTTAATAAAATGAACAGCTACTCATACAATATTGGATTGCAAAAGGCTATTTGATATGCTAGGCAGATATGAAGGAAGCTGAAAGAACTCCCATGGCGAATCTCTCATCACTATGTAACATGTTCTGCTTTGAAGAGTACGAGAGGTTTCCTTGGGGTTGAACTCCAGGGGTCAGAGATGACTGACACTCTCCGTTATGATGCAGAGCAGGTTATTCACAAATTCAGTTAGTCCCAGTTTCCTACCTACATTCGAGTTAACAAAAGAATATGTAGTAACAGGTTACGTGCAATACAGTGATGCCATCCATCCTGCAGCAATCAACCCATGATGCCAACCACACCTGCCCCACCACGGAGTGGTTACTTGCAGGTGCCCTTGGCAAGGGTACCATTTCCTCCCAAAGCACAAACTTGATGCAAAATCTGTAAGGATTCCACCTTTTTTTTTAAAGTGAGTGGGACAATAAACAAGTTCCCAGGACAGACGCTTCTGGATGACTTGACTGTTTAAATCGATAAAGGGTGCATTGTCAGGGAACGCAATCCTTCCATTCCTGGGCTGGAATATAAACGAGACTGTGGACCAAGTCAGGCAGGGCAATGGCAAATGAAGGGCAGGGAGGTGGCGCGCTGAGCCTGTGCTGGTGCACACTGACCTCCGGTGGAATCCGAGTAAGAATCCACACACAAGAGCTAGAAAGGGAGCAAGTGGGAGCCACTGTAAGGAAGCGTTTAGGGGCAGAGACTATTAGCGTTAACACTAAAAACACAGGGACAAGCCTCCGCCCCTCAGTCTTGATAAATACAAAGGAATTTTCTCTTACAATGGATTTTTCAACTTTTCCTCTGGTCAAGTTTCTATTCTAACCAGAGACTGACTACAGCGTACCTAATTGTGTGCAGGTTGGCATGGGTCTAGCAACACTGTTTGGATAAAGGCTCCTCACAGAGCAGTAAAAACTGTCATCTACACACCAGAAACCTGTTCAACCTGAATGGGCAAGTAAAACTAGACACAAATAACTGAAACCTTAGAAGTTACATTCTGCCGAGCTGAGAGTTATCATTTCTCAAGTGAGCTGCAGTAACCAACTATGAACTCCTGTACATTGCAATTCAAACCCAAATGCACTAATTTATGTTACTGCCCAGAGTGGCTTTAGGGAAGTTCACAAAGGATTAGGGCAGCAGCTACCATCAGTTTATACAATTATAGAGAGCCTGTGGAGGTCCAGCTGAATGAGCGGTGATTTCAACCATTTTGATTTTGACAAATATTTTTTGACTTCTTTAGAAAACAGCTGCATACCAACTGTATTTAAACTGAATGCAAGGCTTGTGTTCTAGAACAGAGAATCAGGCTTAGTGTTTATGTATGCAACAAGCAGGAATCTATAATTCATCTTTTATATTATGGTACAACGTGCTAGGGCCACCAAACTCTATTATGCCATGTTTAGTCAGGCCCACATTTTAGGCTAGGAAAATGGCCCTGGAAGCACCCTGCAGAGAGCCTTGCTACCCCACCAAGACTCAAAGAGAACTTGCAGAGTTCACATCAAAAAGAAAGTAACAATTGTTGGCCAAACACTGTGCACTACCTTTTTTTGTTTAGCCACCTGGTTCCAGAATTGCAATACTTGGATTCTCACAGAACACACGAGCTTTCTCTTCAACTTCTTTAGTACAAAGTCCACTGACTGTGGTCAAACCGCCTTTCTGGCTGTTCAAACAAAGTTACTGGACCTTGCACTGAAACAAAAAAACACATTCATTTACTCTCTTCTGCTACCAAAGCTACAGGGACAGCAATTTCTATGCACTGACCAACAACAGAAACTTGGGCGGTTTCAGAAACCACCAGAGCTTTACTTAGAGAACAGATCTAAAGCCTTATTCTCCCAAAGCTCTGAACGAGTTACCAATTTGACTGAACTACATTGATGCTTCAGCTTTTACTCAATTATTGCATCATTTACTTTCTGTTGCCGCAGCAAAAATATGTGATATATAAATCATGCAGAGACAAATCACATTAGCAGCCACCACGGTTAGAAAGGAGAGGATGATGCCAAATTATGTTATTTTACTTAAAAGGCCTTGCTGTCACAAGCCCTGGGAAGTTTTAGAAGTCTACAGCCTGTACTCACGACAGTTTAAGACTTCAAGTAACACACACAGAATTTTAAAAAAAGACTTCATTTAATCCTAATTCAACCCAAAACCACCTATGAAAAAATAGTACCTGGATCAGAGAGTGGCTGCTACCATCTATATATAACCCTTATCAAGTGCTCAGGATCAGATACACAATTAAAATTCTTCCATGTGTGTGAATACCCCAGTTTGTCTAGAAGACAAATACTTTGATTTTGAAGCTGTTAACCACTCAGTGCATTCTATGAGGACTCAGTTACAGTATTTTAAAGTTAATATATTAACTGTATACTGGATGGAAATTTTACAGCTTTTACGCTAGCATCATTACTCACACATTTTCATATCACTCCTGTTCTCACTATTGTGTACTTACTTGAACACCCCTCTTCTAATGCTATTTCACTGTATGTTTACCCTGTGAATCAAGGTAGAAGATGAGTGGACTGATTTCAATATTACCCACTATTCCCAAATAAATTCCCATAGCTACATCAAAGTCCTAATTTGCACAGGGCTGTAGCATCTCTTATTTCAAATGATCATAATTCAAACACTCTACACATGGAGAGGAATACATTCACGCTGACACAGTCCAAATGTAAGTGGTTTTTTAACACTTCACATGGACATCTGAGGAAAGGCAAGTGCTGAACTTTGGCAATATATTTGCATTTGCAAAAATAAAATAAAATTTCGTGTCTCAGGTGATTGCTATACAAGTACTTCTTAGAAGGGATTTTGATCTAATGCATGTTAGAACAGTGACAATACAGGACAACCTGAGTAGGTCCATCAATACACCCCCTCAAAAATGAATTTTAGTAGGAGGCAATGAAAAAAGACTGCTTGTATGCAGACACACTGGCATCCATCCTTTCAAAATGGAAGAAACCCCTTTTCTACAGCAAAACAGAAAACAGAATTAGGACTAGAGTGAATTTATCTTATAAAGTGATTGTGTATGGCAAAATGCCAACAGTCCTTTGGTGGGACCCTCTGCTAGGAATGTCCACCTGCCACCAGATCAAGTTGCTGGCTTGTCATTTGCTTTTCCATCAGTTGCACCATGCCTAATTGAAGCCATTTCCTAACTAGGACCACTCCTAACTCCTACGCTCTCTGCTCCTTAATTACCTCCACTCTGAAAGCTCCCCTGGCCTCACTCTTTCCAAATTCTTCTTTCTTTCCAATGTCCTCCTACATCCAATCCATATGTTTCTTCCAACTTCCCTTGCCTCTTCTCCCTTAGATTCCTGCTGTATGAACCATCAGAGACAGATGAGCCCACCCACCTTATTCTGAATCTGTTTTGCCTGGAAGTCTTTTAACTGCTCCTTCAGTCCTGCTCATGGGCACTGCTGTTACTCTTACTTCCTTCTACCATTTGTGTGTCAGGTAGCTAAAAAAAAAAAAACACCAACAAAACCCAATGAAAACTAAAAGCACACACAAAAGAAAGAGCCTTGTGGATCTTTAAAAAGCAGAAACCTCAGACATACCCAGGAAAGATGAGATCCAGTACAGCCCTGCAAGAGTTTGTTTGCTGTTTTCCCCAACTCACCTTTTTTTTTATGCCTTTGTAAACAGCTTGTGCCCTGTATTTATTGCTGTGTTCTTATAAGAAATGAAAATAAAATTGTAAGACAGCTTTCTGTTCTTTGGCTTCTGAAAACGAAAGAAGGATTAGGCTTTCTACAGGCAATGCAAACACCTAATGCAGAACAAGTTATTTTGATTGCCTAAGACACTTAGCAACAAATTGCAGGAGCTGCTGTTCTCACTTAAAATGCTTCTTGCTTTCTTCTTTTTTTTAAAAAAAAAACCTTCATAAATTACAACTATATCTGGAATGCAGTACAAAAAGCCTCAACACTGCAATGGGACGTTCTCTGTGCCTACCATCCACTTCCTGAAGTGTTGTTTGGAGAAAAAACAATCAACTCCATAGGCAAATGTCTCATTCTATACTCATCTTGGTTTGGGAAGCAGTTCTTGTACATAGGATCATTAAAAATATAGTCCAGCCCTTCAGATTCAACTTTTTCTGTAAGCAAGTGGCTTAGAAAAAGCACACTGTGTATCTGACAGCTAATATCCAAATCATAGGACTTCAGTCTTCTCTGTATGTGGAAAAATGCTTGTAAGAAAATACCTGGAGTAATTCACTGTAATTGGAAGAAAAAAACCCAACCAACTAAAACCCTCAAGAGCATTATTTTTTCCGATAGGTACACAGAGATGACATTCTAGCAATAAAGAGGACAAAAGAAAACTGTATAACTGAAAACCACCTGAATCACAGCAGTAGTCTCTCTCTTACCCCAATTGTCGTCCTTGCTTATCAGAGCAGTTTAAGACCAGGCAGATATATTGTAGAAAGTAATTGACACTTTTAGAACCCTTGAATGGGGGGGGGGGGGGGAGGAGAAAGGATAAACCAGACATGCTCAATCCATGCAATACAATGGGGGAAAAAAAGGCAACTGTGTTTCTTTATATTGAGGTCAGAAAATGTAGTCTGAATTGCCAATTCTTTTCCAACAATCTGACTTATCAAGACTTGGTATTTTAATAATAAATGACTAAGCATTGTAAGTTTTTTTAAAAAGTGTTTTCACTTTAATGGATTTAGTTCATAACATCATGAATGGTACAAAACTGTCCTTTTTCACATTTCCATACATCGTATTACGGACCAACTGAAAATCTGGACTCAAGAATGCATGAAGTATCTCTTAATTAGCCCTAACTTTATTTTTGCCATATGTAAAGGAGATACGCAGAAAAACATGCATTTGTTAATAATGACATGTTATTATTAGCTTAAACAACCAGATATGGCAGAAGGTGCATTGTGTAATGCACAATGTAACAGGGTAGGAGAGACTGTCAAGTGTTGGCAATGAAACAAGAAATGGTTGATGACACACTGACATTTTGTGACCATATTTTTAGCTTTTCTGTTTTAAATAGTAGTAAATATTTAAATAATATTTAAAATATATTTTCCTATGGAAATCATTTACTTGGAAGACAGCCTGTAAGATTCCACTTTTTAAAAAGTAGCATTTCAACAATATATGAATACAATACATGTCATAGAACTTCGAAGATCCTAAAGTCCTCAACTGTTTTCAGAAATGGTTTTTCAATCCAATTTCATCTCTGATTTTTTGCTAGCAAAACTTTGGAAGTAGCATCTCAAGGAAAACCTGCCTTTAAGATAAATACTGTATTTCAATAAAACCAAACTGATTGTAAATGGGGATGCTGTACTAAAGGAAAAAATAGTGGAATTAAACCCCAAATAATTCATCATGCAATTAGTTTAATTTCTATTTTAGTTAATCCAGAGTCTAAGGAGGGTTTTGTTCCTTCCTAGTGCACCTTTTCTCTTGCAGTCAAATGAGTGCTCAATTTCCACTGTTAAGGGATGAAGACCTCACTTACTTCAAGGAAAAAAAAGATTGAGGTGTGGTGCAGAATATCTAAAATGCAACAAAGAAAAGTATTTGTGCAAAAAAAGTAATTTGTACATTGACTTTTTTCTAAGTTTGCTTCAGTATAAAAAAAGCCCCTCTTCAATCCCACTAACAAAGCTTTATTTTGATTTATGATCCTTCAACACACTTGAGAGTTCCATGTTTTTACTTATTCTAATCTGGTAAATTAATAATCCAGCCATCATTTTTGCAGCACAACACAAAGATGGAAGCTCCATTAAATTAATCCTTAATATTCTGGGGTAATTACTCTTATTCAAGACAGGATTGTCCCGTCTTCTACAGGCACAGTGCTTGTTTAGCTCGTCTTGGAAATAAAACAGCCAAAAATAAGCCAGGTCACCTTCTATGGCAGTGCAGAGCATCCTGGCCATTTTTTTTTTGGTTGTTCAGGTTTTTTTAAATGGTTGTTACTAAAATTGTCTTCTTTTTAAATAGGGACAAGCTACTCCAAAAGCCTCTCATTTCTTTTTTGCAGCTTCTAAGGACTTGGATTAAAACAAGTAACTTCCTAGAGCTACTTCTAGATTCAAAACTCTAAAGTAAGTGTACAGTAGCAGTACAGAACTCAGAACACATAGATACCTCTCTCGATCAGTTTTTTGTAGTCATATTAGGAAGGGATGCGTGAGACACGGTCTGACGAGTTCTTTACTGTATCATCAAGGAGCCAACTTTTCCTTCAGTCTGAATCCTAGTAATATTTAAACCTACAGATTAGGAATTCCCAAACTGCGACAACAGAACTCTGCCCGAGCAAGCAAATTCCTCTCATGAATCTACACACACCACCAACCAATCCCACCAATAAGGGAATACACTAAGGAAATCTGGGAACCCCCACTACCGGTTAAAGAGTACATCAGGCACATTTCTACTATATCTGCAGTGTGCATATTTACATTAAAATAATTTTAGCTGATTGCTACCAATGTTGGTGACTTTGCTATTTGTTTTCCCCATATCAGCTCCAGCTCCTACCAGATTCAACACAGGATGTCTGAAACAATAGCAATTCTTCAACCCTGTGGCTACCCTTCTTGTCATCTGAAAATGAATTAGGTGCATGATTACTACAACAATCTGCTCATTCTTCCTAAACTCAAACCCATCTTGCTCTCCTTGATAACAGTAGACACAGCAGTAGCACAACGAATCTATTAACATGATAGTGACGTCTCTTTTCAAAAGCAAAAAACTCCTATGAAGAGGCTTTAAAAAAGGCAAGGGCACATATATACCCATTTCTGTTCACTGTAGTCTGCATACAAATTGTGAGGGAGAGTTATTGCTTTTAAAAGATGAAAAGCTTTGGAAATATGGTAAACATCCTACAAGGTTCTAAAACTAATCAGCTAAAATACTGTACATACTTTAACATTCAAACCTCTATTTGATTACTCAAGATCAAATAATTTCATTTTCACACCTATCCATTAAACTCTTTATAGTTCTAAGGTCTAACGAATATTTAACAACTAAACAGGATCAAAACAGATATCGGAGAAAAAAGGTCACATGGCAATGAACATTATTTCATTTGGCCAATGAATGGTGAACCCTGCTTTCTTGGCTGAAATTAAGGCACTAAGTGGTAGTGAAAGGATAAAGGAATGAATTTTTTTCTACATTATCTGTAAAAAGACCAACGTGACTTTTTTTAGGACGCCAGTAGAGTACATATCCATTCTGAATGACTCAGTAAGGCATTCTGTTGGCAAAGTTAAAGAAAATGTTCTCTTGATTAGAGCCCATTACATTCATTGTCTGAGTGTGACTAGTGGCACTACTAACTGTTAACAAACTGGAGGGGGAAAAAGCTACAAAGATGTCTGAAGACTTGAAAGGCACCAAAAGAGAACAGCTCTGCAACTGCCAGCTCTACAAACAATTATGTAAGCTGTGTTTAACACTGCATATAGTCTATTCAATCATCAATCTTTGTTGACGAAGATAAAAGTGTAGTTGCTCTTCATTTAAACTCTCAGTTAATCAAGTGCCAGTTTAGTAAGAAATTTATTTTCACGTATCAGAAAATAATTGCAGTGTCTAACACAACTACACTTAAAGCAAAACTAGTCTAGTATGCGTTATTCTGGTTAACACTGAAGCAAACCTGTATAAACAAAAGGGTTACCTTGAGATATATAGTTTACAATATGAAATCAACATATAATGAATAGCATTTACTGAAAACAATGGAACGTGTATTACAAAGATACATGAAACAATTTTAACCACAATATTTTCTCTGTGAAAAATACAACTATTAGTGAGATAAAATGTACAATTGAATTTTTTTTCCAAAAGAAAAAAAAACACAGTATAAAGGAAAATATTTTTTTTCTTCAAAACAGGGAAAATAGTTAAGGTCATTGTCTTTCATTACAATATAATTTGACACAAAAAGCAGTCATAGGATTGCACCAACTCCATGTTCAGTCTCCTGAACATGACAATAGTAAAAGGAGTCCATAAAGCATAATGATATTTCTGGATTTTATGATGGCAACATACATATGCAGAAATTGATGTCACTCCGGCTCTGTTCACAAAATGTACAAAACTGAATTTGGTGGCCAGACATGTAAAAATTGATTCACCCCAACACTGACTTTCCTGTTGCTTAGTCAGAGATGGAAAAATCTGTAGTATTTTAAGTGTTGTTATCTTTTTATAGCAATAAAGAAAAAAGTATATGTAGTGCATGCTTTATCACTTGTCAAAAACATTTCTGAAAATAAAACTAAGTTATCCAATAGTTTACAAAATAGAAAATAATTCTTCAGGTTAAAAATGTGGTTAGGTTTACGTTTAGTTCCATTCCTAAAGGATTTATCTCCTTGGCAGCATCGCTTTTCCTTAGCAAGAGCCAATGCACAAAGTTCCATAAAGAGAAATAAAAATGGCTACGAACAAGAACACAGTCTGGCATTGTAAAAGAAATCAGAGCCTCTCCAAGCTTTCTGTTGCATCAGGTTAGTGCCGTAGAAAAATGTGAGATTTGGGACACGTTCTTATTATGAGCATTTCTGCTGGACTCGATTCAAAAGTTCACCAAACTTTTCAAAAAGATCTTCCACCCATTTTATATTTTTCATGCACAGCTGCACAATCTCTTCCTGTCCCAGATCTGCACTCTTCTTCTGCACAGAAGAAATCTATTTAGAAAAAGAGAAAGGGGGCAGGGAGAGAGATGCATTACACACATACAGGTTAGGCTGCAAGCTCCTCAGAATTTTGTTTTTACAGTATTGTGCAGTTAAATACAACTCTTCTTTGGAAGTAAAGCTCTAAGCTTTAAAATCAAGGAAAAATGCAATTCTTAACAACTGAGCCAGAGCCCAACTGTCATACTTCTGCTACCCGGACTATTTCCATTGTATTTCTGCATATTTCCAGGATATGCAGAAAAAAATAAAGAAGCTGGCATTTTAAGACAATACGTAGCTCTTAGATCTGAGGAGTTGCACACGCTGATAAAATTTATTTGGTTTATTTTGGATAACAGTGCTTACTTATCCCGAGGAAAACTGATTGCACACAAACCTTGGAAGCCTCATATTGGAATGCTCTCGGCAGCAGTGCCCATTAGGGGCAACAGATGTGCTCAGCATACACTTTTGTTTGCTATAAAGAATTAATTAAAACAGGAGGCCATAAACCATAAACAGACCCTTTAGTTGGACTCTATTCCCTCAATAAATTTCCGCAATGAATAACTATCTCAACGAGAACAATACTTACCTCTTCTTTACATGTTAGATATATATGATATTTGTAATGATGGAGTGAGTGATACAAAGAATACAACTGTATTTTTTCTGGATCTACGGTAAACTCCTGCAAAAAGAACAGTTATTTTAGGTAAATTCATGTTGTTTTCCAAGACAGAGATACAACAGACATTTTCTTCTGGAAAAAAGTTTGCTTTCAACAATTCAGATGCAGTACTTAAATAATTGCTTTGACATATTTTGGTACACTGTAATTTAAATTATTATTATCTCATATCTCCACTCTCCCTGCCATGTTATTTCATCAAGACTAGGTTTGAGAATGCTTTCAAATCCTCCTGAATGCACTGCAAGTCTAAAAGGGACAAGGCACCCCTTCCTCAAGAACTACTGCAAGAATTACCAAAGCTTAACTCTTTTTCTACCAGATTGATGGGTATTCATTACAAAAAAAGCATATAGTTTGTGCTTCAGAAGAGTTGATCTGTACTTACCAAACACGTTATTTTGGAAAAAAGATATGAGCGTGAGCTATATTTACAGGTCATCTGTCTAGCAGAAAAGGGGTCTGAAGTTCAGCCCTTGTTCTGGTACTGACAGAAGCAGAAGGTGCTATAGGAGGGCTCTACTGTTTGGTGTGCTACAACAGGTGAGAAGCACAGCAACAGCAGAGCTCACCTCCCTCTTTCCATCCAGCCACACCTACTGACTGCTGCCTGCACAAGGGAAGCAGCACACAAGTACTACATCTTCCTGCTGTCTTGAGTGGTTGCTACAGAAGACTTTCCATATAAACATACAGAATTAGAGCATTTGGGTCTTAAAAAGGGGGAATAATTACAAAACAATTCATCATATTCTTTCCCTACTGGAATATAACTGTGTTTCACAGATGAGTTAAAATAGTGGTTTAATACGCTGCTTTTAAATGTTGTTTTATAACATTTCATTGTCACAGAAAAAGCACCTTACTCAATGAAGATCTTGTATTAGAAATCAGATGGTGGCAGCAATAAACCCTCTGAAGACTCACCTGTGCTAATTTAGTGGTTGATTTAGAAGCCCTCAGTGTTTTCTTGTTGTAAGCTTTACCATTCATTTTGATCTTGGACACAGATGTTCCTCCACTTTTTGTCTTAGAATCCCGAGTGATCACTGTCAGTTCAGGAAAGTTTTCCAAAGCATTCTTTAAGTGGAGCACATAAAGAAAAAGGATTATGAAAAATTACAGAGTGGCCAGCGACCCAGGTTGCTCATAAAATGGCCATTTTTCTTTGAAAAGTTAAGACTACAGCCTATTATAAAACAATTCACTCAACAGACACCTAATGAACAGTCTTTATCAGATGAAGCGACCATACACAGTTTGAACAGCATGACCACCTGTTTTGACTACTCTGATTTTTCAAGATGAGAAGATCCTTTTCTTGAATCTCAGATTATCATCTGTGATTCTTTCATTAAAAAAGAGAAAAAAAAGGCTCCACTAGGCAATTTCTACCTTTTAGAATGCTCTCTATTCCATTTCTCTATTCCATTTCTACTCAAGTCTCTAAGGCCAAATTACCTGGAGATGTCTAAGTACTTAAGGCCTAGTCAGGCCAATTGTATTAGAGCAGGGACTGGATGCCTAAATATCTCCATGGGTTTTGTCTCAGCTTTTGCAAAATACAAAATAACAGCATCTTATATCTGTAAGGTAGAAAAGCATATGCACAGTGAAGTACATGGCTGGTTCAAAACAGCATAAGTTTTTAAAACATCTTAACTCAGGCGAGTGAACTGCATTTCTACCAGCTTCAGTTCTACATTTTTTGCATGAGTAAATTTAACACAAATTTGTTGTAAAAACACAGCATTATTTTAGCAGCAGCTTTGACAAGAGTTCTGTTATGCTATATCATCTGGTCCTAATAAAAATACTTAGAGTTAAATGAAGAGATATATATTATTATGCTCCAGTACAAGGGGGAAAATCAGGCCTACAGAAAAATGTATCAATGCTGCAGCACTGCACTACTGGGTTAAAATATGTTGACTACATTTTCGTATCATCTTTTAACCAAGCAGCACTGGAATTGAACAATCTCCCCTGCCTATCATCTCTTAGCACTTCATACACACCTGTGTTTTTTGCTTTAGAAAAATCCCTCTCAGTAAAAAAGCTCTAAAATCTACTGCACAGACACAGCTGCATAACCTGTCCGCATGCAATATTCATTGCAATGCTTTCAAACTGGAACAACTTCAACAGGTTTAAATTATTCAGTTTTTCTATCCACTGCAATAGCCTTCCTGAAGGTTGACTTTGAGCGTCAAGCAACTGCCTTCCTCTCAAGAATTCCTTCTTACTAACCACAACAGTTTACATGGTCGGGCAAAACATATAAATTTGAATTGAGATGAAGAAAAAAATAGTAGTGATTTCTGCATCTTTGAGAGTGCAGGACATAAAATGGTGACAATTATTTCCAAATTCAATTTACACAATTCAGCTATGGTGCTTCATTTACCAAGCTTCAACTAAAGCAATAGTAATATTTTCTAATTTTGTTTATAAAAAACTATAAGCTAAAGGACGCAATAAACTGTTAGATCTATAAAGAATATTACAATCAAAACTACCAGACACCGTCTGCTAACTTCAATGTCTGATTTGGTTCATATTACGGTGCTAAAATAGCCCATATTAACTGTACTTCGTGAAGAAAAAATTGCTAAATTAATCCATGCTTATCAATATAGAATAGTAAAAATATTCAAACTGAATGATACTCCTGAACAATAATATTTTTCACTTATTGCTTGCTTCATTGCCTCATTCAGCTCTAATACCAGAACTAGTAATTTGATCAAAGCTGGAACAGAAGCAGACTTTCCTGTATTAATCATCAAATTAACCTGAATCTTAGCGTATCAAATATTTTCCTAATGAACACAAACACTCAGGATGACAAACAGGCATTTCATTTTTATCCAAAATATTGACCCAAGGGTGGCATGAGTTGGTACCTTCATACCAGAAGGCATACCAGATAAAAGGCTTTTTATCTCAGTTTACATCACAAGCAGATCACTTCCTTACAACCATAATTAACTTCTTGCAAATGATACTATAAAATACAGGCTTAAGCTGACTTGAGATATGACACAATCTGCTTCTACATGAATACACAGCAAAGGTATTATATTAGTTATGAACTCCAACTGAATAAGCAGGTGTAATTAGATGTTAGTATTACAAAAGATTATATTAGTTATTTTTTCCCTTGAACTGGGAAAAAACCAAAATCAGCTGCCTCTCAATTTATGTGTACTGTGACGGTAACCAGAATCCTACAAATTAGTATCCTACCTTAATGTCTTAATGTATTCTATCCTCTCTGCATAGACAGGTCTAAAAAAAGCAGCTATAAATAAAATAACTATGAACACAAAACTCTTAACATGAAAGAAAAAAATGAAGGGTTAATAAATGCTACCTGTCTAAGGCCCTGTGTACGGTCTGAAAGCACACAGCCTTCCCCATGCCCTCCTGCTGTAAGGCGGAAGCCACAAGAAATTTTGTTCAAGCAGGTACAAACTGTACAGCTGTTGGGAAAACACTGTAACTAACAAAAAAGTTGAAGAATTGCGTGAATTAAAGCTGTTTTACTGCTTGATGTTCTCATCCCTGAAACAAAGTCACTTAGCGTCCCACAAGACTTACCGGGGGGGGAGGGGGGGGGAAGATGTTTCAAAGATTTCATGATGAAAAAGCAGAACTGTCACAGTCTGCTATTATTACACAGCAGCAGAGAGAGACAACTAGCTCTCCAAGAGTCTTTGTACTGTGGACATAAGGGGATAAGGAGAACAGAGGTGAAAGAGCAAGTCTGGTCTGATGGCGTTTGTAGACAAGTCTGCTTTACTGTTGTTGGCCTCAAAACTTAGAAGAAGAAATAGTAAGTCTGATTATAGACATTAACAGCTAATTCTCAGACATGAGTGAAAACAACCTTAATTCACTTTATACTGCACTTTTGAAATCTGCAGTGTTGCTTGGAGGGTGGGTGGGAACGATAGGAATCACAGTAATTATCCTCCTGTTTACTTTCTCTCTACTGAGATGGTACAGTTGGCTCTCTACCCTGTCCACATCCAGACTTGCCTTTTATTACTGTGTTGAAGTTGCTGTAATACAGGCCTGCTTATCCACACTTTCCCAATCTCCCATGTTGTAGATAAATGAAAGAGCACAGAAATTACTTTTTCTTGAATCCCTTGAGTTTTAAAGTACTCTGATCATGTTCTCTCCTTCAAAGTAGTTCAGATATCTGTTTCACAGCATAGCTATGTCACATAGAAGTTTATCAGGATTTTCAGGCAATACAATCACTTAACCCAAAGCTCTAAGACGACAGCAAACAGATTTCCTTCTAGCAAACTTGAGAGGCTTAAAAGAAAAAATGTTGAGAATGAACTAGAAAGCATGGGGAGTAAAACTAGAACTTTACCTTTGCAGCATAAACTCCTCCATCACAAAATGTTCTCCAAATGCCACAAATAAGCACTGAATTTATAGCATCTTTTTCAAATCCATATTCACTTCTGTTACAAATCTGCCTTCTGGGTTTTAAGTTGTGCCTGCATGGTACGCGTTCAATGACTGACTTGTAACATTACTTTAAACATCCTAGAATTTAAAAGATAATACCTTGAAAGTATGATCCAAGCGTAACTTGGAAAGTAGTCTTTTCCTATTGTCATTCAGCATACTGTCAATTTTTCTCATGTGAGGCAAAAGCAGCTCATCTAAAAGACACATAAAAAATATAGCAGATGATTAAGAGACACACACTAGTGAGATTCCTATTCAATCCATACTACTTCTACCCATCAACATAAAATGTGGAAGTAAAAAATAATGCAATCTGCACATAAAATTAGTATCAAACAAAAGCAAAATCTCTTTCTTTGGATCAGCCTGCTAAACTGGTCTAGATATTATGCAGTCTAATTGCTGACTGCAATCCTGCCCCTTCATTTTCTTTAATGAAAGGAAAAATTAAGATAAAGTAATATGGAACATAAATCTTAGAGACTATTTCAAATCACTTGCTAGATAATCCTCTTCTATGCAATACAACTGGCACTTTTCCAAAGACAAATACGTGCTTCTGACATTCACTATTCCACATTACAAGAGATGACGCTGCTGGCATTTATAACAAAAGACATTCAGGAAAGTGCTTACTGAAAAAAGTTAATCTGATAAATCACTATAAATTACACAATATACATTTGAACACAAGTATGCGGCCATGAATGAAAGTTTACCGCTCAGTATGGAGTCTTTTACTTATAAAGTCACTTGCTTTGCTTTTAGTGGGACTACTGTCATCATGCATGAGTATGAAACCTCAAGGTAAGTGTGCATTGACGTAGAACCAGAGCAAACCAGGAAAGGAGAAGTCTAAAAAATAGCTTTTTAAAAACAGGCAAACACAAGATAGTACAAAACAACAGCCTGCAATGAAATACTATGTGAAATGATTGCTCATTGAGACATTTATATACACAAGTTAGACATTGAGAAACAGAACAGTTTTGACTTGTATCTTGGAGGACACTCTGGTAAATAAGTTCAGACACTTCCTCCTCAAAGAAAAAGTGGAATGCAATTGTCTTTGATCAGAATTTCAATGTTTCAGAGTTTGAAATGTGGAATTTTTAATAGTTGCCAGAATCAGAACTACTTGTAGCTATAAGGTTATTTGCTTTAGTAGCCTTAAGAAATAAGGGCATTTCTTCATAAGAAAGCAAACACATACTTGCTAAGATACAAGAAGACAGTACAGCAAGAACAAAGAGCTCAGTTCTGACATTCACAGCACAAGCACAATGTAATATGGCAGACAAAACAATATTCCCAAATTTCTTCGATTATTCAAAGAGATAGTGCAAATAGATACACACACAAACACACAAAAATACAAGTAATTTGCATAAAGTATTCTTCATATGTGGGTACTTAACCAAATGCTTGGGGTGTCTGTTTTTTCTTTTTTTCGAGAAAAAATACATTTGCCTGATTAATAACCTTCCAGTCTAATAAAAATGCACAAATTTTAAACATACTGTACCATTGCTCTTTTCCAAGGCTTGCATTGTGTCTGGATCCAACGCAATGCTAACAAGCAACTCCATGTAGCTCTTGAAAGTCTCTTTCATAGCTCTTGTGTTCAAAAAGCGAGCAACAAGGGGGGCTGGAGGTACAAGCTCTGAAAATTCATCGGAACATAAAAATTATTTTCCTTCAATATCCTGCAAATATTTGTGGTTTTCAAAACTGAAGACTTCTCTCTTAAAACACAAGTGACCCCTACTGGTATCCTAAAAGATTAAATACAATCAGAAATATTCAAACTACTTACACACCTCAATCAGGTACAAACACCACATCTGGTACAAAAGGTACAAGTTTTTATGGAAACGCATACAATTACTTGCAACTACCAGCATTTAGATTATAATATTTTAGAGAATTCAAACATTTTTTCTGTTATTGCAGATTAAAGTCTAGAGAAAAGAGATAACAACTTCGCTCAAGCAAAGTGCCCTAAGTGTGGGTTTCATGACAATGTATCTCCTAAAACTGCAAACCTCAAAGACATCCAAAAGTAAAACATTCAAAAGCACTAACGTCACTTAGAAGCCTGCACACCATCAATCCCACTTCATTGTCCAACTCACAAAAACACATATAAAACAAATTTCACCAGCCATGCAATGTAGGCATATTTACACTCATTTTAAGGAAGCTTTTATTTTTTCATAGATATCAATTTTAAACATGCATATGGCATTGTCATCAGTGCCAGTAAGCATTCTGGAGTTTTTTATAGGCTCCATGTATGACACCACTATTTTGCAGTAATTTATCTAGCTAGGCTGTTTAACTTTCTCAGATATCCACATTTCTATGAGTAATTACCAACACAAGGTTACTTCAAATTTTAAATACGGATACTTTTATGTATTAATGGTTATTTGGGTAAGTTGCTTGAAAAATGTTATTTTAAAGGTGCTGCCTTCAGCAGAGGCACTGTTCCAGCACACCAACCCTAGTTCATCTATAGTTAAAGTGACTGAAGCCAATATGCTTTGGAAATGCAGCAACACAAAGCACAGGTACTACACAGCCTCACTTCAAACATACAGGAAATAAAATACCTGCAAAATGCACTGTCTATTTGCTACCACAAGTAATCTCTATAAACATAGTATACTTCAAAAATTCCTTTCTGTTCTGGAGAATTACTGCAAACCTGGTATCAACATTCCAAGACACTGTGAATGTCTTAACAGCAAATCTGCTCAGCGGACTGCAATGGAATAGCTGGCATTCAGACAAGCAATGAAGCAGCCAAGTCAACTGCTTTTTCTCCTTGAGTTCTGAAAAAACAACATCATCTGAATTCTGCGCACATCTGCATGCAGACAGGCACTGCAGGAATGTTATTTCAGACATGATACAGAACTGCAATGGAAAATTAAAGAAGAATCTGATTCTTGAGATGTATTTGAAAATCAAATCAGCTCCTTCTTCTGCAATTGTACCCATCATAGAAAGCAAGCAGTAAAAATGTATCCAATTGACACACTACAGTTGTGGTAACTTCAGCTGGACGTATTTCCTCATACACAAACAAGAAAAAAAGTTTTATGAAACCAATTTTGCATGGCACTGTCAGACTTTCATTTTTTTCCTGACGCTAATAAAGAAAAATTTCAAAGATCGAGCAAAACACTTCTAGAATACTATTTTCAGTTAAGTTTAAACAGGCCTAGATAGTAACAATAATATCTCACTCACCATCCTCATCACTCTGGGCCTCAGGTGAGGAATCGGACTGGGAAGATGAAAATTCTTCTTTCCACTTTTTCCTTTTCTTTGGTGGTGGTTCAGCCTTTACCTTTGGCTGTTTAGCTTTGGGTTTCACAGAAGAGACTTTTGTTGCTGTTGGTTTTGGTGTTGGCGGATCAGGGGTTTTGTTGTTGCTACTACTAGGTTTGCAATGAATACTCCTGCAAGGTTATGAAGATGATCTTTATGAAAGTAATTACCACGCAAATTTTGGCACTAATAAAACAGCTGTAGTCTATCTAACCAGAATGCATTACATATGCTTATTTCATTGTCACATGTAACTAGGAATTAAGTTATACACAATATACTACTACATTTTTGATATAATGCTTAACAAGTATTCTCAGCTTCCTATTATTAAACAGTATTCTGATTTTATAGCTACATAAACAGGCACAGAACATTTAAATTGCTCAATGACAGTAGAATTTATGAGCTATAGGAGATTGGAGCTAATATTAAAATTGATTATTTAGTGAACAGATTTGAAAAAACAGTAATCAATGAGCTTCACTGACAAAGTGAATTTGGGATATTGTATCCCTATGAAGACAGGACAGGATATCATCCAGGTAAAACTGCAGGATACTCAGGATCTTGAGGACTGGAATAAGAAACCCGATAACTCCTCTCCTTTCTCTTTCCACCACTCAAAACAGGAAAGCAAATAGGAATATATTATAAATACAAACTTATGTGCTTTAGGACGAATAATGCACTACAGTTTTGAGAACATGATGGATAATTCTGGGAAGCACGAGGCAAGAACTTTTGTCCGAATGGGAAAGTTCAAATGGGTAAGTAGTGAAATGTACAGTTGAAACTTTGTTAGCATCTTCTGAAATATTGTGACTAATTCTAGTCACCTGTCCAAGATGAAGATTTCAAACTGAAATGGATGGAGGCAACAGCTACTAGGATGATTAGAAGAATGGAAAGCCTGGCCAGGATGAGGAAGCTGGAAGACCTTGATGACTCCAGCTCAGTGAAACAAAGACAGAGGTGGAATCTGACTGCTCTCCAGAAATACATCATGCAGTAAAAACAGAAAAGGAAAGCCAAAAAAACACTACTAAGAGGAGAACATATGGATACTGCTAATCACAATCACGTTTTGGCTAAAAGACTGGATTGTTTCAGAGTACTGGAGGAACAGGTTCTGGAACTGTCTTCTGTAGACCAAGAAAAACAGAGTATCAGCATCCTAGGTAGTTTTAAGTAGGTCACAATCATTTTACAAAATTGATTATCTGATGGGATTGCTTTCTTTGAGAGCAAACCGGACTTAAAAAAACCAGTCATTTCTTGAATGAAGAGCACTGTAAGCATTGCCATTGCTGTTTACTAATGCCTTACAAGGAAAAACATCTGCATTAAATTATTATTATTGAAAAGCCAGAGAGAGAAAGCTTCAGATATCATTTGAAGTTGTGAGAAAATAAAATAAGCTAAGCATTAAAGCACAACAAGAGTTTGTTCAATACAGAATCTGCAATCTTTTCCAAAAGCAAAGGTCAACAAAAACACAATAGAAAAACCCTTAGCAAATGAATGACTTGAATTGAAAAGCTTATCAGACGGAAGGTGACACACAAAAATCTCAGAGATAGCTGAAGTACCAGTGTGAGAGACACGGCCATAATATTTTGCAGGACTGGTAGTATGTATGTGTATGAGAATAATCAAAACCATACTATGTTTGCCCTGCATTCTTTACAGTGCTCTCCAAATTGACAGACTAGTTTTGGTTTCATTTATCCTGGCTGGTGATTTAAAAGCAATTCTACTGGAATTACTGATTTTGAGGCATGCACAGAGATTACATGGGATGACTCGAAGTAATACATTTTTTTGAAGCAGGTCGAGGGGAGCAGAGTAGATGCAATAAGTAAAATACCCTTGGTGTGCAAAGACATACAAACAAAGGAAAAACATCCTTCAACAACCAACTTCAACAATGAACTTTTATTTTTAAATTAACTTTCCGAGACTGAGAAGAAGGCATGGTGCTTCTGGTATACAGGGATAGGATAGTCATAGGAAAAACATATTTAACTTGCAAAGTCCACACGATAGAAGAAAACATTTTAAAATTTAAAATCTTTACACCTGTAGGCTTCTATCCTTATGTTGAGTAACAGGGCAGAAGATGACACAAAGAAATAGCATGCAGAGCCCTAGCATCTCTAAAATAAATGATCACTACAATCCACAGACTCAAGGTAGGAAGTTTTCATAGGGCAGTAATTTATACCTCAATTCTTAAAGCAAAACACACAGTTCTGTTTTCAACTTAAGGCTAAATTAACATAATATTGAGTTGTAAGTCTTGTTTATTAAAATAGCGTGCCCTTAACATGACAACAATATGGTAAAATGAGAAACAAATCCAAATAAAATACCTTGCTGTCTGTAAAGGCTTGCTTCGCGGTTTTTTTGAACATACTCTGACATATTCCTTTTTGTTTGCATTTTCAATGAACTTCACATACACTCGTTTGTATTTTGTCTTTGCATCCCCGAAATAACCAAGATACTAAAAAACCAAAAATGAATATTCAGTGTTTCTGTTAAGTAAAATTATTCAGTTTAACAAGTAAAACTTAAATACTAAAGCAAAAGAAGTCAATTTAAAATCAACCTGTTTACATACAAGGATGAGCCATCCTATAGCATTTAGAATTTAAGATTAATTCTCTCATGTAGTTCTACATAATATTTAAAGTAAGAAAAGAAAGCAAGAGATACTTCAGGCTTCATTTTCTCCCTTTATTTAATGCCCTCCAGGTGCTATGCCGAAAGGATTACCTGCCTGGCAAATGGCTGCCTGTTGAAACTGCATCCTACCTGTATTCTTCCCATTGTGGAAAGCAGTTGGCTCACAAGACTGCTTCCACTTTATTCTGGTTGTGAAAACTTGTTCCCTTACGCAACCTGAGTGATACCAAAGATCCATGCTGGAAAGCCAAGAATCTGCCCAGGAATATATTTAGAGAGAATTTTAAAGTACGAGGAAATAAAGAAATCTTTTTTTTTATCCCCACCTCAAGGATGCTTGCTAAGAATGTGTGTCAGAATCACATTTTATTTTGTTTCTTGGACTTCCATTAAGGAAACCAGTTCCTATGAGGCTTTGCAGGGGATTTTTAAGACTCACACTGTTAGTAGCAGCAAACTCTCTCTGTCCATCTCGCACTTCAGGAACAAACTTTTGCAATAAAGCCTTCTGTACTTTCCAAATAGCTGGAGGCTCTTTTCCCGTTTGCAAAGCAACCTGTAAAGACACAGAATTATTTGCTAAAAACAGTACCTGTTTTTCTCATGGAATTGTATTTGTGCATCATATTTTTAAGCAAGTTACCATGGAACAAAATGGAAGTAATTTAGAATTCCAAACCCTTAGTCATTACGTGTCATTTGCATCAAGACAGTAATGACACAAACTACAATAAGTATAATGCAATCTAAAAATTTTACTTACACAGTGATGAGGTTGTGCTAAACTCGTTTACCACACAACCAAGCCACAGAACATATTTCCAATTTTTTTTTATTCTTTTGCTCTATGAAATATTTTTTAAACAAAAAAGCAAGAGTCACAACAAGCAGCAAAAAGCTTGCAGGTCCCTCAAGATTCTGTAGCAGAAGCCAAGTAACATTACAGTACAACACTTGCACCAACACGAAAAGAGACGGTTTGGTATGAATCAGTGTTTACACTTTCAGTTGAAATTAACCGTTAAAAAAATTAGTTCAAGTTGACTTTCTTCTAACATAGTTTTGAGAATCACACCACATTAAAACCAAATTTGTAATTATTAGCTCTCGTAAGGATTCTCTATAAACTCTACATGTGAACTACTAACTCAAACCGCCTCTTTTAGGAAAACATATAATAAAGTATTGGTTCCTTTTTCATGATTCTTTATTTAAAGAAATAAACAACACAAAGCTTAAAAATAAAATAATATCTTGACAAAACTTAATTCATTTTATAAATGAAAATGGAATATTTTAAAACCAGTAACACTTGTCTTATGCGACAAAGCTATACAAATTAATTTAAAACAAGCTCAAGAGGATGAACACAGACAAGTAATCAGAAATAACAGAAATTAATGGTAAGAATATTGCTGGCTATGATAGCAACAAAGGGAAAGGTAAACACGCAGAAGAATTTAAAATGGAGAAGCAATAAAAACAAAAGAAAACCAGAAATCATTCCCATAAACTCATGTGAAGAGCTCTACTGGTTACTTGCGGAAGCCATTTGTTGTTGTAATAGCAAGAAGAACCTCTTCCAAAAAAGATGAAAATTCTGCTATTTTTGCAGAAGTTTCAAAGTTGCTGCCTCAACACCTTACACTGGAAAGCCTACTATCAGCTTTGGGGGGAGGGGGAGGAATAGTAAACAGCCTGTGAAAACTTTATGCTTTTTAATATTAAAAAAGGTAATTCCAAGTTCTAACAGAGGTTACCAGCACACACATTTACTTTATTATGTATGCAGCATAAAATGGATCATATATACACAAAACACATCCATAACCTGCACTAGAAAGACACATTAAAAGGTGTCTTGGCAGCAGCCAGGGAATACTAGAATAGAAACAGAAAACTAATTTGCAGCCTTTCCCCTTTTAGTAGTTTGTTGAGGCTAAACTCACATGCAGGACTTTTTGAGATTTTTCTTTTTTTCACAGCAAGTATTTGGATTACCTTTAGTGTCTCTATATCTTCAATCTTCACTACAAATTCATCACGTTCTCTGTACATGCCCTCTCCTCCACTGTCTGTATTCTCCTCATCAGTACATCCTTCTATTGCAATAGTTGCCTGCATTTTTGCCAATTGTTCTGCAGCCACAGCATCCTGTTGAGCTACTTTTAAGGGGTCAGCTGCATTCATTTTCTCCTGCACATTGACTACAGGAGCAGTTGTCTGTGGTGATTCCTGCTGTATTGCAGCAGCAGTGGCGGTGGCAGCAGCATTAACAACTGCTGCTTTTTCAGCTTCTGAAGAAAAACAACAAGTTTTAGTTAACCACATAATCAAGGATTAGCAACATAAAATGGTAACTAGTTTTTTTTTTCCTTTTCTGCTACATATTGAAAACAACTATTCTAGGAAAAACACTTGTTTTATGAGTTAAAATAGAGCCTTATTTTGTCCACAGCTAAACCTTAAACAAAATCAAAGCATTGTAGCTAGTATGCTATTATATCTCTGTTTGTATTAAACACTTGCTGCATGACTTTTGGATAATTATCATTTATAACTTGTAGTAATATAATCGGAAGTTCCAGAGTAAAACTTCGGCAATATCCTAATAATTTTTAATATTAACAGAGCTATAAGAACTGGAGATCAAAAAGGGAAAGAATATTCTTCTCCTCCTCTATGTCACAGCCAAAGGAAACTCCCACCTGTCAAAATTATTATGCTTTCCCACCTGAAAAAAAAATTAGAATCCTTTTTAGATATCACTTTATCGTCTTTTATACATATTAGTTTTAACACTGACTTGCTGATCTAAAAGAAAGCAAATTATAATAGCTACAGTGATTGTAATATTTCTAATAACACTTAGGAAACTGGTTTCAAACTTAAGATAACCATTTTACAGTACTGTTACAATCATCATTTGTTGACCTTTCCCACAGAAAAGATGTGACATATTTTAATAAAAGTGATCCAAAACAAATTAAATATAGAATTAATGCATTGATACAGAAGTTATATATCAGATGTGAAGATTTGTGAAATCAATTCAGTAAAATTTCCAGTCATGAAATACATTCTGCTCGATATATCACATCACATTATTGCAAATGTGTTGTATTCCTTTGCTCAGTGAAAACTTTAAATAGATATAGCATTATTAGTTTCCAAAGTGTATTTACACTTGCTTCAGAACAGCAGATAACTGTACACACACTACTTAATACTACCAACAAAACACTATGTTTTAATATTTGTTTTTCCATACTTATGTGCAAAACCAGACAAAAATAGGAATTAATAGAAAATCAACAAAATATGAGCAAAAAATAAGTAATTACTAAGCATCATGTATAATGTACAAACAGTCTTGTATACAAGAGAACGAGAATGTGGATTCAAAAAATTGGTGGCATATTACAAGCTTATGAGGAATAAAGAAGATACAACAATAATGTAAAAGAACTCTTTGAAAATAAAACACTAACGGAAATACTCATCCAACAAAAAACCTGTGATATATTTCTTCTGGAAGTTGTATGCAGAACAGGGCTTATTCAAGTTAAACATCAGCATGAGGCTGAAACCATGGCATTGTTCACATTTTGGTCTTCTGGGGGGAAAAAAGGTTTCTGCTTTCCCGTGTAAAATACATATTCAACTGAAAGAAATGTGAGTAACTTCACCTTCTGTAACAGACTTTTCAAAATGCATGAACTTAACATAACTTAATAGAAATATCCACAGAATAAAACAGAACAGTAATTAAGATGAAGTATTAGTTGGTATATCACATATTCCACAATCTTTTTTCCTGTATTTTTGGTCTGATTATCACAATTTGATTATGCTCTGTATTTTTCAGTAAAAGTCACCCCTAGAGGAAAAAATCTCCCTCTCTCCTTTAATCTAAAAATCAAAACAATCACTTTATGCTATTTTGTTAAGAATCAGCCTCCAGATGGTGGGTCCTGAGAACAGTTAAAAAAATGTTTCATTTGCTCCCTTTAATTATTTTGTAAAGCAAAGGTATTTCTCGTGAATCAGTACAGTTATGTGATTAGCTGAAGAGTTTTTACACGCTTACCACAGAAAACAAACCTCATTGAAAAGGTCTATCTAGGTAAAAATACACTGTATGTTGAAAATACTTCAAAACAAAGCAGCATCAGTTAAAAGCTATGAACTCTGACACACAGCATGGATATAATACAAGTGAAACTGAAAAAGTATGTGGAAACCAACCACTATCGTGATCAGCGGTTCCTGCCTGCCTCTCCCTGCCCAGAACAACCCTTCCCACGTTTTATTATTTTACTAACAACGTACCGACATGGAACCACAACACTGCTGATTAATATGGCTGAAATCAAAGTCAAATGACTCCCATCTTGGACAAGAGTCACCAAACCAGTGCTCAGTTTACAAGTGCAAAAATTGTTCTCATAAACACGTTCTGTGCAACTCAAAGTGCGTCATCACAGAAAGCACGTGTTTAACTCTACCTAAGAGGAACTTAACCTCTGCTGAAAGCAATTATTAATATGGTCTAGTTAGAATTTTTTAAAAATAGATTTGAAACCTCTGACATGATGGCTTGTTGATGTTCTTAGATGAAAATCATACTTAGAATTATAGCCAGAGAAGAAGAGAACAGACACATTATTCCAGTTCTGGGCTAAAGTAACTTTTTGGCATTAGATGAGTCCTACTCAAGTAACATGAAGAACTTTACATATTTTCTATTTGTGGAAAACACTAGTTTAGTTCATAGTCAACACACTTTTTGAACAGAACTCTTAATTACAGCTGTGATTAAAACCAAAACCAATCAAAAATTTTACCTGAAGTTAGCTAAAATTATTCTTTTCTCCCCCCCCCACGCCCTCCACCATCAGCTACAGAAATCTCCTTCAACATATGCACTTGTAATACTGTTTTACCTGATTTGTTCTTTCTATCAGACGTATCATCCAGGGCTGACAATGCAGTAGAGATGCTCTTCTGAAGATCGTGGTTACCCCCTACAGAATCATCTTCATCAGAAGAAAATGAAGGCAACGTTTCTAAATTTTTCTTAAGTTCTTCATCAGACTTTTTGGATGGACTTTCTCCACTAACCTCAGCAGCTACAGATGGTGGTGCTGCTGCTGCTGTCTGAGGCTTTGCAGAGGACTGTAGGCAAGGAGCACGAACTATCTGGGTAACTGGTCGCCTAGTCCTGTTTGGCATTCGTACAGCTGGAGCTGAGAACTGTTGCCTAGGCCCAGACTTTAGAAAGTCTAAAAAAGATGCAATAAATCCTGTTTTGACTTCAGGCTGCTTTTCCTCAACTTCTTTAATTTTTTGCCTCATTCTTTCCTGATGCTGGTAAGTATCATAACAACTTTCAGAAACAGGAGAAGAGTATGTCAAACACGAGTCATTTCCTCTTGAATTTTGACGTTTACACTGTCCACCTCTTTTTACCTGTTTCTGAATTGCACTGTCATCTTCAGCAGCATTTTTGGTTTGGCTTTTTCCTTTGCTTTTTTTCTTCTGAAGGTTCCCTTGAGTTAAATCTTGGCATTCTTCTTCAGTTCTACTAATGGTTCCATCACCACTTTGGGGCACAGATAGTGGCGGCAATGGACCCTTTGACTGGTTACCTGCTACTGTACCATCATCACCACCCATATTAAAATCATTCTCTGAAGCAGCACTTTCTTCACTTAGACTCTTACCACTTGAAACAAATTCCGTGTCTCTTGCATTCAATGTCCCGTCAGCAGAAGCATCATTATCTTCCTCAGATTCATGACTGATGCTAGATTGTTTCTGAACTGCAACAGCCCCTTGTTCTTGCTCTTCTTGACCAGGGCCAAGTGTGGGAGAGGTCATTCTCGCTGATACATTTTGATCAGAGGTTTCAATGCGCTGTTGCTCAAGATTCACAGTTTTTGTCTGTATTGTTGACACTGGTGTAAGATTTATAGTAATTTGGCCTCCATTCAGAGAGATATTACCTATGTTTGCTGGCTTTCCAACTACAGTAGGTGAGGCACTGAAAACAGAAGACACATGTCTTACATCCATTGTTCGGAACTGTGGTTTAGACTCCTCGCTATTTTCAACAGAATGGATTTCCTCTTCATTAGAAGTTGATTTGGCATAGTCAGATGGTGTCACTCCACAGGCTGCTGCTGTTGCTGCTAAGATGTCATCTACATTGGATAATATATTCCTCTCATCACTGAGAAGGATAGATTCTGGGAAACATATTGAACTAAGAGAAACAAATTGATTTTTTGCATCATGTTGATTTGTCTGAGTAAAATGATCTTTTGTTGTCAAATGCTGCTGCAGTGGTTTCGAGGGCTCAGAAATGTCCATTTTCATTACTTCTGAATTCTGAGTATGAAGCTGTGGCTGAGAATGACCCCCATTACTTTGAATAATATGACCATCCATCTGAACGAAAGGATGTGTCACCTGTTGAGGACTCTGTATTCTTTGCACTTGTGGTGATGCCTTTGCTTGTCCTAAACCTGACTGCAGTATTGACTGATGAAGAATCTGCAAGTCACAGGCTGACTCCAGAAGTACCTGTGCACCAGGCAAACACAGCTGATGACCATGTCTTAAAGCATGAGGTTGAACCTGTGATGGTGTACTTATGACTTGGCCTTGCTGTTCTTGAGCTTTACTGTCATGTACCTTATGCATAAGAGAATGTTGCTGGTTTAGTTCTTTAGCACTCACAGTTACTTGCGTTGTTTGCATTAAATTAGCTGTCTTTTTCATATCGTGGTTTAGGCTAGTGATATGGCCAATATGTTGGGAAAGTTGTTCCACAGAATTGACCATTCTTTCATCTTTTTTCGTTCCTTGAAGAAGTCCAACAACCTGATCTTCAAGACAAGAGTTACTCCTAATTACACTTTGAGAGTATCTATCATCTGCTTTTGAGACCCTATAGGATGCATCCTGAGCATTGATTTCCTCATCAGTTAGCCTCTGAGTGGAAGATTCAAGAGTAGCTTGCTGTTGTAATGCCTGCATATCCTGCATTGATAATTCCTCCTCTTGTTTTGATGAGGCATACAAATTAGAGTCAGACTTCCTTTTAACATATGACTTTGTTTCTGAGGAAGGCCTGTTGCTCTGCAGCGTCTGTGAATGAGCTGGGGATGCAAAAGGAGGAGACTGGACAGATGGCAAAAACTTTTGAGACTGCGGAGAGGAGGATTCTTGTGACTGAGAGTTCTGAGAAGAATGTAAAGAAATATAGCTCTGATTAGGACTCGAGGCTGGAAGAGTTTGTATTCGAGGAGAGGCATTAAAGGAAAGAGAAGGCGATGTTAATGTTAAAGACTGCCCTGAAGAATAGCTTTCTGAAGGAGTAACAGCTGACAAAACTTGTGATTGAGATGAAAAACTAACTTGGGATTGGCTAACTGGAGATAAACCCTGAGAGTGACTAGAAGAGTAGCTCTGAGATTGGCTGACTGAAGAAAGTTCCCTCGTTTGCCCAGAGTAGTTCTCATTCGGAACTGAAGTCAACACCTGTTCCTCTGAGGAGTAACTGAGAGTTTGACTATCAGATGTAATAGTTTGTGATTGCCCAGAAAAAGTCAATGTTTTATAGAGCGAGGGCAGCTTCTCAACCTTGCTAGATGAGAAATCCTGTGAGTGGCTGACAGGTGGCACACTCTGAGTCTGGGATGAAACATAGTTTTGGGACTGGCTGACTGACAAGAGGCTTGGAAGCTGTGCTGTAGAGTAGATCTGTGCTTGGCCTGTAATGACAGAACTCTGGTTTTGTGCAGTTTTGGCATAGCTTTGTGTCTGCACAGTGGGAGCTACACTTTGAGGTTTGGGGGTCTTCGTTGACCTTGAAGGCTGCTTTGTGGAACAGTTTTTCACTTTTGCTGTGGAAGCAGGTGGAAAACCAGGTGATGGAATTGCAGATGTGTATGACTGAGCAAGTTCTACAGTGACTTGAGAAGTCTTCTGCTGTGGTCCTCCATTGCTCACCTGAGTAACATCTCCAACTGGACTGCAAGATAATGCTGAATGCCTAGATGTATCCTGAAAATTAACTCCACTTGTACTTGTTAAATAGCTGTGTAAGGAATGCTGTGAAACAGTCAGTTGAGCCTGAACAGACTGAGTACTTGAAGGCCGCTGATGGTGTTTAATAACACTACATTCTCGCTGAAGTGCTCTATCGATAGAAGCAGTAGAACCAGTAAAGACAGATGTGCTGTACGCCTGAGAAACCTGCTGGGCTCCTCCTAGGGTTGAAGGCAACAAACTAAATTGAGGCTGCAAAAGATGAGGAGCAGATTCTTGAGCAGAACGATACGTTGATGACTGAGGTGGTATGCTGGTACTCAAAACAGAACCGCCTAGGCGCTCAAAGGTCAAAGCAGTTGGAACAGTGCCTTGCGATGTTTTAATCTGTAATAAAGGATCATGGGTAGTTAAGAGACCATTTGATGTAGCACTGAAAGTAGTATCTTGAAGAGTAAGAGAAGGGGTAGTAGCAAAGTTTCTACTGCTGAAAGTGTTGGGATGCTGATAAGCTGATAAAGCAGATGTTGGTGGAAATGTTCCAGAGGTTGGCAAAGCTCCAGTAACAAATAGTTCTGTGGCTGTTGAGGAATGCATACCTGGAAAAAAAACAAAAACAAAACAAGAAGGAAAAAAAGGCATAAGGGAGCTTTTACAACTTACAACATTCTGCATTTCTGTAACTCATTTAACTGTAAGATCTTACAGCATTTACAAATATAACCTCCTTTTTAACAAAAAAACATAAAGGGGGGCATTTGTTGTGTAATTCTGGGCAATTTTCAAATTTGAAAGTGCAGGGTTTTTTAAGCATTCCAAATTCTATACCTACAGTGAATTGTCAAGGGGAAAAAATCATATCCTTATGATGCAAAAAGTCTCTCCTTATGAGAAAAAAATTGTACAAGATTAATTCTGCTTTGAAACTGAAGGCTCTCCAGTAGTTTTTATTTCAGTTTTAGAAGAAGTTCATAGTAGAAGACAACTGATCAAAAGCCTTGGACACCGTTAATATACAGTAAAAAGGCAAAATTACACCTTACCAACTGTAATCCATACACAGTTAAAGGAGCAATTCCACCTCCTGCATTTACCCTCACCAATACTTTTATAACTCACTTCATGTGAAACATTTCAGAGCTTACAGTGAAATAGCTGATGTCCTATACACTTTGCAATGTATTTTTCTTAAAGGAGGGCTCTGGCTTTCAATACAAAGAACAAACACAATTTGTATACTCTCTAAAGTGAGAGCCCAAAATATCCACAGACAGAAACTACCTGCACAGTGCAAAAGCAACTATCCAACTGAAAGGATAATATTACTTATTTGCATCCGGACATTGGTATGACATCCTGGCTTAAACAAGATTTCTCAACAGAAAAATACTACTCCAATTGAAATAGGAGTGTAAAATTCCATTGCAAGTTTTGGGTTTACAGCTGCGATTCATATTGTTCACAGCTTTTCACCCAGTAACTTGCAGGTATTCTTGAAGTCTGTGTACTGTTTCCAAAGTCTATGAACAAAAGTGAAGAAGGCAAACTTACTCTCAGAGAGGCTTAAACTTCTTGCACAGGAATCTGAAAAGGAATCAATTTCCATTGGGAAATTTACATGGGTATGCAAATCAGAAAAATTTAAAATCACTGACATAGTTTGAAACTTTTCAGTTCTTCTTGGATTCTTAAAACAGCTTTTAGCTTCTGATGATTTCAGAATAAACAAAATAACTCTCAGTAAATAAAGCTTGTTTTGCGACAACTACTTCGGTAAAAAAATTTAATTTTTATTTTAGAACACATTAAGTCCTCTTAAACTGATTGCAACTTAATCATACAATTGCTTTGGAAGTTTCAGGTGAAGCTGCAAAAGAAAGTCTTTGTTTCTCCCTTTCGTTTCAAGACAAACTGATATGAAGAGATGTGATACTGAAGGAATGCCAAGGTATTTTTCATTAGTCAACAATAAGGTCTTTCTGAGTAAGAAAACATCAGCAGTGTTGTAATGTTTTTTTTTTTTTTCCTGTTCTAAAAAACTGCAACATCATGTACAACTGTGTTCTCTTCTACTGACCCCTACCACTAACACAAAGGAAGGGGCATCTGGAAGCAGCATCTGGAACCATCAGAGAAAGGAAAGAATTATACCTTTTTTTAACTGTAGATATTAAATTTTCATCTAACCTGCATTTTTCCTTCTCTTCCGCAAATTAAAACTCTTCCTACTACCCACATAATTTCTGAAATCAGACAAGAGCCGGTCACAGATGCACTACTCTAGCAGAACTGCTGATTTTTATATTTTACTGCTGTAGAGGGGCAGACAAAGGGACGGGAAAGGTACTAAGTTGTGTGCACAGACACTTCCCACTACCCTAAGAAATCAGAACACTTGGTAACATCCCATATATCAAAGGAAAGCTTGGTAGAACAATATAACACACACACCATTCCTCTTTTCCCCCAGAATGAGCAGTTGCAGTGTTTGGAGAAAAACCCAAAGCAAAAAACAGAAGGTCACCTTGAAGAGCAAAGAGTACTTGTTTTCCTTCATCAAAAAAGTTTGTAGAAGACCAGGCTCTCAAAAGACACTTGGGAGGATTGAGGGATACAGAAAAGCAGCAAAAGTATTAAAGGACAACAGAAAGCTCAGAGAACTGGTAATATTGAAAATGGGCTTACTGATGAGTTCTTAGTAATGAGTACTGAGAAGTCTCTCAATCACTGGTATGAACATCAAACCCGACCCACAGCATGTCTCCCCATTCTTCACAATTCACTGTTAGGCAGGCTGCAATGGAGAAAATGCTAGGACGAAGAGAAAAAAAGATTTCTTCCCAGCTGACAATCTGAGGTGAGTATGGGTCATTACAACTCTAAACACCACTGGTTTATATTAAGATTTTTGACAGGTTAACAGTGTGCGTCTTCATCTGTGCTCCCACATATCTACTTTTGTCCATGGTGAATAAAAAGTCACATTCCCTCTCCTCAGCTTTTTGAGTAGCTCTTCACAGAATGTAGCTGCACATTACACTTAACACTCCAAGTGCAAACTGTCAACGGAAGGATTTTTCAACTCTTCCCTCTTCCCACCTTATGCCTCTGCCCCTAAATCAGAACCAGTGATCATACAGCTGCACTGCAGCACAGATCAGCTTGCTGATACAGTGGAAAACCATCCCACCAAAGGAAAAAACCCCACCCAAATGTCAGATCAGTGAATAGATCTGATTCACTGCACAGCTGCACAATGACTACACAAGATTAAGCATAACTTGAAGCTACCCACAGATGCAGTAGCGACACTTATCTTGGTGTGGCTGTCTATAGCAAGCTCAAAATATGCAAAGTTTCCTGCTCTGCACAGAAGGCTTGACAGATGGGGAGGTTTACAGGAGGCAGTCAGTCTGCCAAAAAAAGACAGCATGTCTGTTTATTTCTAAATTAGATCACTTATTTCTACGAGACATGCACCTCAGATCTTCTTTTTAAAAATACCTTGCTCATTCTGTGTACAAAGGGGCTAATGTCATTCATAGACTTTTAGCAGTAATATCATAGAAGAACTACGACAGGGAACAGAGTTTGAGAATGAAAGATCCTCCAGGGTGTATAGGTAGTTTACCTGAATAGGCTTACGGTGTTAGTGAGACTAATTTCACACAAAGCTGGAGTATAAATTTGATTCACTGGACAAAATGTTCTATACATCTAAAATCCTTCTAAACAAAGCTTCTGCTCATGTAATTCTTCTGCTAATATCATTTCACTGATTTTGAGATTTTTAAATACCAAGGTGGAAAATATGTAGAAAACCCATTTCAGCTACCCAGGATATTTGTTTCAAATCCTCAAACATTCAATATAATTGTGACAAAATTTTATTTCAAGAGAATTTTTTTACCTGTCTGCCAGGAAGGAGCCCTGAATTGTGGTAAAAGAGTAGATCCTGAAGAGACTGCCTGAGCGGTACGAGACTCAATAGCAGAGAGAAAATTCATAACAGAAGAAGTTTCCTTAGTGTTACTTCCAGCACTGTGCATACTGGTATCAAATATTCCTGAAAGACCTAGAGGAGGGTGGAGGGAAATGAAACAAAATAAACAGGCAACTCAGATGAACTTAAAAGAAGCTCAATCAAATAATACTGATACATATTCACAATTCACTAAAAATAACCTCTGAAACTAGCAATATTATTAAAATGATTTTCCTGTGTTTAACTGTTTTAGTGCAAACCAAAACCTGAGGATACGTTTTTAAATCTATTATTAAACATATGTCAAATGTGATGCTTAAAAATAATAGCTAGGTCAACCAATAAAATTCTCCCTTCATCTGAAGATTCACTGTTCCACTTATTACATGAACTGTTTAAATATTCAGAATTCCTTCTGAAACAGTTTCAGCTTCTCAAACTTTCCCCCCTCTGGGCAGCCTGTAGCATTTCAGACTTCTCTGTTACACTGGCCCAAGAAAAGGGGTTTGGTTGCATTCCCTGTTTCAACAAACATCTTTGTGTGTTCCCTGATGCTCACACCTTTCAATGGCAGGGGGCTCAATGGGAAGCACTGGAGAGACCCAGAGTCTTTAGTAACTGAGATAATGTCAAGACTGCAGGGTCTGCACCCTGAAATATTCTCTGCAGTTCTGACCCTCCATCATCCTGAACGAGGACCAGGCCAAGAGACTCCAGTCAGAACATGAGTTCAAACACCTTTCCTTAGAAACTGGATAGTAAAGAGAGAGCAAAGAGGTTATGCCCTGTCTTCTCCTGACACAGAGACAGGATATTATCAGCATCACAGATAGATCCTGATGCAGATGTAACACAGCGTATCCTGCTGCTACCTTTGAAGTAAATTCTAATTTCCCCCTCCCTATATCTTAGTTTGCATGTTTAAGTACTAGCAACAGTGTGTTCCAACTTGCATTAGTTTGGCTATTTGCTTTAGACTAAAAGAACTGGCATGATTTCTGCAGCTCGCATTGAAGCATACTTAATGTTTGGGTCTTATGCATAGGCCAAATCCTGAAAAGCTGTCTCATAAAGAATAAGCGTAGTTTCTTTAAGAATCGACAATGAGATTCTTATATTTTCCTTTTTACTTACAACTTTTGATAAAAAAACTAACAACTGATTGTTAACTTTCTTCTACAAACTCAGTTTTTCTAATACTACTTGCCATGACCTGGATGACAAATTCCCTCACATTATGAAGTTCATCAATTTGAAACTAAATTACCAAACAGGTTGTTTTTTCCGTTAGCTATTTAATCTCACAATATGGACAGTTACCAGTAGGATGGTGTGCAGTAGAGTATCCAGGAAGCTGATGAGAAGCTGTGTATGTCTGTCTGTGAAGAAGATCTGTTTCTGAATGTGATGAATGTCCTCCTCCATAGCTTAAGCTAAGGAAGAAATTAAACATTATTAACAAAAATAGACGGTTCTAGAAAGAAAGTACAACTATGAAATCCCAACCACAAGCCAAAAAGTTGCAGAAACAAAGGAGAACACAAGCCCAAAGGCTGACAGATGTGGTTGTGCTAAGAAATCACGAAAAACGTTAAGCAGTTGAAAAAAAAGTACTATGAAAGCTAACAAGCCAAAAGGAGGAAAAAATACCCTTACAAAAATCAGCGTCGATCACAGAAGAGTCTATGAAGGACTAGGTCCTCCAAGTTCAGCTGGAAGAAACACTGGATGGACTTTTTTTGTAATGATTTACTGATACAAAACTGCAAAGCAGATGACTACAAATCCGTACCCACTTCAACATTTCAGTTTCTGTTGCCTTTAAAACTTACAGGATCACATTTAATACAAAAGCTGGAATGACTAGGAATCGGCGGGAGTTGTTTTATTTAACATTTGGAAATGAGTCATGGAAATTAACACAGTGTTTTAATCAGGCCTAAGGTAAGCAAACTGAAAATATACAGTCTGGGCCCAGGCAAAAACAATAATACAGGAAACAAAGAAATGTGATCTAAACATCTAGCAACATCAGAATCTGCCAAAACCACTAATGATTTCCAACTTCAAAGGCAGAAAAAGAAGGGTGAAAGTAAAACACAATCCCAAAGCTTTCAGGCTTCCACAGGTTCAGCTCTGTACAGCACCTGTCACATGGAAAAAAAAATGCCAGCATGACCAAGTAACCATTTTTCTTCTCTTCTTGCCTTTTGGATGTTAAGTCTATAGGTAGCTGCTACTTAATCCAGTGCACATGACATTGATTCAAGTTCAAAATTCAACTGTAAATGGATGCCAAAAAGCCCCAAATGATGAAACCCACAGCTCTCCCCGCCTACTGCTGTAAAGACTTCCCTTATCCTCTTTCATCCCCTGGGACGAGGGGGCAATCACTCTGCATAAGGGAAAAATTGAAGACTTGATGCCAGGAATCATGACATCATGGGAAACCTTCATAGAAGTCACCAACTTGGCAGCACTACTGATTCACTCCGTTTTTATTAAGAGAGTAAGAGGAGGCAGTGGAGATCTGATAAGCCTGTAAGAGCACTGTAACCTCCACACATTATGAACTAGCAAAAGCCTGTCTGTAAAGGAGACATTCTAGACTTCCAGATTAACTTCCACCCCTGAGGTGCACTACCAGGGGATACATTTTCTGTTTCAGCTGCTTATAGCATAGCAGTGCTGCCACAGTCAGTGTGCCAGACTATGGCAGAAACCTAAAGAATGAACCAAAATCCTTTGAAAAAACAAAGCACCTCAGCTACAGCTTTTCTCAGTTGCACTGTCTAGCACTTTAACACCTTCCACAGCAATAATCACCACTTCAAGAATGGCCAAACCTCAATTCAGAGCCAGTACTTTGACGGGCTTATGTTGCAGAGGATAGATCTTTGCACAGTTCAACACTGTATCAGCAACTGAGTTCTCTTATACGCTGACTGAAATCTAACAATTTTCATCATTACCACAGACAACTGGCAGGCACGACCACATGACACGGTAGGTTATTTTTTGATTTGCAACATTAAAAACTTTTTATATTACCAGACCACTCAAAATTGAACTAATGTTCTGCACATAAAACATTATGCAGGTAATAAATCCAATTTAAATGTAAATATTTTTACAAGACAAATTTAAATGTTACAGCGGTTCTTTTTTTTTTGAAAACATTTGCATCGCTAGAAAAATATAAAACTTAGGACGTGATGTTTTCTTCAGATTTTTTTAAAAATAAAAATGTGCTGCATGAGAAAATATATTTCTGAACTGAATCATGGTAGCACATGCATTGTTAGCAAGAATTATCTGCACCAACACAAATGCTGATCTTGTGAAAACTTCCTGTGTGTAATAGATTTTACTTAGTTTTACTTTAGGACAGCCACAAAGATGATCAGAGGACTGGAACACCTCCCACACGAAGACAGGCTGAGAGAGCTGGGGCTGTTCAGCCTGGAGAAGGTCCCAGGTAGACCTTACAGCAACCTTCCAGTACTTGAAAGGTGTCCTACAGTAAAGCTGGGGAGGGGCTCTTTATGAAGAAGTGCAATGATTGCACAAGGAGTAATGATTTTAATCTGAAAGAGGGGAGATTCGTATTAGGAAGAAATATTTTCCTGTGAGGGTGGTGAGACACTGGAACAGGTTGCCCAAAAAAGTCATGGAAGCCTCATCTCTGGAGGTTTTCAAGGCTAGGCTGAATGAGGCTCTGAGCAACCCAGTCCAGTGGGAAGCGTCCCTCTGCCCATGGCAGGGGGGCTGAAACTGGTTGATCCTTAAGGTCCCTTCCAACCCAAACCCTTCTATGATTTACCTACATACAAGTACATGATACTGACTTTTCATTCATACACATTTAAAAAGCAAACTATGGAGTCACACTATCACACAGTATCACAGTATCATAAGGTTGGAAAGGACCTCCGAGATCATCGAGTCCAACCTATATCCCAACACTAACACCACCATCTAAACCATGGCACTCAGTGCCTCATCCAGTCTCCCCTTAAATACCTCCAGGGTCGGCGTCTCCACCACCTCCCTGGGCAGCGCATTCCAATGGCCAATCACCCTTTCAGTGAAGAACTTTTTCCTAACATCAAGTCTAAACTTTCCCTGACGAAGCTTGAGTCCATGCCCTCTAGTTCTGTCACTGGTCACCTGAGAGAAGAGACCAACCCCTGCACGTCTACAACCTCCTTTTAGGTAGTTGTAGAGAGCAATTAGGTCTCCCCTGAGCCTCCTCTTCTTCAGACTAAACAGCCCCAACTCCCTCAGTTGCTCCTCGTGGGGCTTGTGCTCCAGCCCCTTCACCATCTTCGTTGCCCTCCTCTGGACACACTCCAGCATCCTGACATCTTTCCCAAACTGGGGGGCCCAGAACTGTACACAGTATTCAAGATGAGGCCTGACCAGTGCCGTGTACAGGGGGATGATAACTTCTCTGGTCCTGCTTGCCACACTATTCCTGATGCAGGCCAGAATGCCATTGGCTTTCTTGGCCACCTGGGCACACTGCTGGCTCATGTTGAGCTTCCTGTCAACCAGCACTCCCAGGTCCATTTCTGCCTGACTACTCTCCAGCCACTCTCCCCCACTACATATATTGTTCATCCAGCAAACACCTCCCTTCTCCCACTTCAGGTGTTTTTAGGCCAAGAAGCATGTTTGGCGTTGTAGTGGTGTTCCAGGCAAGCAGACCTATGCTGTACTGCAAACATCCTTCCAGATAAGGCGAGACCCACACAAAGTGACACATATTACATCAAGTAATATTGCATAATTCCTCCTCTTACATCGTCACAGTAGAATGTCATGAGCAAAAAGTTGATGAACTTTACTTTAAATTAACCAATTGAAAATTTGGGAAATTAAAAAACTAGTTTGCTGAGGTGCTTTTTAATAATCAAAATTTCTCCTTATTCTGGTTGTTTGGTGAAGATTGTGATTCGTTTCCCCCCTTTACTCCCTTGCAATAAACACTTTTTTTTTTTTGTACTGGAAAGACAGAGTCTACACAAAGACTACAGGACAGCCTAACACACAAGCTTGCAGATGTGAGACTGAACACTTAAAGATAAAAGCAACTTCTAAAAGAAATATAGACAAAGACTTTGTAACTGGGGAGGAGGCTGGAATTGACACTGGGATACAAAATAACTTCCAGACTTACTATCTCAAAAACCTCGTTAATTACTAGAATCCTAAAATTCCAGGAATTATGAGCATCGTATGAATACTCAAAGTATATGATGACTTTTTTTTAGAATATAAACTCCCAGGTCATAGCTAATGCAACCGCAACCTCAAAAGTTAATGTCTTTCAATAAAAAAATTGTATTTACTAGAACAGTTAATTGTTTATTGTATAATTACTAGTTGCTGGAATGTAGTAGATTCTTATCTCAAAAAAACCCCTGCATATATGCCTTTAGTTTACATAAGCTCATCCTAAACGAAAGCATATCAGACTGAAAGATAATTACTGCCTTAGGGCTTCTTTTTATAAAATTTAGCTTTCAAACAGGTGAACTTATACAGCATATAACTCGCATATCAAAAATATATTAAGCATGGCAGGTAACATTATGGCTAGGTAGCCTTTTGTACTCTGGTTCTGAAGTCTTAGAATTCCAGGTGAGGTCTCACTTGTACTGAAATGTCAGATTAGTTACTGAAGAAACACATTCACATTACTTGGATCTTTGTTGTTTGTTATGATTAGTAGCTATGTAGCTTTCCAAAACCACTTCCCCCTTCCTTATCGCTGATACATCACAGTGATTTCTCACTTCTACTGGCATAGTTTGCTGCACAATGGAGTGATTACTGCTAGGAAGTAATAGAAATTTGACATATGAATTTGGAAAATAGTTTCCCCAAAGTATTTTTCATTAAAAAGGTCCATTCAATTTTAATATACTGTTTAACGTCCTTTTAGAGATCCCCTATAAAGAAGTACCACTATTCGTATTGCTGTAATGATGCAATTGAAAAATTCTTATGAAATGAAAATTAAGCAACTCGTATATTAACCTGCTTTTTCCAGCTCTATCAGTTGAGCTAATAAAAGATTATTACCTCTCCAGTAAAATTTTTGGAAGAAAATGTATAGTCTTTGCACCTAATTGTTAATTAAAGTACCTCAACCTTGATTTACAACACCTTTCTGTTAGCCTTTATTAAGTCTTTCCTGAATCAATTCTTCACAAATCTGTTTATGTTGTTATTATAATTTATTTCTACAGCATTCTTGAATTGAATAGTTTCATATGAATTTAGGTCTCCAATTGCAAAAGGTTACTGGGTTACATTGCACTTGCTGCCCTCCTCAGCTGCCAACACAATTATCTGGTTTGCACTGTACACAGTGAGACATATTTCTTAATTCTAAACTCAAATGCTAGGATATCTTTTACAGACAAACAAAATCTAGCTGCATTAAGCACTAGACATACAAGTAAGTATTTATTTTTAATTCTCTCATTTTCTTCAAACAACTTTGCTCTCCTAGGAATCCATACAGAATGGAAATACAGAAGAAACAAACCCACTTTAAACATGTATCTTAATTTACTTGATACACAAAGTATCATTACTTGGAAAGAGGGCATTTTCATCTTTCTACTTCATTTTCTAGATCAGTTTCCATTACAGCTTAGCAATTTTTAAGGGTTTCTTTTTGTGTTTGTTTTTTTTTTTTGTTGCTGTTGGTTGGTTGGTTTTTTTTTTTTAAGTTTAGTACCAGCAGTTATTCAAGGTCTAAGGAAAATATAACCCCTTTGTGAAAAACAGACCTGGACTTCTAAGCAACAAGAGATAATTCTGTGTCTAATACCATGTTCTTTTGTTCTTAGGCACCTGTGACTTCTGCTAAAAATTGGAAAATTGCTAAAAAACCCATTACAGAGCATTTGCAAAGTATTCAAGCAGTACAGGCGGTGCTGAAAGTGAAAACGCACACCTACAAGACAAGAGCTGCACAGGAAACTCCTTACTGCAGAACTGGAAAGGCCCTGTGCTCCCAGTGTCCTGAGAGGGAAGCCTCAGCACCCCAACGTCAGGCTCCTGGGCGGGCTTACAAGCTAGAGAACCAAACACAACCAAACCCAAAAAAACAAAGGCAACAAGCCAGCACACACCACACAAGTGATGAGATCTGAGGCAAACCAGGGAAACAACCTGATTTCATCTCTGAGCAACCCATTCTGCCTTAACTGAAAACAAGAGGAGCTTCCCGACTCCTACGGGAAGGTGAGCAGGCATATGGTCCATTTCTCAATACATCAACAAAAAGGAGATTAAAAATACAGCGATAGACTCGTGCTGAGAAGGAAATACCTTAAACCTCACATTCTGTGGTTTATCTAACTTGATATATATGCGAAATAGGGGAAATATTACTCAAATCTCCCCCTCTACCCCAAAGCTCAGACAGCTGGCAAAGGAGCCTCTCTCCAAGCAGCACTTCCGCAATAGCGAGTTCCAGTCAGAGGCCAAAAGCAAAGCAAAGCCACTTCAGATCCAAACACCACAAAAAACGACAAACGTATTACATAATATTAAAGATAAATATGGTATATACACTCACATGCAGCTTACATACCTTTTTGACCACTACATTCAATTTTAAACATGTAAAATACTGTTCCAGCTTGCATTATCTGCTGGCAGGTTCTTTTTTAGAATTGTTTTAGAATTAGATACAATATTTAATATTTCGCTTAAATGTTTATCTTGTTAATCTGCTTTTATTCACATCATCCCATGGAGCCAGAATGGAAGAGTAATACTTTGAAATATTCCTTGAATTTAATACAGATAAAACGGAGAGTAAACAGCATTTTAGCTGCCCATCCTAAAAGTAAAGCAGTTCACCATCGGTTGCTACAGTCTGACCGGAATGTCATTTGGCATCTAAGGTTCATCTATCCACACCTAAGAATAAAATTAAAATATAAAAGCAATCTTATAGGTAGACCTATTTAATCCAAAAATGGGTCTGATCTTGTATTTAAAAAAAACACTGATGCTAAGGAAGCAAAATAAAAGTATGGAGGGATTTGTCTAAAAAGTTTCAACTTAAATGACTTATACTGTTAATAAAATCAAATATCTCCTGTCCAATGGACAGGCCAATGTACTCCTGGAAGTCTAAAATAAGCCCATATAGACAACATAAAATGTTTCAGAAATTAATTCCAATGGAAAACAAACTCCTGCACAGCCCAGAGACTCATTTCAGTGCCAAACACTTATTTAGAAATGCACACAATACGATTTTTTCACCTGTACTTCCCAGCCTCAGACATCGGAAAAAAAACAAGAGATGCTGCAAGAACAAAGTTGATTCAAAGCTCACAAATGTCAGTAAGTTCACGGAAAAACAGAAACCAGCCTACACCTTGTATCATCTCATTAGATGATACAAAACAAGGCAATCCTTAACACTTGAAGATTCAACTGACATTTGCACAAAGAGAAAGAATATTTAACAGTCCAGAACAGTTACTGTATCCACAAGGCAAAAGAAAAAATAACCTGCTACTTGAGGAATCAAGTCCACCATTGAGAAATGAGAAGCACCTCTAAAATTAATACATTTTAAAAGTTACGTAGAGCATTCCTTTAGGAACGGCATACATCTCTAGCATTTGCCATGCTTTGAAGTATTAACTAGCTAGTAATATTGCAGACAATGACTTTTAAGAAGACAGAAAATACAATGATACTGTAGTACCATAGCATTTCAGTAAACCACGAGTACTTTGCTAACAATCTCAACTGTCTGTTCACTATGTCACATTCGTCCCTTTTAATGTAATTGCACACTACATTTTCAAGGTAGAATACATCAAATCCTAACATACCTTTCACTCTTTCAATAAAGATGAAGTTATAATGCAATGTTTGTTTCCCACTTCATACAAAGGGCCACCAAGAGCATGGCTATGCAGACTGCCTCGAGGTACTTGTGAGAGGAAACACTAATTTGTTCCTTCCTTGCTTTCTAGGAGCTGAGATAGGAGTTTCTAAGAAACAGATTTTGAGGCAGAAAATTACATGCACGGAAATGCCTGAATGAGTAAAAGTTCACACTGTTCCTGCAATTTGTTACCTGAATATGTCATATTTTAAAAGAAGAAATATTTTGCTGTAAAAAAAAAAAATCAACCTCCCTTTTGTTCCCATGCTAATGCGTCTGAACCCTTTCTGCTTGACCCTTTTAAAACTAAAAATAAAAAAAAATACCCTGCTTCAGGAAAGCCAAAATAGTCTCACTGGTACTTCAATACCTGAGTGCAAGTGCTGGCTTGTCTGATTAAGTAACCTAAGGAGTTCTTAATAACAAAGGTAATTGTGATTCCATTTTCATAAAAATCAGCTAAACTATGTGTTGAAACTATGTATGTGAAAACTAATATTCAGATAGAAGTGAGCTACTTATAATCTTCAGCTTCAATTGCTACAGAGGGACTGGACAAATATTCCTAACTTTTAAGGTATACAGTGTAAACTAACTTTTTGCTGAGGCTACCTATGGCTGAAATCCAGTATATTTAACAAAAAGTCCTTTTCTCTCTTTTTTTTTTTTAAATTAGAATTCCCAAACATCAGTATGTCTTCTCCTGGCTTTGAATCAAGCTCTCAGTAGTCTAAGCACAGCAACTTTCTAGAAGGAATCCTACAGCTTACAAAGTCAGATACACTAGTTAAGAGGCTCTTTAAGCATCTATCCACTTTTCTTCCCCCCTCTTTTCTACTCTAATGGGGTTACAGACTACCAAAACTATTCTACAATAATGTTAGTTTTGAGCTTCTGATGCAGTTTTCAAGTATCAAGGTCTGGAGAGGAGATTTCAGCACTCCTGCCTAACTCTGATGTCCAGATTAACTCAGTATCGTCAGTCCCCACATCTAAACAGACACCGATACGCCCCACAACTACCAATTCATATTTATAATACAGTCTCAAAAATAATTTTAAGACATTTGTTTGTAAAGCAATGTTTTGGGGTCTCACACATCTTCCCTGACAGCCTCTGCTGTATTGCTCCCTGCAGAAAATGACTACCCATTACGCTCAGTGTAGTTTATACCACAGAAAGAGCTGCAATCTTCTCACCTTTCAAGGCACTGGATTATTTTGTCACTTATCTTTCTTCTATAAGAGAACGTTCTCTTTACCCAGCATGGAGATAGTAGCTGTGATTTTTTTAATTAGTCATGCTTCTCTCCTACAGAGTTTTACTCACAATTTCAAAGATTTTTGTAACAGACAGTAATGGAAATCTAGCACTTTCTCTTCAATATGTAATGCTATTCTGTTGTGAAAAGCATACTTGGGAGATATTCAAAACTTTCCTCAAGATCACCACACCATTAATGCTTGCACACACAGCATAATCCTCTATGATGGTTGGCCAAGAAACACACAAAAAGATGTCATTACTTTTAATAATAAAATTTTATTTCAAAATATAAAAATCAGCAGAGCATAATCAAGATGCAGCTTAGCCATATCAGTGCCTTACTAAAAATACAATTCATTTCAGCTATTGAAACATGCTTCTCAACCCTTAGCCTCTTACAGTTATTACCATGCTATGTTTTGTGGCAAATGAGCATTACCTTTGAGTACTATAGGAATGCTCAATATCCCATAATAAACCTTTTATTTTCCATTTATATAGAAAAGAAGATGCTGAAGTTAAGATACTCATCACAAAAGAGGTAATAGGTGCAAATAGGTATGTACTGACTGACAGAGCCATCTCAGGCAACAACTCTTCATTACCAAATCCCCAAGCACTTTACAGTTCCATAACACATGAAGAATCTTCTCCTTTAATCCAGGGAAACTAAGGCGAAAATACGTCACTCAACTACAAAAGAGGTCAGTTCTCTCAACTGAGCTTCAAACACTGAACTGAAATAACAGTCAGCAATTCTAACTTTGTGAAAGCTTGAAAACTAAGAGCTCAGTACGTAACCCACTGAACCACTGTGACCATTATGGGCTTCCCGGCTCGCAGCTGTAGAACTTGCACAGAATCAAGGCATCTACTCACTGCCTACATTTGACACCACAAACCTTATTATCCTTCTGTGATTCTGTGTCATCTGTACAGCCTACAATTCAAGATCATTAAATATTCTCTCAGTCTTCCAGCACGCCTACGTGTCCACTACAGTGTTTGCCCCAACCCACACCACAGGACAATGGCTAAGCAGCTCATCTGAGCTCCCCGAGTCAATCAGGAGGCATCCCTATGACTAACACCACTTCTATCCCAATTTAGGAGGTGTGCCCAGGAAAGATCTAACATGCTAATAACACACAATTCACTATAAAACGCAGCAGCAAGAGTCCTGTATATTAAAGAAGCATCACAGGGTCAAACTGCTTGCTTTTGTATGGAAAATTAGCATAGTCCTTGAATTTGGCTCTTCCATCTCTTCATCAGTGTACTCCAACCCAAAACAGATTTAAATTTAACTTTTAACCTTGCAAGCAGGACTCCAGCTACCACATTGTCACCAGTTACTAGCTAGCTGAAAATACCATATGAACTCAGTTGTTTGTGACTGCTTCAACCAGAAAACACGCACTGTTCAAAACTGAATAAAAATAGTTACAGCAACACAGCATTCATTTTGACATGGGAAAAACCGCACTATATAACAAATCCCTTAAATATGCCCTAGGTATCGATTAAGATTTCCTGACATTCAGGCAGATGTCTAAACAAGTATTAATAGAGATCAAAATGGAACATACACCAACTAAAAAATTCTTTTAACTGGTGAAAAAATTGTATCCTCTTTTAAAGAGAATAACAAAAGGGAGTTTTTTGGAAGGGAAAGGAAGAAAATCCCTGCTCTCCAGTGGCACTGAGCACCAAGTAACCTGCAGGTAACCAGCTCCAGCAGAGTTCCAAGGAGTCTGTTCTCTACTATCACTCTGGATAACAAATGTTCACAATCACCTATTAGAACTTCTATCCCTGGCATACTCAGTAGAGAACAATGAAACTGGAGGAACATAGGAATTGAAGGTTTATTCATTGTCTAGCACTGGAATTATTAACACGAAGAGGAGAGAAAGTAAACAGGATGTGGTGTGAAACACTAAGTTGCCATATTTCTGAAAGGGATTTCCTGGTCAGAAAAAAGTGTAATGTGCAGAACATGCTGGTACATTCAGTATTGCCACGGAACACCAACCTGACTGCACGCACAGCACGCAGCCGCAATGGCCATTCATCTGGCACGTTCTGGATGTCCAAAATCATTCAGAACAAGCTGCCAGACATCTGGAAATGGTAAATGAAAGGCCAGAACCCTCAAACTCTTCTCACATAATGCTGCCAGGTGAAAAACAGGGCTATCTCCAATGAAATCTAGATGTATGACATCCCCAAGAATAATTCATATAGGGTTATTAAGGAATAAGTGTTCCTTAGAAGACTCCTATGTAAATACTATTATTCTAAGATTGGGATGCCTAAGGGTGCCCTCTTCCTGTTGCCTGTAATTGGTTACACCTACAAGTCCTAAGCAAGCAACAGAGGTAGGCATGTAGAAGGAAGATGAAAAAACAAGAAAAGCAATACAGGCAAAGAAAAGCTTCTTTAAACATACATAGGTTCTTGCTGAATCGTTTTGGAAGAAGGAAGTTCAAGTATGCAGGGATTCAGGAATAAAAACTCCTTGCTCCTACCTATTGTAACCCACGCTCAGAGAGGTTCTGAGGATGTTCTAATTGTAAGTGATCATTCATCCCCCACAGTCCATTCAAAGTAATAAAACAAGGAAGCAATGTAACAAGAGGCGACAAACTATGAAATCTGTCCAGCAAGATAAGTAAACCTAGTACTTAATGACCAAGATCTCCATCCTCTCTGAGCACATTAGTTTCTCTTTGCTTAAACACTAAGAATTTTCCTTTCTCTGTCACTTGCATGGTATAACAAGAAATGCTGCACTGGAAAGGCTGAACTCTGCACGGCGCTTAAGGCTGCTAAGGAAGGTTTGAAGAGAGACTACTAATGTGCTGCCTTTCAACTAATTTTTAGTTTGGATAGGGTTTTTTTTTTGTTTTTTAATGTATGGAATAGACACTCGTAATACAACAATTTTTGACATGCAAATCTGTGAATGCTTAGTCTAAACACAAGAAATCAAAAAGTCCAAAGAAATACACCCAAACTAAGAGCTCTAGTATTGTTCAGAATTAACATAATCCAGTCATAGGTGCTTTTTTCCCTGACGGAAACAAAGATTTCTTTGTAAAAACAGCCTCCTTCCTATGACAGCATCATGCCAGAATCAACAACATCTCCAAGAAAAAAAAAGAAAAGGTGAGCAAACAAACCACAGAAGAAACAAAGGGAAAAGACTGATCCCTGGCAGTATGAAGTAAATGCCTACAATTAAAGTTAACAGGATGAAAGGGAAGATACATATACGGGACTGACTTTTTGCAGAGACGGAAGAATACAAATCCCCATTTTTCAGAACAACATATTCAGTAACATGTGTTGAAGTTGCTGGCACTATGGGAAAGGGTTCACATCTGAAATATCATTCCAGGTGATCTTAAGAGAGGTCTAACATTCAAGTAACAGACACACACTGAGGACTGCTGGTAGGGAACCAGGCATTATAATTTAGGTGACATGCTCATTGAAGACCATGACACAGAAAGGCTAAGCCCATCTAAAAGCTGCCCAGAACCACAGGACACAGTTCCCTCCAAAGCCACACAGCTCACTCCGTAGAGTTCTGCTCTGTACTCATCACTCTGTGCCACCTCTAGATTCCTGTCTGACAGTACATGTACTCCAGCTCAGCTCTCCAACTCAGGAGAAAGCCATTCACCTTCTAGGTCAGGTTAGTTTTCTTATGGATTAAAAAATTAGATCAGCTCCCTGCATAGTTGTGTTGACACAAGGGAGGAGGAAGGAAGCCCCTTCCAGCAGCCGTGAGCCCGAGCAGCAAGTTTCAGCCATCTCATGTAACTGCACCCTCAGACTAAGTTTCAACTCGTCCCCTCTGCACACTGCTCTGTCAATAGTCCTCACTACATCAAAGTGACATCAAATGCTTAAAATGCTTCATGTAAAGTTGTCATTAAAGATTAGACAGGTAATAAGCATGTAATTCCAAACAAGCATATCTGGATCATTTTGAAACTCTCGCAAAGATTTTTACAAAATGACCATACACCTGCATCTGTGAAAAGCTGACAGGCATACAGCAAGAATTCAGCCTCTCTGTTCAGTCAATCTCTGCCACAGCTGTTATTTTCAGCAGGTACCGAATACAAGTTAAAACAAGAAAGTTAAAAAAAAAAAAAAGACCAACGACCAACAAAAGCTCACTCACAAGCCCCTGTAAAGGTATCTGTGTTATACCATGGACTACCCGTGTTTCATTTTGTATGTATAAATAGTTTAGATAGAAACTATGACAGAAAGCTTGGTAAGATTTTAAAGTGACCTACCTTTTTATATGTTTATAAAGTTCATTTAATCCTTCCGTGCCTTTTCTTTTAATAGCAAATATATTCACAGTTTATGAGCTTTACCTTTCAACATTTGAAATACTGCCCCATAGGAAACTTTTTGTAGGAAATGTGTTTAACAACAAACATTGGTTTTACCCCTCAGAACAATTTCCTTTCTATGCTTTTCTAAAATACACTATGTGCACAAAAATCTATTAGAATTTAAATTTGAGCCTTATCTAAATCAGTTATCATAATTGTTACAATAAGTATTAGTTTGACAGCTATGCAAAAATATAAGTTAAAAAAATCGTAACTGTTGATCATGAAAGTTTAATATCTCATTTATGCAAGTTTGCTTATGAACTATCATTAACTCATTACCTTAGATTAGCTGCTATAAATACAGGCCACGCTAACCAAATGTCACTCTTATCAATTGAAAAGAACCATCTTGAATTAAATTATATAAAACCCTATATGTTTGGGCAGGGCAGAAATAGACAAAGACTACCAGGCATGAAGAAACATCAGAGGCCACAGTAGTCGCCATAAAGCCTAAAATAACAACAAAGTTTACTGTGATTGTTATTCAATCTCATATGGCTCAAGACTTTGGTCTCAGAGCAAGAAGTCAAACAGGAACAGCGAGCTCCATCCACCAGTAAAAGCCCTCCTCTGAATGAAAACCTAGAAGTATCGACAGGTCAGACACATACTCAACCAGAAACCTCATCCTTGACCACCTATCTCAATTTCTCTCTCCAAGCAACTACAACTGTCTTTCAAACTATTACACATTCATCTGTTTTCTGAAGACCACGTTCTTCTTGAACAAGTGACAAGAAAGCATGATGTACAGATCTGCTATTCAACACGGGACTAGCTTTAGACTGTGCCACAGCAATAGAGAGTTTCAGCACATAAGGTTTTATAACTGCTACAGCGAAAGGTAAAAAGTGCTAGTGTGTCCATACAACCATCAGAAATTCCCTCAAGATGCTGATAGCCTACATAAGAGGGGGCAAGGGGAATGCGGAGGACAGGAGCATCCTTGCCATGCCGCTACACAGTCACTGTGGCTGCACTGTCCAAGTACACTCCTCAGTGGGAGTGATCTCTGCTCAGTTAACGCAGTGATTCAAGTGATTTCCATCAGCTCCCCCTTCCTGCTTCGTTTATCTTCTCCTATTGCATGGGAAAAGTTATGTCACAGCAGGCCTGGTAGCAATGTCCTTATAATACTTCACTACACATTTCCTTTCAGTTGATAAGAATAGTGCCATTGCGCAGACAAAACAGTGCCTGCAAGAAATAAGGAGCAGGATAAAAACCAGATGGCTGAAGTTAAGCGCAGGAAGACAGGAGCAACGCTTGTAGGGAGGAGAAATCATTTTGATGAGCTGAGACTGCAAACATGGCTCTCCACACAAAGGGAACAGAGCCTGCCACAACACAGCCTGCAACAGCATAAATACGAAATGAAATTTGAATGAAATATTATCTGTATCACCTAAAGGCTGAATTCTTTTCAAGCAAGTACCAGATGAACACAGCATACATTTTTTTTTTAATTTAACATCAGGTTAATGCAGTTTCAGCTGCTTAGATGACTACCTGTCAGCCACAATCAAATACACCATTTTGAAAAATGTGAAGTGATCTGTAACACAGGTTAGGAACACTGACGACATATTCCTTTACAGGATATCTTTACCTCCACAATCTGCTTCCAGGTTGGTGCAAGCTGTGGCAGCAAATAGGCATGACTTACATCCCAATTCCCCAGCAACTGGCTCCATCCACACAAAGACAAATGTTATCGGTGATGGAGGAACCAGAAACACCTCTGCAAGCTCAGACTGTATTTGACGTTGCATCCAACATGGTTCAAATCTTTCAATCTTTCTGGAGTCAGGGCATTTTAATTCTCATTAAAATTACATGAACTCTACGAATCCACTACAGGAGAACTACAAGCACAGAATACGATTCATAGCATTTCCCCAGCCTTTGCTAGGCTTAAAAAAAAAGTCAAGACATTTCAGTCAACACTTTTAAAACTTATCATTCATCACCATCTACGCAGCCTCCAGATGAAACTTCTAAGAACTGAAAGCAAGGTCTTGTTGACATTGCCTCCTAACGTATAGCATAAATGTTGTCAGATCAAGAATGGATTCAATAATACTGCTTTGATTTTTTTGATTAAAAATTTGATTGGAGAAGGCAGCAGGCATTGACCCAATGAGCTTCTGCAGGGTACTTGTCTTGGGGTAGTTCTCCATGCCATTTTCATTAAGGAATTCCCAAAACATACAATTAATATTGCATTAATATAGCAGCTATTGAAAATATTAAAGTTATATTTTGAAACCAGGGGATTTTTTTTTAATTTAGGAAATAACCATCAAGCAGTTGTGTTTCTTCTAACACCCAAGAGGGATCCACTCTTGTCCCTGCACATTCTTAAATGACCTGGAAAATCAAAATGTTCCTCGTGGAATAGATAGCTCAATAGATAAGAATTGGCAAAAGCAATATAGAAAGGATGTCACTTGCTTCCACTGAAACCCAGCATGGCAACATGACCAAAAGCAGTTCAACAATTAGAAAGAAAGAGTAGAAAAAACAGTTAAGACCCTACTTTGCCATGTAGGCAACTCTGCAGAGAACCTGGCAAAACATAACTTCACCAGGCAAGGTTTCAGCCAAAAAACCTATCAGTCCTTGCAACTCTCCGTGCAACAAGGAATCTAGAGTCTCAGATGTAGTGAGGGTCCCGTTATCTTCTTACTTTTGACTGACTTAATTGTTTCCAAAATGCAACATCCACAATTCAGGAAGGGTGACAAAACTGGAGGAGATTCAGGAGAAAACTGGGAGAACAACTGAACTGGAAACAAACAAACAAAAAGAACGTCTGGTAATATACTTATTTTTCTTAATAAATAGAACACAAAGCGAGAAATTATTCGAAGTTCATAAGAAATCATACATGGGAAAATATGAGTTTTAATGGGATTTTCAGTGTGGCTGAGCTTATAGCAAAATCGGTGGCTACAGATAAATGTAGCTCTCATCAGATCAGAAATAAAATAAATACAAGTGAGTCACTCACACATTTCACCAAGAACTGCGCTGAATTCTGCCTCACTGGAAAATTTTAACTGCCCTTCTAAAAGGTAAACTCTGGCTTCAAACAGATTTTTGGGAGGGGGGAAGAGTGCTATGGCCTGCATCATGAAGAGGTCAGGGTAGATGATTGACTTGATAATCTACTATCAGACAGAACAGAATACGCAAATGCAAAGTCATCTCTAGGCGCACCCTGATGTAGTTTCAGTCTGGGAATATCTTTTACCTTTAAACGTCGTCAAGATTGGAACTCCAGATGCATCAAAAGCTAAAGACATAGCAGGCAGGCGATAACACAAATCTAATCACTGGGAAAGCCCTCATTAGCTGGCAGCTATACAATCAAAAAGCAATCCGAAGCCAATAAGATATCCTGTATTTTTCCCGCACTTCCCGGAACTTCACACAACTCTCGGCGGGGCTGAATTGCTCCATACAAGCCTGAGCTGAGAGAAGCCTCCGCACGCAGCGCTTTACAGGGAGGAAGGTAACCAGCCCGAGCAGAAAAAAATGGACCGATGAAGAGCGCCGGGGGCTGCCGCCGCGGAGCGAGGTCGCCCGCTGTCCCGGGAAAGCTGCATTGTCCCGGCGGGCAGCGCCGCGCTCCCTCCCGGCCCCGCTTCCCTCAGGAGCCGCGCTGGGACGCGTGAACTCTTGAACCCAGCGCAGCCGCCGGGGCGGAGAGCGGCGCGCGCCTCACGCCTCGCCGCCACCGCCGCGAGGAGACCCCGCTCCGCCGCTACCCCGGCTCCTCCACCCGCAGCGAGGACCCTTCGCTGCCGCGCCCCTGGCTCCTCCACACGCACCGAGGACCCTTCGCCGCCGCCGCCCCCACCCGCTCCTCCACGCACAGCGAGGACCCTTCGCCGCCGCCGCCCCCACCCGCTCCTCCACGCACAGCGAGGACCCTTCGCCGCCGCCGCCCCCACCCGCTCCTCCACGCACAGCGAGGACCCTTCGCCGCCGCCGCCCCCACCCGCTCCTCCACGCACAGCGAGGACCCCGCTCTGCCGCCCCCCAGACACGGAGGCCCGGCGGGACGCGGCCCGCCCGCCCGCTCCTCTCCCGCCGCCGGGCCCCGCTCACCGCCCGGCCTTGCCCCCTCGGTGGCCCAGGCCCCGTCCTAGCCCCCGGCCTTTCCTGCCACAGCCCACCGCGCGCCCCTCCGTTCACCTGGGCTTGAGGCTGCCGGCGCTGCGCTCGTAGGCCCAGGAGGCGGCGGGCTGCGCGGCGGCGGGCGCCAGGGGCTCGGCGAAGCTGGGGGTCGTCGCGTAGTTCCTGTCCATCATCGGGGCGGCGGGGGCTGCGCTGGGGCCCTGCGCGCCGGGCGAGGGCGGCAGGGACGGAGCGGGGCTGGTGGGAGCGGCGCCTCCGCTGCCTCATGCGGGGCGGGCGGCGCCGCGGCCCCCTCCCCTGCCGCTCAGCTGCGGGCGGGTAGGCGGCTGCAGGGCAGCGGGGGCTGCGCGACCGCCGGGCGGGCACCCATGTCGGGCTGCGCTTTCCCAGGATGCACCTCCCCCGCCAGCGCGCACGGGGGCTCCGCGGGCTGCGGGGGAGAAGGAGGAGGGCGCCTAAGGGAACGGGCGGCTGGAAGGGAGCGTGGCGGGGGGCGGTGGCCGCCACCGGGGCGGGGTGATGAGGGGGAAGGAGAGGCCGGTTTGTCGGCGCGGCAGCGTCAGGCGAAGCGCTGGTGCTTTGTTGGAGGGGCCGGGGCGGGGCCATCTTGTTCCCGCTGAGGGGAAGCGGCGGCAGCGCCGGGCAGTGCCGGCGGCGCGGGAGGCGCGGACAAGATGGAGGGCGGGAAGCGCCTCAGAGTCCCTGGGCTGCCTCGCCGGGAACGAGCTGGGAACAACTCAAGGGCGGCTCTCTCGGCCGGCCCCGGCGAGGGGGGGAAGCGGAGTGGCGGGCGGGAGCCGCTCCCCCCCTCGCCTGGGCCGGCCGAGAGAGCCGTTTTGCTTACAGGAAAATCAAACCCCTGGAAGCTCATGGCCATGTTGCCCTCAGAGCAGCGCAGAGCCCTTCAGGCTCTTGCGATCGCCTCAGGTTGCTCATTGGGTGCTCTACAGAACTTAAAGAATCACAGAATGACTTGAGTTGGAAGGGACCCAAAAGGATCATCGAGTGCAATTCCTGTCCCTGCATAGGACAACTCCAACATTCACAGCCTCTGTCTGAGGGTATTGTCCAAATGCTTCTTGAATATTGTAAGTCTTGATGCCACGACTGCTTCCCCAGGGGAACTGTTCCAGTGCTCCATCACCTTCTGGGGGAAGAACCTTTTCTTAATATCCAACCTAACCCTCCCTTGGCACATCTTCCTGCCATTCCCTCGGATCTGATAACTGCTCACCAGAGAGAAGAGATCAGCGCCTGCTCCTCCTCCTCCCCTTGTTAGGAAGCAGTAAACTGCTATGAGGTTCCCCCCTTGGTATCTTGCAGGCTGAACAGACCAAGTGACTTCAGCCACTACTAATTCAATTTCTCCAGCTTTGTGGCCTCCTCTGCACACTCTCCAGGAGCTTGATGTCCTCCTTACACTGCAGCGCCCCATATTGCACATAGTGCTCGAGGTGGGACTGCACCAGTGCGGAGTAGAGAGCAGGACAATCACCTCCATCCAAGCAATGCTGTGCTTGATGCATCCCAGGACACAGTTGGCCCTCTTGGCTGTCAGGGAACCTTAAAGATCATCCAGTTCCACACCCCCGGCTGTGAGTTGGGATGCCTCCCACCAGACCAGGTTTCTCAAGACCCCATCCAAGCTGGCCTTTAACACTTCCAGGGAGGGGGCATCCACAACTTTCCTGGGCAACCTGTTCCAGAATCATAGGGGGCCAGGTTGGAAGGCACCTCAGGGATCATCTGGTCCAATTTTTTAAGGTGATACATAGTTTAAATGAGGTGGCCCCAGAAGCTTGTCAAACTGAGCCTTAAATTTGTCCAGTGCAGAGGAATCTACCACTTCCCTGGGGAGATTACTCTAATGTTTAATTGTTCTCATGGTGAAAAACTCTCTGAAATGCAAATCCAATCGGAATTTCCCCAGGAGGAAGTTATACACATTCCCCCTTGTCTTTTCCATGTGACACTTTGGAAAAAGGAGTCTCCATCTTCTTGGTAGACACCCTTTATGCACTGGTACCTGGTAATAAGGTCTCCTCTAAGCCTTCTCCTCTCAAGGCTGAACAAACCCAGTTATCTCAGCCTTCCTTCATATGGTAGATTTCCTAGTCTTCTGATTGTCTTAGCAGCCCTTTTCTGGACTCTCTAGCCTGTCAGCCTCTTTTTTTGTAGAGCTTTCTGGAGTCTAAATAGGTCATAAGTGGAACAGAAAGAATATTTAAGTATTTAGAGCAATCCAGGCCACCTGGTGCACAGACGGTAAATTCCTATATCTTTAGCTGCCTGCTTATTAAAACAAAGTATAAGGGAAATGGGAACCAGCTGTGTGAGACATAGTAGGAGCCAAGGGGAGCTCTGTGTTGGGCAGCCTGGCGGTAGGTAAGGTGTGATGTCTTGCTTTCCTCACAGGTTGAAAGTACGCCGGCTGAGAGGAGTAGGAGGAATGTGCCTCAGAGGTAAAGGTGAGGAATAGGCACGTGAAACTGAAAGTGGCTGCACCTGAAGGCATGGCTCAGAAGAAGTTGTATAGTGTATGCTAATGAGTAAGTCAGTCTTTTGAAGATTCAGTTTGTAGTACTCCAGGCAATACCGAACCACAGAGTGAAATGAATTCTGTAGAGAAACACAGAGTTTAGAAACCTAACTGCAGCCAATCAGATTAGGTGCTAGAGGGAAAGAAAAAAGAGTAAAAAGCGGAGTGGTCTGTTAAATGAGAAAGGAAGATAGGAGACTTTAGGAAGAAAAGCTGAGGTTCTGCTTTTTTCATACCTACTTTCTAAAAGCAGCACAGACAATTTTATATAGGAAGAAATACAGCCTTGGATCAGGGGGAGAAAAGTAAGTGTGAGAGACATCAGCACCACGAGACTGAGTGAAGTCACCCAGAGGCCAGGGCAGAGGGAGAAGAAAAAAAGAAGCGTTCCAAAGCCAGAAACCAGCAGAGTGAGTTTTCCTTGTGTTTGCATAAGTTAGCACCTGTATTGCTTGCAGCTGGAGGAGAGTATGTTGGGGGTGGGAGACCGTCTTTCCCTCGGAAACACCAAGGTTACTGTTTTACATATGAACGAGACCTGATGACAGAAAATGACTCCAGTTTTATGCTAATGATGAAGCACTTAAGCTGCTGATACTATTGAAAGTAGCATTTCCAGCGGGGGAAGGACCTACAGTTTTTATTTCCCTGCAGGATCTCCACTAATCTCCATTATAATATTACACTTACAGTGCATTGTTTTCCTCAAGTGGGCCTGAGGGAAGGGCGATATATGGACTTAAGCGATACTAAAGGTCTTTTCCACGCAGCTGTAGTGTTTGGTTATCTAGGGAGAGTGTTTTGGTGTGGAGATACCTCAAAGGTTTCTTGACATGAATTTGCACAACATCTTAATACATTGTAGAAATGTTTTGTTTGATTTTTTTCAAGTACTTGCAACATGAACTTGAAAAAGTAGCATAATGTGTATTCTCACTATAGGATATTTCTTTAAAGAGAAGGAGGGGGTTGTGTGTTACTGCATGTAAAATCATGCTCCAAGAGAAGTGAAAACCAACAAGCACCAGCCCAGATGTATAGACAGGGAAACAGATACACAATTAGTTTAGACCACTAAATGAACTAATTGTCAACATACACAGACACAGTGTTTCCCTAAACATTGTTGGAGTGTATCCTCTTTCTTGTAATCAAATAGTGAAGTCGAGTGAAACAGAAGTTGTAACAGCTGTTGTGAAGTTTAATTTCTTATATTTGGTTTTAACAGAGGCGGTGTAGACTGAAAACTTCATTGCTAATGTCCATAACCACCAGATAAAGTCAGTTTGTCCAGTAGTTTGCATTTCCTGTGTATGAGATAAATCTTCTTGTTCCAAGACCAGCCAGTGAGACTCCTGTAGTTTTCCCATTAAACTAATCTGTGCTGCTTGTTCCCATCCTCTGTCTAGGAAAGTTACCCCGAAGTTTGTACATTTTATCTTTTTATATAAAAAAATTTTTTGTAAAAGTTCTCTAAGACAACAAAACAATTTGTTTAAAGTGTGCTTTTATAATATTATGGTGTCTATGATACTCAAACAGCTTTTCTGAAAGATGTCAGTGATAGAAAGAATCCTTTGATAGATTAATTATGTAAGTTATTTTAAGGTGTACATTCAGGTTTGTATTTAGAAGTTGTATTACAGATGTTCATGATCCTAAATATTGAAAATATTTTGATTCTTCTGTTGGTAAAGAATACATGCAGCAACATGAGTACCTTTCCCAGGAATGGTGTTGTATGTGGTCATCTCTCAAGTAAAAAATTGAATATAATAAATATATTTTGTTGAAACATAAACTAATACAAATCTTCACTGTATTTAAGAGCAAAATCTGAATTACAGCACTGTAACACAATCTATGTAGCATATAAGCCTGGGGCGGCAATGAACTTCTGTTGTTCATTTCTTTCCCTAGATGAACCATCTCCACTTGGAAAAACAACATAACAAGTCCTTTATAGAGTCAAAAATGTCATTTGACTGTTAGGAGATAGATTTCAGTGCTTAAGGTAGTGCTTTAATGGGAATCATCTGCCTAAGGTCTGAGGATCTTCAAATCTACAGTAAGCACTCCTGCCTCCAGGTGTGGCTGGTGTGGCAGGAGGGCTGGGCTGCCTTGGCTGCCTCAGCTGCTTGCTGACATCCAAAGGAGAAGGCCATCCTCTCCCTTTCTCCTTCCTGGTTCTACCTTCCTGCTCCTAGTGATGTGCTCTGGCCACAAGGTGAGCAGTAAGTTCACTCTAGTGGCAAAAGAACACTTTTTTTGCCAGAGGTATTTTTTCTGTGATTTTGCTGAGCTGAGTCAGCTTGCTTGCATCAAATGAGTGCTGGCTCAGGGCAAGCAATGGTGGTGTGCAGCCAGAGGCAGCTGGGAAGGAGATGACAGGCGAGAACAGGGAACTTCTACTTTTGATGACGGGGTGTTCACTTGGCTCTTGGTATATTTGGTATAGAAAACTCTGGAGTCTAGGAGTGCTTGAGGATATATCTCTGTAACGGGCTTCTCTGCCCAGATGCTAGTTCAGCCGTAATCAAGCCATCTCTCTTGCAGAACTATGCTAGCTAATATACTCTGCCCCTTAGGGAAACTTTTCTGTTTCCCTCTTTCTGTTTAAATAATTTGATGTTACACATTGCTGAATGGCAATATTGCTTTTTGAGGTCTAGCTTTATGTTTAAAGTGATCGTATGCCAAATGAATTGCAGGATTAAGCTAATGGGTAGTCAGCAGTTTTCTGTGATTGATCATAATTAAAACCAATATATCAACCACAAATCTGAGGACAGAATGATGCACCAATTCACTCTTGGTGTTGATTTATTTATTTGTAACTGATTGATTTATTTAATAACTTCTTTGTTGCTTACTGTGCTATTACTACTACCTGTGTTAACAGAAAAAGGTCAGCCACTGTTTGAGTTGACTGATTGAGCATGTTGTGTATGTACAAGATTGGCCAGGCAGAAGGCTGTGTGATGTGTTACAGCTTTAACAGTACTACAGATGTTAAATACTAGGATAGCACCACTGAGGGTCCTTGTGCGTGGAGCAGCAGGTGTTAACTAAATCAGGTGATTTTTCATAGGACCAGCAGTTGCTGCCTGTGCTTTTGGCATCCTTTTTACTGCAGGTACAACAGATCTGGCTCTACAAAGCTTTTCCAACATCTCGCTATCCCCGTATGCCCTCTTCTTCCACACAGAGGGCATTGCTCCTGTCCTTTGCTTTTCCATAACACATGATGCCTAGTTTTGGTCTTGTCCTGGCTCTGCCCTCGTGTGTAAGTGCCAAAATATTTTTTTTCCCTTGCATTAAATCTGTAAACTGTTGATTTTGCAACAATATTCTTGGTGTGCTTCAGGGCAAATTTTGATGGGCTGAAAAGACTCATGGAAGAATAGTCAGTTGCACATGCTGGATCAGCAGCTTCAGCTGTTGTTGGTTGAAGAAAGGAAAGGCACAGCATATGGTTAAGGCTGAAAATCTGAGATTACAGCTTGGTTGTTGAGAGTAGACAAAAGAGATTGTATTTTGGTTCATAATAGTATTTTATTTTGGAACTATCACAGTATCGTAAATAGTTCACTAATATACACAAACATCTTCGTGGTTAGTTTTCGGTAGCTGTCATCAAAAGCTCTAGGAATGTTTAACAGCCTTGTGCTGAGAGCATCAGTCTTCACAGTTGTTTGAAAATAGTGTTTCAGTGACCTGAGGATGTTGTTTTCTGAAAACTAATGTTTCAAAGATAAAGCATTAAAATAATTTGAATGCGATTGATCGGGTGAAGTTTGAAGAAGTTTAGGCTGAACTGAGCTGGGTCTCATTTACTAAAAAATTCTAAAAGAAGTGCAGAGTAATGTTTGTGCAGCATCTCTCTGTTGAACGCTGATGGGCAGCAAGCACCTACTTACAGATGGTGGATGCAGTGCCTTGGTGTCTGCTACTAGGTCTGTGGTGTCTTCCACGAGCAGCTCTGATGCAGTTATAACATGAGTCTTGGTTAGGCCTGTTATTTTTTTGTTGTAATTGTGATTCTGACCAAAGCAGAAAATCGCAGTTGCTTAACAGATTAGATTTTGCATTTAATTTGGCACACAGCCTCTTTAAACATAAAGCAAGACATTAAGAAATGTGTAAATAGGGAAGAAAGTGCTGCCTTTCAGAGAACATGCTTGATCTTAGAGCCTTACAGCAAATTCTCTGTTGGCATTGCTTTGCATATACCAGCCTGTGCACTGATTTGATAAATAGCTTAAGTACATATGCAAACAAATGAAGCAAAATCTTCAGAATTCATTCTATTAAACTAAAGTTGATCTACTAAACCACAGTACTTCTCCTGATGTGACAAGAGATGAATGAGGAGATAGAAAGCTCACTGCAACAATGAGGTGGAAGGCCTAATTTCCTTCACGTTTGCAGTCCTCCTTCTGGTCATGTGGTCCCACCCCTTCCAAGGTGGCACCACCAGCACTTGTGTTGATTGCACTCATCCACTCACGAGAAAGCTGACTATGTTTTTGTGGGGTGATTTAAGAAGGATTCTAGTACACCAGAACTAGCAGAAAGTAAGTGGAAGAAACGTGCAGTGATACATAGGAAAAAAAAAACTTAAACCCTTTGGTCTTGAAGAAGCTCATGGTTTTAACGGGGATTATTTTATTTTAACTCTTAGGAAATATTTTCCTTTGTATAATATTCATGCCGGGTATTTAACATTAAATACTGGGTGTTTAAGTATTCAGTATTTAATAGTTACCGATCCTTAGAGAAGTTAAACTGAAGCTTTTTGAATGACTTGAGTGATCACAGGTGTTTCTTGTTTCCTAAACGAAGTAGGAAATGCATCAGAAATTTAAAACCTTTTATAAGGCCTTTTCAGAACTTGCATTTAAGTGTAACATTTTCTAAACTGAAATGTTTTTCCTGATCCTTTGAAGTCTGGCTGCTGCCTTTAAAGTGTGGACTTCTAGAGGCTCCCAGAATGTAGGCAACACGATGCCTGCATCTGGTGGCCTCTGCTCTTTCAGTGTTTTTGTAGTCTAGGTGCTATGCAAAGAACCCTGAGCACTTGAATGCAGAAGGGGGAAAGGAGAAGCTAAAGGCCTTGCCATCTCTATGAGGAGACTAGGGAAGCTGCGCAAGAAGAGTGGTTTTTTAGAGAGTGGGAGGGGACCAAGCACTTAGGAACCATGTCCAGGAAGGAAAAATAGATAAAAAAGAAGCAGCAAACAAGTGAGTGTGTGCAGTAGTGGATTATGAATAGACACAGAAAAAGGAATTGGAGAAGGAAAAAAAATCAGTAGGAAATTATAGGTAGAAAAATAAGAACAGAAGGAAACGAAAAGTTAAATATAAAGCAAAAGTAGTTAAAGTAGTCATGTACTTTCAACACAAAATTTACTGCATCAAAAATAGCAAAAATACATTTGATACAGTTCTGTTATTTTCCATATAAGTAATTAATGTGGTTGCCATTGTAGAATTATGTAAAAGATGATAATACATTTATGGCAAAATAGAGGAATGGTGTCCACCAGGTGAAAAAATTTGGTGAAATTCCTCCCACAGGGGTCAACATCAAAGTGAATTGTAGTTTGAACACTAATGAAAGTACTATTGCTTCCCTTGTGGGTACATCATGGGATGTGCTGCTCCCAGCTGGAGCTAGTCTTCTGCTCATATTTCAATGTTTTGCCGAATTAGGGCAGTTTTGCAGTAATTGTTTTTGACTTTTTAAAGTGAGTGGGCTGGCTTTATATTAAATGGACATAATGATAAAAAGTTAGATGGGAAATTTTATTAGTCTGAGTTTTGGTTAACTTTAAAGAAAAAAAAGTAAATAGTGTCAGGATGCTGTAAATTTGTTTAACTTCCACATAATTTTCAGAATCCAGTAGATACAAACTCCTCTTCTTATATAGCTGTATAGCTAAAGTCCTAATATTGTAAACAAATGACGTAAAAGAGATTTTTTCCAAAGAACTGGGATCCTGTTTTCCCAAGGCTTCTGATGAGAATGAAACATCTATAACTCACCAGCTGTATTCCAGGTCCCATTTCAGGAGGAGATTTTTGTATTCTTTGGGGAGTTTTAACCAGCTAACTCAGCTCATCTTGTGTGGTTGGGTGAAAAAGCACAAATATGACTGTTATCTTCCTGTGGGCAAAATAAGAGTGGCTTAATTTAGTGTAATTTGCTGTACTACAGAATTTGCTTTATCTAGCTACTGTCAGCGATCCTTCCTGCCTCTCCGGAGGAGTTTATTCTCATTGTGCAATACATACCCTCACTTTGGATTGAAATCACAATTCTCATCAAGGAAGTTCTGCTTCCCATGTTGCTTTTTTGTGCCTGTTGTGGTCCTCACTGGAGTGATCCTTTTTTGCTATATTATTGTGTTAAATCTTCTCACCAAAGGTCTGGTGAAAGTCAAGGAAGATGGAAGTGTACAATGCCTGGTTCACTTGGCTAACTTGTCTTTAAGACTTCATCTTCAGTGACTACAGTTCGTGGTTCAGAACCTCAGATGCTTAAGTGAACTACAGCAGAGACATAGGAAGCTTCTGTCCAGAGTGGGAATTGCCTGTATTAAAAGAAAACAAGCAGTGGTCCTTTTTCCCCTGTTGATTAGTGCTATATAGCATTAAGAAGAATACATGCTGTTACTAACTTAATTTAAAAAAAATAAAAAGGGTTGCCAGAGGTTTTTTTAACTTTTTGTTACGGGCTAACCTAGCATTTTCTCTATTGCTATGGTGAACCTGCGAAGATGTTTATTTGGAAATTGTTTTCCAAATAATAGAGAGAATAGCAGAGTTTGAAATATTGCTGCAGCTTTGCCAGCAAAATTAGAGCACAACATCAAAGTTAGAATGAAAACATAACCACCAATAAATGCATTCAAAATATCAGTAGAAAGAAATATGTTCATCAGATTAGGTAACAAGAACTGCTTGCACAGGTCAGAAGTAACTGGAAACAGTCAAAAGTTACCACCTGAATAAAGAGCAGGATATTTGTGAAGATGTGCTTCAGATTTTTGAGTGGAAAATATGACTGTGAAGATTATAGTGATAAATTTGTATGTGGCAGGAATTGATTGAAAGACATTTACAGGATAGGAAGAACAGGCTTAAAGTGTTTGAAACCCCAAGTTGAAAGCCATCTTTCCTTCCTGTTCTCTCCAGCACATGGAACAAGTGAGGGTAGCAGCAATAAAACTTTTGTTGGCAAGTGAGACTCTAGATAGAAAAGTGTGTTGGGTTTTCTGTTTGGTTTGTTTTAAAAGATCTGAATGAACTATACTGTTGATCAAAGTATTCAAACCCTGTGGCTAATAACCTCCTACTAGTAATTAATGCAACTTATTCACAGCTGGTAATGTGAGGAAAGACAAGGAATTTTCCTATGCCTTCCAAATGTCAAATATACTTTTTAAGGGCAGATCAGCCTCAAACATTCTAATTAATACAAGCAGGCATCATTAAACAATAGAATACGCTAAATCAGGTTTGGCAACAGTATTGTGGTAAATAATTTGGCAGGGCATTATACTTTTTATTACCTAAAGTGATCAGTTATTTCATTTGTGTCTCCAATCCCAGTTCAGCTGATGGCAATAAAAAGCTTGCTGTAGGCTTAGATAGGACCAGAATCAAATGCTTCATGACTCACATTTTCATGAACTGTGATGAGGAATTCCACTTCTATTTGGTATTCTGGTTCTGCTCCTCTAATGAATTCACACCACCACCACCCCCGCAAAAAAAAAAAAATTAGAAACGTATCCTGCTAGTAATGTTATTCCTCAAAGGATTTGATACATAGGCTTTCTTATTTCACTGAAGCACAAAATGGGTTAAGTGGTTTGTTTTTCAGTTAACAGAGCCAGACACCACTTTGCTGACCCTCAGTTATTTGCTCTAACTAATAAACTGTACTGATTTATAAAACATTGTGTGCTGGAAGCTCATATAATGCTGAAAGGGCAACATGGGAAGTTTTTGGAAAATTATTCAAGGCAAGGGCTAGCAGCACACATTGTAACATGTTTAAACCTGTTCTGACAGTAACAGAATTTAAGTGCTCAGTAATTTTTCCAGTGTTTTGTTGAGACACTTGTATTTTCAGCTCTCCTAGAAGATCTCTGTTAATTCATTTAAAATCCACTGCCTTTGCAAGAAAGTATGGAAGTCAAAACACTGGTGTTTTACCTCTGTACACAAAATGGATGAAACTTGCTGCTGCCCTGCTCCTCAAAAACTGCCTCCTCCACCTTTTCCTCGCACCTAGGGACACTTGTATTTGCTGTTTTCCATATTCCAACAGCAACTATGTTTTCATGTAATATATATATGTTTGCATAAAGAATTTGGAAATGTGGCAACGCTTTTGAATTCACAAATCGTCACCGTAGTCTGTGTCTTGTTGATTTTTCCTGTGCTAATCCTGTTGAATCAGGAGTTCTAAAAGAGACAAGGTGCAAGGTAACTGTGTCTTGAGCCAGGAGTCAATGTAGGAAAGAGCAAAAAGAAGCTCAACCCAAATAAGTGCCATTCAAGGGAATTTTCTCCCTTTATGGTGAGAGGTAAGGCTACCTTATGTTCAACTATTTGTTAAATTTTGCTCCTTATTTATGATGAGCAGAACATGTCTTGCAAATTAGGTTACACGTAACCAGTATCTGAATGGACGTATGGAAGGTGCAGTTTACTGCCCACAGAGGCACTGCATTATGTTACACCACCTTAAGTTTTTTTAATTAATTATGAAAGCTGAGATTTTTGCTTGCATTGCGTGGAACCAATAGTAGAAGAAACAAATTTCAAGTTATTAAATAGGTTTCTGTACAATTTCTGTAGTTTATTTAAAACTTGACTTTGCTAGATGTGTACATCACTGTAGTAATGTTAAAGAATCTCTGGAATCTCACAAGTCCTGTGAACTCCCTCTCCTGGAAAGCGCTCCTATCAGTCCCATTAAATTACTCATTTTTGAGTCCCAGGAAAAATCTAGAGAAAAGACTGCTCTAGAGCTCGACGCATGTTAACAGATCTTTAGAATTGTTAGCTAAATGAGAAGGAAATGTGGAAGAAATTTTTTTGCAAGCTTATGATTCCATAGCTTCATCATAGCTCTGTACTTCAGCAATCTTGCACAATTCACTTATTTTGGTCTTACAGAATAGTAACCTCCCAGAACTTAGCCAGGCTTTTAACAAGTGAGGCCAAGGTGAATTGAAGCTATGCCAACAAGGTGGTTCCCCCATCTCTTGACAAGAAAAACACTGCAGACAGGTTTGTGACTAGTCAAAAGCCAAATCTGATGCTGAGCTTTAGGAATAAGGACACAGTCCTGTGTTGACTGTTGTCAGCCAGGTTGTATGTATTTTCAAGGGGCAAGACCTCCTTGTGTATTATTTTCAATGTACTCTCTTTATATTCCAAGATTTGGAGTGTCTTCTCTGAGTATCCTCTGCATCTCACTCAGTAGCACTGTAGGTTCTAGCATGTTAAAAACCATAAAATTCAGTGAAACGATACATATAAATATCCAACCTTTATAATATAAAGTGCATTTTAGGTACCAAATTAAAATACCACTCATTACTGTCAGCATTGGTCAGAGGGGAGTGTGTGAGTAATTTGTTGCTTCTTACAAAATTTCATTATCTGTGTCTAACTATACAGCTACTGTAATACAAGAAAACACCAGCCTGACACGTTGTCCAAGACCTTCTCATATGGTTTCCTGTGGCTATAGGAAGCCTTTTTGACTATGGTGCCATTTGACTAGGAGATAAAGGGATAGCATATTATTTATCTAATATGATGCTTCGTCCTACTAAAGGTATGGTTTTGCCATCCCAATGGGACAAATACTTCCACAAAGTGCTTCTGTGGGGTAGTTTGGCATTTGATTCCACAAGCTAAATGCCTTTTCCAACATTTAAATCTTTCAACTGCCAGAGAAACACTATCTGTGAAACCTGGGTACCTTTTAACAACGGACAAATCTCTAGCTAGCTGCTTAACATTCCCCAACCCACAGTACTTGCTCAGCATTAAATACCAGGTTGAAGTGAATATCAAAACCATTCAATAAAATTATATTTTGTCTGAATGAGTAATGTGCTGTGTAATTAACGGTTCCTTTTAATCCAAAATTATAATCACAAAAAAACCAACAGATTCCGTAGTGTGTTAACCAGCAATGTCTAAAACACCAGTGTAATCAGAAGCAGTAACATATATATATTTTGGATGATCAAACAATTAAATAATTTCCATCTATTACATTCAAATCTATTACTGGAATGAACAGAAAATTCACACAGCAATGAAGTGAATATATCAAACAACAAAGTAGACTTTTTATGGTGGTTTAAAGTATTAATAGTCACAAAAATGGTTAGTGTTAATAAAACTAATTAAAATACTGTTCCTTCTAAAGAAAAACAAGATGAAACTATCAATGAAACATCAATAGTACGATGAGATGGCTCAAAGTATATATGGAGAAGGGTGGCAGCAGGAGATGTACCCTTGTGCAAAGAGTAGTCCTACAGCCTTTGCAACAGATCACCTTTTTTCCCAAATGGGATTTTCACTTGTTCCTAGTTGTGCTAAAGATGTTTCCTATTTTTGTAAACTGTCTTGCAATATGCAAGGTAGCACACACTTTTTAAAAAAGTACGCTATGCTTCAGTAATCCCCCCTTGGCCCAGGAGGAGGTTTGTGACTAAGGGGCAGGGAGTGACATAGACTTCCTAAACACTCGTGTCCCTTTTGGTGGCCCTGGATAAGGGGGTGGTGGCACATCATGTTGTCCATTTGAAGTAACTGCTTGCTCATATGTTGGTAGTCCTGAATCATCAGTTCTGAGGGGAAGTGGGTGTAAAGAAAATTCTTCGTGCCTCCTGAAGATGTTAGATGAATTACGTCTTCTACTTCTTACGTAATCCAAGTACCTAAACAAAGAACAGCATTACAAGTGTCAGCCTCTGTTTTAAAGGGAAGAAAGAAACCCAAAAAGCCAACCGACTGACCACATGAAATAAAAACCCCACACAAACAAAAACATCCACCAAAACAAGCCACCCACCAAAACACACTTGCCTTCAACAATCATAAAGACCAGAAGCCAAATACTCTTTCCAAACCACAGGGTAAGAATAGCTCAGTAATATGAAATTTGTAGGGAAGAGGAAACACAAAATCCTGTTGTGTTCCTTGCACCTTTAGGTGACAGATAAAGGAGCAAACAGGGCTGGAGAATTGGTATAGAAGCATTTCTTTCAAACCACTTCATCTGACATCTGAGGTAGGCTACATGCCATGAACAGCATATGCTCTACTTCGAAGAGCATACAGAACGCTTTCCATTATGCTTTCCACTGCAGGCCCCAGCGTATTAAAATGATTCCACCCTTTTAGTAAGGATATTTTGGAATCAAGAACACACACAAAGGCACATCAGCCATGCAAGTGTTGTTTCATGTTTCTGTGTTATTAACTGCGACATAACTACTGCTAGTGCTCACTTAACTAGAACTTCCACTGGAGTCTCTTGAGAATACATTTAGACCAACCCACACTGATTTTTAAATTCCGCTCTTAAGCAAGAGTTTGTTTTGGTGTTTGAAGTTTTTTTAAGCAGTGAAATTCCTTACCCCGGTGGTTGCCTTGATTTGCATCTACTTTTGCAGCAGTAGAAGATAAGCAGTACAATTATAACTAGCAGTACTCCAGCGGCAACAAGACTGATGAGAAGTCCTGTAACATTAATCTTTTGTAGTGTCTCATCACCTGAAGATAAAGCATTGGTTATTTCCATTCTGTGTTCTTTCCATCTACATAATATACAGTTTGCACTGTGAAATACTGATTTTTCTGTACTGTAAGGCACTTCCTTCCCAGAAATGTCTACCTTGCTGTGAGAAGCCAAAATATCTGTGCAACACAACACAACAGTATCATTCACATTCAGCTTAAAGCGAAAGTGAGTAAATATTCCCTTTGCTGTACATCAAACTTTTGAGATGTCTGTCTTCTAATGCCTTCCAAATACTACTTCATGTGCTTGTGACCTTGATCCAGGCTGTAGATATTTCCTCAAGTCATACTGACTATTTTTTTATAAAACATCTGGTTTAAAACTATACTCAACCGGAATCACAGTGTTACATTACTATTAAACATACCAGGAGAGTGGGGAGATTGGATGAGGCACTGAGTGCCATGGTTTAGAAGATGGTTGGTGTTAGTGTTAGGTTATAGGTTGGACTTGATGATCTCAGAGGTCCTTTCCAACCTTGTGATACTGTGATAGGCGGGACACATGACGAACGACAAAACCAGAGAAAGCAGCCACAGAATTACTGCAAAGTTTACCAATTTTTACCAATTGTGTAATAAAACGAAGAAATGGAAAACAAAATTCATGTTGGTTTTACCTACAACCTTATAACAGATCCCACTGCGATTAAGACACGTCAGTGAGTGTGTATTATTGTATCACATAATGCAATATACTTGCACAGTTTATAGTGAATTTCAGTAAAAAGATCAGTTCTGATTTTACTAACTGAGTGCACGGTGTATTTGTAAGAATATGCTATTACAACAAACAAAACATACTGCAATATAAGAAAAGAATAAAAAAATGACTTACCTATTTTTATTTTAGGACCTTTAATTGAATATTCCTTCCAAAACTCCATCTATAAAAACATCAGGGATGAGATTAATTTGAGCTACATAATTGGCAGGCTTATTGACAATTTTTTCAACATTGTACTCTGGGCAAAAATTAACAATGGCATAAACAGAAGCAACTCCCACTGAAGAGATTTGCACTTGCTTAGCCCACCGTATTTTTCTCATACATTCCAGTTTGCATAAAAATTACAAGTCCACAAAGAAGAAAATGTGCATTTAACTGTCCAATGTTACCTCATATTTCTGCCTAGTTACAGGAAGTTAGCATACATTCTGACACTAAAAAAATACTTACACTTAATCCTTGTAAATCCCTACAGAAGAGTATTAATGAGGCAAAGTCAAGTTCTTAAGAACTAGACATTTGCATGAACACTATTTGAATGTGTACTGGCTAGGAAAAATAAAGGAATTCATTTAAGAGAAAAAACCTTTATGTTGTGTAACTGTTATGCATTAAATGTGTTTAGCTATAATTTCTACTTTCGCTACCCAGCAAAAGACTCCATTAAGATTCTTATTTAACACTTTCAGCTTTTTCTTAGGAAAATGTCAGCAATGGCAAACTTTCAGAAAAGGAGCATGTTCCTTGTTCTTTTTGAAGGTTAGTGCAGAGCACACCTAGAATCACAAAGAGATTCTTGCTCTGTGCAGCAGGAGTCAGTCTTCAGACAATGATCGCGTTACTTTACTGGGCTCAAAGGTTTCTTATGCATTTTTCTTTTTTATACCAGGTTTACTCCAAGCTGTATGTAAGTACTGATTTAGAATGTAATGCACAGCAATAGCTGAACTGCACATTTGCTCCATACTCCTCTCTTCTAAAATGTGTCTGGCATTACACGACACCATCAGCAAATTAGAGCATGTGGAACACATTCAAACTGGATGTTGAGAAGTTACTGAAAAACCCAGTTAAGAGTCTGAATACATACAGGTATATCCACGAGCACTAATTCTGAAGTTTCACTTACATTTGTTTGTAGAATTGGAGCCCTTATCTAAAGTCGTTAGGGCAATAGTATGTATTCAGGTGTATACACTGTGTATCTAGAGCAATAATCCCATCTAATCTGGCCTCTACTTTTACAGTAAAATAATCATCTTATTGCAAGTGCTGTTTTCAGAAGGGCTACCAAATTTAGATACAGCAACAATTTAGTCAATAACCTCCTTCAATACATTAAATTCAGTTTAAACAGCTACCGTTTTAACAGGATCTTCAAATACTTCTCTTGCTTCTTCATAACTGCACAGCTCTTCAAAGCATTCTCTTTCCAGGTTATCTGCTGTGAATGCTTCAAAATCAAATCTGTTATTCAGAAGGTGTCGTCCAATGAATAAATTGGCCTCTTTTTGTGATGTGAACACTAATAAGAAAAATCAAGCAGATTTAAAACAAGTTAGGAAAGCTAAATTTGGTATTTTTAAAGAATATTTAATTTCCTAAAGGAGGACATTCAAACCACATCTTCCCCTACAGTCTCCCAACTACATATAGGAAAATAAAAACATCAAGATTTTCTCCTTAAATGTCATCTTTGCTGCTAACTTACCTAACTATGCAATATAAGATAAACATAATTTTCTTTCTCATAAAGCACTTCAGCTATTATATATATTATAATGGTTAAGAGAATTTGATTCTCGTGACAGCTCTTGTTCAAGTTTTGATGTTACCGCTTCTGGGATGTGGACATTGGTTATTTACTGGGGCTCTTAAGAAAAACAGTAATAGTCACGTAAAGCAGAAATTGAATCAGATCCAAACCAACCAAGACACTGACCTACTGGAGGAAGGGGATGAGAAGGGAATAAAGAATAAAAATACCTTTGTTCCAAAGAATCCTCAATATACATTTATTGATATTCTGGTATCTGTGAGTTCCAAATTTCATTTACGGAATTTGTATTTTAAGTCATGACAGCAGAGTCCTATTCATTTTACATTTGTTCTCTTTTCACAATTGTGGTAGCAAGTTTTATGTAAAGGTTGGCATATTGCCGAATTTATTTGTTTTAAATTAATCTCTGATAGGTGTTTTACTGACAACAGACACTTCTGCGAGTGAAATTCGAGAAGAGTTAGTGAAATCATAGAAGGCTTTGGAATACAGGAATGCATTTTCTCACCAGGCATTTTCCTTAGTCAAGTTTTAGCCTGCTCTTGCTACAGCTTCTTTAAAAAAAAAATAAAAATCTTTATATGACAGAACTGTTTTTCTGGCTTGGTGTTCAATGGAAACCTAATCTATACTCTAAGAAAATCATACTATTTAGCTAAGCAAAATGACTAGAGGATTATTTTTGCAAGTGTAATGCGGAAACAACATTGTTAAATACAAAGCCAGACAGCTGAAAAAGGAGATGAGATTCAGAATAACATTATTCAGCTACAAATTAGCTCTGTGTTCTTGTTACCTTGTTTGACTAGATTATCACATCATTCAGCAATTTTTAACCTAATAGTTACTGTTAGATCTTGCAGTGGTATCTCAAAATAGTGTGCTCTCTGAAAACTGCAGTGTTACTTACATATTCATTCTTTATGTCTGTAATATCATAGTATATTGAAGGAATATTACAGTATATATTTATATAATTTATGTAGTTACAGTATATAATGAAGGAGCCACATGTGCACACATTTGTGTAGGAAGGGAAATCTGTTATTCTAAAGTAATTGCAGGAAAATCTATATCTAAGGGTAAGAAGGAAGTACTTCATCTGAAAAGAAAAAAACCCAAGCCCACAAGTGGAAACGGAAGAGAATTAAATGGAAGAAAACTCCAACATTATCAGTATCTTGGTTGAGTGCTAATTGCGAGAATAACCTCAAAACAGAAACTTTCAGTTTTGCTCAGAACTATTTCATGCCTTACTATGGAACCAGTATTTGCTATACTTCTGAATTAACTTACGTTAGATAATTGATGCATTTTAATTAACACGGAGTGCATAGGCAAGCTGCCTGGAGCCTAGGAGGCCAAATTCCAAGAGATACATGTTCCTTTTCTCTTTCAAAGAGTCTTTATCCATTTATCTGCTCTTTTTTAACTTTGTAGGACATGATCTGATCTCCATCTTGGAATTACCTACAATCCAGTATTTAAGATAGTTCTGGAGAATGTAACAGGATGGATTTGAATTTTCTCTTACACGTGAGGGAACAGAATGCAGTCCTTAGGCCGTGGCTCAACAAAACAGTAAATCCCATTTTATGATCCCTAGCATTTAATTAAAAATGCATCCATGCAATGTGTTGAATAAAGTAACTCTGTTGGTAAAAGATGTTAGGAAGATGCTGAAGGGGTAACCACTCCATGCAGTACCCCATACTCTTGGCAGCAGTTCTTACTAAATTGCTCGGTAAAGAGTTGGGCCCTCTCTTTCCAACTCAGTCTTTAAAGGAACAGTGATCTGGGCCTGTTGTCAGGAGAGGGTTTTATGCTGTGAACTCACAGGAAAAAGGCAGCCTGGCAGCCTGATGTTTTATGCCTCAGAGCAATATGGTTTTTAATGAATAACCAGTCTCAAGCACTTTCTGCCAGCCATATTTTCTGCTCAACACACTGCCCTGAAGGAGCCTTCCGCTCAATGTGATAACTTTTTGAAGTCTGTATTAAGGTTTCAGTGCTCCTTTATCCACTCATAAGACTTGGCAGCTATGTTACAAATGCCTTTTTGAAGGCCTCATACTTAGATTTTAAGCATTACATGGCTTAGAACCGTTTTGCTCAAGTCCTTTTGGGGAACTTCATTTGTTTTTACCTCAATTCCTCTTCACTTCCCTCCCTCTACTGCAGTAGCAGCACTATGTTTATCTTTCAGGGTGGTATAAGGGCATCTGCCATACAGAAAAAAATATCAATCTCAAAAAAAACAAGTAAATAAACCATTTCAAACACAAAGCAATTTTACACAAATAAAACTGTCAAATGCTAGGATAGTACCAAAACAGTACTGTCTTAGTACAGATTTCAAACTTTTGGAATTTTTATCTTGCTTAAGGGATTCTGGTTATACCAATGACAATAATCCCAGAGAAAGCTCAGTTGTGACAACCTGCACTTACTACTGGATCTAATAAATACTTAATATCTACATCCAAGTCAATTATCAACCATTTTGGCAAAAGATATTAATTTTTTTAAAAATTAGGCATAAAACTGCTTAATTTTTACAATTAAGTTAAAAAAAAAACCAAAACATTTACATACATAAAAACATTTCTCAGCTGAAGCAAAGTTAGGTTCAGAAAACATAAAAATCACATGAAAAAAAAAAGTTACCGTCTTTCCACTCAGGTTGCTTCAAGTTATCTAATCTCCCTGCGCAGTGAGGGAACGCAAACACCATCCCGTGTAGTTGACATAGAAGGACCAAGAAGGCAAACATGGCGTGGTATCTGTCAGACAGAAACTAACCTGGGTTAAACACCAAGTGACTACGCAATCTCCTGAAGTGTCAGTGATGAACCTTGAATGAATCCTGCCAACGAAGTCACCTTAACGCAAGCACCTACACGCAACTGGGCCTAATGGTTCCCTGGAAGAAAGACAGGGATCCAAACTGGTCCTGCGTGTCTCCCGCTGAGGTTTTGTTGCATAACGCCGGGCGATGCCTCCAGCACTCCTCTCCCGGGGAAGAGCAGCAGCCAGGGCCGCGGGCGAACTAACGGGCAAAGATCAGAGTCGAGGTGCTGCAGGTGAGCTCGGGAGCCCCACGCAGCTGCGGTGCTGCTGACAGAGCAGCTGCAGCAGGTTGTGAAAGTTCCCCGACGGCGCACAGAAACCATTTTGTCGGGTGAAACTCGCTGCCAGCCTCCCCACGCCCAGAGCAGCCTGCATTCCCCTGCCAGGGTGACTGTAGGCGATAAGAATGAAATAAGACCTGAACGTTTCGAGAGACGCCCAGCCCCGAGGAAAACACCATCGCCATCCGCGGCACCGGGGGAGCCTCCCCAGCGGCGGCCCCGGGTCCCCATCCCGGCACTCCCGGTGCTGGCATCGGTCCCCGATGTCGCCTAGCGGCGACAAGGGGCGCCACGTCCTTCTTCCCACTGATTCAAACCACCCTGCGTCCCTACCTGTCCCGGCGGCGGCCCGAGCAGAGCGGCTGGCGGGGAGCGTCTCTGGGGCTGCTCCTGCTCCTCCTGCTGCTGCTCCAGCGCTTCCTGGAAAGGGCGCGGCGGAGTCACAGGGCTGCGCCTGGGACGTTCCTGGGGTACATCTGGGCGGAACCTGGGCTGTACCTGGGCTAATCTGGGCGGAACCTGGGCCGTACCCAGGCTGTACCTGGGCCGAACCTAGGCTGTACCTGGGCTACACCAAGACTGTACCTGGGCCGAACCTGGGCCGCCCCCACCCACCAGCACGGGGTCTACTGGGATCTGCAGTGAGGATGAGATGGTTGGGGAAGCAGGAGTTTACCAGAAGGATCAACAACAGCTCATAAAATATTCTCAGAGTGCAATATGATAAGGCAGCACGACGTCAGTGTGATCTTCAACAGCAGGTACAGAGGTATCTTGCTGTCAGAACGAAGCAATGAAGTGATTATAAATCTGCGGTCAGCCAGACTGGGGATGGACTACATGGACTGCCAGGAAGCAGAGCAAGAACTCCCAGATCACCTCTGTCTCGCCAGTACCAACAACAGGGACAAACACATGGGGGAAAGTGCTGGCCTCTCCAAACAAGACAGATAAACACACCTTATGAGATCAGAACGGTCCAGCCCGTACCTGGGCCGCCGTTTGCCTGGGGTCTGCTGGGTGCTGGGGGGTCCCTGGGTGCGCCAGGGCAGGAGCCGAGGTGCTGGTGATGCCGAGGCTCTTCTCTGCCCCAGCCTGCGCTTCCATTCCACCAGCCTGCTCTGCTCCTCAGCTCACGGCCAGGATCCCCGCAAGGACACGGTAGCCGTCCTTTCATCTTCTGTGAATACCTTTTACTGTTAAACTTGGCTTCCCCCCACCCCCCTGGGCTAATCATGATGCTGAAAAACTGGTTTGGGTTTTCACTCCCCAAAAGTAAAACCCTTGGGTGACTGCTGAGCAGGAGCTGCGGAGAAGGGGTGGCTCCCTGCCAGAGCTGAGACAGTGCACCTTCTAACTGGCTGCTCATCCACACTTAATTCTTTATCTAACAGCAAACTAGTGTGTTGTCTCCACTAAGCTTTTTTAGCCAAGCAGCCAACCACAAGGGAGAAAACCAGCAGGGGTTTTGCACAAGTGCAAATAACCCTGGTTATTAAGTATGAAAGAGCTGAATGAGGATATTGGACAATGCCGGTGGAACTGATCAGATGTTCCCCAAGGAAAAAACAGAAACTTCTGATGTGTGAAATAAGGAGAACTGTTTGAAGGTATTATGACTATAGTTAGATATTAATATTTATTTTATGACATAAACACACCAGTTAAGATGTGCTTGATGAATGTGTAACTTACAAGTGGGGGTGGCTAGGCTTTTTAGCTAGTGGAGATCTCAACAGAATATTTTGTAGTATGACTGTGTCTGTGCCTATAACACAGTGGAGGAGTAAGGTAACAGTATTGTGTAAGGAAAGAGAAGAGCAGTTTAGGTTGTTCATTATCTAGATAATACTAAGGAGACAAGAATACTTCCTACATATTGGAAAACAGGAGGAACTGCCATTTCTTCATAAAGGACCTTAACAGCTTCCTTCTGTGCACCTCTGCTCAGCCCTCACACTGAGTTCTCACCTGACTGTGCGGCAACGAGTGAAATAGCTGTTGAGAGCTACAGTGCAAGGGCGTGAGTGCACAGAAACTCTGCGGTGCATTTAGGTGTAAGTAAAATACCTGCACGCGTATGTGGAAACTTTTTATGTATCATAACAATTCCATATGAGGAACCCCTGTTGTACAAGAAACAGGTAAATCATTGTGTTATGCCACCACCGCATAACATCATTAAAAAAGAGAAAAAATAATTTTAGAATTGCTTATGTGTGTCATCTGGGGAGCAGAGGTGAAGCCTGCTGTCCTCAGGGCGAGAGGCTCCAGGTGAAGACCGGGAAACAGATCTCAGGTGGACCTCACCCCTGCTCTGAAGGTGGAGGAGAAATGCAGTAGAACTCTGTCGGGAAACACCCTCGATCTTTAACATTCACCAGTGGCTACTCAAATACTTTTACCTGTGTGGATCATGGCAGATAATTTGTGTCTGTCTTTCTGTGTGTGCATGGGTGCTCATGCATGGAGATCTTTCAAAACCCTACCACACAAAACATAAGCAGTATGAGTTATTTATTACCGAGATGTAACAAGAAAAGATTAAGTTGTTATACACCAGAGAACAGGAAAGAATGGTCGTCACCTTGGAAAAGACTCTTTCTTACATGTTCCCCTCTGTGAGCCCAGCCTGCATTCCTGTGTGCCCATCTCTGGGATCTTGAGGATTGTCTGTGAAATCCTCAAGGAGGGCTACTATACAGGTACACAGATGTGTGAAAGCTCTGTAACATGTTTACATGTTAGCCTTTACAGAAAAAATGAGTGAGAAGCTGGAAATGGCAAAAGTTGTAACAAGTGTGCATGAGTCCTCTAGTTCCTCCTTGTGTTAACTAGGTAAACATTTCTTGTTTTATGCCATCCTTACAACAACATCCAACAACAAAGACAGACTCAAAGTTTATCCCCTCCTGCCCATCAGGTGTGGATTAACCCCATTATTCCCAAGGGAGGAGCTACCCCTGTTTCTTAAAGATATGTGAATTTTTCTGTCCCAGGTCAAAGACTCAAGTTTGCTGTTTAAAGCAGCATTATAGCAGCAGATGTAAAGATGACAGTGGTGTACACAGTTTGCACTAATTATTTTATAAGAAAATATTAAAATATTAGAGTTACACTAGAGGTAATGACAAAGTGTGCTTAAATTTTGGTTTGTTATACAGAACATAGAAAAGCAATATAAAAAAAGGGTTCAGGAAGTGCTCAGAATAAAGAGAGTACTCCTATGTAAATGCACTGTTCAGCATGGCAAAATTATGAGTCACTTTTGCATGTTACTTTCCTACTTATGAAGTAATTTTTCAGGTAGGATAGCAAACTATAGAAAGATGGAACCGTCAGTAAATATATTGGATAAATACCTGTAAACAATATTGTAGATATGTAATTAGAGATATTCTAAGAGATGAAACGCAGGAAATTAATTTAAATCACTTTTAATATTGGGTGAATATAAATTCACATTTCTAAAAATTCATTGGCTGTATTAGTTAGTATGTTTATTTACCTGCATTTTAAAACTTCACTCATACGGTGATGTTTGGTAAAACATGGTTGCAGAAATTAAATATTGTTGAACTGAACCAGAACTACCTCCCTTCTCACAAGAGGAGGTTGATATCAATGTAAGATGTTTATGTAGTAATTATTTGTTTCTGCATATATTGATTACTTTACCGCAAATTAACAGTATTGTATTCATTTTAGTATAGTAAAGAATAATATGTTTAACTGATTCCTGATTTGGAGGATTTGGGGTCAAGAATGTATCTGATTCCTTGTTAGCAGTGTTCCATTCAGATCACGCTATCAAATTTCTTGTAGTTATTGTTTGGTTTCTCATGTATTTATCATTCTATACTATGAATTGTACTTTTACTATGAACTTTTAAGCATTTGAATATAGAAAATGTCATAAATGTCTAATTGAGAATGATCCATCTCACAGACTTTAAAATTTTGTGAAATTGAAAGGGAAAAGAAATGGTACCAATGCTGATAGGGAAGTGAACATCTACTCTGATGTCAATAATGGGCCTGGTGCTCCCAGCTGGTGAGTGCTGTCAGCTCCCACTGAAGGCACCGGGAATGCTGCTTATCTAATAGGATTAAAATTCAGCATTGTCATTTGCTCAAAATATTTTTAGATGCAGCAAACTTAATAAGGCTGATTTCTTTTTGTCATTGGAAAGAATTGTATGTTGTGAGACTTGTACAGACCTGCTGATGTGAGGATTCCAGGAAACAATCCGTGGAAAACTGTCAGCATAAATTAGCTCTTTAAAATAATGCCTTCTCAAATATATACAAGGTAAAAAAAATGTCAAAACTGTCTAGCAGCATGATGAAAATCTGCTTCTGGCTTTCTTTGCTACAGTTTTGTCTTGTTTTGGTAAGATTCTTTTTGACTAGTGAAAACATCCTGTTTCGTTTTTGTATTTAAGGTCCGTAGGTGAGAACAAAAATTTTTGGCCTCAAGGTGTGTGTGAATCTCATGGATGTGTACAAATATTTGAAGGGAGTATGTAAAGATGATGGAGCCAGGTTGTCTTCAATAGTGCCCAGTGACAGGACAAGAGGCAACAGGCACAAACTGAAACATGGGCGATTCTTCCTGAACATAAGGAAAGGCTCTCTTACTGTGAGGGTGACTGAGCACTGGCACAGGTTGCCCAGGGAGGCTGTGGAGTCTCTTGTCCGTGGAGATATCGAAAAGCCACCTGCACATGGGCTGGGCCACTGGTTGTTGATGGCCCTGTTTGGGGGATTGAGGGGCTGGACTGGATGATTGACATGCAGAAGTCCTTTCCAACCTGAATTACCCTGTGATTCTGGGGTACTGGTCGGCTCCTAATAGAGCAAAAGCCCTGATATTTCAACCTATCTCAGCTTTCTAAGATCTGGGCTTAATATTTAGCTCCTTAACTATTTCTTTTGTGTTCTCTTTTTCATCTCAGTAACACATTTCTCTGTACAGTTGATGTCTTGGACTTAAGTTATTTCTTGTTTGCACTAGAGGGAGCTCTCTGGCCTTTCAGCTTACTCTTACAGTCCTGCTTTCATTTATAATTCTGAACGTTCTCCCAGAGAATCAGTTATCAAAGTATGCAAAACAAAGCTGTGTAAAATGTGTCTCGAAAATGGTTCATTTTCTAACAAAATCGAACTTTTGAGTTATTTGTAGGTGAAGTAATGTAGCACCAGATTGGCAGCTTTGGATGTGTTTTAATTCTGTTAGCTGCAGCAGTGATGCAGGATTCTGACATGCATAAATGCAATAGATATTGATGTTTTTGTTATGCATGGCATTTAATTTGGTATCTGTGGAGATATATTTGTAAATTTGTATTTGTTGCTGTGGTACAGTCAGTTTCTATTTGCTATATATTTGGTTGATCCACTAAGAATTTGTGATTGTGGGAGGGTGGGTTGAAGACTTAGGGTGAGAAAGGGATTTTTAAGAAGTTTTCTTTAGATATATAATGTTAAAAATTCAATTTATTTCCACTAGTGAGTAGAAGCAAGGTTTAATTGGGTGAGATGTCTGTTTTATTTATGTGCTTTTATCCAAGCAGAGGTAATGGATGTTAGATCAAATTTTTACTGTTTTTTATGATTACTGATTTTATAGAGTGGTGTTAACCTGTATTTTTCCCCCGCACATTGTGATTTGCCATTCTTTTTATGTTTAGTACAATTTCTAGAAAATGTTCTAGCACATTAGAGACAGATTAAAGACAGATAAAGTGAATTTTATTGAATTTGAGGAAGCAATTGGAGAGAGTTGCAATAAGTACGAGGTAAAGCCAGTGCAGGTCTGTTGATGACTCAGTTATTCTTTGCTATTGCCGAAAACCTGACATTGTCTAAACATTTATAGACTTGACAGAAGCAAAGATGTTTTGTGGAAATGTTATTCAGATCAGTGCTGACAAGCTGCCTAGAAAGTCTCTCTGCCTAAGAAAATTTGCAGAAAATTTAGATAAGCAGTCTCTTCAAAGAGATGTCCAGTGAGGAGGAATTTGTGTAATAGAGGACTGCAGGGCCCTCAATGACATCCTCCATGAGGCAATTAAAACAGTACTAGTAGTAAAAGCCTATTGGACTTTAAATTTTGATAAATCATTGGAAGACACCATTGGAAAGGGGCTCCATTCTGTCCTATTTCAATTATGAGGTGGATCCTAGGTTTTCTTCCCTAAGAAAGAAATTTTTGGTGATAGTTCCTTTGATCATTTTACCATTGACTTCTTTCCTCAAGTAGATGAGATTGTGTCTGTTACTTAATTTTTACGCAGACTTCCTCTTGTTCTGCTTCTTTATGTTCCCCTATATGGGGAGATGGAGTTGAAATGTGTTTTTACTTCTCTATGATTAACGTTAAATTGTTTCTCTGGGCAAAGAATGCATCTTATTTTATCTTTGCAAATTAGAGTTAACATGTTAACAAAGATGTTGAGTGGACTCAGTTTTTTTTTTTAACAAGCTACTAATCAAGCAATAAATTATCTAAGCAAGTGAAGAATTTCCTCTGCTGCTTCCTCTCAGTTGCATTTTGCAACTTTATTGTTGACAGTTTTGAAAGAGAACTGTTCCTGTGGAATGGATTAAATACGCAGGTCGAATCATGACGTGTGAAAGCTTTTGAGACAGTCTTGTTCTTGTTCAATGTTAAATTTGCAGACCTAATTCCTAAACTCTGTGTCTATAATTAAGTTATTTGTTTGAAGAACCAAACAAGAACTTCCTATTAACTTCCTAGTAAGGAGATCAGCTGTAGTTTCCCCCCATTGATTAATTGCTTACTCATATCCCACTTTTTCTTCTTCTCTTACAATGAGCATAATGAGAATAATCTCATGATAAGTTTTCATTGGAATTCTATTTACATAAATTAAGATGGAGCCTATAAAAATGAGGGAACTTCAGGAACTTGCACACAAAGGAATCACCCTTCACCGTGTAGGCCTTTTTCTATCTTTGGTGTGTAACTTAGAGAATAGTTTTGTGTTTGGATTTTTAGAACATGAATGGAGCAAATATTACAAGCTTTTAAAAAATTATATTTTCAGATTGAAAATAATTTTTAAATTCTAAGTGACTATTTAGCATAATCCTTTAAAGGTCATTGTTTTTCAAGGATTGCAAAGGCCCTCTACATTAATGGATTTTATTTTAAAAATCAATCAATAAATAATACAACAAGGCTTTTTTTTTAATCAAGAATGTCAAACAGTCACAGGTCTTAACCAACTTTGAGAAACTGGTGGCTTTCACTTGGGAATTAGTGGTGGTGTTTGGGCTTATAGTAACTGCCGTGCAATTTCAGAAATACAATTGTCTCATGACATTTCTTAAGAATAATACAGTAACTCAGGTGAAAGATGGTAGAAGTTGAAAAATTGGCCGTATAAGTTTAAAAAACTAAAAGATATGAAATTAAAATAACCTGAGTCTACATTGATACAGTTTTGGACATGGTTACTTATTTGTGGCTGGAGATAGAGGCCCCATAAAATAGCATGGACTTTTAATTGCCATTGACCAAGGCATGAGAAATTATATTCTCTCTTTAACGCATTTGAGATACTTGAGGAAAATTAAGTTGTAAGAGGCCCTGTCATGAATTTTCTTACTCTTTTGAACTTTTAGGCCAAAAGTGCATGAAGGACTTGACCCTTCTAGAGGACTGGCAAATCTAACTTTCCTGGAATTTTAAGCTCTCAGATTCCACTGTGATATTCTTGTATTCAGCCCAGAGCTTATGCTTTGCCAAAGCATGCTGTTTGTGAAGGCATCTAGCCTTTATCTGAAGATACCAGGAGACAGAAAAATCACGTTGCCATTGGTAGGTTTTTTCCCCACAATGCTTATATGTCCAAGTTCTTTAGAAAAATGTTTATTACTTATTTTTTTCAGTAAGAAAGTTGTCAGATAAAATTGTTGTGCTATATATGCAATAGAAGACTGAATAAAATTTCCGTTGACGTAAACTCACTTTGAGGTGGTTGACTTTGCATAAAAGAGTACTAAAGAATGTAAATAAAAGAATATAATGATGCAGTGGTGGATGAACACCACATGAAACGCATTTACAACACAAAAAGATATAAAAACATTGAATGCATAGGAAATAAAGTAACTTTGAGATGCTTTGTAAATTCCTCTGAGTACCAATACATACATGAAGATATCAGGACACCTCAAGCTATTTTGTCTCATTCTTCAAACTAAGTGGATGATGCTTTTAAAAAATTTGGTTTCCTGTTAGAGCAATCAACCCCCCATTTTTTTTCTGCATATATCTATATGTATGAAAGCATAGACACTTAGGGGCATGTAACAAGCTGCAAGAACATACGTACAAAAATAATACAATCAGAGTAGGAAGAAACGAGACTAAACAATATAGTCTTTAAGTAATACTATAAAAATTCTCTAGAAAAACTGTTTTCAGATACTCTTTTATAGACAGCTTTATTATACTGGGTTTATATGATCATTTTTTTCCATACGCCTGTAACATCAGAAAATGAAACAAAAAATGTGCTACGAAACTGCTTTCAAAATGTCTGTTTAGAATTAATTTAGAGAATTCTTTCAACCAAAAAGTATGTGTATATATTTATCACTTTAATAAAGCTACATTCAATTAATTTTGAAAACTAGAGTAGAAAATTAATTTCCCTCCCACAGACTTAATGAAGAAATAAAGAAACTAATTTCCCATTTCTGTTAAAGGGGTAATCCACTCCTTCACATATTAAGAAATTAATGCAACACATCCAGTCGGTCAAAGAGACCCTGATTATTCCCTTCCCCCCAATCTCTTACACCAGCTTATTTTGTATAATTGTCACGAAAAACAAAATTGAAAGGTACTTAAGTCTTTTTATGTCTTTCAGATGTCAGTATGTGCTAATTTGAGATCTGATACTGTTCCCAATAAAAAAAAATCTGTTGATTTTGATAGCACTTGCTAGTTTTGGTTTTCTTTTAACAACAATAGAAAAAAATATATGTTTAGAAGGTGAAGAATTGTGACTGATTTTTTTATACCTTTGTAGCATTTGTGGCTCTTTATGTGCTCAAAAATTCATCCTTTTTATTTGAGCTAGATACAGAAGAAAGGTATTTTCTTTCTTTTATTTAAAAATTCTTTTGAATCTAATACATTTTTTTATGCAAGAATATACTTGAGCATAGTAAAAAAACCCTAAATGAACAACTTATTTTAAGGTCTTGGAAATGGATATTTGAGAGATGCTCAGAATTACACAACTAGAAATTATTTTCTTTTCTTAAGACAGACTTTATTTTACATGTATAAGCAGCTTGATTTTTTTAATTATTTTTTTTACAGAGCACTCTGCAGAAACAGGACACCAGCTGACAGTACACTCCGTGTGTGTGCAGTTTTATGTCTTTAGTGTAAGGAAGAAAGCTATGTGATTGTGTTAATGGTCCTTTAAAGAGGCAGTTTGATTTAGAAAAAGGGGGGTGGGGGAGAGGGAAACTCAGATTAAGGTATTGGAAATTGTTACGTGTAGCGAACGTTTTGGGGTTTCATCTTTTTTTGATGCTGAGTGCTCAGTGTTGATCGTATATATAATTTTAACTTGTGAATAGTGTCATTGACAGTAAAAAGTTAATGGTAAGTATACACTTAATTGATCCCTTGATCAGGACTGCTTCTGCAACAAGTGAAAAAACTGAGCTTTACTAGCCATCAGTGGTTGGGGTTTTCTGTGAATGTGACGTATTTCAGAAAATGGGGAGGTATCCAGAAGATATAAAAATACAGCTGCTGTAAGGACAAAGGAGTTCTAACACATAAAGCATTTTGGAAAGACTTTAGACGACAAAATCTGAAAGGATTTTAAAATCAAAGGTAGGAAGCCAAAGCCATTTCTCTGGTATGCAGAGATGATGGAAAAAAGTTAATTTCCCTCCTTCGCATGCCCCTGCTCATGCCATGGTTTGAGCAAAGGTGACAGAAATAGTGTAGGAAGACCCACAGACCCATTTAATGTGCAAGGAAGAGAAGTGGGATTCTGGTGCTAAGCTTGGCAGAAGGCAGGAGTCCCAAATTCCTGTGAATTAGGGGCCCCAGCACCATGCAGGGGTCTGACTCAGAGCAAGCTGGGCTGTCCCCTTGCCCAGGGCAAGGCACTGCTGCCTGAGGGGCAGCATCTCTGTGTTCCCCTCACCCCGTGGCCAGCATCTGCAGGGAGAGATGTCCAGAAACACCTGCCAGCCCCAAGGCAAACCTTGTGCAGCAGCAGCAGGAATTTGTGTCTCTGAGAGCTGGCTGTTGCTGACGAAACCTCTTGATTCAGGGTGCCTGACCATAGGTACCACTGAACTCCTTCAGGAATCTCATAGAGTGTTTTTCCCATCCTGATGTTATGCCATGCCAATAAGAGTCGGTCTGGTGGCAAAAATGAATTTGCCATGGTGAAAGAGTTAACAGAGAGAACTACATGAAGGTCCATTGCACGAGGCAAAGATGTGCCTATGCTGTAGTATATTAATTTGATTCATCTGGGCAGTCATAGATAGGAGGTGCTACTGTAGCTGGAGTAACTGTGGTACCTGCAGACACAGTCTCAGTTTTACAAAGGCAAAATGAGAATAGGAGCTAAATTGACCCCTCTTTGGTAAATTCTGAGCAAATAATTCCTTCCCTGTATACCAAACCAAAGGAACTAGTGACGTTTTGACCCTTACTTTCTTCTTCAAAGACAAATATTTATTTTCTCTGTTAATTAATACTTTCTATTATTTTTCCTTCCATTCCATGTGCAACATAATGTTTCAGTAGTTATGTTTTATCATATGTAAGAATGATTGATTCCAACAGAACTGCCCTACGAGATGAGTAGTGTGTCTTTTGGGACTGTATTCCTGGTTTTGCTCAGTTATTGTTTTGATGATATTTGTATGCAGCTGTATTACTTATTTTCAAAAATGAATCCCAATGATTACTTCTTTTAATGAATCTGGTAGGTCTTGTTTGCAGTATTTCAGGGTTGGTTTTTTTTAAGTTTCAGTATTTTCTTTTATAGATACATTTTTGGGGTATATTTTTGTGTATTTTATAGATACATTTTTTTGTATCTATAGAAGAAAACAATCACAAAAGACTGATACTGAATTAAAAAGCAGCAGTCTAACTGCAATAATTAATAACTTGGAAGAACATACCAAAAATGTTTGGGGACAGATGTTCTGTTGTGGTTCTGAGAACTTGACAAAAAAAATGTGAAAAGTTGAAGAACAGACCACTTGCTGTAGATCATCTGGAGCAGAATATTCCTTCCAGATGCATTGGTCTGATCATATTAAAAATTTACAAAAAGCATTATTAAGAACAAAACAATCAAATAAAGCTTTGTAAACACGAGCCAAATCAGAGGACTGTTCCCATTTTCCTTCTTGGACATCTTCATATCTGAATTAGTCACAGAACACGTTAAAGCAAGCTGTAGTCCAGATTATGTTATGCTGCTTCCATACTGGGAATATAAATATTCAATCTTAAGTAATTAATATTTTCTGTAAGCATTTGTGGTTCCATGCTCTACTTGTAAAATAATATGAAATGAAAACACGAAGCGAATATTTTCACTTCACCGTATCATGTTCAAATTACCTCAGAAGTAAAGGGATATGAGTACATAAGAAACTTTAAAAAAATCCCCAAAACACAAACAAAAAACCCACCCCAAACCCCACAAGACAAACTGATGTAACTGCAAATATGACTTCCTAGAAATATGATTTCATGGATTCCAAGATTGCTAAATAAATGTCACATTGCTATTTTATGAAATATCTCAATTTAACAATAATATTGTCGGTTCTAAGTATAAATTAGCTGAATTTGGTTTAAGCCTAGCAATAGCATCTGCTAAGAGAGAAAAGGCATTTATAGAAACATAGCATTTGATTGGCATGCTTCTTTATCACGTATACATTGTATTTAAAAAATGTGCACGTGATCTAAAGTAGGTATTCACAATAAAGATGGACACAGATTTGAGATAACATTGAAAGATTAGTTAAATGGAGGCTTTGTTAGAAGCCAGGTATTGCTGAGATAGTAAACTAAAGTACCAAAAAGGTATTTTAAAAATAACTTGAATTTCTTCAAAAAGGGATTTTTAAAGTATAAATTTATGTGATTAGCACTATCAGAATTCCTACTGAAAACCATTAGAGCAATGATAAAGGTTTGCTTAGTATGTTAATCTACTTAGATTGCCAAATGTATTTGAAAGATTGGAATTCTGGGCTGAATTGCAAACACTATGATTTCCAACAGCCACCAGAGCCAACATATCCTATCTGGTGTTCGTTTGTAGCACTGTCTATAAGCTCCAGTATGAAGGTCAGCCCTCTGTTCTGTTCGGTTTTTAGCCTTCCAACTGTGGCCTTGACAGGAATGAATCTCATGTTACTGGTGACAGTCCAAATTATGTCCCGGTCTAGTAGAACTAGATTACATATTTCAAAACTTCTGCAAAGGAATGCTTTCTGAATTGTGCTTCGGAAAATATTACATTTCCAGGTATCATTGTTTCAAATAAATATTTTAGGTTTTGCCAAGTAAATCATAGGATTTCAGAGGGGAAAAAACCCAACTCATTCCACAGTCATTATGTTATCTTTCCATAAAATGTGATTTATGAGTAACATAAAATACATGTAACTATTTGCTGTGAACTTTATTGAAAGGCACTTGCACTATACTATTTACAGAAATCATGCTTTCATGGAAACTCATGATGTTGTTGAATACAGTAATCCAGGTGAAATGCAAACAATCTGGAGTCAAAAAGACTTTTTTTTGTAGATTTAAATTTGAAATTTAGAATAGAGAAGAAAATAATGGAAAAATGGTTCCTATATTACCTTCAAATTTGTGTTTTGTTTTCTTTTAAAGTAGGACATGTATTTCTGCTAGTCACTTTAGATTGTTCTGTTCCCCTTGTCCAGGAAATGAAATAATAACTGGAAACTTATTTAAGTCTCATGTTCATTATCCCATTCCTTTTTGCCTCTTCCAAGTTTGATCAAGGAAAAGAAATGGTCCCTAACAGCCAGATCACTTCATCTCACAGTCCCTGTTAATTGTAAGTACTTGACAAATAAGTTCCTGCGTAAATTTGTATTGTAGTGCTCATTTTCACATTATACTCCTAGAACGCTTTGCCCTTTCTTGCTTTTATATCTGGGTTTCTTTCATGCAGCAACTCAGCACTGATTTATTAATGATGTGAAGATAGTTATAGAAATTAATGATATGTTTTGCAGAGAGCTACTTAATTTGTAAATTCATACATTAACACCATAGTTACTACTTAAGTAATGAAAACCACCACAGCTTATCTTTACATATATACATATGCACACCAAGCACATATTATTTCAGGTATCCCATTTAAAAAAATATGTGTATTTTAAAATTGATGGTTTGGAAATATTGATTTTGATATAAAGTTTTTTCTTCCTCACGTGTTCTAACAAAGTTGGACTCTGTGCTTCCCTAAAGTCACATCACCGCCTCCTTAGTTTTCTGTGTGCTTTAACGAGAAGTTAAATAACATGGTTTAAGCGAAGTCAAGTAGATAAATCTAATTCATTGTGCCAGAAAAAACACTGTTTGGGGAAAAGCAGTACAAACTTAAAGCAAAGTACTCCCGTGCTTCAGAACTACATAGTGGGGTGTATAAGGTAAGGAAAAAAGTACCCGATATGCCTTTAAAAAATAATTATCTTCCCTTTAAGAGTGAATTCAGGCGCGGTGTCAGCAGAGTGAGGAGTCTTGTGAGGAGTGGCTGAAGTCACTGGGTCTGTTCAGTCTGGAGGAGACTGAAGGGGGACCTCATAGCAGTTTACTGCTTCCTCACAAGGAGAGAAACTGGAGCAGGCGCGGATCTCCTGACTTTGGTTACCAGTGACAGGACTCGGGGGAACGGCAGAACGATGTGACAGGGGAGGTTTAGGCTGGGTATTAGGAAAAGGTTCTTCCCCCCAGAGGGTGGTGGAGCACTGGAACAGCTCCCCAGGGAAGCAGTCAAGGCACGAAGCCTGACAAATATTCCAGAAGCCTTTGGAGAACGCCCTTAGACACACGGTGTGAATGTTGGGGTTGTGCTGTGCAGGGACGGGAGTTAGACTTGATGATCCTTGTGGGTTCCTTCCAATTCAGGTCATTCCGTGATCCTGTGAGTGAGTGGTGTCGGGGCGCGGGCGGCAGCGCCGCCTCCGGAGGGTGCGAGGGCTTAGGAGCGCGGCTCACTCCCAGGGAGGTTTACGTTTCAGACTGAAAAGGATGAAGCGTCCTGTTCACGTGTATTGCTAACACAGTAAAATCAACGCTGCCATAAACGCGCGTGGGGTGGCTCAGCCCCCCCTGATGAGAGCGGCCCCGGTCCCCCGCGCGAGGGCAGTTTTGGCGGGAAAGGAGGTGTGGGGAGGGAAGGGAAGTGAAGAGAAGGGAAAGGCGGTGTGAGGAGGGAAAGGAAGGGAAAAGGCACCGCGGACCCTCCGTTCACTGCCCGGAGAGAGGGGTGAGTGGGGCTGAGGGAGGCTCCGTGGTGCCATGGGTGTCAGAGGCGGGAGGGAGTTTGTTCCTGCTGGCGAAGAACCTTCCTCCTCGTGGGCAGAGGGAGGAAACAAGGGTTTAACAAAGCAGTTTTGCAGGTAGTCCTGGGAGACCACAGTACTGTTGATAATCTTGGACCTGTCCGGAGAGAGAGATGTCTTTCCTTTTTTTTATTACAGAGGACTTAGTCTTTTGCTTTTCATATAGATTTATCCAGAGTCTCGAATTTAACTTCCAAGCCAGGCCACTCACCTCTCAGCATAAGAACAGTTTCACCATGCCATGGGTCTGTGAGGAAAGCACATTGATACCTGCTGCAGCTTTTCTGTCAGTACCATTTTTTCCAAGTCTCTTCTGTATCCAGATAGACAAAAAAATATCCCTGGAGGTACTTAAAAGACAGGTAGATGAAGTGTTCACAGATATGGTTTAGAAGTGGACTGGTACGGTTGGGCTTAATGATCTCAAAGCCTTTTCCAACCAAGTGATTCTATGATTCTGTGAAAAAGTACATGAAAATGTCTCCTCCTTTTCCCGTGTCTCTCCTCACACTTGGGCATATATCACTTAGTTTAGTGGATGCTTATTGCATTGCTTGTGTCTGACTTCCAGAGTGTTTCTGCCTGCAGTTAACAACTGAGGAGTGTTCCTGGTTTGGTGTTTTTTCTGGTTTAGTCTCCTCTGACATGCCACTGTCAGTTGTGTGTCACAATAGCCATGGCGATAAGTTTGAGCTGAAAAAATAACTAAACATGTAGCCAACAGCAGAGTGTGTCAAGTTGCAGAATTTCCTTAGTAGGAAAGTTTAGTTATGTCTTTCACTTAGGCATTTGAACATGTAAACATCCACATTTATTGACTATTACTAGTAAGACATCAGTCATGTTGTCTCTCATGTTCATGGTAAAGGCTAATATGAAGAAATCTCTAAAAATACCATCTTCAATATATTTGTGTGATCTTAAAAGCCTTGCTCTTTTGGTTTCTTATGCCTTTTACATTCCAATTTTTATCATTATACCATGCAATTATGGTCTTCTAAGGCATCTTCACAGAAACATCATTATTTTGTCTTGCAAAAATCCTGTACCTGTTGATGGTGCATCAGACTGGGTACCCAGTGAGGGGGAAGATCATCTACCTGTTTTCTGCAGTCTCTGCTGCTCTGGAGATTTGGAGATGCTGTGGCATGAGGAAGAGACATAAAACTCTATGTTTTGGTACAAGGCAGCTCCTTGCCTTCTCCTGACGTTCCTGACCTCCCGTCGGAGCTTTTCCACACCTGGTGCTGCAGAGACATCTTTACACTAACCTGTAGCTGGATGCATGTATATAGGATTAGGAAATTGTTCTAATGATGAGATGGGACTTTTTTTTTCTTCACTGATATCAACACTATCTGCGATGCTCAGGCAGAAAAGAAAGAATTTTCTTATCATATTATTCATCACTGAGATTATTTTCTTTTGAAACTTTACCAAAAAATAAATCCCAAAATATTTAATATCCCAAAATATTTAATAGTAATGTTAGTGTAAGTTGTGTTGAGGAATGGTTTGTAGAGAAAAGAGTAGTACTTCTTGTCAGACACATTTAAAACAAGAGAGAAGAAAAAAACCCAGACCAGCTTTCAAGCAGATCAGTTCTTTCTGAATACAAAATAGGTATTTCCAAGATGTTGGAAAGAAGTTAAATATCAGTATTGCCTGAAGTTGTTGACACAGGAGATGGCATTTGCTCCTCCTGGTGCCATATCCCTAATCTTCTGGATTAGATTTAGCCAAGAGAGCAATTTATTCTCTTCAATTAGACTGTCATGTAAGAAACTCTCCGTAGCTCAACATGGTTCTGAATGATGCTTCCATAGCAGACAGCCTTCTTTAACTGATAAAACTGAAAATCACAGATCTTTAGGTCTCTCACATATAGGTATGGTTTTCTTCAATACATTCTTCGGTGTAAATCTGTTTAATGTTAATATTACATTATTTTGGACTGATTTCTTACTTGATGGTGCTGAATCTAATTACTTTACACTTGATGTGGTTATTTCACAAATATAACTACAAATAAGTAGCAGCTACCACATTGTAAGGTCTGACTCTATGATCTTAAAGGTCTTTTCCAACCTAAGCGATTCTGTGATTCTGAATACATCTACTTTTTTTGCAGAAATTGAGTGACATGTTACAAATGAGTTTCGAAAACTGCAGTTGCTGCTTGCTTTATGCTGTCAGAGCACTTCTGCGGGACCATGAAGTTGCTTGGAGCTCTCATGGTTTCTGATACCTTAGTCCTTACACAAACATGCTGTTAGGAAATGATTTAATTTTTATTCCATGGCTTTAGCTGTAATTGAGGACAGCATAGTTTGTTAGGTTGTCGACTAGGTGGCAGTATGGTGTTTAAAACGAAGGTAAACTGCTTTTTTGGCTCACTGAAAGACCTCTAGATATTTCTGTGTCTGTAAAACTTGGGCAAACCTGGGTTTTATTAATTCCTTCAATAGTTAATGGCCTTATACTAATAAGTAAAAGAATACAGACTAAACCTTGAAAAATGTTTGAATTGAATGGTTGGAGGGAATTAGGATTTAATCCCACGTACAAACGTAGTAAGTAGATACACATATTTACAGTCTTAATTAGAGTGCAACTACCTTTTCTTCTTTTCTTAATTTGAACTGAACTGTGAAAAATATTTTTTCTGCTAAATTCTTACTAAACTTTTTTTGCTTGTTGTTGAAAAATATCTTCTGCCATTATCTGTCTTCTTACCATAGCATTGTCCTATAAAATACAGATATGATATACTGTGTAATTATTTTTATTGCAGATTATAAGGATTCTGAAAATGTATTTGTGTTTGTTACACCTACTAACTAACTTGTACAATATAGAAACTTTAAATGAACTGTTTTTGGAAAATGCCTGGACTGGCTTGTGAAAGATTATGTACTTTCATCAAAATAATTCAGGTTACTGAAGGAATTTTCTTGTAATGGGGAAAAAATGCACAAGACAAACAATTCCAATCTCTTAAACTTCATCCAGCAATCAACAGGTAGACTTTGGAATAACTGACAAAATATGCTTAAAAATTTCACTGTTCAGGTTACATTTACTACAGCTCTGTATTTGGTGCAGTAATCTTTACTGGATTATGATCTAAAAAGATGAATTAGAGCACTTGATAACTTCTTGAAACAGCTGTTTTGCCATTGAATAAGGTATTGCAGATGGAATAAAAAAGACTCGCAGGGGCGCTTTCCCATATGCTTTCTGGGTCATCAGTTTGGTCTTCTCAGGAATGTGGTATTAAGCTTCCATTCATTTGTTGCCATACAATGAATACCTATGTGGCACGCTTAGCTATTACATTTAGATAGGTTTGAAACACAAATGAAAATGTTAGCCATATCGCTGTATTTAATAATAATTCAGTTATTTGTACTCCCTAACAGTAGCTTCACTAGCATTTTGAAACAGAGTTGGGAATGCAGAGTCCTACAGAATAGCATATAAAAACTTTTAGGCAAACAAGAAAGATGAAACAAACAACCCAGACCCGTTATTTCTTGACCAAGAAGGTCTGAGGATTCTAACAGCTGAGAGTTCTTTGTTCAATACCTTTCCCACAATTTTATTAAAACATGAAAGTTTGAAAGGAGATATATCACCAACCAGGTTGTCTCAGGTTACTAGAATCTAATGATGGTTTTGTCAGCAAAGATTCTAAGGCATGTTTTTAAGGACAATTGTTGTGCTCTCTTAAGGAGGTAACGTTGGTCTCCCTCCTGCAAAGGACACAGTACTTCCCTGGGTTTTGACAAAACAACTCTAGAACAAGTGCACAGCCTCCAGAATGAAAATATTTACACTTATCTTGAATTTAAACAAACGCTGTTGAATTTAGGCCAGAAGCTTCTAATACCATAGATAAAGGACAACTTAATGTGTCTAGGAGTATTTTTCCTTTGGAAAATAAGAAATAATAGCAAGTTCACAAATCTGTTCCTTGGATAAGATGTAGGATATCTACTGTATGGAATAAATATGTTATTTTAAGTCTTCAGCTGTTAGAGCAGCAACAAACAACATCTTTGCTTACTTTAGCAGGAAGTTACATATTATATTCAATGGCTGTTTCAGAATTTCTGTCATGAGCCCTGTAGACAATTCTGTCCTGTTTTGTTAAGGTAAACTAGTAAAAGTGTAACCTCTAATCTTAGGAAAGAGCACCAAAAAGGATAGATAGTATTATTAATCCTTCAGTAAAGAGATAGCGAATATTCTCCAGTAAAGCCTTGAAGAAGCAGTCTGGTTCCCCCAGTCTTCAAAGGTGTATTATCAAAACATAAACTGCACGCTGATGGTTATGTTGCACTTGACTCTTACACTGTAAAAATCAACGCATGATCCAGATTAGCGCTCTGGGCTATTTAAAAAATTCTGTAGCTGCAAGGTCAAGGAGAAGAATTATTGTTCCTTTCCATTTAGTAGAAGAGAGTTACAACTGGTCTTTTCTGTATTATTGACGGACTAATGACCTGGAAGGATCTTTTTGCCTGATCTGGGCTAGCTGTTATCACATTAAGTGTATGTTCACCAAACTTGCATTTATGCAATATATATCAACAAAAAGATTCTAAGGAATCTTAGTATAAATAGGTATTTATTTTGAATTAAAATTAGTATAAAAGGGTTCTTTGAAATAAGTACTTTGCACTGACATTACTGCCTGATCTACTGTAAAATTCCAATAAATCATAAAATGTTCTGCATTCAAAACCCACAAGTCTTCCCCATCTTTCCTCTAAATGATTTTGATTAAGGATGGAATGACTACAAAAATACAAATATTAGATTTTTATTGTTTTCTAGTTTTGAGCCTTATTAAGGAGTTGAGGTTTTGATAGTATATTTTCAAGGAGAACATAATTCTTTGTAAATGAAAACCAGTATATTGATATATTAATCTTAGCTTTTGAAATCAGTTGTCTTATAAGATTGTAAACACACTTTTTAAAACTGAAAATTTGGGGATTTTTTTGAAAACAACTTCTAAAGCTTTAGAAGACTGTATGATGTTAAGATTTTTAGATCATCATGATAACAGATGACAATGAGTAGATGCAGGTAATATTTTAACCAGACTGTAGAAGAGCATCATTAAAATGAGTTGCATGGTGGATTATCTCTTAGGAAAGAAATATTGTTGTTAAATAACACCCTGTTGTATGCAGAGACATAATTTCTGTAATTGCTAGAAGTAGTGCTTGCTTTCTTGGAACCTGCATTTTTGTGAAATGTTCGGGTTATTTCCTTATTCGATTTGTATGTGTGAATGGAGCCATTCTCAGCTGAAAAAAAACAAAACAGTTTCCCAAAGACACAATATGAAAGGAAACAAAATAGAGAATTAAACCAACGCAGCTCATTCAAGAGTGTGTGTTGCATCCCCTATGTGTTCCTCATGGGCAGTGTACACCACTGCAAGCACTCTGGAACCTGACAGAAGTTCCCAGCGTGGTGGTAACCTGCCCGCATAGCTTTGTCAAAGGTCAAAGGAGCTGTACCTTCTGGACCTGTATAGATGAGTTGTGAGTGGGCAAATCAACAGTGTTGGTTGAATGTGAGTGAAGTCTGGTGCATCCAGAGCTACCTGTTTTTCCTAAAAGGATGGTCAATATTTCTGTTGGAAGGCGTGGGATGGAGAAGGATTATAATCTTATATTGAAAAGGAAAAATAACTTATTTTTCTATAAATCCCTAAATTGAAAAAATGTTTAAGAATATCAAACATAACCGTGCAATATTTCTCAGCCTGTAAAAGTGTAAAAATAAATAGCTCTACGTACAGATAATCTTGGAATCTAAAATGGAAAAAAAAGCACCAGTTGTGATAGGGAGGGTGCTGTCTTCAATTTTGTTTTGGTTTTAATCCAAGTGAGCCCAAGAACTTCAAGATGCTTTAACTCTCTTGTTCCAATAAAATAGGTGTTAACCCACTTAAACATTTACCTGATGGATTCTCAACAAGTCAGTGGTTCTTGCACAGCGTACCTTATTTTAGATCTCGTCTGCTGTTGTCTCTACATGGGCAATGTACCAAGTGGTCTTATATTCCAAATTTTATGGTACTATGTGCCGGTAGGTTATCTTATTATGGAGGAACCCCACCTGCTTTATGCAACCAAGGTGTGAGACAGACATTATCGTTGGAATCTGGAAAATGAACACCTGTTTTTTTATCTAGTGCTTTCTGGTGAGCTCTTCCTATCGTAATCACGGATTCTGGTCTCTCATGCTCCCATTTTTAGTTCTCTCCAATAAAAGCAGATGTTTGAACAGGGTGAAAAAGACAGTTCTTAGGAAAGTGAAAATGTATGTGTGAAACTTATTATCTTGCTCTTTATGAACCAGTTAGTGCCTCTAAATGTGTTTTGGTCTTTAATGATCATAACAGTAACCTTATCCTGTGTGATGGGATTATTTATTAGATTTATTTATAAAACTGATGAGATATTTTATAAAATTCAGTCATACTATGCCTTATTTGCATATCAATATTTTTTAAATAATTTGATGTAAAAGTGGATAGTATTCTATACTCTTCAGTTTAATGTGACGAAAATGAAGCGTACTTGTTAAACTATAAACTGACTTGATGGTTCCACCACATTGCTTGAAAATCAACATATTGAGAATTACAGTAACTCAGCATATTCAGCTTTAAATCCTAGCCCTTGGCTAGACATAACATAGGTACATGGATGTATTGTGTATCTGTATGAATTTATTTTGTTTGCATAAACTTTTGTACTGTTTTTCACAAATCGTCAGACACTTTTCTTACTGCTAAAATGTCAGTTACAGTGGACTGCATCTGAAGCACAGGGGTGGTGGACCTGATTCTTACAACTTATGTATCTGCATCTTATGGGGACACTCCTGTTTTTATTGCCATCCCTTTGACCAGAAGCTATTAGACTTCAGCAAGTAAAGTTTCTTCACTACTGCTTTGATTCCTGTATTTCACCAAGCATGGAATTTGCTGCTTGCCCTTCAGTGTACCTTTTCTGGAGGTAGAATTTGCAAGGAATTCACACATAACTGTCTGATTTCCTTAAGGGAGATACTTTGTCTGTTACTTGCATGACTGTAAGTACCTATAAAGAAATGAAAATCAATAATTATTTATCAGGGATGATACATACCTAAGAAATGATTCAGCCTACATTGAAATGCCAAATTACACTGTTTGCAAAAAGTTGCTCAAGGTGTTGCTAAAATGTACTTGAAGGAGGTTTCTGTACACATGCAATATTCAAATGTGTTAAATCAAATAGTAGGAGGAGTGTATTTCAAAATATTTTTTTAAAAGATATTGCTATCAGTTGCACTTCTAGCATTTGAGTGTTTTAGTTAATATCAAAACCTATAGTTGTTATTGTGGTAAAATGATAGTGTGAAATTGATGCTGTTATACTATAACAATAAGGACGTGACTCATGTATTTTATGTACACATGCATTCAACTGTAGTGACAAATGGCTTCATGCTGTGTGATTAAATGCATATTAGCATTTGCCCTAGGCATTTGATTATTACCATCTTTACTTCATTACATTACCACACTGTATGGCCATATAATTTATAAGATAATACAGACATCACTTTGTTGCTGATAGGAATTATTCTGTTTTATGGATGGTGTCCTTTAATTTTGCCTTTCATGGATTATAAAATTGGTTAATATCTGCTGAAGTGAATCACTGGAGAAGCAAATAAAGATGTTGGCCTCAGGTCACAGTGTCATTTGTGATACTGGCAAAATCTTACAGCCTCATTTATCCCTGTACATGATTGATAACACCATGGGTTAAATGGAGAAAGCTTTGCTTCCATTAAAGGATCATCATGAATGAAGACCTCCCACTTAAAAGTCAGGCGTGATGAGAAGACAAGAGACTATCTACAGGTCAAATTAAATAACTTAAATAATTTAAGTGGAATGACAGTGTAATTTGTTCATTCTGTGTTATTACCCTGACCCCTATCAGGCTTATAGGCTAACTTACTTTCTAGTGTGGGGTATTTAAGATGTAATTTTTAATAAGTGGTTTTCAAAGATATAAAGCCTTTTATGGCACTTAAAATTGTGTTAAAATTGATTTTGTAATGTGCTTTTTAAAAAGTAATTTTTGTCCTTATTTTGTTAAACATAAAACAAATAATAGGAAAGCAAATGTAGTAAATGCTTCAAATTAGGAATTGAATAATTTTTGCTTTAACTTTTAGAACGTTCTTTCACGTACACTCTACTTTTTTAAAAAATTATAGGTATTCTGACAAATACAGTTGTTAAAGTAAACATGCATCTGTTTTGGAATATCTGATTACATGAGGGTTTTTTGTATTTACTGTGTCAAAGGCCATTTATTGATTGTTGTAGATCTTTACAGTAGCTCTAGGTAGGTTTATTAATGTGTGATATAGAAAGTAGGCATTTTATCAGTATGGCAGATATTTTAAGGTCTTTTGTGACTTTATTATTATATTTTGCACATTTTTGTTTCAAGTAAAGCATAATATAAACTGTTTAGCAAGTAACTAACTTCTTTGATGTCTCTGTGGTGGAGGAGACCGCAGGGGTGTCTCACACTCAATTTGGAGGAAGAGGAGAGGGAGTGTGTAGGACATATACTGTGCCTTGCAGTTTGCAACAGCAGACTGTGAAGCAATTTGTTGCAGTCTGAGTACAAATTTCCCATGAGAAAATAGTACTTTAACAATGAAGGGATGGGAGAAGACTCAATGTGCTTCACTCAGAATAGACTCTCTCCTTACTCACTGCATTAGGTAGTTGAAGTCTCATTTGTCAAATGCTCCTGGTGAGATCAGTAAGCTGAGAGAAAGCCCATAGATGCCTGAGGCTCATTTTCTTCCATCCCTTAGCACTGGTTTGAAAATACCCCCAGTGAAAATAGTTCTCAGATTGCTTCTGTGATGGGGAAGAATATTGGAGGCCCCAGTGTTTATTGGTTAATACGCGTTCTTCTACTGGTTGACTTGAATAGACATTATTTCATTACTGAAGTGCGCCTTTGTAGGATGAAGCCCAGAGTTAGACCATCCTTCTTCTGTGTCAGGGTTTTTGCAAGGTTTTCAAATTCTTTTGCTGAAAAAAAGAGTTATATTCTTTTTATCCTAATGCTTTACTTTAAAATCAAAAAATCACAACAATCTTGACCTAAACTGTGTCTAAAATGTATGCAAACTGCCTGCACAACGCCTGATTCATGTTGACACATTGACACAACACATTTGTCGCCTGAAGCGGTACATGTTTGTACATGGTTCTTACTCGGATGTTTATTTGCTGCCTTTTTGGAAGTCTTTTAAATTTGCACGTTTTGACACTGAAAAAAGAACTTACATATAAGTATTTCATACTGAACAGTTCGGTATTAGTCACATGGTTTATGATGGAAGGAAAAAATGAACCTGACTTTTATGTTTTAGCAAAACCTTTATTTCAGTAACTTAGAATAGTTTTTGTGGTGAGGCAACTAAGCTGGGCATCAATCTGTTATCCAGGACCAAGCAGCTTAAACTTGATCTATGCTAGGGTTTTATTTAGACAACAGCAGAAAAAAGTGGTGAGCCCTGATTTGTAGTTGTTATGGCCCCGTGATACAGACCAGGTCTCTGTTCTTCCTGCAGGAATTCCTTCTTAAGGGTTCTGTGGCAGTGGCCAGGTCAGTCATAACTCCTGTGCTCTACCCCTACCTCTTTAATTCTTAGTACAGAAACACACATGAGGTGTCTCTACAAAGGAATAGTGTTATATATTCTCATGGAATGGTGGAAATTCAGTCTCAAATATAAAGAATATAATTTGGAATGTACAGTTGGAATATGTACAGTTATCTTTTTGTAAATTAAATGCTCACTATTTTAATAATCTCTGATGTGATTACACAAAAACACCCTATCCTTACAGAGACACATGGATCTTCTGTTAGAATAACTCCTTTGCTTGGGAACAGTTGGTGTAGTTAGCATAGAGTACAACATTTTGATCCTTATGGGAATAGCATCAACAAATTTTCTTGTTAAAATTCAGAAGCATTAACCACAGATATTACTTTCAGTTCATAATTTCAAGCCAATCGGAAGGTCTTTAAAATTGAGCCTGCCTTGTGAGTTTTGAAACCTTGAAGTAGGTTGTGTTCTACTCTTTGATGGCCTGATGTGCCAGTTGCAGTGCCATCATGCCAGTGCAGGGCAGTAGCTGTGGAGGAAAAAACAACTGTACTACTTCCTTTATCATCTTCATCACTGTTTTTGTGAAGAAAGAGGAAAACCAAATGGATGTGAATTATCGATAAAGCTGTTTTCTTTTACAATATTGGATGCTAATTTAAAATGAAAATGTTGTTGATTGCATAATGGCTGTAACTAGTAGTTTTACTTTGCAAAGAGAATTGGCTTCCTCATGTGCAAGTTTTCAGTTCAAATATCCTCTTAAAGATAAACTGAAGAGTAAATATGTATTTTTCTTTTGCAGGAACAAGTTCCAGGAATGGATGAAGACTTTAGAACACAGGCTCTTAACCCTACTCTTCAAAGTCCGTCAGAGACATTGCTTTGCATTCGACTGTTAGACTTTAAAACAAGTTTATTGGAGGCAACAGAAGAACTGCGTATAAGAAGGGTAAATGTGTTTATATTGCTTTAAAGTGTTTCTTTGTCTTCTTTGTATCTCCTTGTATGTAATCACTGAAAATGCTCCATGTATGGGTAAACTTCATGCTGTATTTTAACTAATTCGCCAAGGGGATTTTTTTTTAAGTATCATATGTTTAAGCAGCGTCTATTAGAGAAGTCTCTGTAGGCAGCACAAAGACAGCAGGGTTACATAAGAATTAATTTGACTTGCCTATAATAATATACAAAGTTGCTACAGTTGATCACCAGGCTATTGACAAAAATGATCTATGTTACTTTTTTTTATATCATTGTAGTTCTTGTCTTTAAGAGCAGCCTTTGATAAATAAAGGAAAGAAAAAAGCCAAGCCCAGAAGGCTTTCTCATGTAATAGATTGATTTACCATTTGCTGTAAAAGCAGTGGGTTTGACTTATTTTTTGCCTGTTTACTTGTGCTTTTCAGAATTACCTAAGGGAGCAAATAACTATTGTGATAAAAAAATCCGCTTTATTTCACCATTTTTTTAGTTACTAAACTGTTAAGCTGAATCCCTGCAATACAAGCATGAGAGTACTGGGGATGTGGGGGTGTTTTGTTTTAGAAATATGAGTTGAATAATCTTCTAATGCTAAGGTAAAATTGTTTCTGCACTGTTGAAGGCAGCTAGATTTTGCTGTGGCTAATTTTCTAATTTTTCAGTTATATTTCTCTGTGGGTACTTTTTCAGTTGTATGTATGTAAATGTGTGTTTCTGTTTCTCTCCTTAATGTCTCTTAACTGTTGTATTTTTGAAAGACCTAAAGTATATCTTTCTGCATTTGATGAATTTGACCTGTTCAAAAGATGTATATTATTACTTTAAAAGTATTAGTATTGATGACGTGCTTGATTTATGTTTATTTTGATCTAAGTTATATGCTCTAATCCTCTCTTTAAAAGCCATAAACAAAAGAACGACTGCCATAAAAAAAATCCAACAAAAAAAGCTGCGTGAACTTACTTTCTTGGTGCAATGTTGTTGAAATTCACCATGATCTGATCCCCAGACTCTTGTTGCAATGGTAGTGTTTAGTCTAACTCTTTTTGTATTAAAAAGTAAAGTCTAAAGAATTTAACTTTTATAATAATTATTGGAGTGAACTTTTCCTTGTAAGATATGTTACCTAAATTCCATTTACGTTGTTAACTTAACTTCATTTTAATGTAACTGGTCAGAACCTGAAATGTTTAAGTTAGAGTATCATGGAGTTCCATCTTTTGAGATTTTTTGGCTCATCTTTCTTATACCTATGATACTGAAGAATAAATGACTGTGCTTATATGAACAGTTGACTTCAGAAGGTGAACATTTTTTGGCTTAAAGGTGATTTCATTTTCAAAAGTGATATTAATGCCAAGAGCCAGTTCCATAGTTAAGACATGGCCCTCAATTTCTAAAATACCTGTGCCTTCCTTCATCCTAAAAAAAAATAAAAATAGCTGTTTGTAGTTACAAACTTAAATAATTTAAGATAGAAAAAGGTTGATCACCGCACAGATAGTAAATATGAAATCTTAAAGTATCCTTGCATGCTTTTTTGTCAGAGTTGAATCTCTGCTGGTTTCTTATTACTTTTTCCATTTGTTTTCCAAGTTGTTTGTGAGGCTTATGGTAGGCTGATAGCCGGATGGAGTCAGTATAGCCAAGTATAGTGGATTTTGCTCTCAGTTTTGTCTTTGACCTGTGGCTTGACCTTAGATGAGATATTTTATCTCTGTTTGTTTCTGTTTCTCTTCCCATTGTTGGTCTTTCTTGTCGCTTAGACAGGAGTCTTTTCAGGACAGGAACTGTTGTATTTTGAGTTTAATAAACTGCCTTGAATGGTTGGTTGCCTGCACTGTAATTTAAAATTAACAGAAATAAATTTCAGATGAAATTATATTGTGTGAAATTAGATAAAGAAAAATTAAATTAAACAATTAAGTATTAAAATACTTTGAGAGACTTGATACAATCCATACTATTTTAAAGTAGAAATTTTATGTTTTGGAATACACTTATTTAAATAAATGCATTAAGTTATTTCAGAACATCTATCTGGTTTTCGCTTTCCTTGGTTAAACATATGGCTGTAGTTAAAATAAAAATACTTTAGAGGAGTTGCTCAGAATTCTAATTTTTTTCTTTAAGTGACTGTTCTGCTATTTTACAGATGAAATCCTGGTTAATGGTAGCTGTGCACGTTTATTCTGGAGACTACATTACTTAAATTATTATATTTGATGCAGCTTTGCTTTATTCCTTTAGCTGTTCATAGAGTCTTTACTCTTAATATGAACTGACTTAATATGAATATGTATGTAATTAGAAGCTACAAAAAATGATATTACTCTTTCCTCTTGCCCCCCAGGGGTTACTTCACACTCCGGTAGTTTGAATGTCCTTTTATTTTTTTGCTAGTTTACCTTTCCCCAATCAACCTGGTTATGCTTTTGTGGTGAATGTCCCCTTTGCTTTGTTCTAAAGCCTGTCAACCTTGTTTTGCAATCAGCTGAATTCATTTGTAGAGTAATATGAGATAATACTTTTCTTAAGGGATAAATATAATTGATTTTGATAATGTAAAGTTGTGGCGTAGTAGGTGAAATTAGTAGTCTTTAATGCTTCCTGAAATACAATTCCATGTGGGACAACTAACATTAGGTTTAAAGATAATGTTTACAAGGACAAGAATGCACCTATGTTGTGTATTGAAATATTTTCTTCTGTGTACTAGCTACAGAAAAACATACTTAGCCCTAAAAGCTTGTAAACATAAGAAATCAGGGCAATTATTCCTTACTTCCATAGAAATGTATTCTAATACCCTGGGGATATAGGTCTTTTTGGTAGTAGTTGAAGCAGTGGAGGTTTTGATTAGCTGAACACAAGAAAGGTAGATTTGGTGATGATTTTTAAAATTTTAGGAACATTTTTCTTTGGTGCAAAGGACAAGTTTCAGTGACCGGATCTGATTCCATACCCGAAAGAAGCACCTGTTGAGGCTTTTTCTGGTGTTAACTGGGACATCGCAAACTACGACTAATACTATATATTGTCATTTGTGCCTTGGGTTTAGTAGGTTTTGCACTTTTCTCGTTAGTAAAAATTACAAGAAATAGTTTTTGCTCTTTTCCTTTTGAGCATTTATCGTAATGATGTAACTTACTTATTTTTTAACTAAAATACTTTTCTTAAGTTTTTGAGCTTTCTAATTTTCTCACATTCCTCACAAATTTTTTTTGTTATCATTATCAAAAACTGTGTTGTATTAGAGGACATTAGAGTTGCAAAGGGCATTGGGTTTACCCATAAAAATATTTTGTATGTTCAAAGATTTTAATATTTTAAATAGGATTCTTTAAATATTTCCTTTTAAAATCCCGAAACCTAGCCTCCACCCTGGATTTTGTAAATTGGATCCATATTGACTTGTTATCGGTAGTTACCATCCTACTGTTTACTGTCAAGCACTATATAGAACATCTCCCTTGCCTGAGTCCAACGAGTATGTTGACATAGCAGATGGTATTAGAATCAGCCACTGAGATGTCTCGATTTGCCAGGAAATTTCATATCTGTGCTCACAGCATGGGAATATAGGGGCTCAAGACTTCTGGAATCAATTCCATGTTGTGGACAGGAATGTTTTTTAAAGGCTAGTTGTTTCTACGATTTTGCTGCTTTTGACTCTTATCTCCTTCCCTGCCCCTAATCCTCTTTCTCCCTTGTTTTTTTTTCCTTGTTTTTCCTAGTTTCTATCCCTTTCTGTCTTCTGTTTTGCCTTCTGTTTTGATACAAATTATAACTCCCTTTTGCTTATCCACTTTTATGCTGATGTCCACTGAGAAAAAAATACAAGAATATTTATTTAGTTAGTTGCAAAATGAGAGAAATCCTGAATCATGTCTGTTTGTCACGACACAGACATGATGGCTCACACAACACTCAGCCTGAGTTTTTTCTGTTTGCTGTGCTCAGAAGCTTTAGCTCACCCTAGTTCTGCAGAGCTGTATGTGCTCTTCCTTTCAGATAGTTTTGAGCCAGTTTATCTCAGTTCCTCTTACTCTACCTTTGTTATGGCTTTGTTTGTTCTAATCCAAGTTTTTCAGCACAGTGGCCTAGGGTTAGAGGGAGGACAGAAAGGATCTTTGCTTACCCTTAACGACTCTCTCCCATTCCTAAAACGTACTTCTGCTTTTTGGCAACTATTAAGGGCTTTGCACTGCACAGCATAGCACCATACAGCACATTATAGCTCGGGATACTTGAGTTGCAGAATGGAAGAGACGTACATGATTGTGCAGAGCTAACTCATCTATTGAGTGGTGTTTCACAGATAAGGTGGGCCAATGGACTTCAGTATTGAGATGAAAACTGAAAATGGCGGTGTTAGGTTGGTATTTGGAAACATCTCTTGGGCCCAAAAGGCAAATTGTTTTTTAAGATATTAAGTGAAGAAAGTTGATGAAACCATAAACTTACTTATCAGAAGGAGCAAACAGAAGGACTAAACTTGAGTTAGTAGTGGTATTACAGTACTGGTGGGCATGCCAGTGGGCATTCCAGTTATGATAACAGTCATATTGGTTGTGCTATATCTAGACCTAAAATCCCCCCGAAACATTAGAATACAACCAGAGCTAAACCTTGTTGGCGGTGTGTTCTGCAGGAGAACCACCACCTTCAGATGTATGGAATAGCAGAAAAGTTAAAAAAGACATAGAGGCACCAGCTCTAGCTCTATAGGTTGCGCTTTGGGAACGGTAATCTACAGTGGCCAAAAATGTGAGACTGAATGAAACTGTTGTAGAAATAAAGATTTTAATTTTTTTTGTTTTAATGGAAAAAGAGCTTGGGTTTAAGTTACCTTCAGGCTGTTGCATAGGATAAGTATAGAATCATGAAAGAAAGAAATGTTTTAATACCACATTTAGAAATTTTTATTCACAAGAAGTATTATTACTATTTTAGAAAGTAACGCAGAAGCTTTTTCTGGAAAAAAAGAGGTTACTAGGGAAGTAAAAATTTTGGTGGGGTTTATTGCAAGGAAAAATTCTAACTGCTAAAAATTGGTAAGAATGGTGAAGAGCTGGATTTGATTTTCCAAGAGGATAGAGTAAAAAGGAAATTGGGGGGGATGGGAGAGAAACAATGAAAAAATAACTCCAAACAGAAATGTTGGTGGCTTTTTTGTTTGTTACCTAGAAGTTGGCAAACAGGATACCACTAACACAGGCTGCAGAGAAAGAGAATGAAAAATCCTAACAGTCTTATAACTGGATTTTCTGCCTGAGTTTAAATTAGAGTTCTTTTTAACAAAATGACAGAAACAAGGAAAGCTGAATATTAAAAAAAAAGTGTGTGAGCAGTGTTAACAATAAAGTGGCTTTTGATTAGGGTCTGATTATATTTAGATAGATGAGATTTATTTAAATATAGAGCAATTGCAGCCTATGCAGTGGAATCAAGGACAGAGCAATGAAAGATTTCCAAAGGAAAAGAAGTGGTGGGTATACATTTCTGTTTCTCTGCTTCTGAAAAAGCAAAATTTTTGAGAATAAAATCCAAATGTATGGTCATTAAATGCTTTGAGTAACTGTCATATCTATTAAAATCCAGAAGTGTTGCGTCAGGGACTAAAGTTAGAATAAAGCTGTTATAAATAATTTCTCTTACTTTAACATTTCTCCTGGGATCAACTTAAGAAGGATATGGAAAAGTTATACTGGACTGTTTAGTTCAGGAAGGGTATTTTAATTATAGATTGAAACAACTAGAAGCTGTAGTTTCTGTGAGTACTGTTTGATTGACCTGCATGAGAAATTGGATGTGCAATTTTGTAGGAGGTAGATTATGAGTTTGAAAAAGATAATAAAAGTACCTAGCAGCAGTTTTGGCTGCTTGGACGTGAGCCAGCTGTACTCTGTTCCTAAATCTGTTCAGGGTCAAGAATCGAGAGGGCTTGACCAATCCACAGCCCATCTTGTAAAACTACAGCCTGAAGCAAGCACTTTAAAGAAGGCTTGACACTTTCTAAAGGTTATAACGAGTAAATAAACCAGCAAATTACTCCTCTTTTATTGTTATGGTAGTCTTTTTTATAAAAACACTTAAATCCATGTAGTCCTAAGGCATCTAATAAAAAATGAACACTTTTAAGGTTTTGTGGTTTTTTGATACTGCCTCAAAGTTATATACAATATTATTCTCCTAAATGCAACAAAAATGTTTTTGTTTTATTAAACAGCTGGTAGAACTTCTAAAACAAAAAAAGTGCTTCACACAAGTTTTTAAAGCTTTCAATTTCAAATAGGTAAACTGTAAATGTCCTTTGAAAAAAGTAAAAATGATGGATAAGGCTTATAATTGTTAGTTATTCCACACGAGAACATTTTCATCATGTAATTGTCGTTCTCAGTTTAAGTATTTATGATGTTTATTTTTTTCAACAGTAGTTACATATATACACATTTTTGATAGTTTCCAGATTTTCCTTTATAATTTGGGAGTAAGTTGGAGGAGTGTTGTTCACTTAAAACTTTGGTTCTTATCCTCTTTATTATTCAAAGCAAAGAGCTCACTTTAAATGGAATTTAATGCAGTTTACAAACTTTATTATTATATTTATTTAGTTAAATGCAAAGTGCTCAGTATGGATGTGGGAGTTAACAATTATAAATGTCTTAGATTTTAGCGTCGTGTTTCGTAGAACAGTTGTAAAATTTTAAACCATGTATCTGCACAAAGATGTATTTCTGAGTATTTTCTTTTCAGTGTCCTCATTAGGATTTAAAATACTTACACATTTTAAGATTGAAATGGTGTATATACTTGATTAAAAATAGTCTGCTAGTTCCATTGTTTATAAAATCTTTTCGGGTTTGTACTAAAATTACTTCTTTTCTATATACATAAAAGGCTTGATTTCATTTATTTAACTGTTGCATTTCGTTAAGCCCAGTGTATTTGAAGTTTTGTTTGTCAAGAATTTGTCATACTAGTATCAGCTACATTGCTCTCCTTTAAAATATTGCATCCTTTTCCCTTTATTTTATGTTAAATTTAGTATGGATAGATGCTTGTTGGTCTCCAACAACCAAAATTAGTGATATATTTACTGAAATTTTAGTGAGGTCAGAATCACAGTGCATATGTTCAGCTTTTTTTATCTGTTAATACTTTATCTTCATAGCTGTATTTCTTTTCTGATGTTGGTTGCAGTTTGAAGTTTGTTTTATAATTGCTTTAAACTTAAGCTTTCAGCTTATGAGAAATGCACCACACTAGATGAATTTACAAAGAAAAGGAGCAATAATTATATGCATAGATCACGAACAAATGCAGTAATCAGTGTGATTAGTTTGAGTATTTCAAAATATATACATGCAAAATTAGCTATGTGTTATGAAAAAGCATATTAGGACTCAATTGTGCAGGCACATCAGGTGTTCTGGGGACAGTGTCAATTATGTTGACCGAAGTCCATGCTACGTCTCTTGCAGCAATACGTTACTGTTGCTTCTGTTGCACTGGTACCTTGGGCTCTCCAAGGCTAGATCTGATCCATGAGATAACTGATCACCTCCTTCTCCCTATTTAGTTCTGCACTGGATCAAAATTCTGGTTTTGTCTCTGAAATACCCTTACATGCACTAGTCCCTGCACAGGGGAGTGGTAGAAATATGTAGTCTGGAGTTAGAGAAGGATAGTACTTGAGTGCATTTTGATTAGTTTAGGAATATGGCATGTTTAAAGGTCAGATTTTGTAATCCTTACCTCTTACAGTTTTGAATACAACTTTCACTAATAATATATAATTTTAATAGCATTTATTGCTTAATGAGATAAATTGCTTAAGATTACACTTCTATAAGAAGCTGGAAGTCAACCCCATTTGTTTTTATCACTCCAGAGAACATAGGGGAATGTATTTTCTATAAGTATTTGTGGATTGGTTTCAGAAACCAAATTCATAATAACTCTGAAGTGCTATTTGTTAAGGCAGAAATGGGAAGCACTGATAATCTCTTCAATTCTCCTAATTATTTTTTTAATATAAGGCATATAGAATCTTTCAGTCCCTTCTCTATATCTATTCCACTTCTACATATCAGAGAAGCAAAACCTAGCAAAAGGAAAAACTTTTCTCCAGTTCTCTATGAGCCAAATTTTAATTCTAAATGCATGTTCAATATTTTATATGTAAAATTCATGTGAGTGTTGAGGCATATTTTTAGGTCCCACAAATAACTCTTGACGTCCTTAGGAGTAGCACATGTGCCTGTAAACTGCCTGTTAATCAAGGAAATCAGTTTTGACCCTAAAACCTATAAAAGACGTCAATGTCAGAAACCTATTTTAAATCACCTTAGGACATATTTTGCCATTTTAGTTCTATTGACAGTACAGTGGGACTATGGATCAAACGTTATATTAAATGAGAAGAGATTGCAGAATCTTCTTTAAAACAATTTTGCACAAATTGTTGAAGTGTTGTAAATGTCCTTTTATTAAAAACTTGGAATTTTCATTTGCACTGGGTTTAGGAAAGAATTGCATTTCTTAAAGATGCAGCATACTTTGTGGCCAAAACATTTGTATTATCTGCTTCGCTGTGGAAGGAGGAAGTACCTCAGTTTGCTCTTTCACTGTTTCAGAAAATTTATTGCTTCATCCAGAGCTGATTTTTATTTCCTCTGATGGTAGGTAATAGTTGTTCGTGTTGCAATTCAGTAGAATTTTACTTAAATCCCAATATCAAGAGAAAAATCTTTTTGAGGCCTGCTTTTAATTTTCTACTAGAAAGAACCATAACTGTCTTTTTTTTTTTGTGTGAGCAATTGCTGTTTCCCAGGAGATTATACCCACTTGTTTTGTGGTGGTGTAGGCTGTTGAGGTGCGAGTCATTTCAAGAGTGCTTATTTTTTCATCAGTTCAGAATACAGATTTTAAACTGGAGTGGTGAAGTTGAATTCAAAAAAGCATTAGCAAAAAGGTGTAAATAATATATCAAATTGCAATAATTCAGTGAACATATTGGGAGAACTCTTTTACCCTCACACAGTCAGTTTGGGTCTTTTTGGAGTGTGTCCAACACAAGACCTCAGTAAACGTTACTAGTGCACCAATTTATCAAAGAGAAGTCAATCTTACCTTAATGTGGTCACTATTTCAAGGTGATCATCAGTGTGAAGAACAAAGGCAGGATGTTAGCCTTTTGAAGCTCAGAACAAAACACTAATGTAACTTTCTAAGTCTCTAAAGGATATTCATTATTTTAACTGTATGCAATAACAGGACAGCAGGGGATTGCTTATGATATACATCAAAAGCCTAAATCCTGTTCTTGGAAAAAGTCATGACTGTTTGATAGGGGAACCTGTTGTTCTTCTTTTGAGTGTTGTATTTGTAAGGGAAGGCCCATGCTCATAAAAATTTCACTCAAAAAGGAAGGTGATTCCAGTTAGGAAAATTTGACTTGAATACCAGAATATTTCAGGAAAATTCTGATAAAATTTTAGCAACTATGATTATCAGCAGATCAGTCTCATTTATTATCACAGTAATAGTTTGATTCTTGACAACGTGCTTCTGCAAGAACAGGAGATGTAGCCCACCTTCTGGATTGTGAAGGAGACTTCAGACTTAATGGATTTTCAGGTAGCTCATCTTATCAAAGATGCGTGTTGATTACCTGTGACATCTGTTTAACTTCTTTCTTTCATCTGGTAGTTCAGGAGGCTTCTTGTCACAGAAAGTTATGATAAATATGTCACTTTTTCCATAATAACAGAAGTAATTGCTGACACAATCTTTCAGTAGTCCTGGGAGATGTCAAAATAATAACGATTCAAATATTTTGAGTTGAATAATTACGATATCCCAAAGATTCTGACTCATTAACCATTATAACAATTGATTCTTGAAGCACTTATTGCAGCTTGCTGAGTTTCTCTTCATCACAGTATTTTGACTTAGTTCATGAGAGTATTCAATTGTTTTTGACTGTGAAGTCAAGCCTGGTCCCTTTGAGTCTGATTTTGTTGTAAAATACAGAAGAGAATATGTGTAGAAAGGGAACTGTTCCTGCTAATTAAGAGCGCCATAATCCTAGTTCCTAATTGTCTGCTATTCATTTGAGTCAAAGTTATTTATTCTGCAAATGTTCTGAATGGAACAGTTAACTACTATTTTGGCACCTTCAGAGCTTTTGTTTAGTTTTTTGCTGTGAAATTTGTAGGCACATACTGTTCTGTGTACTGGACTGTAAAGGAAGGAAAATATGAATACACAATTTATGATGGTGTTTGATTTGCCAGTACTGTCTTATGTAAATTTGTTTGTTTGTTTTTTTTAACTAGGAAACAGAGATTAATTATGAAGATCAAATAAGTAAGATTGTTGTAGAGAAACAGGAACTTGAATGGCAGAAGGTAACTTTCCTGCATGATTAAAGCATTTTAACTGGAATTTAATTTTTGTGGTTTGGTACAATTGCCATTTTGGGGGACGGTTGACATTTCTAATAGTAGAATATGGTGCCAATAGTTTGTTGCTGAATCATGAACTTCTGTAGTTTTTATACTGATTGGATTGCACCCAACCTAGAAATCTGATTAACAAGAGAGTACCATCATAATCTTTGTCATGGCTGGAAATATTCAGTCACAAGGAATATAAATACTGAAGCAATAAGACGTTTAGCTTATCATGAGGCATGTTGACACATTAGTGTGGGGGAAGCTATGCAGCAGCTTCTCTGTATTATGCTTGTCTTTGACAAGTGCAAGTACCAGTGCAGTTCTACAAACAACTTCGCTTGCAATGTTTTGGAGGTGACAATTTTTCCAAAGAATTATTTTAAACAGAAACTTGTATGTTAGACATACTCAGAAGTGGTTTGTCAGCTTTTAAATGCTCATAATGAAGTTTTCAGTAAAATAAGCCTAACATTCTTTTTAGGGTTAGGGCTCCTGAGGTTATGCTTTCATAGGAAATCCATTCCCTTCTATAATACAATCAAACCTATGACCCCTGTCACTAGGTCACAAGATAAAAGGCTCCACTCTGTATATTTTACGATCACAGAAAAAACAATAATTTCAGCTCTATCCTTGATCTTGGGATATTTAACATCTTAGTAGTAAAGGAAGACTATTTCATCTTGGAGTTCATCCTAACCATCTTAAATTAATAATCCTAACTATGTGGGGTTTTTTCTGCAAGATATATATGTGCACACAGAAACAGGAAACTTTTTGTATTTCTAAAAGCAACAGTGCTTTCAGTTTGTAACCTTTTTTTTCTTTTCTTAACCTAGCATTGCAGTTCTGAATAATCTGGGTTCAAAAGGGATGATTCCATACATGCTGCGACCTTAACAGCAATTTAATTTACAGTTAATAAAAAGATGGGACTTACAGGCAGTTAGGTGAACTCTTTTTTTTTTTTTCCTACACTTTGTCTTTAACATTGGCACATGGCAAACCTAATGTAAACAATGAGTTGTAGATTTTAGGAACCTCATGTAAGCACATATGTACAGCTCTGGAACTTCAAAGGAAAAAGCTCGTGTGAGTTTCCAGTTCTGGAGATTCCAGTAAGATAAAAATGCTAACTATGACATTTAAATTGAATTTGTGACCTGGTGGTATCTGAATGCAGAATCAAATTGACCTCAATAGTAGTTCAGTAAGTGACAGCTTTCCCTGGCTTATTGAAAGTTCCATTATATTTTCTCCTTCAGTCAACATTTCTGTGTTTCGGTATATATTTCTTTTACCTTGTATTTAGCAAGCTAGTTTAAAATGAAGACATGACTTGAGCTAAGTTTCTGGTTTATTATTAGAATTTTAAAGCAAATCTTTGTCTACATTTTATGAATACCGTTACTTCTCTTGGCAAAACTATGCTAGAGTAGGGAAAACAGAATAACTGGAAAAAAAATTCCTTTAAATCTAATGAGTTTGTTCATTATACTTACTATAAGATCACAATATCAAAGGTGATTTTGCTTATAGTTTTAAAAAGTAACTTTATTCTTTACTTTCCCTACACCACACATACATAGAATATGTGGAAAATTTATTGCAAAAATTAATTCTGAGAAAGTTACATATAATAATTCTATTTAATAGTCACAGTTATGAGACCTGTTAGGAAATGAATAATTGTAGAAACTTTACAGTTTCTCTTTGACAGTAAAAATACATTACTTGAATATACAGTACAAGGAAGACTGTGGTAGATTATGAAGAACTCGGTAATGCTTATTTCCAGTTATCAATTACATCAATGATAAAATTGTATAAAGGATGACTGTTTTGTGAACCCAAACTTATCTCTACGTAAATTATTATATAATATTGAATTAAATTCCTTTAATCTAAATCTCTAATACTATAATCCTAAATCTAGAAAACTATAATCCTAAATCTAGAAAGTGTCAAATTAATTGGCAGTACTGTGGATATAAAATTTTATTCCTCTGGTGAGTAGAAATACTCCACTGTGAACAGATGATTTACTGTCACTGCAGTACTGTTTCTGGCTTTCTAGCATTCTTGGTGCACCCTTTACCCACCAGAGAACACAGTTCTAAGTGACTTTTATTTTCACATTTTTGAATATTTGTCCATTTAGTATTGTTTGTTAGATGCAAATCAAAACTTTCTCTACCTGTCGTACAATGAATTAATGAGTATGCACATGAATATGAAACACCTTGCTCCTGCAGATTCTTGTCTTCTATAAAAGGGCAACAGCTCTCACTTCTGCAACTTGAAAGCCACACCAATTTGCTGGAGAAAGAAGCAATTTTGGAACCGGCTTTATGTCTGAATAACTCAGTTAAGACAGGAGAAGAAATTAGACTTCTCATGTGAAGCAAATGATCAATTTATTTTCTTCCAGCCATTCTTTTTGATAGTCTCAATTTATATTTATTTTCCTGCAGTCCTTACTTAATCATTTCCTACTTCACACTGATATTTCTTAGCTAAACACTCATCTGTATTTTGAGATAGCTGCTGTATATTACTTCACTTCAATTGAGGGGGAGCTATTTTGTATAGGAACATGATACTTAAAGATGTTAAAGATTTCCAACTTACAGAATGAAGTATTAGTTATGAGATTTCAATATGAAATAATATAAAAAAGAAAACCTATTATGCATCTTTAACTCATTTTCTTGTAATTATGGATGAAAGTAAAGCCAAACAGTATTATGATAAAATCTTACACTATCACCTTATGCTTAGTTTTTTCTGCCCTACTTCAGTTTTTTCACGTGGTTTGTTAAATGTCTAAAATTTAACTAAAACTAGAAAACCAAATTGTTATTTTTTTAATGGAATTATATTTTTGTTAATGGAGATTATAATTAACATTCTATTATAACTACCTGGAACTCTGTCAAGGATGGTTTCTGAAGATGGCAGTGGGTGTTGGATTGCTTCTGCAGGTTGATATTATGGGTAAGTGTTGCTTATAAAAGTCTAGCAACAACAAATTTGAAGACCACAAGTGAGAATTGTTACCTGCTATGAATTAAAGAGAAGCCACTAACAAAAAGATGATTACCGGTTAACAAATCTCTCTTTATAGTCTTCAAATTTTGTTTTTAGTCGGTCTTGTCTTTTTAAAAATATTTAACAGGGAATCACGTTTTTTTGCTTGAAATACTATATGTATTATTTCCTGTAAGTTAATATTTAAAACACACTATTGTTATTTCACATGAGCAGGAAACTCTTCAGCATCAGATGGACACATTGCATCAACAAAACAAAGAAGCTATGGCAGCTTATAAAAAACAGGTAGCAAAATAAAAATTTCTTGCTTTGACAATAAGATTTTAAAATATGTTGGTATAATAGAAAGTTATCAGTTGGTATTAAAATATTTTTCTGTTGCATAAAAAATGTCAGAATATACAGCTCAAAGCAATCAGGTCTTTTTCATTCTTCCAAACATGGTGCAATGCCTATGTTTTCACAGCTCTTCCCAGTAAGTCAGTCTTCCTGGGATTTTCCATTTTCATTTTTCAAAAAATTCCCAGAGAAGATAGGCCTTCTTTCAATCTCTTTCTTTTTGGGGGGTGGGGTTTGTCCCCTCTCTTCAAGATGGCGTGTCCTCTGCAAGGTTAGATTCATAAACTATGGTAAAGGATTTGCTATGTAACTTATTCTGCTCAACATTTGAAAGTGTGTTTCAGTTTTTTGAGTTGGGGTTGTGTTTTTACCCTCCATAATATATAATCAACAAATCTGGGTGCTGAAATAGTTTGCAGAGAACAATTATACAAACTGAAACTGCTGCGCATGGTGATGAAGAATTTATCACTAAAGTTGCATCAAAATCGTATCACACAAAAGAGAAATTGAGAAGCTATTAGGTTTTTCTTTCTTGAAAAAATAATTTATGAGTCACAGATTTGCTGATTATAGTAACTATTGCTACTATAATTAAAAAAAATAACAGGACGTACACTATGCAGGGTAATAGAACTATATTGTCTTGTCAAGTTGGATGAATAAAATTAATCCTATATGCTACATTGATTTGGTTTTTCTTTGTTATTTTTTAATGCCACTGACAATGAAGTTACAGGCAAGGATGTTTGCCATGGAAGAAGAAAAGGTACTCTGTTACAATTACTTGTTATTTGTCACCCAGTGAAGCACATAAGCAAATGATAATGCTATATAACTTACTGAACATGTTCTAAATATATTACAGTTAAATTATTTTTCTTGCTAGGGCCTTTTCAAAAGAAATTTCTTTATAACCTTTGTTATTTTTGTTGGGGTTTTTTTTGTTTGTTTATTGCCTGTAGAAGTTTCTATTTGCTTGTGAAATGTCACTTCAAAATCTGCTCATGCTAAAACTCAGTTAAAGAATAAGTCATCTTTGATAGTTCTATGTTGAAGCTATACAAAATTAATTTTATTTGGGGGGTTTGGGACAAATTGTCATAAGCCTTTATCATGTATTAGTGAAAAATAACAATTGTAACTGGTTTAGTAAACCCGGATTTTAGTGGGTGTTTTATTTACCTGAGCTGGTTTCAAGAAACTGGAGCTAAACTGAAGAAAGATATACTTCCTGAATTTTGGGGATTTTTCCTAACTAAATGAGTTTTTATACCAAACTGGGTGCCTGCTTCCTCTTCTGAATAAAGAATTTGCCTTTGGTACACTAGGAGCTTGTTGCAAAGAGTGAAGCCAATGAACGCCTACGTGTAGACTCCATTGTTTCACTTAACTTTCCCAGTGATTAAAATCGAGTGGATAAATATGCTGTATGTTCCCTAAGAACTTGCACAGAAATTTGCAAACAGGTGAAATTGGTTGCAAAATATATTGTTTGCTACATTTATATTATTTAGTTGAGTTATTTTCTTCCTTGTATTCAGAGTTTTTCTTTTTAGGGCATCCTGTTTGTCCACACTTACCCATGTAGTAGACCTTGATTTGTATTTTCAATGACAGCTACTGTTTCAGAACTGAATTGTGTGCTGATTTTTTTTCTCTCTAAATACTTCCATTGAAACAAATAGTAGTTTCAGTACTTTATACCAAAAGAACTGAAAGTATAAATTAAGTTGTCATGTTTCAGGACAGAGTTTGAATACAAGACCAAATTTTTGCTCCAATTTATATTATATGTACTTTTACTCAGCAAGGTGGTTTCAGAAGTTTAGGGAGCCAGCGCTACATTAGAAACAAATGGAACATGCAGGGTGGTTGAATGGATGTACTTGTTTTCCCTGGAATGTTCTCTGATATCTAGATTCTGCTCTCTATTATATGGATTGCAGCCCAAGATTTTTACCTGATTTCCCATGAAGTTCTTTGACTTTCTTCATGTGCATCTATATATATGCACACACATGCATATATGTGTATATCAATATAAAATGTGCTTGCATGTATTTAGTAATTAGTGATGGCAGATTACAGTTCAGTCTTTGTGGACTGGAAAAGCTGAGGAAGTTGTTTCTGTGAAGACCCTGCTACAGTGAATAAGAAAATGAGTTTACCTAATACTCTCTTTGTTATTTATCTTTGTTCTAAACTACAATAAATAATTCTACCTTTGTCAGGCTTGTCTCTCCCAGTGCAGAAAATTTTAAAACTTACTGATTAGTCATAAGTGGTGAAAATATGCTATTGTGTTGCCAGTATGTACATTTTAAAATTATTTAGCTGAATTTTCACCTGTTTTCATCAATAAATTTTTCTATCATAGCTGTGTAATTCTTTATTTTTGTAACATTATTGTTGATAAATTATTATTGTAAATGCATTTATTCTGCCCAAATCCTGAAGTACACCTCTTTTTGAAAGGGAAAATATCAAATTGCTGTAGAAACAAAGGAAAAAGAAATTGATGGACTGAAAGAAGCATTAAAAGCATTACAGGTAAACTATTTTTTTTTTAAATCCCTGGTATGCAAGGGTCTTGATTTTAGTTTTTTTCACTAGTAACAAGATAGTTGTTTTTAAGAGAGTCTTTAACACCTTCTCATTTAATCTTTCCAGTACATGTACACCTCACTGTAATGCTGAATTTCTGTTCTGGTCTTCTGTGTCAAGACTACTATAAGTTAGCCTTCCAGTTAAAGATGTTCTCCTCCAGAAGAACTGCAGACTCAATAAAAGACCAAATAGCATATGAAATATGCTTCTTGTCATATTCATAATCTTCCTCTTTCTTTCTGTTCTTGTATTCTTGCTTCTCACCTATCTGGAAGCTATGGTTTTGGACTCATAAACAGAAGCAGTTTTCGTACTGGGCCTCCGACTCGCAGTGCTGGTTTTTTTTATTTTCCTTTGTTTCATTAGGAGGTTTCTATATTTACCACTTAACCTATAACTTTTAAGTGCCTGTTTGTCAGTACAAGTGAAATTGTTGGATAAATGCACAGTTTATTTTGGTGCTGTCAGGTGTTATTTCTGTATTGTATTTTATATTGTTATGTGGTGTTGGAGCACTTGTGGCTGTGATTCAGTTACTTGAAATAAAGGAGGGCATAGGGACATTTCTAGTATTTAGTTTTCTTCTAAAGACCAAGACAGATATGCTGAAAATGGATTAAAAGAGTAGAACTGTGAGGGGTTTTGTACAACACAGAAGAGAATTAGCGTTGTACTGCATTGCCAGTTTTCAAGTATTGCCAGGAACTGATTGTTTTTCTCCACAAAATGGTTATAATGGATTATTACCTCTGATTTTGCAAAATGTTTGGTTCTTATTAACATTTTCTGATGATGTGATGCATTTACTTGGTATCAGACTGTTTAATCATTTAGTAAACACTGAAGGTGTTGTAGGAGCAAAAGAAATTTATTCCCGTGGCTGGCTGCCCGTGCAATAGCTGTAAAGGATTTTGTTGCCTTGTTCAAACCTTGGCATAGCACATATGAGGTAGAATTTCCCTCCAAGGTCTGCTGAACATAGTATGTGGACAGCAAGAGTAATGAAAGATTCCACTGGCCTTTCTTTTGTAAGATAAAACAGAAATTTCAAAAAGAAGGCTTAACATTAAATGTTTAATGTTCAGAGCTCAAACATTTGTGCAACTGTGTAGTTCAGAGCTAGGAAAATTCTACTGTGACTTGAGGAAGCACGAGGTCGCAATGAACCTGTGGACCTAGAAAAATTGTTTGAAAATCAGCCTGAAATAAGAGTGTGGAATTTCTAATTTGGTTCCATAGTCCTTTCTGTCCAGGGGGTCAGAATGATTGTTCTCTAGGCGTGGTTTTTTTAAGAAATATTTTATGTATAAGATTTACTCACATGGCGTTCTTTGGCATTTCTATTTTTCTATATATTGTCAATGTTTTTTTAAATGTTCTAAGAGAAATGGAGTAAAGTCTTGCAATCTAAAATTTTATGCAAGTGAAAATTGTCCAATGTCAATGATGTATGAAAACATGTTAGTGACTTCAAATGTCAGTCTTACACTTTTATTATATGGTACAATGAGTTTTGGTTGCCAGCATTTAGAGTATCTACCTAGATTTTATTTTTTTCAATAGGGAACACACTTATATTCCTCAAGGACTTGCGGGAATACTTTCATTTCTATCTCTGTTTTCTTCTCTGTCTATTTCTAAGCGTCTGGTTCACAGACTGTAGCCCATGTACACATTATTTTCATGATACATGTCAGAAAACGCAAGGTTTTATGCATTTGCAAAATTCTTCTAGTAACAAATCAGTGTGAGGCAATTTTTACGTAATTTAGATATTGAAGTGAATTTATGTAAAGTGATCTAATAATAAAAGAAACAGTATTATCATTAATTCAAACCGAGTATTGCTATATTATATTGGCAATAGATGCAATTAAATCTTAAGTATTCTCATACTTAAATATGCAGGTTGTTAGGAAAAATGCAACTACAATTTAATTAGTAACTCTTTTGTTTTACAGATTTCAAAATACACTTTACAAAAGAAACTGAATGAAATGGTAAGAAATTAATAAAAGTAAAAAATAAGGAACAACTTTTATGAAAAGAAAATATCTGCTTAGATTATAATGCGAATACCAACCAACTTTAATAATTAAATGATGTGTGATAATTATTTCAAATAACAAACAGATGTGATATCAGCTTTGAATCTGAAAAACTTTCAAAGACAATGATTTTATTTTTTTGTAGTTTGATAGATGTCGTTTATCCAGTGGATTTTTTTCTCCCTGAATTAAAGTATAATTCATACATTCGTTCTCTTTCTGCATTAGAGTGAAGATTTTTTTATAGAGTGCATTTTGAATAATGTAATTATATTACCCTTATACTTTTTTAGAGGATCTAGCATATTCCTCTCAAAGAAGTGATAGAGAATTCCAAGTAATTCTTAGGGTTTTTTTTTAAGAAAAGCTGGTAATGTTTTTCCTCTCACTCTTTCACTCCTCTTCACAGAATTGCTTCTTAACATCAGGTCCCCTGAACAGTTTAGATTTCATCCAGTCCAGCTTACTCCCTTTGACACAGAGAATAAATTTATAGAGAGTGACAGCATAGCTGCTCTGAACCCTGTTGTCTGTTTTAGGAAGTGAAAGAGTGAGCGCAGAAACATTGCTAAGCTTGATTGAATAAATGCTGTGAAAATTCTGCTGCTGCTCAACTGGAAAGAATAAAGATAATATTGTCAGACCATTACAAACTGTGATTTTAATTAAGAAGCTCAAAAAACTAGAGTCCAGTTTAGCTTTAAGTACCATGACATTTGTACTGAAAGTCATCTTCAACGCTACAGTGGTTTTACACAAAATATGGTGAAATTGAATAATGTGCCCCCTGACCTGGGAGATAAGACTACAAGTTAAAGATCAAAGGCAACATAAAATGAGTTTTGTCTTACTTCACTTTTCACTGTTCCTTATGCTTAAAATACATCTAATCTAAAAACGTGTTTAAAATATACAAAATTATTGAACTTACATTTAGGTAATTTCACATATTACTTTTCTTTAATAACTTGCAAGCTTAGTCTTCCATATGAATGAGAATATTTAAAACACAACACTGTTTCTTGAAGATGGAAATACATCTGTGATGCTTTCTTATGCTTATAAACTTTTTCAATAACTGATTATTTGAATATTTTGAAAACATTGAGGTACTGTAACTTTGATACAGAACATGGTTGCTAAATGCTATTAAATGGGGAACAAATGTGTTAGTGATCCTCTTTTGCGAGTAGCACTAAACATAAAATATATGGCTTGGCCATATTTATAGAAGATGCTCCGATGTGAAATGATGAAAACAAAAAAGCACAATGTAACCGGAAGTGAATTCTTTCCTATGATTCTTTCCTATTATGCTGCAGTAGCAGGATAATACACATAGTTGTAGACTGGATCAAATTCTACCAATTTTACTCCTTGAGTGTTGCACTGAAATAAATGGTATGTCCTAGGGGTTAAAGTAGTAGTAGTAGCCCATGAAGACCCTCTTAGTTATCACAAATGGAAAAATGTTTAAAAGTAAAATGGGTGAAATTCCAAACCATTAATTTATTTGAGATCCACTTCTATTTCAATTTTAGGTTTGTTAAAGACAAATTAAGTCATGCCCTGGCTAGTGTTTTGAAAGTAAGCAGATGTGCTGCTTAGTTTCAATCTGGCACCTTAGGAACTGTGCCAGTCGGTGAAGTAGCTTTTGTAGCTGGGGATTGAGCATGCCTTATTGATGTAGTGTTTTATTCTGGTTTTGTTCCCTTAATTCTGTTCTTTTAGTATAGCATATGAAATGTTAATATATTTCATGTACACCATATTTTAGTCTGCTATGCAGTTAAGTTCATATAAAATTGTAGTAAAAATATAATTCTAATTATATGTGCTAGGATTTTGAAGCAGTGGAAGCTTTTGTTTCCTATTGCAAGACTGTGTAGAGACAAAGAAATAGAGGCTTTACTTTTCTTCCATCTTTTCTTTGTGTCTGCTGTAAGTGTTGATTGTTGCATGAAGTGTAGTCACTTTGCACCTCACTGCATATCGATAGTAGTACTCGTGCAATCAGGAGACTAGAGGATGATTACTACAGAGCTAGTGATCTGATAGAATAAGCTTGAGTGTGGATTCTTTTTCTTGCTGCTGAAATAAAGAAAAATGATGGAGGAGAATGGTCTTGGTGAAATCAGGTCTTTGTTTCCTCTTCATTAATTTGCTGGCAGGTGATACAAGGTAGAAGACAAGAACTGTCTAAGTGTAGAGCAAAAGCTGATGCAGAGTAGGGAAAAAAACATGAAGCATATTTTTTATCTGTTCATGTGTTGCCTTGAGAACTTGCATTGTCTGATCCTGGGCATGTCTGAGAGCAAGCATTTACAGTTATTTGTCTTCTGCAGTACCTAAATCTTAAATATGTATTGTGGTGCTAAAATGTAAAAAATCCCAAGAACAAGATTAAGGCCAGTGTGTGTTGATTGGTTTAGAGATCAAATCTCTGTGTTGCAGTTCAGAAGAGCAAATCTGGAGTGCAAGATCTCTGTGTAGTCAATGGGGAGATATCACTGCCCACAATATAGTGATTCAGTGCATCGGTATTAATGAGTAAAGCAGATGGGGTGACTGCCCCTCTGAATGACTGGTAATTAGTGAGTTTCACTTGCTGACTGCGTTTATATTGGTAAACTAAATGTTTGTGAGACCATTTAGTGAAACTACAGTCAAGTGATGTGAAATGGTCTAGGTTCATTAAACTCTACTACTCTTCAAAAGAGGGAAGCTGCATCCAAATAACTCCTGTTGTTCCCAGCATACAGTCTCCTGAATTGTGTCCGGGATCTGCTTACATGAGTGCTACTTCACACAGGCCAAAATGTCAGGGACATTTTAACAACAGTACAGGCATTTCCAGAGAGCTTCCCTGCCACAATTTAGTTTCCTTGTACAGATGTAGTTGTCAAAAATAATGAAAAATGAATTCCTGTAAAATGTTAAATAAATGTAATTTTTAAAGTTAGTTTGTTCTTAATAACCTAAGATAGGAATGTTATTTTTATTTCCTTTTCACACTCTGTAGGAATTTGCCTGTAATTATACTATGTTGTTTAAAAATACAGTGAGAAGGCAGTGACGCAATATAAATCAGAAATAACTATTTTTAAGTAGAAAAATGGTGGAAATTAAAGGACTACTGTGGAAATACAGTCCTGTTTTGAAGATTTACAATTTGTAACCCTCTGCATAGTTTTCACATGATCTTGCCTTGAGTCTCCATGCCATTACAATTCCTTTGTTTCTCTGACACTTTCACCTCCCAGTTACCACCTTCTGTTTCACTGAGTAACTCTGACCAGTGACTCAATTTCCAGAATATCTTTGAGATATGAGCAATTCCCTCTTTGTCTTCCTCCAGTCACCTACCTGACCTTGAGCTATTTCTCTGGTCTAGTTCCACCAAGAAATCATTGTTCCTCAACAAACCATATGGCCACAATCAGTTCCACTCCCCATCCCAGCTTATCTTTATTACTGGTGGAGGGCAAGGCAATAATTTCTGTTCTTGCAGTATCAGATATTAGGAAGGAGAACCAAGATTCTGTGGCTCTTACTCAAACTCCAGGGTCATACCCTCCCTATCCTGCAGTATCTCCTGGTGTTTCTTGATTGTCTTCTATGGAAGAATGTTTTAAGACCTATTCATTGTAAGCAGCAGAATCACATACTTTTCTTTTCTTTTACTATGCATTAAGCCTGGAGAGCAGCTTGCCATCAAAAATCATATTTAGGCAAGTGGTAAGCTCTTAATAACACTCTTGAGGATATAGCAAGCCAATCCTTTTTCTTACTGGAAAGAGCCCTGGGAAATTACAAAGCGCATTTCTACTTTTCTAGTGAGAAGGGGGGACTAACACCGTCTTGCTGACATACGAAAGAAATTTGGAGAACACTAAGAAAAATCCATATAAAAGAAAGTGAAAAACCCCTCAGATCTTGCCACAAGCTGTTTGGGTCTCAAATTAGTGATACCTCCCTCTTCATCGATCTCTTAGAATAAATACACTTGTATTACTATCAGGAAAAACAAATATAATTTTTCGTTTTATTTTTTGTTATAAATCCACAGCCTAGCATTAGTTAAGTACATTTCTTCAACAGTTCACCTATGATTAGGAGAAAAAAAAACCATAGGAACAGTCCCAACCTATGTCCCTTGCAGTGATTCTGTAAGTGGTGGTGTTTCTTTATCAGTGCTTCCATTATGACTTTCCATTTGCTGTAGTGTGTTTAATTTCATACCTTATAAAACATGATAAATTTGAATTGTATATCCAGTTTTTCTAGCCTTATGTTGGTCATTTCTTTTGATTACTAACAGCTTTTATTATCCTCTGATGCTTGGACATGTATTGCATTTGTTACTATATGGAAATGGAGCCTTACAGAAGCCAAACAGACCGGGCCAGATTCATCCTTGTGTAACTTGAATTTACACACAGGAATGAATTTGGCCCAATTAATTTTAATTACTCTGTTGCTCTACTGTAGATTAGAAATAGATTAGATGTCCAAATAAATGGATATATTTTCTGAGGAATTAATTTAACCCATTTTCTTCAGAGAAAACTAATTCTAAAATTGACCAAATAGTACCTACGAAACTATTAACAAAATACAGTGTAAAAAGGAATGAAAAAACATAGTGTAGGTGAAAGAAAGGATAACATAATTTTTAAAAAACAGTGACATCAGTCACTGAACATAGATTCCTGTGAATATGTTTTTTCAATCACCCCCTCACAAGATGAGAGAGAAATTGATAGAATCCATGAAACTTAAATACATTTTACTTAATTACCTTGTGGAATTAATTGCAACAAGATATTACTTAGGCCAAGATGTTGATAGAAGGAAAAATAAAATCTTAGATGCTTACGAAAGTAGATAGACCCTCCCCATACAGATACATAATCTTAAAGTAGAATTGAATTAATCATATTTCAAGATACTACAGCTGCTAATTGATACTGAGGGATTAATAATAATTCATTAAAGTTTACTTACATTTTTCTGGGAATCATAGGGTATTAATCTGCATTCGAATGCTAATCTAAATTAAAGTCACTACTACTCTTCAGAAATAGTTGATGCACCTCTGTTTTTTAGCAAGTATATTGAAATTCTTTTACTGTGTCAAATACACAAATTATCTTTTTATTGTTCTTTAGCAATCCCGGAATTGTTGTATTTTTAGCAATCCCGGAATTGGAATGGATGAGGCTGTCTGGCGTCTTTGGAGATGGCTTAGTCTAACCCTGGCCTGCTCAAAGCAGTTGCACAGGGCCATGTCCAGAGGTTTTGAATATCTCCACAGATGGAGACTCTGTAGCCTATCAGTGTAAACTGTTTCAGTGTTTCACCACACAAACAGTAATCTTTTCCCCATCAAGTTTAATTGGAATTTTCTGTATTTCACTTTGTGTCAGTGGGCACCACTAAGAGGAGTCTGGCTGCATCTTCTTTATTTCCTCCTCTACTCTTTACACACATTGATAAGATCCCTCCCCAGTCACCTCTTCTCTAGGCTGGACAGTCCCAGCTCCTTCAGCCTCTCCTCACATGTCCTGTTCTCAAATCCCTTATCATAGTGGCCCTATATTTTGTGGCAAAATCCCAATATTTTTGTTTGAGTTTGTATTGCAATTTAGCTTAAAAAGTTTTCCTTGTTGAATAAGACCATGTTATCCTGGAAAGTGTTTATGACCATAAAAGGAAGACGGTACTTTGACAGTGGTTTTACAAAGAAGACTGAACACTGTTTGCGTAACAGTTTGCTTTTTTTAAGTAACAGGAGAGAATAAAAAACTGTAGCCTTATTTTCATGATGCATACGCAAGCACCGTAGGAGTTCAAGGAGCTCCTACTCTTACCTGTCTCCAGCGACTTAACTCATTTCTGCCCTCTTCTTCCCTGTGAAGGTGCTGGGACAACTGGTTGTGGGGCCTGTGATTTAAGCTGGTTAGACCCCATTTTTTATGTTGTTGCGACCCGAGAGCATGGTATACTAGGTTTAAGGTACAGTAGGGACAAATAAGCAGCTGCGGCAATGAGGTACAGACATAAAGCTGCTGAAACCACTGTATTGATTTGAAACTTTGGTCAAAGACATGGGCAGAGACTGACTAGCTCATGTGGGGTGGGTAGTTGTGCATGAATTACTGTGCATGAATATCTTACATAAAAAAAATGAGGGAATGCAGTGGTGTACTTAGTAGTGCAGGAGGACAGGTATAAACCACAGGCAGCATTCACACGTTAGACTGTTCACAATACAGATTAAATAACATACTTAAGACACATAACAGAGGAAAACTTGAAATCAGGATTTGAAAACAGTTCTGCAGACATTTTCGTGAAACTTCTCCTAAATACAAGGGACAACGTAAAAATATATTAAAGTGCTTTTTTGATAATCTAATACAGAGGTGAAGGTCTTTGGAATGAGGTGCTATCTGGAAATGGGAACTGGTCATTAGATATGAAATAGACAACTGAGCTATTTTGGGAATTATTTTGCATTTATGCTATTATGGTAAAAAGTATTTGGAGAGCTGGTTTATACATGCTAGTTACTGTCATTAAGTAGGTGCTTCATTTATGTTTCTAACAGGATCAAAAATTACAGATGCAGTTAACAGCAAAAGAGGAGCATCATAAGAAACTGAATGAAGTTGAGAGGTGTTATGCTACTATTGCTTGTCAGTTTGGAGTCGTAAAAGGTGTTCATGAAAAACTAGAGCACAGTGGTATGTATGTCTTAAATATGCTCCAATATTTGTTTTTTTGCTGTATTTTGACAATACGGAGATGGAGACACCTGACAATTCAGAAGAATCAAATATACTGACTGACAATTACTGTATCTCAGTAGCTTTGTCTGTGTTCTTTCTGTGACAGTGCCAGGTTAAGCAGCACAGGCTCTGTAGCTCTTCTGTTCTTTGCTGATACACTACTGCAATTGTGTGTGTGACCACATAGTAAATTATAGTGAGGAGCTGATTTGTGCTCCAAACAATCTTCCAGCAGACCTACCCCTTCCATAAAAAATAAAAAATCATGTTTAATTTGGATCAGCTGTTGCCATTCATCATAATCAACATAAACAGTTTTACTAGCTCAAATGAGAGGATGAAAGTAAAGGAATTAGCAAATAGGGGAAAGTGAATGCTGTTTAAAGTAGGGCTAATGTAGGGAAATGGACAGAAAGCAGTAATGAAATAACAGAAATTCTTTTGTTGTACAGAAATATAAAATCTCAAAACCAATTCAGTAAATAAATAGAGTGGTATGAATAATTTTATCAGTGTTTCATAGGTTCTGACTATATGGCTATTCAAGCTTTATAAATCTGTACCTTATCTCTGTTCATGTGCTGAAACAGAAAAAATACTATTCCATATACTGTTATTTTATTTAAAAATATAATTTTTGCCTATAAAATAATAAAGCTGTTAACCTCAGGTAATAATACTTAATTTGAATTAAATTTATGCCTATTAATTTGAGAACGCAATCCTTGTTTCTCATAACGAAGTGATAAATTTCTATGTAAACATCACAGTGTGTGTGTGTAGAATATGGAATTGTAGATTGTTTGGTGTGCCTGCAGTTTTCATACATGTAAACACAAATACAGGGTGTAAATAAAAATTAGTATTATATTTTCATGAAAGAGAAAAGTAGTTCTGTAACTCAGAACAAACAAACAAAAAATACCTCAAGCAAATAATAATAATAAAAAACCAAACACCAAAAAACTTTTGAAATACCAAAGCTTATAAGGGCCTTTTTTTTCCCTGACTGAAACCAAATAACTTTTCAGATCTAGTTTGAATAAAATGGTAACATGTTCTATGCATATTTGTGATATTTCAGTACTTTGAGTTACTTCTTCTATTGAAAATTTTTAATAGGTTAATATTTAATATTAAAACCAAATTAAGAGAAAACATTGCAGTGTTTCCCCTTTATTTACATTGGACAGGGCTTTTCTATTATGTCAGATACAGAAAAGCCTTTTTGCAATTTCATGGAAAAATAACAAACTCTCAGTATCCACACTATTCCAACCATATATAAATGCTTTTTGTCATGTTTCTACTTCCCTTTATCAGTAATTGCAAAATGACCCTGTAGAAAAGATTAAATATGTTACTGCTTCTATTCAAGAAGTCAGTCTGCCCACCAATTTAACTCCAGCGTGTCTCTTACTGCAGAGAGAATTCAATGCATTGCAGTATGTAAGACGTGCAGTAGGCTTTTAGGTAACTTGTACATTCTCAGCAAGAAACTGTAGTCAGTGGAAAAGTTAGGCAGAAAGCATACAAGCCACTTTTTATGCAAATTGTTTAAATTTATAAACTGTTGTTCTGTATCTGCTGTATTAAAGCACTATGTAGGGAAGCAAGAAAGTGAAAACTGATCTCTTATAGTGCTGTATAAGGAAAATACCACAATTTGTAACAAATCTAAAACTGTATTTCCTAATCAACACCTCACTACTAATATTTCAAAGCTAGACAGTGAACACGTGACTCTTGTTGAAAGATAGGAGAGAGTTTTGTCAATTTTTTCCTGCTTGCTTTTGTGTTGTTTTTTTTTCCCAAGTTGTATCAGAAGATATTTGTTACTTTCTTGCGTATTTTCATTTGTGAAGCAAAATTGCTTATTGTATTGTAGGGCTGTTGTCCATCATTCCTTGTGATGCTTACCATCTTTAACAGAAAAGGAAGGAACTTTCTGGGTGTGATGGAGTGTTTAGTGTTAGAAGCTTTTTGAGAAAATAAAAGATTAGGAGTGAAGGAAGGGAAATCAGGAAACAGAAGAGGCTAAAGAGAGACCTAAGAGGATCAAGATACTAATATTGAATAGAGGTGACTGAAAAAGTACAGGGACCTGTGAATATCTTCAGGTTTTCATTGTGAAACTTCAAGCGAATTCCTTGTGATAGCTTGGCCTGTATAAAGTGAAAGAGAAAGTTTCCCTTTCAAAAGGGACAGAACTTATTCTTAGCGTTTTCCTCTCCATTATCCTCTGATGTTTGCTGTCTTCCATGTCCTATATGCATACATCTGTACATTTATTAACTCAATGATCTGAAAATTCTGTGGTTTGTTACGCTCTGTTCCTCTAATAAATAATGAAACTCATCGGAAAATTGCAAGCAAAAGCCTTAGTTAAAAAACAAAACTACGATTAAGGGTTAATGGAGAAATGATCCTAATGACAATAAAATTCAAATTACAATTTTTTATTTAAAAAAACAATCAAACCAACATACATAAAAGTATGAACACATTGTTTGAGGTATAGAACAACTGGTACTACCTGCAGTAATCCTCCACTGTAGTATGACGCTATATAGAAAAAGTAGTTGAATCACATCTTCAGTCTTAGTCTTCCTTCCATGAAGTTGTTTAATTATTTTATAAATTATATATACATACACTGCAGCTACAATTCAAATATTTATTCAAATATGAAAGTATATATTAACATGTTTTAACTTCTGCTTAAAGTACAGGAAGCGATACAGCTCAATAAGAAACTAACATCAGTGAATAAAAGGCAAGAGACTGAAATAAGTAATCTGAAGGAAGTAAGTAGGATATGTGTTTCTGAATGTGTAAGTGGGATTCTTCAGGACTTCTACAAGCTGCTGTATTTACAGAAGTAGGGGACAAGCAGCAGAACTGTTCTTCCTTCTATAAGTACTGGCTAAATTAGTGTTATCACAGTATCATAAGGTTGGAAAGGACCTCCGAGATCATCGAGTCCAACCTATATCCCAACACTAACATCAACACTAACACCATCATCTAAACCATGGCACTCAGTGCCTCATCCAGTCCCCCCTTAAACACCTCCAGGGTCGGCGACTCCACCACCTCCCTGGGCAGCAAATTCCAATGGCCAATCAATGGCCAATGCTCCCTTGTTATGCACAGATGCCTCAGATGAATGCCAACTAAACTTAGGGCAGCTCTGAATAATGCCTGTAATTTGGAAATTTTTATTTACCTCTATAGAGTCCTACTTGTTAGTTATTAGCAACTCTGTGGACAAAGAGCTGTTTCTTAAGTACTGACAGGAGAAGAGGAAAGGGACCCTCTAAAATCAAAAATGTCCCATAAACTCAGTATCTTTCCATACCACATCTTTTTCATATTTCCTTATCTTTCTATTCCACTATTTTTTTCCATCCTTTGATTCTCTGAGTATTTTAGGTAGGGAACAAATGCATGTTTGGTCTTGCCCTGATGTTTATCCTCAGCTTCCCAATGAATGCTTTGGACAACCATAGAATATTTGCAAAGTTTGTGAATTTCTTGCAAACCAAAAAGCGGTAGGGGGAAGATAATTTGTGTATGAGGAGAAGGGGCTATGACCATTTTATATTTGGGTTAAATTGATCAGAAACTTGATGTCTACCTCCCATGACCTTTGTTTGCCTGAAAAAGGAAATGTGAAGGTACAGAAGTACTTGAAAACTCTTCCTGAATCTTATGTTGTCTTTTGTTCTTAAAGAGCACACAGCCTCTTATTGTTAAGGTTCTTTGGGTGTGATACCTGTAGTTTAAATTAAATTTTATCTTGAAATAGAGACTTTTATAAATAGAAAAGGTTTTTTTCATTTTTTTTGTTCTTACCTTCTCTAATGCTTTACTTAATTTTTATGTTTATTACATGAAAATATTGTAGCCACAGTAAAGATTAATGATGAATTCAATCCAGATTTGTTTAACTACATACTAGAATGTAACATGGTAAACCTTTGTGTCAAAAAGATCAAGTTTTGAAGTGCCTGATCTCAAAGATTTCAGGACTCCTACCGTTATAAAAACAGACTGAGAAACACAGTAAAGCAGAACACTGGAAAAATTCTCATATTAATTTCTAAATCACAATTAAGTTTTATGGCATTTAAAAATGTTTATTTAGCTATATCGTTCAAATTATAGGTTATATATATTTATATTTTATAAAAACTATATATCTTTATCTGAACTATTTGATGGGTGGAAAAGCAACAGAAAAATATTGGAAGTTGTCAGTGGTGATAGCTTTCCTCTATAGAAAAGCCATATCTGTTAGAATGCTAATATTGTCATAGACATGAAGGTCTGAGGACAAGTTTGTCTTGTGTGCATTGGGTACACTTCAACTGTACAATTCCTTTTTTAAAGGAATTGTAATTTTTATGTGACAAAAAGAGGAACATTAATCTAACACGTGGCATATTTTTATTGTAATATTTTGTAAATATCAAAATATGAGTGTTTTAGAAATTTTAAACATCACAATAAATTAGATTTGTTGATTTTGGTTAAGAAACCAAGAATAATTCATTACTTAGAATTCTCTGAGGGTAAGTAATTTGAGAGGTAATAAAAGAAAAATGCTTAAGAAAATTTTACATAGTGAAATTTCTAACAGAGTTGTGTGGGATAAACTGATAGTGATTTATGTACTCCACTAATCAAACATTGCTTGATCTATTTCTTTTTTCAGACGTACTCTTGATTCTTAAGGTCATGAGTGATGAATTTTAAATAAAATACTGTTAGATAAGCAGATGACGGGGCCAACTGAAACTTAATCTGGCTTTCTGGGTTCACCAGGAAATGCCTTTATCTGGTTATTTCTGAATTTCCTATTGGTTGTTCAGTATTTGACCATCCCATTCTAAATGTTAGTGGAAAACTAAGCAGGAATTTAATTCCTTTGCCTTTTAATAGTCATGTAGTGCTGCAGCACTTTGCTGTGGCAATGCTTTATTCTGAAAAAAAAGTGAGCATTTGTTTATTTGTATAGTTCTATTAATAAAAGTTGCATATAATTGAAAGACATGCCTTTATCCTCAAAATGCAGAATTTCTCTGAAAACAGAGCTAAAAATGAACATTACATTAAAAAAGTACAGCCCATTTCTCAATATTCCCTATTTCAACAGTTTGCTTATAAAACGTTTCTGGAAAGTTATGTGGTGAGAGAGCGCGAATCTGAACAATATCTGTAATGGCACTTGTTCTGTTCATGAGGGGATCTGGGCTCACTTTTTGGGTCACTCACACTGTAAGAGAAGAGAAAAGAAGTGCCTGGACCCAGTAAGAAGTGCCCTGAGATTGATTTCATTGCGGTTACCTTGTACTTATCTTGACCATTGCAAAAGTGACCTTAAAGCAGTCAGGTGTTTTCCCTTGTTGGGGAATGTGTCTGTTGTAGACCTGAAGAGATACAAAGCAATGAGAAAACTCTGATCGTTAGAAGAGTTTGGAAAAGGAATTACCAGGCTGCTTTCGCTTGCTGCACAGCTGAAGGAAGTCATATCTGCAGCACAAGCTGGGACAACTTACAAAGCTGGTTTTATCTGCCCTGGAGACTTGACTGACCTCTAAAAGCTCTGACAACTTGTGGGTTCAAACATCTTTCCTCTGTAACCTCAGTGCTGGAGTAGGAATGACTATCCTTAGTACAAAATCTTGATTTGGCTGTCAGCTTTCATCACAGCCATTACTTTGACTCAGACCAGGACGGTTTCACACATTTGTTCTTAATGGGAATATGAAGTTAGTGAATGCTATTCAACATTTATGGGTAAAAGTAAACTAGTGAAGCTATGAAAATGCTTACATTGAAACCTGACCAAGAAAAGCAACAGAATGAAACAAACTTTTAAAAAACAGCTATGCTGCTCAAGGCCTGAAAGATTATGAGAGTTGCAGTGATCTAGGAAGAGAGCAAAATGATATAGTTGTGATTTTGGATACACTTAAACTTTGCTTAAGGTATCAACACTGTCTTGGGAAGTGGTAAAATTTGCCTGCACTGGCTGCTTTTCCAGTCCTACACCACCACTTCATGCTGGCACATGTATTTGTGTGGCCTTGAGGGAAAGCAGAATGAAAATTTTAGCTTAGTTCAACTGGCAAAAGTAAAATACATTTAAGGAAAAGGACTGTTTCTTCTGTGGCACTCTTGGCTTACACTGTCTTGAAGTGTTTCTGAAACCATGTCCCGAAGCACTGGCTGCTTGCAGCACATCAAAGGAATGGGTTTAAAGCCTTATCATTCTTTCTTAACATTCCACAAAACTTGACAAAATTATTTTTCAGATTCAATTTAATTTATAGTGTTATGAATACTACTAGTGAACTTATTAATGACAAAAAGCTATTAGGAAAATAAGCAAAAACTCCGGGGGTGACATTTTTAATTTCAGAGTACAAGAAAATACGTATTTTATGTATAACATTATTTGATATTATTTTCATAGCTTATACTTTCACTCACCATGGAAAACTTTCCCATTATTTTTAGTATTCTGGGTTGTGTTGGTTCTTTTGGGGGTTGTGTTGTGTTTTGGTGGTTGGGTTTTTTTGTGTGGTTTGGTTGTTTCATTGTTTGCTTGTTTTTTCTCCTGCCTACAGTTTTAGTAGATTAGCAGATTTGAATTTGGTTCCAGATCAATTGTACACATCCACCTGCTATATACAAAGAAGAAAATCCAGTCATCTTTTCTACTGCAAGGACATGATTTATTTAGTACAACTTGTTCTTTCCTTGTAACAGATTTTTCTGCACACAATAAACTCTGAGTTTTGGAAAATATATAGTCTCAGATCCGTAGTGGGCTTTTGCACCTGCCTGGGTAGCACACGATCCGTGAGCTGTGTTCAGTCCAGTATTGATCTAGTTCTCAGTAAAGACTGCCATTGGGCACCTTTTCACTTCTACAAAGTTAAAACTGCTTGCATCTTCTGCCACTTCAGTGTAGGAACCCTCCTTGCATATTTCATTACAGAGTTTTTTAGTAAAAATTGTACAAATAATACATGTTTTACTGCAAAAGATGGAAAAAGCCTTACTATATACAGAATATTAGAATTCTAAAGCATTGCTGTCAATCTATAATTGATTCTGCAGATACACTTAGTACTTACTAGATCATTTTACATGTATTTATGACTAAAATAAATGAGAAATAAAGCCTCTAGCAAAAAAAATATATTTATTTAAAAGTAGTACCTATACTTGTATTTTCTGTAAAACTTTGTATTTGTGAATTTCAGCTATAATGTAATTGTACCTTTTTCTTTTGTACTGTTATATGATTTTGTCCAGAACAGTTAAACCATTGGTCTCTGATAAGATGGAATTCCAGTTTTGTGCAGAAAAGTTAAACAGACCAAACTTAGTTGCTAGATAAAACTATGACCATTCTGAATGCTTGGTTCACCACTATGGCATCACGAAGAATTCTTGATACTATCTGTGAACAGCATTCATAACCTCTGCTATTTGTCTGAGTAAACGTCAGAGCGCTCAAGGAGAGAGCGATATTAAACAGACTACCTTGTACCAGAATGGGAGGGGTGGGGGAGAACAGAGCACAATATTTATGACTCCAGGAACTATAAGTTGTAATTTAATGAGATCAAAGCAATTGCTGTTTATTTGCTGCACTAGGAGCTTGGAATAAACTGGTTAGAAAACAGATACCAAAAAAAGCAGGATATTTAACAGATTATCAAGACTATAAAATCAAAGGCATATTTCAGATGGAAATCATGTTATAGAAGCCTTTAATATAAAATTAATTTAGCATTCTCCTGAGATTAAGTAATTAATGTTTCAGGAAAAGCAAGGATCCTCCAAATTTATAGCCAGTTCCTGTTTTTACCAGATAGTCACTATTCTTCCTTTTCTCCTCCTGATTCCCAGGAACATACACAGTAGTTATGATAGGTACCTTATTCCTATTGTACATCTTGGTGTAGGAGGCTTTACCAATACCAACTTATTGTCTGCTTCTACTGTACTTCTTGGAAGAGAAAATAACAAAATGCTTAAATATCATAAATATTCCAAACAGTAAAATTAGCCCAATAACATTTTACCTCTGGAAATAAAACTTCTAGCCACGTGTGACAAGTTTAAAATTTAGCAAGTCCATCTTATGAAATTCAGTTCCTCTAATTTATTCAGTTGTTTCCATACATTGCGTAAAGGTAGGCCATGACTCAGGATAGTTTAAAAGATTTGTCTTTGTTTTGAATTGCAATGCCAATAGCAGATGAACTATTTATACGTGTTTCCTGTGTTAAGGAACTAAAGAAAGTAACTACAGACTTGATAAGGTCCAAGGTGACATCTCAGTACAGGGTGGGAGAAGAAAACATCAATCTTGCAGCAAAGGAACAACAGTTTCAAGAACTGCAACAAAAAATCAGAATGGTATTTTGGAATTTAAACACATTAAATTTTTGGTTAATGTTTTGTGTTCTTCATTCAGCAAACATCATGGCAATGATCTCTGTCATGCATTCAGATCAGTGATTCCTCTCTACTAACTGCATATGCAATATAACAAAATTATTTCCAGGAATACCTTTTCTAGGGAAATAAATATGCTATGAACAGAAATCTAATTTCATAGTAACAAAATTGATAAGAAGAGATTTCAAAATAATTAATTTTCTTTAAATAACCTCATGATGATTCACAATATCACATTAACACAATATCACTAAAGAAAACAGACAGTAATTTTAAATCCCTCTTAATGTTCTTCATGCTCTTTTTTTTTAAGGAGACAGCAGTTAGTAAAAAATTTCAAGAAGAAAATACTCACATTAAAGAAGAAAAGCTGGTGAGCTGTTAATATACCTTTGCTATTTAAAAATCACTTAAGACTATATGCACTACATTTTAAATTTAAGTTTCTTAAATTATTACGGTTGATTAGTTGGCTTTTAATATATTGAGAGTTTTGATATAAATCTGGGGAGACCACTAATACAGAGATTAATTTCATGTTTTCTTCAAGAACTTCAGTTAGAAGACCTGGATTTCTGTATTATAGAGTGCTAGAAATTCCCTTTTTTATTAACTAAAGATACTGGCTTCAGTAGGTGTTGGACTAAGGTTGAATAGATTATCTAAATCATAGCTGATTTACACTGAAATGTATACAGAGAAGCATTCTTGTCTAGTTGAGTGAACACTGTACTAGATTTAAGAGATATGGGCAACTCTGCTCCTGACATGTCAGAGGACAGTAGGCAAGGGGTTCAGTTTTTTATATGTAAAATTGAACCAAAGATAAATTAAGCTTCAGTGTAAAAAATAATATTTCTCTCTGCATGGGAGTACTCATGCATGAAAAGGAATGAGAGTATACCCCAAATGATTTCATTTTTAGCAGATAGCCTGTATCTGTGTATATAATAGAACCAAAAATAGATAAATTTGAAAGCTCTTTGTAAGTAAATGAAAGTACTTTGTTTTAATACTACTTTTCTCTTTCAATATATTTTGAAGCAACTGAGCACATTTTATTTTCTACCTGCAACTCAGTTTTTTTTCCCTGTCCAGGTGGTCCTATAAAACTGCTATTCTGGTCTTTAGAGAGCAGAGATTGGCTCGGCTAGATCATTCCCTCTGTCTTTGATTTTTTGGAAATGTACATAGTGTTGTGTAACATAAAGATTCTGTCTCCATTTCATCCATGTTTTCAGCTAACTACAAGAAACTTAATGGCAGCACCCATGGGTTTGTCAATCTATACCACCTTAATCAACTCATTTTGGGTGGCTCTTTCCTTAGAACTTATTCTACTTGAAGTAACAATATAATCTTGATGAAGGGACCACAAGAATTCAGATAGTGACAGCAAAATCTGATATACCTGCACTATATGATGCAAAGCTAATATGTGTTATTTTACATCTATTAGGATTTAATTCAGGTGATAAAGAATAATGTCACATAAGGGTGGTCCATTAATGGAAGTGATTACTTGCCCGTCACACAATTTTTCTGGGATTTTCCATAGTTTCCAGAAGTGTAATATGGTACCAGAAAATAACTCTATATTAGAGTAATTGAGTTTGATACATTTTATTCAGATTTGCTCTGAAGTATGTTTAAAGTATTAATGGATTGTTCATTTTAATTATACAAAAAGTCTCTGAAAAAGAATGTGTTGTCTTCTCCAAGGGAAAAGACTCGAAAAACCTTTTGGTTTGATTTCTTACTACAAGCCCTTCCCCAATGCTGATGTTGGATTACATTTTTATACGTGATTTTGTAACACTGGTAGAATGTAAAATAAATGTTAATCTAAAAGACATAAACTTCAGAAAAAAGTCTTAGTCACTATATCCTAATTTGTTTGTATTAATAAGGAAATTCTCAGCTCTCTACAATGTGTGCAGGAGCAGCTTCAGCGAATAACTCAAGTGAATCATAGAATGGAAAGTGAATTAAATGCACTGAAAGAAGAGTATCAGGTCAGATTTTTCTTGATTAGACAAGCTGCTACTATCTGTTATGTATTTTTTGAGTCCAGGTCTGTTAAAGACATCTGTATGCTTTTTAGAACTTTTGACCTCACTTCCATTGCTCCCTCAGCTCCTTAACTGTCAGCGTGAACCTTGAAACGCAGTCTATAGTTTTCCTCTTTTAGTTCTCCCCCTAAAGTAAATCACAGTTGCCATTCTTATCAGCCATTTCTGGAGCATAAAACAGGAACATATTGAAGATTGCTTTCAAGTATTTTGAAATCAAATGATTTTATGACTTTTGTTTCTCTAATTTTCATGTAGGTATAAATTTATTTTCTGGAAAATGCTTTAGATTTCAGATCTTCACAGCCAGAGCTTGTCTCCAGTTTTATTAGAGCAGAGGCCCTAAAAAAGAGTATATCCTTAGCCATTTATTATTGTGTTTTCTGGTGTCATATTTATGCTAGGGGTGGTAAGTTGTCATGTTGAAGAGTGCGTTGTTGCAGCATTCTGCAGTTTGTCTTTGAGCATGTAACTGTGGCTCAGAGCAGTTCAGGTTCTAAATTACACTAACAGTCTGATTGGCTCACAGCACGCTAAAGATGAAGGCCTTATCTGTTTCGGACACATGTGCCATGCAGAATTCAGGTACAACCATTAATTGGACTATTAATAATTATGGTCTTCTATTTGGCCATACGTAACCACAACTATTCCATTCTTTGCTTGGCCTGTGAGGCCAAGGTTTTGAACTAGGATCTCAGTTAATTTCAAATTCAACTTCCTGTGTGCATGTACACTTTTGTTTCTAAGTAAATGCTTCTATGCTAAATTGAAATCAGATTTACTTCACACATTTTACTTCATTTTGTCTTTTAATAGATGTAAGTAGTTTGCCTTCTGTCATAATATAAATATATGAATTTTGCATTTTGATGAAACAAGTAAGGTTAAAGATGATTTAAATTCTCCATCAGAAACTAGCTAAAATTTCACTAGGAATTCAAGTACCTGCTTTGTAGTACTGGATAAAGCTGTAGTGACTGTAAAGAGGAGTCACTGATTTCAGATGTCCAGGTTCCTGTGTTTATACTAAGAGTGCTGGATTTTGATGACTTCAAATTCTTTGCTCTCAGAGCGCTTCTAAAAGAAGAGATGTGTTTCAACCTGGAGAATAGCCCCACCAGTTCATTATGAATTTTCAGAGTTCTCTGGTTCCTTTTTCATATACTGGCTCCTTTAAACAAAAAAAATAAATTACAAAGCATAGTTCAGTGGGAAAAGGTTTTTCTTCGCATGTTTAATACTTTTTGCCAAGATTAATTAGGCAATTCTAGAGCCAAGGAACTCTTAAAGTAGCACAATTTTCTACAACCTCAGTTATTTGTATGTTGGGTCCAGTGAAACAGCTGGATTACTTGCTATTCATACAGTAATGTTTCCTGTTAAAGTAAGACAGTCCAATGATTGAAATTACTTTGTAAATTAAACTAGAAGGTTGAGATAATTTAATTGGTTTATAATCTTACTTATGATGACTTTCAGAATACAGGTAGCGCTTTAGGATCTTTGTGCTGGATTATTAAATAGGAAGAGTATTCTAAAAGTGCTTTTAATGAGAGTATTTCTGAGCTATTATTTACTATCTCAGATAAATTTATAGTATGCCTTAAAGCTTCAGCTAAAACTGTGAATGGTACTTGTGAAACCTTTGAAGACTCCACGTAAATACTTAAACTTGCAAGGTAACATTCAAGAAGGATCATATTGTCCTTTCTCATTCTAACTATGCATACTTAGTGCTAAGATACCAATGTCCTTAAAAGTTCAGAAAAACAAGTGTAAGGAAAGTATAGCTTGTTTTCTTGTTGTTAAGGTATGAGTTGAGTAAAAATCTCTGTTTTGCAGCCTGTACAGGCCAGAAATTGATTTCATGATTGCAATTATGCTAACTGTGATTAGACACCCTGCTTTGATTTGGGTCTGGTTTATATTAGACATTGGCAAGGTATTAATGTTTTCCATTTTTTCTACCTACAGGACAAACTATTTCTAGTTATCAAAACTTCAGTGTAGTCTTCAAGGGCAATTTCTTGCAGGCACAAGTACTTTAGTTGAAATTGGTGTTACAAGACATCAATAACTAACAAGAGGCTATTGATTCAACCTTTGAAAGCTCTGTTGACTACACAAGGACTCCTCAATATTTTGTTTGATGTAAATACTCCTTCTTAGCCTTCACTGTGGCACTTAAGATTTGATCTCAGTTGAGTTTCGTGAGAGCATTCTGGGCATTCTTAAAACATGTTTGTGATGCTCTCATTTGAGAATGTGAATTAAATTATTCGTAACTTTTATACAAGCGCATATGTGTGATAAACTTTCAAGAGATGACATCTGGGAACATAAAAGCCACTAGATATTTTGTAAACCTGATAAATACATGCATAAAATGCAGCGATTCCCTTAATTAGCATGACGTACAATGCTATATATTAAAAGTGAATGTCACATGTTCTTTCTTTCTGTTTAAACAGTGGTCATAAAATATTGTTGCTTTCTATAGTTACTCATTTGGCTAACAGTTTATTACAATTACTGAAATATTCCAGGGAATGAGAAAATGTTAACTCTTATTGTTTTAAACAACAAACAGAACTTATAAAATAGAGAGATGAACATCTAACTTAAAGGGTCGACCCACTTTCCTGTCACTTTGGGAGCTATTGCTTTCAACTTTATTAATTCTAGAACTGCAATACAATGAAAGGGGTCTTAAGGTTATGTATTATTCCTATGCTCTATCCCACATCCCTGATGAATTTGTGGACCGTGCTCATCAAGAAAACTAATTTCTTCAGAATAATTGAAAAATGGAAAGGGTAATTGTACAGTCCTATGGAAATATTAAGACTGAGAAGAAAGAATACTTAAACTTGCAAGGTAACATTCAAGAAGGATCATACTGTCCTTTCTCATTCTATTAATGCATACTTAGTGCTAAGATACCACTGTCCTGAAGAGTTCAGAAAAACAAGTTATAATTCTTTAACAGATGACAGAATATTTGAGAATGCAAGGAATTCAGGTATTCCCCTCTCTGTACAACTGGCTTTAACATATGACCAGTTCTATTAATCTGCTACTCCTGGTATTTTGCCCTAAGAGCTATGCTGTGAAAAACTGTTCTATTCCATCTCAGGGGCGGTTGCGTTTAAGACACAAATAAAAGAATCCTCGGAGTTACAGCAGGTTTAACAGAGAGAGGAGATCTTGCACTCCTAGTTTATAGAAAAGGATGAAAGGTGCTACATCAAAGTGTGATTATTCAGAGAATGCATTGTTGAGTTCTCACGTTTATATAATGTCAGAGATCTATTATATTCTTGTGCACAACTTTTTCCATATGTGTAAAAAAGCAAGGTAGTCTGAATTTTCCTAGTGTTAATACCTGTAAAATATATTTTTATTAATAGTGTAGCTAAATTAGCGTAAGCATTTTAAAATTGTTGCTAAGTGAATCAAGAAGTAGGCTCATTTAGTTACAAGATTAAGCAAAAAGGAATTGCTTTGGAATATTGCCTCCATATCTTAACATTTTTGAAGTGGACTTTCAAAGAAGCTCAGCAGAGTCAAAAATATGCAGCCAGTCATACATCTACATGCCCTAAAGTTATGTTTACATTATCAAATATATTTGTGTCACCTATATAATAGATAATGGATGCAGTAAGTCCTTTATCTTCCATATTGTTTGCTATAAAAATATGATAGGATAAAAAATTCCAGCAGTACCTGAGATGAGCATGAAGCTACTGTTGATTTATACAAGACTGCTTTAATTTAGCAGAGTTAAGCTGAAAGAGGTAACCCAAAAATGTTGCAAGTATAATTATGATAGTGCAAAACTTAATATTAGTGTTATTTTAAGGCACTAAACTGATTAGAAAAATAAAAATATTTTCTTTGAGTATATAGTAGTTTTTTCTTGAAGTACAATGGGTCTAGATTGTGCTACATTTCATATTTCTCATCTCTGGACTTTATATTACTTTTTCAGCACATTAAAACTTATGCAGTGAAACTGAATAATGGCAAGTGTTTTTATACCCTTTTATAGCCATTTCTTTTTTCATAACCTCCCCCTGTTTCCTGTTAGCTAAACTATAAGCACCTTTCTGTTAATTTATGAAAATTATTGTTGAGATAGCACATTATCACTGATCTGTATGGCACTTCTAGCATGTTAGAAGCAAAAGCCCAAGCAACATAAAACACATCAAAATTCATTAATGCAGTATTGATTATTTTTTGGATAATTAATTTTATTGCAGACCCTTGAAAGAGATAATGAGCTGCAAAGGGAGAAGGCAAAGGAAAATGAAGAAAAGTTCCTTAATCTTCAGAATGAGCACGAAAAAGCACTAAGATCTTGGAAAAAAGATGTAGGTTTATTAAATTAAATGTTAGAGTATTAAAAGGTTTTTGAAATAGTCATCAAACATTTCAAGTAATTCCTAAAAGCCAAGAAAATATTGCAGAAATAATACAATAAAACCAACAAATTTCTATTCCAGTAACGGAGACTCTTCTAGAAAAGAGTATTTTTAAAAGGTAGATTTAGGAGAAATGCTGACTTCTGTGCTCTAAAAGGTCAGTGCAGTTCTGTAAAGCAATAGCCATGGTATTAGGTGTTACCTTGAATTTAGCAGAAAATATTCCAGAATTACACATTTATCATTACTTAGACATGGACGCTGATATTGTTTTTAATTTACATTGAATTTTATGTGTTATTCAGAAAATCTGCAATGTTTTACACAACTTTAAATGTTTAGACAACACAGGCATTTCTGAGCTGCACTCTTGTACCCTGAAAAAAAGATCAATAAACTGTCCTATAGTAAAAAAACTAATGTAAATCCACACAAAGTGAAGTGACATAAACTAACGGAACTTCTGAAGGGCCATATGCCTAGAAAAGAAAAAAAAAGCAGTCTCAAACTGAATCAGGTAGAGCTATTGAAGGCTCACATTAAATCAGAGGTCCTGATTTGACTGGAATTATTCAATATGGGGTGAAAAGAAATTATAAAGGAAAAACTTGTATGTTCTCTCTTTATGCCTAAACAGTAATTTGTCTTCAGTATTTACCATACTTTCTACTACTTCATTATTTTTGAAGAATACTTAAGTAATTATTTAATCTAAAATAATTAGCAAAATACAGTAGCTGTGAAAATCGTCTGCAATAATAAATACATTTTTACAAGTAAGAAAGATTAATACTTCTTCAATAAAGACAAGATCTGTTTAGAGTGTGGAAACTGGACTCTAAGCAGAGTTTGTTTAATCTGTCTTTTTTAATTTCTCCGTAATTGGCACTGACTGCCAGAAAGGTTTTGAAGATAGATTAGATAGATTATCAGGGAAGCTGTGGGGAAACAATGCAAGGTTGTCCTTGCAATCTTATTTCCTAAGGCAAACTCTTTTGAGTGCAGCCACTATGGAGATGACTCCACCCATGGGACTACAAAAGAGCTGAACTGTTCTGATACTTACTGCCCTGAAAAGATTTGATCTCTCTGATTCCTAGGAGAGTCTTATAGCATAGTTTCCTGTATAGACAGGGGAATTGACCCTGCTTATTTCTCAGGGATATTTGCAACTATTCTTTAGAAGATAATTGTTTTTCTGTCCGTATTTTTGCTATGGCTAACTAGAAATTTGGTCTCTTCATATCTTGAAGTATAGCATCATCGTGTATAAAGTTAACATTATTATACACTACTCTGGAAATAGCTGTAAGTTAAATTAAGGTATTTCTGTTAAATTGCCCTTCTTTTCTTTTTTTTAACTTCTGGTTTTGATCATAGTTTGTGTTCCAAATAAAAAAATTTAATTGTTACATACCCACTGAAGAAGCACTGGATATTTGAGGCTATTTACGGACACCAAGTGCCAAGCAAATTATTTGCTGTTTTATTTTCTTGACAGTGTAGGTAATGTATGTTAGCTAACATTTTTATGTTTGAGTGAAAAAGGAAGTACGCTATAAATACAAATCTCACTTTTTTGTGCATTGCTACTTGAAGTAAATAGTGAAAAATAATCCTATTAATAAAATTATAGTCTGTAATGGAAATGTGGTTAAGATTTTGGGTAGAATGGAAGAGATCAAAATTATCTTACTTTGTACAAAGAAATTCCTTAGCACCTATTTTTTTTTAAGGACCTAATTTAATTTGCTAAGCTGTTGATACCCCTGTAAAATACTGGTTTACATATTTGAACATGTAGTAAGGATCTGTGTTTGTGTGCTCTGCATACCCTCAATTATTACAGGAGGAAAATATGAGAAAAGAGATAGACACTATTAAAAATGAGCTGAATTCTCTTAAAGGAATTCAGAGACATTTTGAAGATTATCATCATCCTCAGGGAAATAAGCATTCTGAGCAAGTGGAAAATCTGCAGGTAAGTGTCTCTAAGAGCTGCAGTACCTTCCATTTCCTGTAAAAAATATTAGAGTGAGAGACATGACACTTTTTCTAACCTGGCTGTCATGTCCACCAATTGTCCTTTGTCATTGCTAAATCTTAAAATTTACCTGATGTGATCGTGTCAATACTTAATGTACCCAGCGAATGTTCCCCATTCTTCCAGAGGGGCAGTTATATTGTAGAAACTTGAGATGTTCATTATCTAATTAATAAATTTATATATCATAGATAGCAATTATCTTAAAAAACTATCTCTACTAAATTCTATTTCACAAATATATTTTTCATGGGTGTTTCTCAAATACTGTGGGAAACTCATTCACTTCATATATATAGATGTTCCCTAGAAGTGTAGAATTAAGTCTACATCTACTCAGAGGAACTGATTTCAGCCTCTGTAACATGGAACAGATCAGAAGAATCATTTATCAATATACAGATTATTGAAGGTTTTCATTTTTAGTTGTTTTTTTTTTTAAAAAACCCTTTATTTCACTTGGCGTCTTTAATACTCATAAAAGGCACAGCAAGCTCAAAAAGTAATGAATGGAGGAGGTAAAAGACTGTTCTATGCAGTACAGGTCGACACACAATGTTGAGCTTACATTGCTGGGTGAACCTAATCCATATTCAGTTCTATATTGAAAGCACATATGAGAAGTCAACAAAGAAACGGTTAAACACATGAAGATGGTCTTTCAGACCAAAAGGAAGAGGATGTAGCCTTGCAGCTGTGCTATCCCTTACTTAAACTGAATTGCAAATTTATATTCCCGTCTTTTATAAGATTGAAAAAGTGGGAAGAGTCGTAAGCTACAGGAAAAAATTTCCCTGCACATTTGGTGTATTCTGTTGTTAAATATTCGTCATATAATTTTTTCCATTAGTTTTTACATCTAAATAATGATTTATTCTTCAAAGGGAAAATTCATTTTGCTTACATTATTTCAGTATTAGGAATATATTAACAGGAAGACACTAGGACTGCCAAGATCGGTTATTTTTTTTAGAACTAGTCTATGAATTGTCAGTAAAATGACAAACTAATAATGTTTTAGAATTTGGAAGAACTTAAAATCAATTTCTTCACAATACATGTACGTGTGTTTATGGCTCACAAACATATGAATATATGCACATATATATCTGCTAGTCTATGCTTAATAATGCAATCAAAGTTAGACTTGAAACAAGTACACATCATACCGAAGCTGTGTGAATTGTATAATACAAATTGTATAACTTTTAAAAATCATTGTTTCTTTGAATGAAAATGAAATACAAATTATATTTAGGATGCAGAATCAATGCACACAATCAGTCTTTCATGATTAACAGTACCTGTGCTTTCCATGATAACCCTATGTGTTTGAAAGTAGATAAGCTTAAAGCTTATCTTCTATGCTCATAAATGAAAAAAAAAGTCTGAGATGTCTTCTAAATATATATCTTACACTATCTTATGGCAACCTGCCATACCACTTTGTGTTGTATGAGCGTAAGATTTCAAAAGCCAGGCAGGTTAGGCTGAGTGAAATCTCCAGTGGAACACTGCCAAGAAATTACAGGAGCTGCAGCAGAGCATACTGATTATTCTAATTTGTGGAATTTCACCTTGTATCAGTAATGAGTTAGTGTCTATTAAAACATAAAAGGGCAAGGTGTTAGCTATGATTTGGATCTTGACTGTGGCTCCAAGGGTTCCAAGGAAACATGCATATATTTATTTTTACACCTAGTGCAATCTGAAATCCCTGTGATTATTTGTGGGGCACGATATTTAGAATGTATGTAAACTTCTTCATAGTTATCGCCTGTGGAATAGTAATTAAAAAAGGCATTTTTAAAAAGAAAGGTATAATGTCAGACTTCATTACAAACTCAAATTGCAATTTAGTTTAACTTTACCGTGGTTCACGTTTAGTTTAACATAATTTGTGATAGAGCTGTGTACCATTAGAGAATAGGGCTACACCTGCAATGGGGTATTGTGATTCTTTTGTCTGTGCATGTAAAGGGAGAAGGTTTTGAATTTCATAGTATGAAATATTCTGTTGAGGGAAAGGTCATCTTAGGTATATCTTAGGCGTAGGTATGTTGCTTAGTTAGATTTTACTGAATCACAGGGAAAATGTTTGATAGTCTTGATAAATTGGCAGTTTATGCATTTTGGACCTATTTTTGAAGGGCTGAAGAGCCACTTAAGTTAATGGAAATTAGGTTTATTCAACCCATCTGAAAATTTGGAAAGGAAACTTATAACCTTCCTCCCTTTCTAAGAACACTTCATGTTTGTTTCAGATTCATTCTACAGTTCAGCTCATACCAGCAATTGTGGTAAGGCCCACTGTAGTAGCTGTTTTATACCTGAACAGAAGAGCAACATGCACAGTTATATTGTGGTGTTTGGTGTTTCTGTCTAAAGAAACAGCTCCTAGAAGCAAGATTTTATAAAAGAAATACAGCTTTCATGAAAGAAAAAGGAAATTTCTCATATTTGTATTTGAAAAGCTTAGCTTGAAAATGTGATGCCAAGGCTGTATGTAGCCAAGAAGCAAAATTAACTAATAAAAATCTTAGAAAACTAAAAAGAAGATATATTTACAATTTCCTAATCAGAATACCAGGAAAGATGATAATAAAATATGAGGAGAAGAGAAAGAAATTTCAGTTGACACTTCAAATTGAAGGTGATTTGGCAGAGAAGAACTATTTTTAGGAGCCTTCTCCATTCACCATGATCTTCTCCCTCCCCCAAAGCAAAGTTGGGAGCATCAGGATGTTTCTGTGACCTGGAAAATTGTGTCCTGTAGATTGGTATTCTGCATCATCTACTAAGCCACCATTGCTATAATCCCATTTTTTTTGCTGGTGTTGTCTACACGCCTCCCTCCATTTTGAAATATACTCTGTCCTCCCCTTCACATCTGATACCCAAGAACAGCACTTGTAACTCCCTCCCACATCCCAGCCTTCCTTTTGCAACACTTCCAGTCACCCAGTTATCTTCAGCTTTTTGTCACATTTTTTATGGACTAAGCAACACCTTGCTCCCTCCTACATCTCCCTACTTTTACATGTCAACTTTAGGGCAAGAACCAGCATGTGCTCCTGCCTTCAGCCGCTGATAATAAAGGTTCCATCTTTTTTTTCCTTTTATTTTTTGGTGGGTTTTTTATTAGGGTGTTTCTTCATTGTTCAGCTCCCAGTTTGCACAGAGCTTTATCAAATGCTGCTTTCAAAATTAGACACAAATACAGCTGCAGTAGTAGACCAGTGACTTAAAGTTTAAGTAGATGCGTCTTTCAGGCTTCTACTTCTGCTGAATTTGCCTCAAATTCAGATTAAAAAGCCATCTGTGAGGAAATGAGGAATTGACGGACAGGAATTGCAAATTCATAAGCCTTATTTGCCTATGAAATGAAATTAAAAATCCTAAGGGGTTTGTTAGAAAAAAAATAGTGTTAATATGTGTGTATGCACATGTGTTTGAGAATAATTAGCAATCATGCAGGTTTTTTCGCCTGTAATTACTGAGTAGGTTGCTGATTCAGCCAGCAGACAGAGGTACTGATCCACTCAGCCCATGTACAACACACATTCCTTCCTGTCTATCTATGAACTTTTCTCTGTGGACTGTTAATATAGCAGGACCTAATTTCTTTCCATCTTTTACAGGATATTAGCCTGATTTTCTTCTTCATTTACTTTAACTTTGTATGGTCTTTGGTTTCCATCAGAAGTGTAAAATTAATTTAAAATCTAAGTCCTGAACTTTAAATCTAATCAGTGACTGTACTAAACTCTTAAAATATGTGTAATCTTTTGTCTCTTTTTATGCTAGAGTGGTCAAGAACACTCAAAAAACAGTGAAGTACAGGCTGTTCAGAAAGGAAATGAGTGTATGCAATCTATAATAAGAAAAGACTGTCATTTTGGACATGATGAAGAAACTGAAATAAAAAACACAATGGACAACTCTTTAAGCACTGAGGAATTAAAGATAGAACAAAGTAATAACATTGCATGGATATAACAGAGATAAGTAGTATTGTTGAAGAAAGGATAAATGTTTACAGATACAGTGAATACAGTGAATGACAAGTGAATGACAAGTGAATCCCAAGTTAAATGTGTTTTTACTAACACCAATAAAATTCTTGGTGTCAGTAGTGCTCATCTATGATAAATTCACAAAGCTCTGAATGGAAGCACAGTATTTCCAGTGGCTGCCCTGGGTCATTAAGTAAGATCTGTGTGCTGTAACCCCTCAAGCTGTTGCAATACTCTTTCTGCACACCCGTTCAAGAAGTGAATAGGGGTTAGGAAGAACTATAATGTGTATAGGAACGTTTGGAAGCAAAAAGCAAGGACTTCCCCTTTCCCATAAAAATAAATTTTAAAAGGCAGAAAGAGAGTGATTGCGCTGCATAGGACAATTGAGGTCTGTTCATGTGGATAATCATAATACTTCTCTATTCAAAGCACTTTGTAACTCCAGTAAGTAATTTTTTGAAGTCACCGAAGGGAATTGTACTCTAATGCTTGTTCTCTAAAATATAGCAAAGATAAGTGGAAATTCAAAAGTTTATTAAGGGCAAAGTGACTGCTTTAGAGAATCAAGGCTCACCACCTTCAAGTGTGACTTTCAGAGAACCTTTCTGATATTGAAATGCTTGTTATTCCTCACTGGCCTGCTACCATCAACTATTGTTTGTTTTTGTTTTCCATTTAGCTAAAAATGCCACTTTCAAAAGTAAAGACAAATACAGTTGCAGTAGTAACCAGTGGCTTAAACTTTATGTAGACACACATGGTTGATTAAGTATGCTTCATAATTTCACTTTCAATAATAAGGCTGACAGATACAAGTTGGGAAATATTTTAACTATTAGCCATATCTAAAATCTACAGAATGTTCATCTGTTTTCTGTTTGAACAGTTAATATTTTGCAAGTTACCATAACACAATACTTATCTTCAGTAACTTTGTGATAGACTTATGTGAGTACAATAAGATAAGAAAATTCAATATCAATACTAATCTTGAGTCTATCTCTTTGGAAATTTTTTAACTGTAAAAATAAAGCAGTATTTAACCTCTGGGGTTTCTGTCACTAACTAGAGAATACACTTGCTCTAACAGATTTACAAGTTCTTGAAAACAGTTTTAAGGATGAAATTAATGTTGCTAGCCCTTATGAAGAAAAGCAAAGGGAGGCTCCTCCCAGGAATACCCTCTGCACAGATACTGATTTAATTACCCAAGGACAGACCTCAGAAATACATGTTGCTGAGCGCAAAGAAGCAGAAAATTTAGGAGCAACACGTACAACGTTACTGGAGGAAAACAATGCAGATTTAGAACAAATGCTACAGGACAACACGGAGCCATTGGCAGCACGCCACACCCCAACAACAAAGGTCTTTTTAGACACTACTGACGCTGCAGGTGTCTACAAGAAAAATGCAATTCAGGAGACTAACTCTAACAAACAAGAATTGTGCAATACTGCAGATGAATCAATTTGTACTGAGGCAGATAAACAGTCAAATACCACACAACACAACAAAAGCGTCCTGACACCTGAAGCACCCAAAAACGAGCCTGAAGGGGTTCTGTGCACTGAGAAGAAAGCTATGTGTGACAGAACTACAGATAACCTTCAAGCTAAGGAATTAAGCTTTGACATCCTATCTTGTACTAAAGAAAATTCGCAAACAGAGTACCAAAAATGTAGCTTGCTGGACAGTGACAATTATTTAGGTAATGGATTACATAAAACAGAAAAAAAATTGTTAAATCTGAGTGGTTTACATAAATTTCCTTTCAAACAGGCACACATAGATGCTGAAGACAGAAATTACAATGACAATGCCAGAAACATAAACAGTGCACTGAGTAGTACCAGTGTTCCAGCAGCTGATGCTCAGAATCTACCAACTGTTTATTGTGATAATGCAGGCAGTGATGATGCCACAAAAGAACACACTAATAATACGTCTCTCTTAGGTAATATCAATTTATGTCCCCCCAAAATAGAAAGAGGAAGAAATGTGGATGACATATGCAGCAAGCAGCCTGAACAAGACAGCGCTGAACAAACAGGGAATGATACAAATACATGTACTTTGAACACCGAAGCCGTATCTCCAGTAAAGGCTGATGGTCTTGAAATAATTGCTCATAAAAAAGCCCTAACAGATGGAATTAGTACAGATAAACTAGTTCCATGTAAAAAAGTTAATGATATTCAGATACACTCCATCAAAAATGGGCATTCCCTGGAGATTAATAATTCAACAAATAACATATTGTTAAAAGAGAAAAAAGCTTCACTGAACAGCACGGTTCCAGGAAGGAAGTTTGCTGAGGGTCACCTGAAAGAATCATGCTCTTTACCCATGAGACCATCTGGAAATTTAGTAAACATAAGTGGAAGGTCATCCTTTGATCTTTCAACCTCAGATAAAAAAGCTGAGAAAACTCCAGTATACTTACATTTTTTAGACCTCAGTTCTTGTTCAAGAGTAAATCAAATGAAAGGTCAAGCTATATGGACTTCAGCTTCCAGGGAACCTTCCCTTTTGAAAGAGAAACTGCCATGCTTAGTGGAAAACACACAGGTTATTTCAAAAACACAGTGTCAAACTCTCAGTGAAAATGTCAACAGAAGAGAAACAGGACTAGGTAAGAAAAATAAACATTTATGTTTTGAAGCATGTACAGGATACACTTAGAAAAATTTCAAAATGTGAAATTTCTGCATTTACATTTCATGTAGCATTAGCAAAATGTAAATCGTCTCACATATTTGTTTTATGGTAAAAAATTTGAAAGATGAGATTTCTCCATTCATTTATGGTACAAATGCAATTTAACAGCTTTTGTTTCCTCAATTATCTGATTAAATAAATTTTTTCTTCTTTTTCCCTTTGTGAAGAAAGCAGTGCAATGACAAACCGAATTTTTATAGGCATTTCTGAGCCTACTGTAGAGCACAGTGTCTCAGGGCTCTGCATATATCTGAAAAGCACTGAGCAGCCTTCCTTTCTCAAAATAAAGCTTGCATGCAGATTCTGTTTCTAATGCGTGCTCTGTGCTTACAAAAGCAGATTATGTCTTAGGCTCAAGAAGAAATGAAAGCCCCTGCATTTGTAGAAAAACGGAGTTTTGGCACTTACACATTTTTCAAAGGAGCGAGATCCACGCCACAGACTGTCTGTGTCTACTTGAGATTTTGTTGACGTAGTAGTATTTTGAGCTTTGCCCCTTGAACATAGAAAGAGCAGCACAGACTCCAGTCCCTTAGTTCTGTGGCCAGTGGCAGCAAGACAGAAAAACAGCAATCTGGTTTCTTTATAGTTTTCTGATGTTATGAGTCTAAGTTTATAGGTGATTTTGTTTCTGCAGTTGGTCTTTTGCCTATGTATATATGTACACAGATGCACAATTTTTTGAAGTTAGTTTCAGAAAGGTCTCTATACCTAAAACAATAGTGGTAGCAAGGTAGCAGATCACTGATCTCAGATGGTACATTATTTCTTCTAATGTGAATTTTGATACCTATTTCAAGAAAATGAATGCATGGTTATGGAATGTCCTGCATGTATACTCTCTGTTAGAAACAGTCAGCACTGTGTAGAGTGTGCTCCATGTGCAAATGTACTTCCATGTGCTCCTTCTTTTGTCAGAAACCCTTCTGTAGGCAAAGTACCATAATTCCAAGTAGTCACTCTGACAGGTTCATCCAAAGGAGCTGGTAGGGATCTTGATGTAACTCTTAATTCCCAAAATGAGTTGCCCAGTGAACAGCGGAGTCACCAGGCATCTTGAATTCTAGCAAAACTTCACAGCGGGGCTCTTGCTCTGGGTACCAGATGCACCTCTCACTCTCATCATACCACCTAACTTAGATAGGTCCCTACCTCAGCTTGCTGAGCCTTCTGAATCCTGCACTTCTTTTGAAGACCAGAGAACCATACTGCCAGGGCACCCAAGAGTTAGTCATTGTGGTACTCAGCGCTGCAACTTCCAAGATTTATTGTGGTTGGTTTTTGTTTTGTTTTATTTTCCCAAATGGCAAACCTAGAGTGGAACCCATGGTGTCCCTGTATTTTTATTTTTTAACTTAATGAAGCACAAACAGTTTAGCCATATGGGAGACTTAGGTGTGGAGAGCATTGGCGTGAGTGAGGGAATTCCTTTTACTGCCTAACCACAATCCAGTTTACTATTTACTACATATTTTATTATTATTATCAGGTGAGTCTTAAAGTACTACTGTTTGAAAAAATATATTCATTTAAAATATTCAGAATATATATTTTTTCTATAGATCACAATTTTGTTATTAATATGTGAAAATGGCATAAACCATTTTTGATCAGAATAGCAACATCCCTCATCTTTAGAGACAAAATAGATGCAGAAGTATGTGAAAGAGAAAAGTGAAGAGGAGAAAGCTTAGAGCAGAGATTCAGTGATTTAAATCAGAAATATTTAATTTTTTAAGATCAGAGGTAAACCAGAAGTTTAGTTACTTTACATTAAGTGCCTAGAGACTAAATTGCAGTTGTTACCATTTCCTTTTTGTCAATCAGGTTCTATCAGTTTTAACAGAGCTGCTGACACTTTGAATACCTCAAGCATCCACCACGACCCCCAGGGAGACCCTAGTGAAGAATGGAATGCTACAGCAAAGACTTTTTATGATTCTTCTTTTCCCACAGAACATGTAAGTCAATTAAAAATATTGCAGACCAGACCTCAGTGAGCTAATTCCACAGATATTTGTACAACTGTACGCATCTGGATACTTTAAGACTGAGTCAATCTCCAAAATAATATCAAAAGGGCAACAAGGCACCATTTTTCACAATTAAGGTTGATAGAAAGCAGCAGGAAAAAGTCACAGCATATGAATCAAACAGATGCTAACCAGTCTGTCTGGGAGGGGAGGGAAGAGAGTAGTTCACTGTGTACCCTAATAAAAATCATCACCTACAGTAAAAGTAGGAGTTAAAAAAAAAGAAAGAAAAAAAGTAGCATATAAAGGTAAAAAAACATTGTTTCCTTTATTACTTGATAGGAACCTCTTATTTAAAAGAATCTGCGAAAGATTAAAAATTCATCATATCTATGAATTAAAGCTTACCTGTTTGCTCAATGCTGCAGTTACGTCATGCCATATTTAGAGTTATCTTATTACTTAGTGGGACGACATTACACAAACATACGTGAAAGCAGAGAATTAAAAAGAAACCTTTTGTTTCCCTGTAAGACAACTGCATTCAGGATGGCACTACCAATGGCTCATACTGCACTTTTAGACCTGTTATAATATGGAGCTAGAACTGCAGTATTAGGACTTGACCTAACGCTAAACATATTATTCAAAAGTGATATAATCATTTACAACTGCAGTTGACCTTCCTTTTTGGAAGAAGTTCTAGAGGTATTTCTTGGTTAGCTATGGCTATCTTCTTTGGATGAAGTTTGAGGTCAGGGTGAATAGTGTTTTCAAGTGACATAGTTGGCTCACTTCAGCGGGCCTAATCAGCTCTCAATGCCATTAGCATTCACATTCCCTGATATTCAGAAGTAAAGACTGATGTTTTAAGTTACTTTGCTTTCCTAATATGATTCTTCATGGGAATGACAATGAGGTGGACTTTTCACCAAATGCAGTCGTGGTATTTACTGTGTCTCTCTTGCTTTTTCTCACTGAGGTGGAGCCAGGAATTGAGTGAACTATAACACGTAACATACAGCTGTATTTCATTATCTGATTGTGGTTATATCTACTTTGTCACCTCCAAATGAAAGCTCCTGTGCTGGCTAAAAACAGCTGAGACGGGCAAGAATAAAGTGCCTTGATGGCACTTTATAAAGTTTATTTTCCAATTTTTTAAATTATTTATTTATTTAAATTATTTATTCTCCAAATACTTAATCTATGAAATCTCAGCTCGCGACATAGCAGACCACTCCCTCCCTTCTGTGTTGGTGTCAATCCAATACCTTCTGTCCTCAAATTGTCATTTTTATGACCAATAAGAAAAAGCCATTGGGAGATTAAAAATAGGTCCACTAGTCTTTTTGCTGCTCAGTTTATTTGTTTTTACTAATGTACGACTGTAACGAGAGCAGACTTATGTCTTCTACAATTTGGGTAATCTCATTCAACCCAAGTACAGCACTCTGGAAAGTGATAATTAAAAAGAAAAACTACAGATTCACTTAAAATTCTAGTAAAAACATGAAGAACTGTTTTAAACATTAGTCAGTATGTGTCTGGGTACCAAGATAAGGATGAATAACCATCCCAAGCTCAGTTTAAATGCAAGTCTCTATCTGTGCAGTCATACTATGCAGCACTGAGTTTTCTACACGTCCCACAGGTTGCAGTATTACTCAGCAATGGCACTAAGACATGTTTTATTTGTATTTTATTATGAAAAGGCTGAGGTCTTTAAGTTTGACAGCTGAGATTTTTTTTAAAGCTTTATTCTAAACCTACTGTCACAGAACTGTATTAAAATGCTGTTATGTATTACCTAACTGCAATTACTTCTCCAAGGAGGTCTAAATGCCTATTGTCTTCAGTAAAATCCAGGTAATGTGGCAGGGCTTTATTTCACCGGAAAATTTCACTTCCATATGTGGAAGAGCTAAATGAAAGGTTTTGTCTTGGATTATTAGTATAGGACAAATGCAGCCCCCGTGTGCTGTTCCACAGAGACTTGTGGAACTTGTGGCTTGCAATGAAGTACGATCTGTTTCTTTCTAAGGCCTTGGGAAAGAGCATGGGGGAATGTATGCATACAGCCACTGGAATTAGCAGGTTGAAAACTTTTATTGCTCAAATGAAGAGGTTATTTCCTTACATGGAGATTAGTCTCATTATTGATCTGAAGTATCAGTATCTCCAGCTGCATGGCAGTAACCTTAGGGCTGCAATAGGCTAAGTGAAGCATTTGCATGAAGTTTATTGTTCGTATTTCAAATGTCAAGAAATGCTTTTCCACGAGAGATGGACAGTTTTAACCCAGAATTCATGTGCAAAAATAAAGGCAGGCCTGGTAAAGACTTTGTGGCTTACGGTTGATTGGGGCACAGTTGCCAAATTTTAAAAAATAACTGAGCAGACAGGAAGGCCTCATCTTGCAATCCTTGTAAGAAAATTACCCTAACATGCAACCAAAGCATTAGGTGTCATGTTACAGATCCCCAAGAACCACTGCAACACCATCTCTGTGCGACATGGCATTGTGCACCAGGCTCAAGCAGGTGGCTATATGCTGCATGCTGGCCTCCCAGAACCACACAGTCTTGGATTATGAGTGGAAACCTCATAATTCAAAAACCTGTTTCCCTGCTGTGATGCTATGTATTTGATTTGGAGAGATATGAAATCTCTATCAAACAGTAATTAAAACTACTCAAAGAACAAAAAGGTCTTTTACATAAAAAAACCCCAATGCATTACAGACCTTGCATTAGTTCATGATGTTTGCTTTCTAATCTATACTGCAAAGCAGAGAGGGAGTTAACACTATAAACCTCATGATTTGGGGTTTTGTTAATCAAATGCTTGCATAGCAATAGAAATGTCAATTGCAACATTAAACTGTTTAATTAAACTATTTATTTTCCTAATCTGCATTCTAGTACAAGGTTGGGTTTTTTTATCATACTATTCTGTACTAAAGGAAGTCTTAAATTGAGGTTTCATTTATGAAAGCATATTTGTCATTATCAATTTTTAAAAATCTTTAGTTAAGCACTTGAAATTAAACATTTTTCCAGTTGACTTATGTTTCCCTTCACATTTCCTTGCTTGCTTAATGTCCAGCAAAATCCAATAATTTGAACTTCTGTACCTGAATTTCACTGGATTATTAACTGGTAAGTTTGTATTCTGTCAGGTGAAAGAAGAATTTACTGCTTTACAGCATCAGAAGTCTTCTCACCTAACTGTAACTCCAGCAAGAAGTGAAAGTGCACTCAGAGATGAGGACAGCTCTTCTACTCATAACTCAGATATACAAAACCAAATAGAACAACTTGAGAGATTCCTGAATTTGAACAGACTTCATTCATCGAGAAAAAGAAAATACGAAGAAGGCCAGTGAAGATCAGTGGCAGGAGATAAAATGCATGTCTTTTAGGCACAGATAAGTCACTTACATAAACCAGATTTGCAGAGGTATTCCTATAGAATATGGTATATAGGCACTGTGCTTTCATGTTTAATACTGCACACAGACTTCTTTTATGTTAAAAAATGGATACAATCCCTACTAATAATGCCAGTTCTCTGCTTCTGTGATCAAATCCAAGTTATTATGGGCTTTTCCCAAAGGTAAAAAGTTCACAGGTTTATGTTTTAATATCCAGTAAGTAAAATTAAATGATTACTTAAGGGTACCCTTCTCCTGCTCCTGAGAAGTTTTGGCTGAAATACTTCAATTTGGTTTCTCTGTCAGACTGCTCAATCAGTTTACAAGCAAAATCGGCTACAACTGTTTCAAAATACAATGGTTTCTGCAAACATTTACAGCAACTTACAGCAGTTGTAAGTGGCGGAACAGGAAAATCTTCTGTTTACCTTTACTGTCAAATTACTTAAACATATCTGTTGTAGTTCATTCTGTATCAATAAGGTCTCTTTCTACACTAAAGCATCATGTATGATTTACAGAAAAAAGGCAGCAGAACTTGCTTCATAAAGCTTCACTTCTAACTGGTTCACATTTTTCCTTCCTTAGGACACACGAAAAATTCACTCAATTTAAAATTACTTGCACTATCTTTTTCCTGATCATCCCTTCCTCCCCACACCTCTAGTGAAGAAAGAACCTCATAATATAAACTTAGATAAGAACAAAAGAAGCATAACCAATATTGTTATTTGTTGTTGCTGAATATGTAAGACAATCAACAGAAGATATTTTCCCATGTTGGTTTTATTGCGCCTTTTGTGTCGCAATTTAGAATATGTATCTTCTTAAACCAATTGTATACATTTTGGAAACATTCACAAATTGTCAAAGTTTTGAATAAATTTCATGTATAATGACATTATTAGGTTAAAAAAAAATTTTAGGTGTCTGAGAGACTGAGGAGACTGTTTTTCACTTGATTCAAATTTTGTTTCCAGGTGTTTAGAGTGTCATACAATTGCTGCCATTGCTGCTTTCCAAAAGTCCGATGTGTGCTGTGACTAGAGAAGTAAAACAAAATTGGAAGATGATTACTAGATGTCATGTTCACTGAATAATTCTCTTATGGCATTACTTTCACAAGTAAAGAGGAAAATTTTTATTTTCTGTATATAAAGGACTGCACTTTTCTGTAGCCTCCCCAAATATTTAAAGCAACAACAGTCATTAGTATTCTTGTCACTATTAGGTCATTAAATGAAATGTGCTGGAAAATAGGACTCTTTCATTAAATAAGCTAATCACATTCAGTCTGAGCTTTAATAAAATTATGATAAATAGCAACTATTTAACTACCAGCAACTGATAGGAACAATACCTTGCTTCTAGTTAAAATATTCTACAAATGTAAGTGAAATAATTAGAATACACGAAGTTTGGCAAAATGCTATGGAGAATTAAGTCTTACCTGACAACTACTTTCCTCTGTGTCTGATCTATTTTGCAGTACACCATCTTTGTCTTTACAGCTGCAAAAAAGCAATGCTGTTTTGAGCAGTATTTTCAGGAGAGTGCAAAGATATTAAGCTGCATAAAAACTGTTCAAAATTAGAGCAATACAAACAAAAAACCACAGCAGTTCACTCCATATTGTTTTGCTGTTGGTTTTAACTGCCTAGTAGGCAGAAAAGCAAAGTGATGTAACAAGATGAAGGTCATGCATGAATCCTATTGTTTGATGACAATCTATTAAAGCAATATCCTGTACTGTTTTTACGAACTTCTCTCCCCTACAAACACATCCTGTTTCAATGACAGCAAACAAAACCAGATGACAAATTAAACCCGCAGACAATTTATTAGTTCTATAAAGAATTACATGAAATACTGTTCCCATCACTGAAAAGAAAAAACACTGTTTAAAAGACCAATTAGGCATGTCTCCAAGCATGAAGTTTTGCAGCTGCATCTTGAAACAAACACGGAAATTAAAAATTCATATTTTTCTGAATATTTGACATTAGCTTAGAAGACAATAAAAGGTTTTGTTCATTAGCATTGTGTAAGGTATGGTACTACAGTTCTTACCATCAATAACAAATGCTTCTACATCATCAGCTCCAATCTGAAGTTCCTGTTGCATCGTGTCAAATGATATTTCTTTATTCTCTACTGCCATTCCCATGAAAGTAAGTAGCCTCATTTTTGCCATATTGTGTTCATGCAACAAGCCTGTGTAAAAGTGTTGATAGTTTATGGATATGAATTATAATTCATTAATTCATTAATTTGTTTTACATGTTACTTTTACTGTATGTTCTTCTAATAATTTAATTTTTTTTTCATATCAAGAAAATATTCTTCCTGCCCGTATCATCATTTTTTGAAGTAAAACATTAATTCCTCTATCTCCCTTGTGTTTTGCTAAAATAGCTGGTTTATAGTTGTGAATTCATCACGACTCATTTGTTGTTGGTAAAAGGTAACAAATATCTACAAAAATGATGCACCAAAAATTTCTGAAACAGTAAAAACATTGCCTTAAAAGAATTTTAGGTGTTGAGGGTGCAAGTGAATTTTTCAGTTGCATCATCTGGAAGAACAGCAGTGCAACAACTGGAACATACATGACTGGTAATGTCAAAATCTTCTTAGAGCCTCACGTAGTTGCTTGAAAATAAATGTCTCCCAGTAATGGCTGAGCAACAGAACAATGTTTGTGCCAGAAGAATGTGTTCTAGCGCTTAATTAACTGTTCATACCATAGCAAAAAAGCATCATGAGTCGCATGTGCACTTACTGCATCTTGTGTGGCAGAAAAGAGCTCTTCAAGAATAGAGGACAGGTATTAAAAGTTACATCTGTTACATGATTGCATGAATGGCAACGCAAGGAACTGAGCCATAGTCTCACACATCTAAATCAGAGACTGTTTTCCTGACAAAAAAACCCCAGGTCAACCAAGTTAAGACACTCAGACAAACCAAGGCACTTCTTAGAATCTGAGTGCTGTGTGGAATCAAGTGAGATTCAGCTGAAGTTTCTTTAAAATCCAAGTCAATCATTTTGTTTTGGAATGACATTATAAACATTCACACTGCTTCAGTAAATATTTAAGTTTGGAATTTATAACATCCATACACTAATAGGAAAGCACATTAGTGCAGGACATCATGTTGTGTTAATTAGCTATAATTATGATGCAGGTTCCCTGTTTGGCACTGATTCAACAAAAATGTGATCACCATAATTCACACGAATGAGGAGCACCAGCAACTATACCTAACTGGGTTTAATGGTACTCTACAAGCATCAAGAAATCAATTAGCACACATTAACCCTAATTAACAAATGCAAATGAGATGCTGATTAACTTTTCAAAAAAGACTGCTGATAATACCAGATTAAATGTGGCCATGTTAGGGCGAGTCAGTTGACACAGATAATGCTACTGCTGGCCCAAGTTGTCAGCATTAATAAACCAACAAATTGTAACAAACTGATGCCACCTGTAGGAGCCTTCACTGCACAGCTTCCAATAGACCAGCTTTAATTGGTGCTGATCCAAGAAAGTTAGAACCAAACCTGATGGTGTGCTGTCACTGAAATCCTGTTATTAATATCTTTTATTTTAAAGACCAATATCTTAGCAAGTTACATGAAAAAAACCAAATCTTTTAAGCATGGTTAAAAATCTGTTTATTCTTAGAAAGAGATCATAGGTGTTCTAAAGAATTTTCGAATGCCTCATCTAATAATTGTATCATTTTCTATATCAAACTGCCCTTCTTTTTCAAAGGCATGGCTGAAACACTGGGGCCAAGTTCCTGGCACTCTGGTCTGCACTGCCTCAGAAGCCTTGTCCGTTGCTCAAAGATATTCAGAATTTTCCAAGTATACCATAAAGCAGGTGAGAAATCAAGATAAATGGAAGCAAGGCTGTCTTTCAAAACAGTTACACAGATATTTAAGGATTTTACTAAGATTATGTGAATCCCATGTGAAAATGCACACACTTTATATTCAGAGGTAAACACAGATACAGGAAGGCAAACCAAAAGAAATCGTGACTATTATATTTTATACAATTAATATTACGTATACGTGTAATTAATTTTCCATAAATTATTCAAATGTTAGCATAACAGCATTTTCAGCAAGTACTTCTGTGGACAAATAATTACCATAAGCCATTTCAATACATAAAACCAATTACAATACAAAACCCACGTTTCCCTAAGAAAGAAAAGCATAAGATACCCACACATCTGATGTTCAAATAGGTATTTGACAAAAGGCATGCTTATCCTATATACGTTTTCACCAACTATCAAAAACTTGCTGCTAGTTTTAGCCACAAAAAAACACATTGCTATTTCCATCATTTTAGTACTCAAAGTACCAGCATTGTAAAGCTTTGGGGGTAATTATTCTCAGAACTATACCACACTCCACTAAAAAAAAAAAAATGCACGTGTTAAAAGGCTGCACTAATCTCTGTTTCAGCAAAACTACACCCTTCCTCAAATGCAATCAGCTGGTATTCAAGTGTCATTTCAAAATCAAAGTTATAAAAAAAAAATTTTATGGAAACATTTATTCATTACCAATATGTCAAAACCTTAATGCAGTAATAAAAAAACCTGCATCATTGAGCAATTTCTGCATTGTCACTGACCCCTGTCTTAAAAAGCTGGAATATAAAAAACGTAATTTTAATGCATGCAATAGCTTATGAACCAGTGCTCCTTTGAAACAGTCAATTACACATCAACGGGGGAGTGTCAAAGTGTTAATTACTACTCCTTTTTTCCACAGTGTGTAAATAAAGAGGGTGCTGACATTAACATTCCATCACATTGCTTCATGTGATGAAACAAATTAACTGGGACAGACTGTGGCTTGCTAGGTCTAATGCATCAGCACACGCAGACACAGACACACACACTATCTGCATGCTTTATCTTACTGTTCAGGAGAAGTATTTGCTGTTGTAAAGTTATTAAAATAAAAACTGTAAGAGATTTATACAAGGTGCTGGCTTACTCAATAAAGTTGTGATCTCTGGCCTAGCCTAGAGTATCAATGCATTAGAACTCCCTTTCCAAAAGGCTTAAGAGAAAAAAAGTGGGGAAAACCACAGTTCTTTTCCAAGCCCATAAAACCAGCTTGTCGTAGTAGTAAACCACAGTTAGATGGTCCCTTTGCGATCTACCAGAGGGTAGAGTCTACGAACTCTAATCCACTCTTTAAAAGTCCTATTAAATTACCTTGGCTTCAATACAGGGGTTCAAACTGAAGAACTTTCCAGCTTCTCTATCTTAAGCCACATAAACAGTCAGAAATGTAATGATCTGAAAACTTACCAAGGGAGTCAATGAAGTCTTTGTTGTTCTGATAAAACTTGACATAGGATGCTAGTTTAGCACTTACAAAAATTGTCAAAAGCTAGAAGATGGAAAACAAATATAAGAACAGTTTCAATAGTATCCGTGTTCCCCTCCCTGCAGACTGCACAGGTACATATTTGTGTATGTGTATATACATATAAACTGTTGGTATTGAACAGAAAAATAAACTGTTAAGAACTAAAATTTTATCTTCTGATAAAATTGCTGAAGGCAATCTGTGCTGAGCTTACTTCCTTTTCTCAGGGTTGAAAAACAGTTTTGCTACAGAACTCATGTGAGGGCAAGATTTGTAACTCAGTTTCTGAAACTTCTACAGGCAAACATTTCATGTAATATTTCAATGTTTTAATTCTAAAGGCATCAAAAGAAATAATACATTGCAGGTGAGTATTACTGACACAGATAGCTATTCCAATGAATTTCAAGACACTAATAAAACAAGGCACTCTAAAGGCAGCAAACTATCTTGCTAAAAACAAAGCTACTTACATCATGAATAAGTTCTCCTTCCAAAAACTTGACTGGTTTTAAGGCAAGAAGATGATCAAAGAGAAAGGTATTTGGATCCTTCAATGCTCGTACAATACATCTAATTAGAAAAGAAAAATCCTTATTTTTACAGCCATACACAATTTTATGACTAAGTGCAACTCCAATTGTTGTTCCTCATTTTCTAAGAAACATCCAAGGGTTTTCAACTATTGTTAAATATAAGACATGTCACATTGCAATTTTGATCTTCATTTTACTGATGGAAAAAACAAGGAACAGGAAGCATTAAGTAATTTGCCCGGTATCACAAATCAAATTAGGCAGGTGGTGAGACTACAGATTACCCTACTGTTTCCATCTATGCATTTATTTCTAGCCCAGCCTTCATTCCTAGCGGTATTTTTACTGTCCTCCTAAAATTTCATAGAATTAAGTTGTTTAGGAAGATTGATTATACTTGAATATGTGACACAAAACAGAGAAAACCCCAATACCAAACAATGCAAGGCTTATGATTTATCAGTTGCAGCTCCAGACTATTGAACAGACCTAAAGCTTTTCTAGAACTATAGATGAAAGCTTTTGTTCAGCGGCACATTTCGCTCTGACGGCCTAGACCGTGACCCTTGCACATAACATACACCTACAGAGAGATGCAGCAATATGATAAACCCTAAGCAGACGTGTTCTTTCAGATGCAAAAGGCCTCAGATTACTGTAGGGCAGTCAATGATGTTTCCATTTATGCACAGACACTTTAATTTTAAAAATGAGTCATCCCGATTTTCCTCCATGCTCAAATATGAACAACTCCCTTGAGAGTTACTGGTTGTACACAGCTGGCAGAACTGCACGACTTATTCAAAATCTAATGCCTAAGAAGAATCATGATAGGTAGAATGTGAAAATACAAGCTTTTACTCATTTTGGCCAGTAGAAAAAGTACACGGCTAAGAATCAATTTACTCCTAGCTTGTCCAACAAGTAAGTTTATTTCTGCACAGTTCACATCCTTAATACTTGCTCACAGAAATGAGAGCAAGAATTTTTTTAAACAGAAAGCGCTATATGAACAGAGCACTCGGTCAGCAAATCAACAATCAGGAAGTAAAAAATCTGAAAGAAAGGATGTCAATGCAAATTTTGGTTGCCCAGTTGATGTAAACAAAGTCCTTGTCCAAGGCTAATCTCACTCTCAGCAGTGACCAGAAAAACATCCGTGCACTTGCACAATGGAGTAACTCTGCCTAGGAACAAGCAAACCTACCACAAACTGCATGGATCAACTCTTGACCCAGTCAGCCCTGCTGCAGGAAAGAGGCTGTGGCAGGACCCTTGCCTTCCAGGCCGCTGTTACAAATAGTATGGGGATCAACATAATTTAGCAACGGAGAAGAAGCTGCTTTTAAGGCAGCCAAGAAGTCAGTATTACCTGTGAGCATCAACTCTTGCCTGGGAAGCATTGTCCTCTGTGTAACTCCCCAGGAGTTCCACCATTACCTTTGCTGCATTGTCACTATAGAAGAAAAATAAAGTTAACTCAGGACTGCTGAAAAAATAGTCCAAACCAGACACTTAAAATATTTAAATAATTCCATTATGATGCTACAGGTCAAATTAAATTACACTTGAAAAAGATGTAGATGATCTATTTTAATTCTAGTGGAGAGAACAAATTAACTAGATGTATTCTTTCAATTCTTGTTCTACAAAATGTTTATCTTCACCCTTCATTTCATTCTCTTAAATTGATAAATTACCTGCTGGTTATGGAAAAAGCTTTCTGAGCTAGGAACAGCTTTATATGGTTCACTAAAATGCTCCTCTTATGCACATCTGGCTTTAATCATCACAGAATAAGTAGCGCTGCAAAGTTTATTTCAAATGTAAAATGCCATATCTTAAAGGATATTTATGGTCAAGAAAATGACTGTATAAAATGTGCCTTTTCTTCTCTTGCATATTCTCTCTTCAAGTATTGAGAGTGAAAGCTGCTCATTTTACTGACAAAGTTAAGCAGCCAATAATGAGATTGGCTCAGGCTGCTGTGAAGAAAGCAGCTTCCAGCATTGCTCTGACAGAGAGCTTTTAGAAAAACAATTCCTTCTAAGAAAACTGTATAAACCTACAGCCCTGTCTGCCAGATTATTTTGTAAACAGCAGCTCATCAATGTTACTGCAAACCAGCTCCAAGACCGTTACTGTGTCATTTTAACAGATTTTGATTTATTTTCATGTACCAGTTCTTACCACTCGTGAGGCCAACAACTGCTGATGCTTTTACAAAGTTTTCAGCAACAAACATACACATTGAACATGCTGTTTGTAAACACACAAAAAGCTGTTTCCCACTTCTCATGGAATTCTTGTTAACTATTAAAATAGAAGGCTGTGACAGTTCTACCCAGGGAACAGATTTTGCTGACACCACCTTACTACCAAGACAAGGCACGGATGTAGATCAAAACTAAATCGTGAGAGCACAACCAAAACTCAGAGATGTGAGCATGTGCTCCCATGCACACACAGCCTGGCAATGCCCTGGCCAAGAGGTACTTCCCCAGTGAACAGGAGGAAACTTGGATGCTGCTCTCCAGAGTACAGTGAGTTAGAGCGTAAAGATAAGCTCTTCCTTCAAAGCAAATCATTTCCAGCTACAACAAATTTCCCCTTGTGGTCTAACAGGCCAACAAAATTTTCCTTAAAAGAAGAAAAACTATGCAAGAATAAAGTTGCAGTTCCCTTTAATTAATTAGGTTAATGGAATAAATTGCACAGGGAAGGAGCAAACCAACACAACACTTCCAGTACGCGCTGTGCTGTCATACAGGTGTAACCCATAGTGCAGCACAGGTCTGAATGGGTTTTATAGTACAATGACACTATCTTTACAGGGGTATTTATTTTAAATCTCACACTAGTACTAAGTGAAAACCTCTCTGTAGGGTGTTTTTGTGCTCCTAGAGAACAGATGTGCAGTACAAATACTAAGACATCATGGGAAACAAGCAATATCATATATAATCTGCGTGTACACTGAGTGAAGACAGTTTGTGCTCAAGGCAGGGGAATTTTCTATGGGTCCCAGACATTATTCCAGAACTGTGTTCAGGGGTGTAAACTTTAAAGAAACATTTGTTTGAAGACTCCAGCATTAAAGAGGTCGGCTCATGTTTTGTTGTGGCAACTGATACTGGTGTGTGGAGGAACCAATAGCTCCGTATCAGTGTAATAAAATTAATTTAGACAGCTTTATTTATGAAAGAACCATTTGCATGTAAATCAGCCCGTGACAGACAATGATTTTTGCACTGGTGAAATCTTACCAACACTAGATGTTCTAGCAAAGACAAAGAACCAGTTTAATACAGAACTGATCCTATATAGACAATCAAAGAGGCTCAGCTCACATGCTATTCAACCTAACAATACAAGGCTCCTGATTTAATATAAGCTTCCAGTAGTCATTCTTATACACTTCAGAAATGTGCTAGAGATTTCTGGAACTCTTCCTCTCCCCCCCTTTCCCTTAAGACCAAAAACTCTAAACTACATATTTAACTAATTTCAAATAGTATTTGCAATCTCCCGAAAATTTTTTTTTTTAAGTGGGGAAGGAGTGTAAACTTTCACTTCTAATTCTAGGAAACCTCAGAATTCTACAATTATTCCCAAACGCTCTGTGCTAAATTCTTGTGAACCTCAGCAAATATGGCAGGCCTTTTAATCTTGTTCATTCTATTCCATCTTGGACTACCACCTTAAATTAGGATATTTAAAGCAGTAATACAGATCACTATTTTACCAAAGCTCATTACTAAAGGTGTATCTCATCTAAGATGCAAATGTGAACATTTTTTCTAGCTTGCACAAGTACTCTTAGCTCCACTTGCCAGTCTAGATGCATAACTTGACAAAAAGCCAGTGAGAATCAAAGAGTGACAGCAGATAAAAGGAATAAAAAACAGAGAACATTCTGAGACCTAGTAAGATGTTGGAATCAATGCAATTCAAGTTAAATGAAACAAATATTTAGCAAATGCCTGACATGCTTAGCTTTTTGCTACAGGTATGAGTAACCAGACTCACCAGACCTGTTTGAACGTAAACTTGGGCAGGACTAATCCCACCCGGAGTCCTGCCAGGTCAGTGGCAAAGACCAGCTGTGAGCTGCATCAGGCTGGTGCCTGGCAGGGCCTCATGACTGGACTCAACTCTCTGGCTATGTGCAAGCCATGCATGCCTGTAAAACTCACATCTATAACTGGAAAAGAAAACAGACTGTGTTACCTTGCAGTTTCATACCAACACAACTTGCAAAATGCTGAAGACTGAAATGGCCGAGGCATAAAATTGTACTGCAGAACCTTTATAGCAAGAAGCATAAGCAGAGGAGAAAGGAACTAATCTCTTGCAAAGTTCAGCTACTAAGCATGGATCTCAGAAACAAGTCACACCAGCCATCTGTTCTGCAGTCACCACTACCCAATCTTTCTCCAGCTGATCACAGGAAAGATAAAAATCCCTCTTTGAAGAGATCACGACAATTATTATCATCAGAAAGAAGAAACTTCAACCAGAAAGTGACTGGAAAAGATCTGATAAAACAAGTTTTCACTTAACCACTGCAGGAAAAGTAACATCACAGATAACATCAGCATGATCGACTTTTCACAAGCTACAAATCTGTTCACTATGAACTTATCTATTGGGAACAGTCTATTAGCTACAGAAAACCATCTCTTCCTTTGCATTGAGTGAAGTTAAAATATAAAATGAACAAAAAAAAAATATACCCAACTGTTTTCAACAATTTATTCCTTTCTCGATTATAAATCAACACGGTAACCGAGGTATGATTTTGATTACTTATTTTTCAGTTCCCACTTATCTTCCCATACTGCTAGTCAGAGCAACATTCCTGAGCGCTAAAGCTGGAATGCTGCTGTGAGTTTCCCATACTATTGCAAATACTGCCCACTGATCCAGGAGAGTGAGCTGGGTCAAAGGTGCGAGGGTCACTTCTTGTTTTCTTTTCTGGAGAGACGTGCAAGTGCTCTGAAAAATCGCTCCATTCAGTGCAAAGCTTGCTGCAACAGATGGTAAGGACACCGAGTGCAGGAGTCATATATTACAGGGTTTGTGAATGTTTTTAATGCCTAACTTAGAGATATCACCTATTATTAGTAATTAAAACCCATTTGGCAGCAACGTTACTGGTAGCACTGCGAACAAAAATCTGAAGTTTAATCCACAGATTTGATAAGAAGACTATTTAAAGGTAATCAGCTATTAAGTATGGGAATTAAGCTAGTTGAAACTTGTCGATAAATCAATAAGATGAAAAATGTTTAAAAGAGTAGGAGCATTACAGAGTATCAGTGTAATATTTCTGAAACAAAGTAGGTACTAAGCGATGTGCAAGATCTCTGACTACATTTCTGAAATTATTTTGGCCATCTGAAAGCTGTCACACAGGACTATCAATGCAAAAGCATTTTAATGTTAGTAACAGGAATAGGAATTCCCAATAACGCTGTAGCTCACAGTGTAACTACTCCACGAGGATTAATCATCCCTAAACTGAGGTTAGTTACAAATGATCCTGCTATGCTGACGCAGCATGTCCAGGCTACAATCCTACCATGCCAGAATAAGCTAACTCTCCGGCCAGAAGAAACTCTTTCTCTTATGACAGCTCCACATTTGTGTTTTTTAACCCCTGGTGCCCAGTCCAATCCACCGTGCGGTGGCACAAACGCCTACACCAGCACAAACAAACACAGGCACTGGGAGCTGGAGAGGACATGACAGAAATGCAGGGTACAGGACAGAACTGCTTCCTTCTGCAGGAGTGCAAGGCTATGTAAATGTATAAAATGCAAGTGCATTCTGCTATCAGTGTAAGCCAGCAGTGTAGACATCCTCACTATGAAAATTAACAAAATCTTAGAAAACTAAGACAGAAAACAGAGGGAAAGGGAAAGGTGGGGGCAAGCAACACACATGCACCACACACAGAGCCCGACCGCAGGGACAGTTTAAACAGGCTGAAATTGTTGAGGAACTACATGCTGAAACTACTTCTGGACACTGGCCCATGTCTACAGCCCTGGCCAATGCAGTCAATAGACCGTATCACATCTGTAAGATAAATTGATGACAGCTCTCAGTTAAGACTTAACATTAATTTACAGACACGACACACACAGGATTACTTTACATGCCAGAAGACACCAGTCTGCCAAGTTTGTCAGATCAAAGATGCTTCTCATGATCCACGATAATAACTTAAAATGGGCAAGCAGGTATTCTGTGGACATTAATTTCCATGACTAGTGGAAAGCTGTCCTAAAGGTAATGTTTACATAAAGACTGATTCTGTTAACTGTGATTGATAAGCCTCCCAACGTCATTAAGTAAGAGATAGCACTACCATGCACTAAAATGTCAAAAGTGCAATTAAATAATACACTTAGCATAAGGCTACAATGTTGTAAGGAGTAGTTTCATTTTGGGAATCTGTGGTTTGCAGCTAATTCACTACTAAATTCAATATTCTTGGAAATGCTGGTTTACTACAAGTGCTTAAAAACATCAAAAAAGAAAAAATTATATTTGGATAATCAGTACAGATTGATTGTAAAAGTACTGTGAGAAATACTTTCCCTATAGATCACTTACAATACATCAACTTAAAACACAGTTATCTAGTATCTATTACTTGTCTTTTATACCTTTTTTTACAGTCTACTAGGACATCATAGAGCAGTCTCAGGAGAGTGTGCTTTTTCTCTGTGCTGAGATTCCAGTCAGAAATCCATTTTCGTACCTAGGTAAAACACAAGTGAAAAAGAAGCACTGGGAAAAAGAGTAAAATAAAACTGAAAATATTTCTCATTTTCTCTCAAGCAAAAAAGACTGAAAAGATCTTGCACAGAGATTCCATCTTTGTGTCCTCTGACTCTCAGGCAGAACCTGAAGTTTTCCCATGAGAAGCCCATAGTCTGTGCTCTCCATGTTACTTCTTAAATAAGAGTGAGGCATTCTATAATAATACACTTCTATCCCAGAGCAAGGGACAAGAACTTGATGCCTCACTCCTGATCAAAGCTTCCATTACTATGCAGGAATTGAACAGACACATCTAACTATGCTCAGCATCAGAAATGGAAAATAAATGGCAACTTGACTTAGATTCTGTAGCTGGCCTCTAAAAGATAAGAAATTCTGTACTCTGTATTTATGTCTCTAGGCTCTGGCAATTTATAACAGAGACAGTCTGTATCAACTCTGACTAATATTAACTGAGATGCAATATGGTTAATACAAAGGCCGTAACTTGAAGCGCCGCATAAATTACCTGATCTAGGTCAGTTGGAATATACTGGATGGCACCACAGGAGGAGGCCACTTTAAGAAGGCTGCAGTACACTGTGTATCTCACAGGAGTGTTCTTGTCCATACCATGGAAGAGATTGCTTAGTCTAAACCACAAAAAAACAACTGAGTTAAGGCGGTTTCAATAAACATTGCTGGCGTGCATACATATGTTTCTATTAAGATGCCTTCAAGTACACACAAAACACCTGGTGGCATCTTACATCCATGATGAATTGTAACAGCTTCCATTTTTGTAACTGTTTTCAGCAAAGAAGCTTTTAATTTTAATACCCAAGCAAAGATAGTATACTAGCACTTTTATGGCAGGGAAAAAGCAGGTTAAAAAAACAAGTGAGCTTCCTGCAACAGAGACACAGATCTTGAGAGACACCCCACACGTTCATTTAAAGACGTGCAAGATAATCCTTCTTCTAAAGAGGAATGGTATCTTTGCCAGATACCATTGTCTCACGTTCCTTTGCACAGTACTTACAGCTGCAATCTCAGAGACGGACGCTCTCCCTCCCGAAACTTTACTAACTTCTCACACAGGCTTTCAATCAGTGCTTCTTGTTTGTCAGGTTCCAGGATAAGCAGCAAAGAGACTACGCTGTTCATCACACTCTCAACATCTGCACAAAACAAAACATTCAGCTGTTTGAAACTGCAAGCAGCAATCATCAGTAGCTTTTTAATGCTGGAGAGTCACTTCTGCTATGAATGATTATTTTGCATCAGCAAGAACTGTAAAAGAGAGAAAATGCCACGCTAACCGAAGCCTACAGTAAAAGACAACATGAAAAATAATCATAAGTACTACTTCTTAGAAGAACCATGCATTCTTTCAACAAAACATGTTATTCATGTTAGCAATTCACTTTTTACATCTAGAAGTTCTAAATGGAATTTGTGCAGGGGTACAGAAGGACCATTTAAGGCTACTGCAGCATTAACGGTGTCATTAAAACATATTAGTGCAGTTTCTATGGATCTACAAAAAGATCTCTTTTTAAAAAGAGTTACCAACTTATCTTAGTATTTGCAGACAATAATCATCAATGCTTAGGCCTTAACACTTCTTACAGATGTCTAGCCATACTTCTTGTTGTCACTTTTTCTTGATCTCCAACATCGCAGTCATTAATTGACATTGCCTTATTTTTATCATACTTTTTTCAGAGAGAAAAACCTGTTTTACATACAACTCACTACGCCCTCATAACACGCACAGTCTAGCTCTATTTCTGACTTCTTCAAAGGGCCTTTCAAAGGGAGGGGTAGAATACATGCAAATATCACACAGCAATGATGGAAACAAGCACTTCCAGTTTTATAAAGATGCATGTATAAATCTGCAAGCCATGCAACATACACCCAAATTCTGCCATTTCTTTTAGAAAGAACTGATGGGGATATATTTAGCAAAACCAACAGGACTTAAGAATGCAAACCTTTGTCATCCTCTTTCAGGCACACATCACAAACTTCAATAATCTGTGCCAAGTCCACATGAAGGCCACCTTCGGCGTTTTCTTCAGAGATGTCTGCTCCTTTGGATTTCAGGTAAGCTCGAAGTTCTGCAGCCTTATTAAAAAAAAAAGACAAAACACACAAAACAAACCAGCTGTTTTGTGAACAGCAAAGTCAGAGTAATTACACTTCTTAGAGACTTTTCGTTCTGCAACCACTCCCCTATCTCTGCCGCTCACTCACACTTCCCCTCACTTCTCTCTATCACCCTGTATCCTACAACACTCCCTCTCCTCCACTGTAAGGTACAGCCCAAATACCAACTCAGTATAAGATGCTGCACGTGCTACAGCTGCTTTGCCAGGAACTGAACAGATCGCACAGCTGTTCAGCTTTCACACAGAGGAACACGTCACTTACAGCTGGTTAGAGGACTGCAAGCCTAGGATGTCTTTGTGATAAAGATGCTTTCTTATGAATTTTTTATTATTTTTTATTCCCTTTGAAAATCTCAGGCAAAACAATAAAACCATTCAGTCCCATCTTCACAAGAAAAAGGGCATAAATAAAACCACTTTCAAGAAGGCAGACCATACAGCCTTCACACAAGTTAAAGGCAGTTCCCAGTGCAGCACTACAACCTGCCTTACCTTGTTAGGATTTAAACCTACGCTAAAAAAAGCTCTTTCCCCTACAGACAGGCCTATGCATTAACTTCAGAAGCCATGGTTTCATCAGCAGAGCCATATTCCTGCAGAAACCATCTGTAAGAGGCCATACAGCTTATGGCACAGTGGAACTCTGACCGTGACGCTACTGCTGTCATTTACTTTAAGTTCAATGTCAATACGGTACCGTAAGACACCACTAAATGCTGTATGACCCTTCATTGTACTGAAGATGTTTCAGACTTGCTACTTGATAGTGATATACTAGATATTGTAAGTAAAAATTGGACTGAAGGGTAGCAGTTGTGTAAGCATTCATGTAGATCTCCAGCTATATATAATACACATCACTTAAAAGGCACTGGGACTAACAAACCCTAAAATTCAAAGACAAAACAAAGAACTGGCTCAAGGACAAAATTCAGTTCCCATGCCTGTAGTACCAAGAATTCTGCAAACCCAAAACACAGAAGCAATGCTCCAGCCCGCACCCAAAGTAGTCTTCCTCCCCTAAAAAAGTGATTCTGAGAAGAGATGAAACGAAAGAAATATTAAAGAACCATTTGGACAACGCCCTCAGACACCTGGTGCGAATGCTGAGGTTGTCCTGTGCAGGGACAGGAATTGGACTCAGTGATCCCTATGGGTCCCTTCCAACTCCGTACACTCTGTGAATCTATGAAAGCACTTGGGAGGTGGAGAACTTAGAAGGCGAAACTTCGCAGACCGGCCTGTAACCTGCCCGTTAAACCGTCCTAGGACAAAGCCCACACGAGCTCATAGGGCCCGCAGTGAGCCGTGCGGCCCTCGGCAGGGCAGGAACGCGGCCGGCAAGGGGCAATGCTCGCCGGAACCGAGATCAGTGATCAGGCCCCGCCCCGCCGCCCCCCCGGGTCCCGGGTCCCGGGTCCCGGCCCTGGTTCTGCCGCCGCCGCCGCCCACCCAGCCCGGGCCGCTGACCTGATCCTCCTCCGTGATGTCGATAAAAGCGGGGACGCTCATGGCGGCGCAGGCTCCCGCGGCCGCCCGAGCACGCCGCGCGCACCGGAAAGGCTCAGGGCTTCCGGCGCCGCCCGCTTCCGCTTCCGCTGTCCGGCCGCGGGGCGGGGGAGCGGTTACTGGTGTCGCCCTCTGCCCTGCTCTCAGGCAGACCCTTCGCTCACCTGTCGGTGCCTGGGGCGGCTGGGCTCCTCACATCAGGGCGTCCCGGAGCCTTGTGCCCCTGTGCCACGGGCATCTGTCATGCCAGGGCTACTGCCGGGTGGAAATGGGAAGGTTTTTTTGTTCCTCTCTCCACCTAAAAGGAGTATTTCCTACTCCTTCCCCTCCCCTTGAAGGTGTAAGTTCTTACTTAGTCCTCTTTCCGGAAAGAGTTTAAATAATTGAGTTGTTTTAGGTGTGTTAGTAGGTCAGAGAAAGGATGAAGTTTCCTACCCAGATGCTGGTAGCCTGATGCTTCGTTTGTCTTAACACCTTAGCTCACACTCAAAGGTAGTAAACCATGTCTTGGTTCTGTCAGTGTTTTGCACATTATATTTAGCTAAAGAGTAAGATTAATTTCCAATTACTCAACTTTTGACAGACAACAGGAACGTGGCTTGCCTTCCCAGATGTTTCAAAGTCTAAAGTGAAAACCCAGAAAAAGAAGTAGAGGAAAAAAAGAAAACCACAAGCACATTTGTAGGTCCCTGTGGCTTATGCTAAATACTCACTGCTCACTGGATATAGAAATTCAGAAAACATATGGATAGGTAGACAACTATTTCAGCTAAATATTTCCTAAAGACTTCTGAAGAGCTGAAGGATTTTGACAGAAGGCTTTGTGAGTGGCCTTGTACTGCTACATAAGGCTACTGGCTAGAAAGTATTTGAGAGCTTTTCATTACTCTAAAAGTTGTTGAGTAATTCAAGATAAACACAGTCTAGCAACCAGTAATGGAGTTTTGAAGTGCCAGGAATATAGAGCTGAGGTGATTACTCTGCTAATGAGAAAGCTGAGGCTGGTACTTCGGAGCAGTGTTTTGTGTTGTTTACTTTAGAAGGTGTGGATCATCTTGATGGTACAGTGTTTTGTAAAGTCTTGTCCCTGTTGTAAAATAATTAAATGAGGTATCCTTCACCAGGACTGGAGCTAGTATTTTATGCTTTGAGAGTTTAAACAAATAATCTGCAGTCTGAAAAAAAAGCTATACTGATTTATCTGTCATACCTTTGAGTGCCTTCCTGGTGTGGAGGGTGTTTAGCAGAAAGAGCCATTGCTGTGCTGTCAGTGAAGGACTCACTTAGCCCCAGTTTTATAAAGGAGATTTTGGCAATAAAGACAGAAACACAAGTAAAAGTGGCCTTAACAGCAATATTTGGTGTTCACGGTTCACCTATAGATAGGTAAGGAGACAGGTGTCTCCATTGTATGCCTGATCTGGAATGAGATCTGGTTTTCAGAGAATAAGTGTATAAACATTTTTTTGATGCAGATATCTTCCATTTAATACTGCTTAATGCTGTCCTATGAAAATAAAGGTAACTGGCACACTGGGCAATAGGGAGACATCACACGCTTGATTTGCACAGACCTTTAGGGAACATTTCAGGTGCTGAAGCACCTGTCTGGTGCCAGTTTATGTTCTGGGATATCGTGCATGGCTACAAGCTGCAATGAGTCTCCTGTAGATCCCATGCTGTCTCTGAGGTTCCTCTGCAGATGTCTTTGATACCCCAGGATCTGCAAATGGCCCAGGACATGTAGGGAATTGAATCCTAACTTCAGTGCCTATTTTTTGTTTAGCTTGTGTACCCAGATGGAGGTTTGTCATGTATTGTTCTACATACAAAAAAAATAAAATAACCATTGATTATGCTGGTTAGACAGGACACGACTTTGAAGAGCTCTGCTGAATTAGCCACTTATGGTATATTGCATGACACTTTATTTGCCCCAGGAGAATTCAGATAATAGCTAATAGCTGGCGTTTGAACTTGTGTATCAGGAGGTCCACTTTGAATGTAAAGGGGTGGGGGGGGGTATCTGTTTTGGGAGGCTACCAATGTAAAGAGGATGTAGTGGAAGAACAGATTTCAGTTTCATTGGAATAATGACATTTCTGTGGAAATAAGGTGATTGTTTATAGTTCTGTCTGCAGTTTATGAAGCCAGTTCGGAAACTGAGTGCAGATGGGGTTAAAGCTCTGCTCAGGGAGCCAGGGGTCCCTGCTGAGGCTGCCAGGGTTGATGCTCAAGGGCTGGGGACCCTGAGTGCCCCAGAGCAGGCAGGTCTGCAGGGTGGGCTGGGAGCAGCACCTCAGTGACAGGCTGGAGCAAGAACCCAAAGGAGGTCAGTACAGTTTCAGAGCTGGCTGGCATGTGTATGCCTGTGTATCTGTGTATGTGTGTATACACATGGAGAAAGAAACATCCAAGTCTTGGCTACTGAAGGGAGAAGATGAATTTTGGCTGGCACCTACTGTAAACTGTTTTGTTTTGTTTCTGTAGGCAAACCAGAGAGAGAGATGGAGCCTAAAGAGTGATGTTTTGTTCTGCATGTTTTGAAAATAGTGACTGAAGAAAAGAAAGTTCTTCAGGTGACACATCTTTTTGAGCCAATAGCCCTTTGAAATCAACAGTCAGCTTTTGAAAATAGAGGGGTTAGGATTGACTCTAGAAACTGATCCTCTTTTGTCAAAAGCATTGATGAAAGAGATCTTCAATACAGAAAAGAAGTACAGATGCTATTTTGTCAAAAGCATTGATGAAAGAGATCTTCAATACAGAAAAGAAGTACAGATGCTATGGTGGCATCATTTTTCATCTTCAGAAGTTTGGTTTTTTTTTTTAACAGTTCTGTACCTGTAGTGATGAGGTAGAAGCTGAGTTGGTTCTCTGGAAAATGGGTAAGGATAACTACCTTCTGTGAAAAGTGGCCAGTGACGATGGTAGACCCTTTTCATTCCTAAACTGCAGTACGTTTTGTGGTGAGTGCCCTCTTGAGGTCTCTGGCACACAGTGACCTGGACGAATCCCGGGTAGTGGGACTGTACCTGAGCTGTTCATGAGTCCTTCCTTTAAAGTTTTCCCTCTCTTTTTTTTTTTTCTCCTTTGGGAAAGACTTCTAACCAGACTAGACTGGGGAACACAGTTAGGTCAGCTGTTACTTTAAGTCAGAATTACGATTACTGACTTACTCAGAAAGCATAAAAAATAATTCAGAACCCAGTCAGCCAGACTCAGTCTGTCTCATATTTGAAAGCTTTGATTAGCTTTATTGATGATAGAAGTGTGCTTCCTACTTATGTTTCTGTTTTTTTCCCTAATTCTGGCTGGGACTAAAGGGCAAGTGCTAAGATATTGTTTGAGCCCCTTGCAACACGTGTCAGAGCTCACAGGGTGTGGGGAAGCCTGTTCTCCTTATTATGCCAGCCAAGCTCTGTAGTTGGAGGAACTCCGGATAACTCAACCAGTATGGTAACTTTTGAGTGCGTATCTGGTTTTCTTGTGGACTGCAGATTTTCCACATTTGCCCGCTTACTTCAATTCCCCCAACTGTATCAGTTTAAAAAAAAATACCTGCAGTTATCCTGACTAGCATGCTCTCTTCTTTCACAGTATTTATTGACTATTCTGAGTTTAAGAAGCAAAATTCAATATTGCATTATTATTAATAATTTTGTGTTCTAACATGGAACATTTTGCCTTGAAAAACATTTAAAAATATATTTTGTTTGGACTTGGGATAGGTTTGTTTTGCCACTGCAGCGGTGTAACAGGTGTTTTTCCTAACAATTTTTTAGGAGAAATCCGAAGTTTAGAGGAAATGAGCACTCAATTATTTAAATTTCCTGAGATTAGAGGAAGAACACTTTGCCAAACAATGCCTCTTCACTTCAAAACCTCTCCCCATAAATTATGGTAGGAGATCTTATTAAAAGTCTGTAAAAATTTCCTATTAAAAATGGTTGATTGCAGTCCAGACCATCACAGCTTTTGTGCTTTCAGTGAAATACCACAGCTGTCGCAAAGAAATATATTGTGAGACAAAAGGTTTTGTTTCCTTAGTCATAAATTATTTTTGTGATATCTAAAGTAAGATAAAACTTTCACTTATGTTTGAGTGAAGGAAGATTCCAGTGATAACTTGTTCAAAAATCTATAAAAAGAATATAAGAATGTAGATCTAGATAGCAAATTAGAATCAGACTTCCTTTTTGTTTAAGGAAAGCAATTATTTCTGAAGTCAGTGAAGATTATAACCAGGGATAATAGCATAACTTTGCAAAGCACAGTGCCTTTATCTCAGTAGAACCTGAAGTTTAAGCTTTCAAGTCTGACCTTCAAGAACTATACAATAGAAACCTTTCGTGTTGGTTAGTTTTTAAACCAGAGTGAAACAATAGTAGACAGTCTGTTTACTAATTATACTTACAGGCAAAAATAGACCATTTTAAAAATATTTTAAAGAAGTATTAAATTTTTTTTGACCCTTTTTGTTTTTCTGTTGGCAAATGAGTTTTCTGCTAAGGAATTCTACAGAAACAGCAGCATTTTAGAGGAAGACGAGCTGTATGTACACTGAATGGACTGTGAACTATGACTGTCAGCACTAATTCTAACTATGTTCTCCCATCAAGAAGTATAGTCCATTTATGACCTGTGTATGTAATGAAAATATAAAATTACAGTTTATATACTAAAGATTATTTTCTGAAATTATTTGGCAGATAATTTTGAATGAAAGATAAATTAGGATATTCACCATTTGCACATACATCGTTGCTTTATATATAAAGGTCAAATTTCTGTCTCCTCCCCTGCTCGTTATAGACATTACTGAATAAAGAAAGATAGTACAGGTGCTAGAACTCAGAGTTTGAGAGACGTTTTGGGTTACATATGGAAAAATCAATATGCTTTTCTGACTATCAACAGGATTTATAACTAAGCCAGTTCTCTTTAGCCTGCACCATTACCAGAGTTTACTGGAATTTGCTTATATCTGTATTTAAATCAGGAGTGTACAAAACAAAAACACTAGGTGATTTTCTCCTCTGCTGTGTAATTTAGAGAAACAGAGTAGGCAGCCTTCATCCTTTAATAAGATCCATTAGTATAGCCCCCCTGCTTTTTTTCCTTCTGAGTGATTTTTGTTATAAATCAAAATCTATCTTTGTAGTACTCTTTTAGGGCAATATGTGCTATGCATTCTTCATCTTGCTTAAACTGAAGTAACTATGAATATAAATATCTTTAGCATGAGGTCTAAAATAAAATAGTCAAGCTTTTGGGAATTATTTGCCTTGTGAGGATGAAGATACATATTTCATGTCCCATATACCTGAGACATGGTGAGCCACTTATTTGTGTTGCTGACATCCAGGAGCTGATACACACCAGTGTAGATGAGGTGCCTCAGATACACAGTTACATACTGCTCCTGGCATGGGACACTTTTGGGTTTGGGGGAAGTACCTAAACCTCTGTAGTCCTCTGTACCCCGTTAGGATCTAGCTCTGCATTCTCACTCATGCTGAACGGTCTTTTCAAGTAATCCCACTGATGTCAGTGAGACTTTTGTGTAATAAAATGCTGTCTGACAAGAATATGGGTATCAGAATCTGGCCCTGCTTGTACTAATTCCATTTTAATGAATACTTAAATGGAGTTGTTATTAAAAAAGTCTATTTCCTAATATTCAATAAATCAAACCTATAAAATCAGTTTGCCTGTTGTTGCCACTCTAGTCAAAACCAGTTTCTCTTCTGTTGAAAAGAATAGTACATACTGTCTTCATTCAGGAGGGATTAACTGTAATACTTTTATCTTCTTCATAAGATTTATTTCTAATATTGAAGAGTAAAGAGAAGTAGGGGAGATTTAAGCATTTATTATTTTTATTACAACACCATATATTCATGAGATGTTTCACAAACAGAATTTTCTTAACTTATGAAACTTGTTTTATGAATCAGCAGCTTCAAAACAGAATGGAAAAAAACATTATTTATTTCTCTGATCATATCCATTTAATTTTATAAGAAGGAGCTTTGGGCACTATGTGATAACACAGTAATACATATTAAATCTTGCAAAAATTTTGTAAACCAATCATCTAATGAAGATTAGTAGAGCAGTAGTGTAGTGTGCTACTGGGGAAACTACCTGACCTGAACCCCCACTGTTGCTAAACAAAGTTGAACTCTATGTATGGAATTATGTTTTAGATTTGAGATGGTTTCTACCTACACGTGGAAGAGGACTGACTTTCTTAATTTCCGTGGTGACAGTCATACCAAGGAGTAGGAAGTATGCTTATGATGCTATTTGACGTTGTTGCATATTGACAAAACATACATAAAAAGCAGTGAAGGGAGGGCAAAAAAGAAGCTTAAATCATTTAAGTCAAAGATAAAGCTGCCATTGTGCTGAAAGCTGAACAGAAAACCTCTAGTGGGGTATTATTTCCCTGGAATTTGCAAAATCTTTGAGATCTGAATGTTTCACAAGGGTGAGGAGTGTTCATTTCCCTCAAGATGTTCTTCCAGACAACAGGCAAGTTTCCTGATTTTATACCTTTACCTGTGCCAGGTTTCCAGAGTCTCTAGCTTTGATGCAGTCCACCCCTTTGCAGGGCCAAGGATGCCAACTCCTCCATTGCTCTGCAGCAACCTACCAGGCTGTTTTTATAGATTACATATTTTCTCCAACCATAAATATTGCTCCTAAAAGAGATACTGAAATGAAGATAATGTGACTTTCAGTAATAGGTCTTCTAATGTCAGCCATTCTGTTTAAACTGTTCAATTTTCAACAGAATCAAAGATCTACACAGTATATTCTGCCTCCTGCAGACTGCGGTTGTTAAAAGAAAATAAATCACTTAAACAGGGTCATGAGCAACAAAGGCCAATGTGGGTTCAAAGTTTACAGGTCTCTGCATTTATCAGGTAGAAATATGCTACATTTCACTATTTTATAAAATATCCTTTTATGAAAAAGCCATCAATCTTTGTATGTCCTACTAAAACTGATTTTGCAAATGAAAGAAATGAATGATGACACCAAATCAAGAAATCGTTTATGAGTTTATATTTTTGCAAGACCACCATGACTTTCACATACGTTTTCAATTTTGGTAAGGATGTGATTATCATGTGGATATGTTTTACTCCCACCATCTGTACTAAGGGATCTGTCAGAGCTATGTACCCTTTCTCGGGCAGTTCAGGATTTGTTCAGATTTTTTCATTAATCTATAGTAGTTTTTATCCAGTGATAGTTATAATTTCTGTACATTATCTACAGATTTTCTGGGGTTTATATATAGTTTTATATATAAAATCACATATATCATATGCAAGTTCACATTTAAACTAAAACTGCATCTAAGTGACTTAGTTATATCTCAAGGATTTTTAACATTTCTTTAGAATGATTTTTATGTTATTTCTGCCATACAGTCTACAGAACATCATCTTAATTACAGAGTTTTTGTTATCTTTCTGTTCTTTCCTTACCAATGCTACTCTTCCTACAGGAGTCACCAAGCTCTTCAGCCCACTGTACAACTGAGATACTTAAAAGCAATGCTGTATATTCAGGTATTGTAGAACAACAGTTCAGTGGGGTTGGACAGGAGCAATGTAAGAAATGAAAAGTGATTTCTATTCTAGTAAATGGTGTGGTCTCCCTTTGTGTCTACACAAAACAAATGAGCTTGGCCTTTCTAGATCGCCAGTGAAAATGGATGCAGACAAATTCATATGGTTTATTAAGTATCAGTCTCATAAGAAGAATAATGTATGGGGAAGTTAATCTGAAGTTCTGAGAAAAGACTTGATGCTTGATTTTTAAGAGGAACATTTTGCTCCTTTTGCTATGGAGTTAATTTTAAAAAAAAAATCTTGCACTATTTTTTAGGAACTCGCTTTTTTCAGTTTATTTAGGATTTATTGTTTTTTTAACAATCTTTGATTCAGTGATGAAGATGCAAAGTTAAAAAATGTTCCATGCTGCCTTTGCAAGTGAGAAGTTAGACTTTTAGTCAAAGAATAGATGCTGTCTAAACATGTACTTATTTCTATCAACCTTCTCTTTTCCCTTCTAGAAGAAAAAAAATAACATGAAAAGAATGGAGTTTCGTTGTAATTTTTGGCAAGAACCTTTTGCCAAGTCACACATGGAGTGTTTAATGTGGAATTAGAATTATCAGAACACAAGCCTTGCTGCAGTGTGGCTAGCATTGCTTTCTTTGCAGCTTTTATTGTAGTTACAGGGTCTTGCATAGTAATTTAAACAGCCTCCTCTTCTGTGCGTGTGCTATGAAATACATCTTGTGACACCACCAAAGACTCTGGAAAACCTTACATACAGGGAAAACATAAACATCTTTCAATGAGCACTTTACATTACAAACCAAACATCTTCCCAAAACAGAATCTATCTTGTCTGAGTAGACTGAAAGGTAAACAAAACTTTCTATTCGTCTTGTGATGACCTTAGAGAAAATGTTGCTATTAGAGCAGGCAAGATAGGAAGTTCTGGATTTTATTTTATGTTTTTAATGAATCTCAGAAGAATGGTACTTACATGACATTTGAGGGCTTTTGTTCCATGTGCTCTGCAAAGCATCCTGAAAAAAATCCATGGAATTCTGTAACAACTCCCTCAGGTGTCAGAATAATGCCCCCAAATCCACAAACTGAGTCATGAGGGATAAGTGTGCTTTTCCTTTACCTCTCAGCACTGTACTTTTTGTGGTTCTTGCAGTCAAGGGCCCATGGCTGATTCACACATCAAAAACATTCGAAGAGCTGGAAAAATCTGAAGCCATATGCATAAAGTGTAAAGAGCTCATAGCCCTGTTTGAGAAGTTATTTATCACTTAATTGATTCTCTACCTGAAGAAATGCAGATCAAGAACTCAGCAGTTTAGGTGTCAAAAAGGCAGTTTCCATTCTAAGTAGAATGAAAACATTATCTTAAAAGTATCTTAGAAGCACTTTTCCTCCCTTTGACCCATATAAAATCTGTAAAAACCTTGTTAAGTGTCCAAGATATGGCAATATTTTTCAAATGGCTAAGATAGTTAAATTCCATTCTGGTGACCATCTACGCTGTAAGCAGTGCGTGTAATCTTAAATTTGAAGAGGAAGTCTCTGAAGAAAACTTTATTAACGTGTTCTGCAAATCCATGCAGTTTCGCAAGTGCGTTAGCCTGGTCACATAGGAACGTGTTGTAATGTGTCATGTAGTTTGGTATGCTGCATCTGAGCATGGCTGTTGGGGGTGATTTGGAAGATGACGGGTGGAACTCCAGAACAGCCTGTCAGAACATTTTGTCCAGGGAAGGTAGGGCAAAAGGAGTAGGAAAGTTCTTCCTTGTGTCTTCTTAGCCACTGTTTGACATGCCATGAAATGTAAACATAATTTCCTCTCTAATAAAACATTGGATGTTTTTATAATCTGTCATTGATTACTGAATCATAATGGTAAGAGATTTGTAGCTGATCCATGGAATCACACCAGTTTTATGGTGTTTTCAATTATAATGTTATTAAAAAGAGAAGGAGTTTCTGTGGGAAGTTTTGGGAAATATCTATTCCAAAACTAGTGGGAAGCTTGTCTTTACGATGTTTTAAATTCCTCTCCTATCCTAGTAAAACCAGGGTTTCCACTTTCCACTAGTTAGTTATGTGCTCTTACACTTCAGTTTCACGAAGTCAGTGATAATACAGAGTGCCTGTTTTCGCTGTATCTTTTGTCATTAATATGCATTTGCTGAGTACCCTCTTGCTCAACAATTCTAAAAGCTGTACGGTCCTCTTTATGACTGTCTCTCCTTGTAAGAAGTCTTTTCAGGCTTCTAATCATTTGTCTGTGCCTCTGATCTTCTTTGTGAGAAGTTGTCTTGAAGAAAAGGTTTTGAAGGATAGATCCCTCTCTAAGCTACCAGCAGTGCTGCCTGCTGCTGTTGTATAAAATCTTCCCAAGAGAGCTGAGCTATCTCTAACCCAGTGCACCTTTCCGTTTTTGAAGAAACTTTCTCACTGGGAGTTACACTACCATTGTTATTCTCTCTTGCTGTTTAGTTCTAAGACCACAGTGATATGTGATATGTATTTGCCTTGCTTTGTCCTCAAGGACATACTAATATGCTGCTGGGTTAGAAGTCCTTCCTTTAAAAGTACTCAAACATTGGAAAACTGTTTCTTCAGAGTAGCTGCAACCTGAGAACATCTTTTTGTAAGAAAAAGAGAGCAGTTTGGAAACTTCTTAACCATTTATATGCACTGCTAGTTTTTGTAATTTAACTTTTTGCTTTTTTAAGTTACACTATATAATTATATGAGCTGTGTATTGCGAATAATTCATGTATAATTATCACTTTTTCCTTTGTTTCATTAAGAGTCAACTTTTGTGATGAATCTCAATTTTTTAAGAGCTGCGTCTTGCTTCCATAACTTAGGCATAGCTACTACATTACCCTTCATGTTATTCTTTCATTGTTTTTAAGTTTATTGTGTCCTGTTGTCCTTCTTGTCTGAGAAATATCTTCAGGGAACTACATGAACCGGGCACTGTCAAAAAGTTTACCGCTGAATGCAAGCTTCTGTGTGCTGCTGTGTTATCCCAGCAAGGTCTAAACTTACTGAAAAACAACAGTTTTTATATGTTTAAATATGATGGTTCAAATCAGACAGTATTTTATACTGCTAATTCTTTAATCAACCTCTCTGTAATCCCTTCTTGGTACTCCTTCTTGCTGCATGTTTGCAAGAGTGGGAGCTATTCAGAACTTACAACACTGTAAGGTTTTACAGCTCTGCTGGATTTTACAGTATTTCATGTTTTGAATCATTTGAAGAATTCCAAGTTACAAGCTCCCAGAAACCTTAAAATAAAGAAACCGGGTCTGCTTTTCTAAAACAGTTCTAAAAAGTGCGTCCTAAAATTAATGTAATTTAGGGCTATACTGGGCTTCTAGTCAAGCTTTAATAAGGCTGCACGATGAATCTTAATGGATGGATCCTAGAGAAAGAAAAATTTTATGTTCATGTACTAAGGATAAGATTGATCTTTTCTGTTTAGTATAGATGTCTGCATGAGATCCAGTCATAGAAACTTCATCATAATTGATGAAGACAAATCAATGCGAGGGTCAACTCATTTTACTTGTCAATTGTCTGCCTAAGCATTTCTACTTTACCTTTAGCTCAGTGAAGTGGCAGGCTGACTAACACTCAGCAAAAATATGCAAGTTAGGTTTTACTGCTGGCTGCATAATGTAATACTGACACAGTCTCATATGCATTCCTAAAATCATGTTTGTGAGTTTTGTGTTCCTCAAATTTAAGCAGATTTATTTTGTGCTTATTCTATGCAATACTGAAAATTAGTATATTATAAAACCACTTTTCATCTGAGAGCAGAGATATGGGAAGAAGCAGCATTGGCACTTTCGCCATATGGCAGGTTTTGCAAGTGTATTGCTTCATGTGAGGTTCAGATCTGACATTTGAAAGTTAAAACCATATTTAAAAAGAAGCCCAAGCCTTTAAATTAAAGGTCTGGCATATTTAGTGGGCATAAATAGTATAGGTGCCTCTTCAGTCAGTTGTCCAATGTACAACAAACGCAAAGTGACAAAGTAAGCAAACAAAATTTCTCATTCTACTGAGAAATAAGCGGTACTAGAATAATTATGTAGCTTTGAGCATTCGTCTTCAAGGAAAACTTTGCTTACTTGTTGCTGCTAATGAACTTGGTATTGTTGAACTGGCTATTGAGGAGTGCTATTGGACGGTTTCATAAAGTTAGTTCCATTGATGTTTTCCTTTCAAATCTCACATTCAAGATATTAACCTAGCATTTTGTAACGTGAGCATTTTTTTCACTGGAAAACCACTGACCAGAGTTATTTTGCATTAGAGAGAAGCTTTGAATGTAAACACTGTAGGAAGGTATCTAAGAATTCTGCACTCAAAGAGAGCTTTAATGGAAATAGCTGGTTTTATAATTTTAACTCCTGTTAGCATTTGGCTGAATTTTGTGTTGCCTAGTGTGTGTTGATGTAGTTTTAAATTTGATTCTCCCACTTTTCCAAACAACTAAAAAACCTACCAGCTGAAAGAGTAATTATACAGCTGTGCATGTTCAGTCATCTGATGGATTTGAACAAAAGTGGTAGTTAAGTTGCAGTGTGTTAGTTTTCTAAGTGTCATGTGAAGGCTGACAGAGATCACATTTCTGTGTGTTGCTGCTAGGTCCAGATTGTAGCCTCTAGAGGTAATGGATCTCTGTGGAACCTCACTGGAGCAGATCACCAAACAGTGCAGGATTTCAAGAGCTGATGCACTTTTATTGCTACAATATTCTTGTCATGAAGGTGATGGGTTTTGTATTGTGGTTTCATATATCAGTGTGGTTTTATGTCTAAAAGCTGAGCCCTGTTGGTAAGCTGGATAGCCTTTTTTTTTCCTAGAGACACTTTCCTTTGTTCTCAGAGATTGAGTTGTTTGTAATAGGCTTCTGAGTGTATAGATTTATATGTGCTCTAGTGAAAAGATGCCCATATGTGCAGAACAGCTGTAGTCCAACACTGGCAACTGGAGGGAGGCTCTGGTGTTACTGAAGACTTCAGACCTGCAAAATTCCTAAAAATTATACGAGCATGGCTCAATCACAAATTAGATGGGTTTTCCCAAAAAAGTGACTCTTCTAACCAGCTACATCCCTTGGCCAGCAGCAGATTGGTCCTGCTGTTGACAAAGTTGTATTTAGCTCTGATGGCAGGTCAAGAGCACTGTGTTTGCTGGTATCTCTCTCCTGTTGGAGCTGTTAGGCAAGCTTCAAGTGCTTACTAGATAGACTATGTCTCAGACCACTGTAGCCCCAATATAGCGTTATAAAACCCAGAATAATCCAGCCAACTGGATGCAGTCACCTCGGATGTTGGTTTATTACTCTAAAAAATCATGTAGTTCTTTCCCCTCCATTTTTGAGGGAATGCAATAGAAGACTGGGTTTTTATATCCCATCTTCATTGAAGCCTTTACAACAGGCAAGTTATAAAGAACTGGAATGTGGTTTATTTTAGATGTCTATGTGCTGCAGTCATTTATGTTTGCATTTATGTATTCATTCTTTAGTGGAGCAGGGGGCATCTCTAACCCCACTGTTACAATTACAGTGGTTCGATTCCATCCTCAGCAGTGATGATTCAGGTTTCCTCATAGCTGCTTTCTAATATCCATGGGTTTTAAATTTGCATGAGTGTTCCAGTGTGATTTGGGAGTGACACCTGGGGTCACAGCACGGCATTGCACTAGATCATCACATTCTCCCATGGCAAACGTACAGGAGGAGGAGCTGGGTATTTTGGAATTCCGATGTTGCCCTAGAAGGTTGTTGCCCTGGAAAGTTAGGCCACAATTGCCAGAGATAAGTGCTGGATTTTGAATGGCACACAGCAGATTGGGAGTCGTGGCAATCTGAGGCATCTGTGGCAGCTAATGCTTTGCTGTTCCTTGGTCCCACCAAGCTCAAGTCCCAGTCTTGTGTGCAAGCAAGATATACCTGACTGATATTGTCAGCACCTTGCCTTTTAAGGAGGCAACATTTTGTGGGCCCTGTGGTATTCCTACCAGGAGAATAACCCTTGAATTAAATCCAGCATTTCAGCAATGAATTCTGATTTTAAAGACTTCCTCTTTGCTGTATTTAGCGTGGATTTCCAGATACAATAGCCACTCAGGCCTCCACATTATCCTGACAAGTGGTGCTATTTCAATTGTCATATCTGTACTTCATTTGCTGAAAAGTGGAGGAGCAGAGCCCCCAAGGGCTGTGTTCTGTATGTGCTGGTCTCCATGCTCTTCAGTAGGAATAGGTAGTTCTTTCACTCAGTGTAAACATTACTGGTAGCACTGAAACATCTAAGTCAACAGTTTTAACTAAGTATGACAAACTGTGAAGGGACAGGATTTGGACCCAAGTAGCTGGAAATACTTGAAGGTTAATTTCACTTTATTTTTTTTAAATAATTTTTGGTGAAGAGGTTTTTTTCTGTGCAGTATAGTAAGGTGAGCTCTATAAAACTCGCTTCCCTATTTTTTGTGTTAAACGTATATGTGCATGTTAAAGGTTTTTAGTGGCATTGAGTCTATTTTATGCTGTGCTCTTTTGAAAATAAGACATGAGGACTTTTAAAAGCTGTTGTTTTTCTTGACTTCACCTTCATTAATCTTATTTAGTTTCTGTAAAGGGCTATTTTGTGAGCTCCACTGATGGGTAATGTTTTCTTTTCCAAAGTTCATGATTCTTCTATTCAAATCACTAATTTTCACTGTTACACTCCAGTGGTTTAGTGCTTCCCAGGCCTCGAGGAATGAGTTTAATTAGCAATGCTGAATAAATTCTGAGACATGATTCATCTTTCTTGTCACTGGGATCTAAGTAACAAAAATGCAATTTAAAACTGTACTTAAAAGCCTTATGAGAATAGATTCTTCTGTATAACTGGTAAAAGATTCAGATGCAAATTTGGAAAAAAAATATTTTACCTGTATATCTGTTTCCAATTTAGCTAAGAGATCTAGGATTCAATTATTTGACTGGCATGTTGTTTTCAAAATATTGAGCTATGAGCAGTACTTGGCAAATACATTCCAAATGAAAACTGTGTGTTACACCTTTTTTAGATTAAGTAACTGATTTGGCAAATTTCAAAACTGTCCCAGATTTAATGTGATTTGATTTGCCTTTGGCTTTTTATATTGTGAACAGAGCATGCGGAAATCCACTGAAGGGAAAATGTCATTTTCCAGTGATCTGAATTGCTGCACTGCAGAGTCTTTTTATTTTCTCTGAACCAAGAGAAGGTGTATTTCTAAAACATGGTGTCATGAGGGAAACACAGGGAATGCAGAAAGAGAAAGAAGGAATAAACTCAGGAAAGTGGGGGTAAAATTTAAAACTTTGTTCCAGCACGTGCCAGTAGGAATTGCCAGCAGTACGGGGAGCTATAGCATTTTGCCGTGGTGTATCACCTTCCGTGCAGAAGGCTCAGGGCATTTTACACCATTAATGGTGACAACTCTGCCTCACACCAGCTGTGGGAAGAATTAAATGTAGTTTTCCAGAATTTACAAAAAGAGAGCCAAAAATTTAGTAAATAGCCCAAGGAGAGCTGTAAGCCAAACGGAGCTGAACTGCCTGACTGAGAATCCTGAGTTTAATTCTGAGACCAATTCCTCTGCTCAGGCACATGGAGCACTGTGAATAAAAAATATGGATTGTTTAGCACCTTTTTCATCTAGGCACAAAGAAATTAAGGACAAATTGTGACTGAAGCTAGTTCTCTGGATTTTGTCAGATTCAGACAGATCCCAAATGTTATTTTAATGTAACCTTAAAAGAAACCCCTTACTATTAATTTTGTATTTATTGCAGTTAGGCTGACCCTAATGAATTTTTTTAAATGAATTTGACAGATGTCGCAAATATTTTTAGTGCAGTTTAACATCATTAAATATAACCTTTCCTGGAAAAGAAATTCTGTGAAGTGAACACAGGATAAGCGCAAACGCTGGATTCTGGAAAGTCAAGGGCATTGCTTATTAATTAGTATACAAAATAAATGTTAGGGAATAACATTTAAAGAGCAATATTACAAGGTTCTCCTTCCTTTGTCTCGCCACTAAATCTCACCTAGGAGGACGAGCTCCTTTAGAAGGTAATCTGTTTATTATTTTAGGACCTCAGTATTAAGTATAGATAATTTTGCCTTCAGAACTGAAATCAGAGACTTTAGGAACATTTATTCCAGATTCATTTTTTATTGCTTTGCTCTACTGTGACAGCCAAGAGGGCTAAGCAAAACCTCTGAAATTAAGGGTTATTCCATTTCCTTGGAAACATGATCTTGTCTTATGTTGAGTTTGCAGGTTTTTTGTTCCTAGCGGCCCTAATTCTGCTTGGAAGAATAACTCATAGTTCTTTACACTGCATATGAACTGGTGAAATGGTGCAAATATATAGTTATAATCCAGGCCATTGAAAATATAAAATGAATGATTTGAGGACCGCATTCTACTTGATTCCAATACTTTATAAACTTTAGAGCACTGGTGGGGTCCCCAGCTGGAATATAAATAAAGCAAGCCCTTTAAGAGGTTTATAGGACTATACTTGGTCCTCTCTTACTGCCCTAATTTATGATTGTTGCAAATTCACAAGCTGTGAAATGTGTTGGTCACAGAGCTGATGGCAGTAACTTCAGAATATGAATGAGATCATCTGGGTTGCTATTTACCTTTGTTTCACAAAGTCAGCTTTTTATCTTTGCATCATTTAACCTCAGAAATATGGCTGGGTTAGACAGGCATATGGAGCCTTCTATGGAACAGAACATTTGCTTTCTGTAACTTCGTTAGTTTCTTCTGTGAAAAAATATACCATTTGCTTTCCCACCACCGAGCTATTCCCCTACAAGAATACAAATCAAATTAATGTAAATAAAATTAAGCATCAGCTTCCCTCTGTAAAGGAAATAAGGGTGCTGGGACTCAGAAATTATTTTATATTGAGTCTATAGTGACTTGGATAAAATGAAGGCCCAGGCAGCAAGTCTGCGTAGCACTCAAGTCTCATTTAAACCCTACTTTGCAGACTTTCACCACTGCCTATAAATTTTGCTTAAAGCTACAGATTAATTTACCTCTGCTTAACTTTGATGCCTTTCAGTTCCAGTTTCCAGATCTGTAAAATAGTAGAGAGATGATATATCTTTCTCAAATATTTGTCAATTGTTTTCCTTGGGCTGAAAACTATGGTATTGAGTCTTGTTATTGTTCACCAAAAATGGGAATCTATTGTAGACAGTTACTGTGTGCTGCTACTTTTTTTGTTCTTGATGTCCAGGATACTTGAGACTAATTCAGGAATAGCTTGGTATAATGTAATCATCTGTGTTATGTGGGAGTTCAGATTAGGTAATGACAGTGGCTACTGCAAATCCGTTCTCTAGTAAACTTTTTTATCAGAAAAAAGAGAACTTTGGCTCATATGGTGATTGGTGACTCTGAAGCAAGGCACTGCCTCTTTGTGAAATTCAAATCAGGGTCAGATCATTCTTGTATTGTGGTGTGGCTGGTTATAACATCCCAGTCTGCATTTTTTTGAGAAGCCTCTTGAGACTTTTCTGAATTGATGGGTTGGTATAAACAAAACTTAGAGACTATGGTCACCATATCTCATTTTCTGGTTTCCTTGATTCGTGTCAGCTCCGATGATTTTATAGTAAATATTATTTGCGATGTATCCCCTTGCTTGGCTTCTAATGTATTTATGGAGACAATTTCAACTGCTTGAGTACTGCTTTTACTGCCCAACACCTCCAGGCCCTTTGGTACAACACATACATATTAAGCACTATGTTAAGGGCTGGTAAGCTCTAAGGGAATGAATTGAGGCCAAAAAATATAGAAAAAAGCTTTTTTTTCTTGAAAGAGACAAAAAGGTTTGTATCCAGTGAGGGATGAAACTCTTCTCTTCCAGTTCCAGAAGGGTTCTGTGCTTTATGGTCAGCACTGGCAATTGAAACAGTTTTCTTCCTCCTTTCTGACCAGCAAGAGGTTTACAGCCAGGAGACTAGTTATGAGCCAGGGTCTGAAAACCTTAGATCAAAAGGAGGTGAGGAGGGAGCTCAGTTCACCTTTGCTCTCTTAAACTAGGTTTGGGTTCAGGCTGTTTGTCAAACTGAAGAGAGATCTCAGACTAGATTGCTCACAGGACATGGTGAGTTCAAAAGCTGTAAACAAATTGGCAGTTCCTGATGGGGTACTTAAGAGAGAGGAGAATAAAACTTGTCCTTTAGTGTTTGAAAGGTTAAAGATAAGGCTAAACATTGTCTACTGCTTTTAAGAACTGCCTCTTAACATGAATGCAGAGGTAACACACCAAGAGCATGTAAGCTGCTGTACTGCTGGGCTTGTTCAGCCACTGTCTGTGGGGGTGGCTCTTTGTAGGTGACCATTCCAAGTCACTCTTTTGCAGATACAATTCTCAGAAACGCAAAGGAAGGAGGAGGCTGGTGCAGCCCAGAGCTTCTCATTCTATCACTTCAGACACCTGAGTTTGTTAGTTGTTCTGTGTTGATTTCAGACCCAACAAAAAAGAGTTGATTCATCATTACTTGCTTATGTGTCCTTAATGTTTTTTTGAACAGCTTATTTACAGAGGTGTCAGCTTGCTGTTGCTAATTTATCATACATAGGATTTTATTAAAAAGGCAAGGATTTCAGTTAGAAAACTAGTCTTCCTCTCATGCATACCTTCTCACTGTCTGGTCATGGTTTGTTTATTTTGCACTGTTCTTTTGAGTTTTCAGGTCAAGCCACGGGTTGGGGCTACCTTTCTAGAGTTTGTTGAAAAGCTCTTTGATAAATTATGTGAGAGGAGCTCTTCAAATATTTTCAAGTATCCTGAATGGCAGATGCTTTTGAAAAAAAGTTTAACATTAAAGATCATAGATAGTGTTGAGTCCAGAGTGTATATAGCATGTGATAGACAGGTTCCTCAGTGTCATTGCTTTATCATGCTCGGTATGATGTGGAGATAGCTGAAATACCTATGTAACATGCTACTGATAAGGATGTGTGTAGGGTATCAATCTCTATATTTATTTATGTCTTAACCTTTTTGAAAATATCAACTGACAGTATTCTGTATGGTTTTCTTTCACAGACTATAAATGTTTATAGTTCTAGCTTCTTTCCTTGACTGAGAAAAAAATTTTCTCTATTTCTTAGCTGTCACAGGGCATCATGCTCGGGTGGCCTGTAATAAATATCTATTATTTATATGTATCATTCCAGCTGCTGAATTCCTCTTCTTATGGGTGTTAATATTCTCACTTATTCTAGGCAGGCTTCACAGTTTATATTTATGATCAGAACATCCCATTTCCAACCAAGATACATTTCTTTTTCTCTCTTTCTCTTTTTTTTAAGATATTTTAAAAGAAATATTTTACTCAGCTGGTGGGTGGGTGATTCTAACTTAGTGTTTCATTAGTGTGTTATGTTTTTATTTCCTCTGCTGAATGCTAGAACTGGAGTTGCAGGGAAGTTCATCCAAGATTCTCTGTCTTTTACTGGACGATTAAGCTCCTAATAAACTTAGGTAATGTATTTCTAATTTGGATCCACATTCATTTATTTTACCATTGAAAGGAAGAATTCACAAGAGAGGCTCAGGTTCACGTCAGTGTTTTCTTCTAAGGTTTCCTCAGCCAAGGAGTCCCTGGCCACCACATATGGCTCAAGAGTCTTTCCAAACCTAGTGACCTCAGGTAATTCAAAAAAAATTCCATTCTAGAGCCTGGAATCCCATTGCGCCTCCACTGATCCTCCACAATACTATGCTGAGCCCCATCTTTTCCCTAGTGCAGTACCTGTATAAACAAATGTAGTCTAAGGAAAGATTAGATTAACCTTGATCACATTGCCAACTTAATTCTGCCTAATTTGTCTGTGTCTACTTTTAACAGTGGAGAAGGTTGACTAATAGTCTTGCAAATACTTTCTGATTCCTCCTTTTTCTGATTATATGATAGTAAATGGGCAAGCAAAGGTGATTGACTGCATGCAACAGTAATGCAAGTCTTTCCCCAAGCCTATTTCAAAATGTCCTGATGTTGCTACTCATGTAGTGAGTTTCCATTTTAAGAAGATACAGTATTTATTAATTAAATTAATGGTGACCTTAACTTAGTGATTTTAAATATGTGATCAGAACTTTAAAGTTTTAAATTCTTTCCCAGTGAAATCTGAAATGCAGCTGTGGCTGTGCGTTTCTCACAGTGAGGACTGAACAAACAGAAAGGTCCTAGTGAAAACAATAACCATGGCATGATGCAGTATATCTTGCTATTTTGCATAGTAGCTTTTGTAAATATATAAGGATTTTGTCTACAGTTTATAAATAACTTTTGTACAACAACAGCTGCACTGGAGCAGCTGAGATTATGCAACTGCTTTAGAAGAGCCTGGACTAAACTAGCCCAGTTGTAATCAGGTTGAAAATTTGTTACCTGGGATTTGAGAAATGAGCCTGAAAGAGGCAGGAAATTGCTTCATAGAGGTAACTGAGATCCAAACAGTCAGGAAGAGAACAGTGGGCGGGAGTTCAGCCTGAGAGAGGACTGTGGTATTGAACATTACATTGGCAGTGATGCGAGCTAAACTCAGCAGCAACAGGGTCTGCAGTTCATCAGTTCTGACATCCAGTAGGTGTCATTGCAGCCAACTGGGATTATCAGTCACAGAAGGCAAGGATGATTTGTCAGGGTGCAGGGTGGGAGAGAGGGAAATCCAAGTCAAAGTACATGATTTCAAAGCTGTAAATCTACGAGCACTTTCGGAAAAGGATGCCTCTACTTATATTTAGATTTCTCCAAATACAAACACCGTGATTTCTCATCATCAGCCTCCTGCTTTTGGAGACATCTGTGTTTAGTTTACTGCAGATTAAAAAAGAAGTAAAAAAAGAAGTAAAATTTTTAATCCCTATGAATTTGGTCAGATTAAAAATGAGCATGCTTTGTGTGTAAAGGAAAGGTACTGTTTACCTAAGCTAGAGCTTTGATGAATTATTATCAGAAAAGTTATTTTAATCAGTAGTAGTTGATCTAAAATGGCAAATATTGCCTTGGAGAAAGTAGTTTGTCATGGGTCATAAAGCTAGAATGATAGTGCTACATTCAGAGTCATGGTTTTGTCTTAAAGGGTCTTTTTCTTATGGGTTGGCTTAATAGACAAGCAAATAAGACTATTCACAGATGTAAGAGTAGTTTACTTAAGTTAGAAACTGCCAGCGTAAGCCATATCTTCATATGTGGCACTTGTGACAATGACGTAAAACAATATTTAAAGAGAAGTATCTGAGACTTCATGTTGCAGAGTTATGCATTACACAGAATTATTTTTTTAATGCAATATTTTATTCTCTTGTGGCAACTCCCAGGTTCATAAGATGATATTGGTGGTGTTTCTGAGTTAATCACAGTAGCAGGTATTACATTATATGTAAGAATTTGGCCTGTTCCTCTAGAAAGTTCCTCAGACATCTTGAGAAGTTGTCTGGAAGGACAACTCATGCATATGAGGAAGCAATTCATGCATATGACTTCAACATCTTTTAAAATCCAGACTATTCTCACATAGACGGTCTTTATCCATTCAGGATTTACCTAGGTTAGGTTCAAAGAACCAGCTTCTGTATGTGTTATTCAAAGGATTGTATGATTAAGGCTCAGTTTAGCTGTTTGGGAATACAGTGTGTTGCACAGACTCCCCCTCCGTGTCCCCCCCCCCCCGTCCCCCCCCCGGTGTATTTGGGTTAAGAATAAAGGGTGTAGAATCTCTTAAAGCACATTTTGAAGTGTTTTTCTCAACAGTTGCACAGCTCCAGACTGTAAACTGTGTAGATGGCCTTTCAGAATTTATTTCCAAACAGCAGAGGGTACATCAGAAGAAGCCACACATGATCACTCCAGATGAGTTATCCATGTCAATATTTACTAAACAATACTACCTAAAACAGAGAGATTATGAGCTTAATTTAGAAATATGTTTGACTTGTAGGACTCTATGTCCAGTACCCCCAGCAGAGGCACAGAAACATGACATGGCAGATAACAGCTCCCTTTATTCTCCCTAGAAATTTCTAGCACTGCACAAGCAATTAGTGCTATGTCTGTGGAAACAAAGGGTATACCCTGAAAGAAAACTCCTGTGAAAGAAAAATAACAAAAATAACTTAAAATATACTTAGGAAATGTTGGGAGAGTTCCACAGATGAGTAGGTAAACATGACTTTAAAAACAAGTGGAGCTGTTTATCAGTGGAGAGAGTTTCAAAATTGGCATAAATGCAGTCAGCCCTTGGTGTGATGGTACAAAATGCTTTCTCTGCATTACTATTCCAGTGAGTTCAGAACGTGGTCAGACGGCTTTGAAAATACATCTTTTAATTAAGTACCGTGTTACAGTTTCTTATAATTGTCATTTCCTCTGGTTACTTTCAATCTATTAACTGCAAAAAGATACTTTCTGTCAGACACCAACAAAGCGAGAACCTATATAGTTTCCAAAGGAGGTGTAGTAATGATATTCACTGAGTTGCAGGAGACCAGAATATTCCTCCTGCCAAGATGAAAATTCTGTACACAGGGTGAAAAGGAAAAGTAGACGCCCAAGTCCCTTGTATCTATTAACCACAGCATGAACTTTTTGTAACTGATCAGTTTTCTTCAGATCAGGAGGTGGAAGTGCAGTTTTGCTCAAAGGTGCTTGTCAGTTCTACATGAAACCTGTAATTCCACCAAGAAGGTGGTAGACCCACTCTCCAGAGTTTTCAAGACTCCCAAGAAGCAGCCACTGACTTCAGAACATTGTAGGTCCACATCTTCTGAGCTGCACAGTAGAGGCATTGGTGCCTGCCGTGGTGGGTAAAAGTGCTGTTTCATCTTAAAGTGGTTCTCTGGGCCCATGTTTGCTTTGCAAACCTGCTGTGCCCTTTTCTCCCTCTTCACACATCATTCCAAGGGCAGACGTAAGAATGTAGACTATAGGGGATTCTCTTAGTGCGAAATGGACAGTGCTGTTGGAGACCTGTATGTGGTTTCTTTCTGAATACTTGCTTGTGCTTGGTTTATCACTGTGCTATGTTTTGTGCTGGCAGGGCAACTCTGACAGGTTAGGGGGTCACGCTTCTCCCTGCATTTTGAAAACCTAAAATTTATCAGCATCCCTCTTGTACGAGTGTGAATTAGTTGATATTAGCATAGGCAATGGCATAAGGGTGAACATTCTTAGACTGTTTCTGATTGCATATGAACAGTTATGCTTTACTCAAAGGGTAAAACCATTTAACAGTCAAAGTAAACAGAGAAGTATAAAACAAGTAAAAAAGCAAACAAATGTAATATCAGAAGTATGAACTTCCATGTAAAAGAATTATTCAGATTACTTACAGATTATTTTGAGTTGGATCCATGTGAGAATACTGTTCCTGTCTAAATCTTTCTGTTCAATGTTGTTTCAAATTCCTTTTTCCAAGCCCTGAGTACAGTATTTGAAGTGGCTTGTTTGTTAATGTTTTATCATGGCAGATAAAATAAATTCAGATCCTTTTCTGTGATAAGAAGAGAAAATTGTACATGTTTCTTAAAAATCAGCTTTTTGTGTTTAGCTTTTATATAATTTCTATTCAATGGACAGTGTAATTAGATGTTCAAAAGAACCTCTTCACTGAATTAAATCTTTGTTTTATTATTGGTTGGACTGGAAGTCTTTCATGTAGTGCTTACTCAGGTCAGCTTTCCCTCTGCGTTGATCAGTAGTCCATCTCTTAAAACTGAAATACTGGTCTGATAACTCATCCTGCCTTTTAACTTTGATAACTCTTTTAAAGCCAAGAGATAAAGATGCTGGAGAATCTCTTGTAAGATTATTTGCAAGATTAGGTTGACCCTGTACACCTTGGCTTTAGAAAGTTTTATATTTTCCTGTAGAAATGTTGAGGAGATAATAAAGGAGTTGTTCTAACATATGTTTGTTGAATAATGGATGTTAAGATATAGAATTACAGCCAATGAGAAACAGGTTGCACAAACAAAAAACTGGGTTTTTTAATGTTTAAAAATATATTTTAAACCTTTAGCCAATGAGGATGTGAGTCTCAGAGATTTTTATGTAGCAGGTTGCAGTAAGAAATTGTTAAAATCTACAACTTTGAAAACATAACTGAGTTAGAAATCTCTTCAGTTCTGTCTACATATATTTTTAAAATTATCTCTCCCTGTATGCTGTGAAATACTTTTTGGTGGCAAATAAATAATGCAAATTCTGATATAATCCAGAAGGAAAATGTGACAGAGATCACTGATAGAAATGAAACCTCTGCTAATATGGCTGTCTACTCAGTATTTCCAAAAAGCTGTACAAAGCAGATACAAAGAAACCAGCATAAAGACCATCTTCCTAGAATTCCCATGTTTCTGGGAACGCTGAGATTAATAATTAAAAAACTAAAACAACTCCCTGCAAAAATCTCTCTTTAGGGGTGGTAATTGCTTTAAAGTAGTGTTAGCCTGACTTTAGGAAGATGGTCAGTCCTGGCTAACCAGCCCTCGATCAACCTGCTTGAGCGGGGGGGGGGGATGGACCAGGTGACCTCCTTTCCAACCTCAACCATCCTGTAATTCTGTGAAGACAAGAATATTACTGGGATGTGAGCTGGAATGTTCTGTATGTGAAAACAGCCACTCAGTAGACATTCCTTCAGATTAATTGGCTCATTTTTTACTATTGTTGTATTCACCTGCCCCATAAAACTGTATTATTATTTTATTGTTGATCGTGTAGTGGAAACTTACCCAAAGTAAGGCCATTAGTTCAGCCTTCCAAAATAAAGAGATGAGTTGCTTGTTTTTAAAAATCCATTTATAAATGGCTGTGAAGCATAAAAGTCATTGGCCCAGGGTGTTCTCTGAATGTCACAGAATGCTGTGTCTCCACCTCTCTAGCGCTGCACTGTAGACCAAACACTTGTATGCTGAGCACTAGTTTTTAGCAAATACATGTCAAAAAAACAGAGGGGGAAAACAGCAGAAAAAAAGGGTATATATTTATTTTCAGGAAGTTCTCTGACCTTGGTTGTGCTAATTACTAGTTCCAGAAGAAAAACATTTAATTCTTTGATTCTAGTCCTTCACTTTGGAGATTATTGTTATTTGCACACATCAGTCTTTGTTTGTTCATTGATATAGTATAGTTCTGTTTCACTTAGTGGTTTTAAATCCAGATTGTCTAATAGGATACACATTATGCAGATACCATCAATAATAATTGTTTTCTAAGCATTAACTTTCCATGTTCTCATGAAAAATACTTGCATGATTTTTGCCATGGAAATTCCAACTTAAACCGGGTGGCTCTTCAAAGGCAGAGATTTATTATGATTTCAGAGTATAAAATTTAACACACACATCGTAATTTAATTAACTGTTTTTAAAGAGTTTCAAGTTTTTGAATTGCAAGGGCTTAAATTCCTGAGTTCCTGCTATCACTGTGCATACTGGGTGAGATTACTTAAACCCAGAGAAAAGTCTTTGAATTCAGAGCCTGAGTAAGAGACCAGAATTCATTCGTCTGACAGGAGAAGGAAACATTTAAACATGCCTGTGCTGGGATAGCAACATGAACAGTCTAATAAGCACAGCCTCTAAAGCAGCATCTGCATAAGCTGTAAATCTGGTGGTGGAAGACCCTGCAAAGGCTGCAAATTTGAACGCTTCTCTGAATTAACTGGAGCAGGGGAGGAATCCAGTCGGTTGTGAACCTGTCTCTGTTTCTCCTTGCCTCTCCAGAGTCTCTTAGAGTAAGTACTCTGACAAGCTCTCCCTTTGTCTAAGTTTTCATTTGTTGAGAGAATAATGGGAGAAAACTCTGTTTACCTCTCAGTCTTGGGTAGATAGGAGATTCCTTTCCTTTTCCTTGTTTGAGGAGGATTTTTCATTTAAGGAAGGCTTTTTTTCCTCTCCTAAAATTCTAAGTGTTTTTCAGAGATGAAGATGAAAAAAGAATTGTTCCTACTGCACTGAAGGGATTTTCCCCTTGAGTGTCCTGAAGACAGGAGACAAAATACAGCAATTCTATCTGAGAAAACAAATGCCGACTCTCAGCAGAGCACGAACTAGGCTTCATCAATCAGGAGCCTACGAGCAGCAGCATGAGGCTTACACAAACAATCACACACGCTTGCACACATACTCTGTGCTTTTCCCCCCACTCCAAATATTTGCTGCAAAAGTTTTGTATCGTTTGATTACCTGCTCATTTTTTCAGAGAACTTTTCTGTAGGGCTTGTAGGACTTCCGTAAGAGATTCAACTTTGTGACGTTTGAGTGCCTAAATTCATGGAAAACTGAACAAGAAAAGGGGTTTTTATAGTGATGTATCCTCACTCTGGTATTGCTCAACAACGTGAAATGAGGACTTAGCCTTTGTAGTGATATATAGTATTTACTCTAGTGTCATATGTAGGTGTGGCTATCAGAAAAAATACAGGGGAAATTGTTGCAACATCTTTTTCCTTTTACAAAGTGCAATTAAGAGTGATGTTATTTGTAATTATTTTAGATTGAGATTTTTCAAAGCTGTTCACCATTAGCTTTGTATTTACTCTGCAGCAGCTTTTTCTTCCCCTGAGAAATACAGGGAAAGTATAGTGCTATGGCAGCATAAAGTGATTAGAAAATCCCTGCAGCTGGTAGAGAAGGGAGCAGACGCTCCCTAAAATCTCCCTCCTGTGGTTTTATTAATGGTCATGCTCAATAAATGACCTCATCACATAGTGTATATTGGAAGTGAGGAGGCTTACTGGGAACTAGAGGTGTTCCTAGTGACCTATAGACAGTTAGGGGAAACAGGAGTGATTTAAGCTCTTAGGATTCCTAAAACTGCATCAACCACTGCTCTGTGTGACAAAACAGCCCACAAGCTGGGAACAGGAAGTAAGTTAGAACTGTTACTCATGTGGGCAAGCGAGTGCAATGTTTTCAAGAAGTATTACAGCAGCAGAGTTATACTGTGCTAAATCCTGAGCCTCCTTGTTCATTGCAGACGTGGTCTCAGCTGTGCCTATCACCCTGGGGTAAGAACCAGGCCTTTTCTGCACAAGTGTGAGCTTCATTCTGATCAGCTATCAGCGTCTGCAATACCTGAGTGGGAACTGCAGGGTGAGATCCAGTTGTAGATAAAACGATACTGTTTGTGTTTTTAATGAGCTGTCTTATGGTATCTCATAGTAAATATGATAGAGAAAGAAACAATGAGAAAGAGCTGCTATAGCCAGTTCTCTGTAGTTTTGGTTTACAAAACACTTGTATCATTCCTTTGGCAAAAAATGGGGGAGTGGTAGCGGCATTGAATGAGAGGGAGAACTTAGCCTGAAGTATAGTTTCCTTCTGCCAAGAGCAAAGAAATTATAAAAACAAATTCTTGGCTGAAAACTTAAAAGGATAGGTTTGGAATGTTATCTTAAAGGACTTTACAATCTCGGAACTTCCAGTCATACCCCAGATAAAGCACTTTTTGTTTATACATTACCCTGTTGTGCATACAATGGCTTCTATGGTAGATGAACTATAAGTGTTCATCCTGGCTTTGGATGACATACAATTTAGTTAGAGGTTTGCTTTTTTTCTTTCTATAATCTGCTATTTTTATATATGATACACATCACCTATATTTTTGCAGCAAGTACTGTTCAGATGAATTTTGTATTATATGTCTAGGATTTATTCCCTTTCAGATGTAAATGCTGAGGAAGCCGAGAGAAACAGTCGACCTATACAGTACCAGTGTGACCCAGAGCAGAATCCCAAAGAGAGTTTTTAGTAAAACCTTTTACTATCCTCTCTAGACTTCGATTTTAGATTTTATCTTTCTGTTTTGTTTTAAAGAAAATGAGTTTTTTTAGAGCTGTCAGGATTAAATTAGAGTTACGTTTTTTTACTGATGAATTATTTGAAGTGTGTCATTTCCAGAAATATGCGTAACTTCATGACTGAGAGAGATCACTGTTTGAACGGGATTTAACTTTACAAGTATTAGTTGGAAAACTCACTACCTTTTAGCAAGTACTAAACACCCCTCTTTATTGTTAAAAACAAATCACAAAGGGCTAAATTTGGGGTTTGTGAGCTTAGATAATAAAATGAAGGTACAGTTCTGCTTCCACTGAAGTTGATAGCAAAATTCCCGTTGACTACACCAGCAGCAGGAGTTCACTCTGTACAGCAAAGTGTGGGAGAGTGGCAGAAGATCTGTAAATGTTTTGAAACTCTGTACTAACTTTAGATCTTGTTGGTGCTAAGCAAGTTGTTAGATTTCTTCCTTGAATAGATGGCATTTTCATTCCTTTTAATTCTACTTTATAATTTGCTATTACTTGTGCCTAATAGTGTTGGGCACTACAGAACAGAGGTGTGGTCTTCTTACATAAACTTATATTGGTTTTGTGGGATCTGCTTGGTGCTTCACACTTTTGCTTTAGCAGTAAAAGTGACTTGTGCTGACAGCTGGAGTAATTGCTGCACATGGAATAGAACTGACTGCCTTTGTTTCCTTGCTCTAGTTCTAAAATTTAAGTGGATTCTTGCAGATCTAAGCTGAAATACATAGATAAATTTTTGCTGTATGCAATAAAAATGGTTTATATGTTTTTCTGATGCTTAAATGTGCAGAAGACACATGTAACCGTTATTGAAAGGTAAAAAAGAGAACAGGGCAGATTTGGAGGCAGTAAATTTTATTTTTATATCCTATTCTTTCTCATTGTTTGTTATTTTTTTAAGCTCTTCTAGAGCTTTTACCAACTCCCCTTGAAATTAATGAGAGCCAGACCAAGTCCCAAGATACTCTTGTAGACGTTAAAAAAGATTGTTTCAACTCAATCGAGAAGTGACAGAGCTCTAACTTTAAAATGTGTCCTGCTGAAGGGAGTTAGGAGCCATCTACTGGTGCAGCAGGTAGGTACTTGCTCTGAGTGGAGGTAGAGCTTTAGGCAAATATCAATAAATGGTGATTCTGTCATGAGATTCATCACAATTTCTGCCTGTTTCCACATTTGAATGTTTTTAGAAAATACAGTAAAGACATGAAGCTGGCCGGATTGATACTGAATGCCATTGGAGACAGATGATGGATTGGGTGTTTTCATAATGGTTGACTTCTGAAATCAGCAAAGCATGCATTTTGAAGATCAGATAGAGGAAGGGATGACAGTGCATTTTCCTGTGAATTTCCTTATGTCAGTGGTCATTTTTGTTATGTCATTGCAAGCTGACTACTAAAAATTATTGGATTCTGTTACACACAGGAATTGAAGAGATCCTGAGATGAGATCAAGTGTGAACTATGCCCGGTATATTTAGCCTTGCACAGCCAGAAAAAGTAACTTATGTTCTTAACAGTGACCCAATTAATTTCTCTGTCCAACAATGCTGGCCGCCGTTAGAAGACTTTTAAAGAATCTTTGTGTAATTTCCATTCTTTAATTTCAAAGTATGAAATACGAAGTTATTTTGTGAAACAGTGACTGGTTGAGCCATGTACATGAGGGGTGAATGCTTTTGCCCAGAATGTAGCAAAGCTTGTGATCAGCATAAATGGAAAAACCCACATTCTTGCTGCCTGCTGGAATGCACAGCTGCATTCCCGGAAGAACCAGCCAGTCCAAAAACTTTCTCCTGTCTTTTCTTCTTTTACTTGGCCTGGAGTTAGGTGACTACTTTTTGTTTGTTTGTTCATTTCATTTGCAAGACTGTGTTGTCGTGCATGTATGCACTGGTTTTTGGTCAGAGGAAACAGTTATTTTCTGGCACTTAGTGAGAAACAAGAAAACAGTATTTTCTCTGTATGTTAGATCCCTCAACAGAACAGGCAGCTCATTGCTAAATCAAATACGTGCTAAGTGACCACCATCTGCACAGTACATGCAAGCTGTATTCTGCAGAGTCTGATATAAACATTGATTACTTGGACCAGTACAATGGTGTTGATTCAGGATGAAATCCTCAGGCTGTTTGTTAGGTTTACAGCTGCCAGAACAGTCTGGTTCTGAAAGGAGCAAGTAGCTGAAAATCAGGTACCTGATGTTCTCTGATTGATTTTAGTGTGGAGCTTCACTTGTAGCAGGGGCAGGGGAGCACCAAGGTACAGAAGATCAGAGGAACAAAGAAAATTAATATTGGTAAAACAGGATTTAGAGCATAATTGAATGCCACACAGTGACTAAATGCTACATCCAGCTGATGATACCTGGCACAGAGTAAGGACCCGGGGCTCCTTGTGCTTTAGGATTACACCCAGTGACTCTTCTATCTCATATTCAGGTAGCTGCTACAGTACACACAAGTTGGTGTTGCCAATGGAGCTGTAGAATTTTGTTCTGTATTTGCTATCAGTATTTTTTCAAAATTATTCATAAAACTAGAGTTAGGGTATGTTAAAACAGATCATTGTAGCTGTCGTATTTTCCCCTTTAACCAGATAAAATTTTAGTCTTTTCCAAACTGAAAGAAAGAACTACAAGCAGACAAAGAAATCTGTATTCTAGTGCACTGCACTGTCAGCCACAGAACTCAGTTTTCAGTTACATTGTTTAAGTTGCAGGGAAACACTTATTTATCTGAAGTAAGGTAATTTTATAGATCTATAAAACCTGCATTTTCTCTCATGTTCCTCTCCCCCCAATTTTAGGCAACCAGAGAAAACCTAAAGCTGTAAAATAAATCTTCAAGTGCTGCAGAAGGCTGAGCACAGCATTTACTACATACCTTTGCAATTAGAACTAATTTACTGCCCTCTGAGATGGAGGGAAGTGTGCAAGGTACTTCTTGGATAAATATACCTCAGTAAGAAAAGCATAGCTGTTCTGTAAAAGTTATCTGCTTGTATTCAACAAGTATCAGGGTCATTCTTAGAGCTACATACTGCAGAGCGTTAATTAATAGGGCTGCAGCTGGTGGTACCACTTTGGCTGCTTCAGCCTAGCCTCTTATTACATATTTCTCAGGTTTGTATGACCAGTCTTGGACCATATCCCATCATTTTTCCCCCAAAGTACAAAAAGTGCTTAAGTCTCTGTTGGAAAACTGCCAGGCTTTCATAAAAAGAACAGAGCTGTTGTTTCTTTTCTATTTTTATCTTCTCTGTCAAAAAGGACACCATGTTGTATGGACAATTGCATATTTAAAATTGCCTTTTATGTTGAGCTTCTCAGACCAAAACCCAGTCTTTCTGCAGCCAGTGTGTGTTCACCATATCGGAAGGTCTGCTGTAAATTTTGGGGGACTGGATTACTTTATGTAATGATTCCCCCATAGAGCAGGACTGCATTTCTTGGTTTCCTAAATGTCAGGAGGCACGCAAGTTTGAAAAAGAGCTGGTGGGGCAGGTGTATGGAAAAAAGCATGTGAGTATGTGGTACAAAGCTATCTCCAGTCCTGATGCCTTTTGCAGCAGGAGGGTGCAGTCATGACTAGATTTGGTCCAGTGGCAAAGCTCCCTGACCTTACTGGAAGAAGGATCTCATGGTCTGAGGGACTGTAGCGGGTACAGAGTGGTTCTGTCCTCCTGTGCTTTGTGAGACAGAGTGTCCTGCCATGAAAGTCAAATCACTTCATCCCCACTGTGTAGGATTTTATTCCTCAGGGGTTCTTGAAACCAAACCAGAAAGGAGTAAATCTGTCCTCGTTGCTTTAAGTCCCTTCATCCATTTGCTCCTAATGAAGAGAAGCTTGAATTTTATGAGAAAAAGCAAAGCTGTAAGGAACAAAACTCAGAAGTAAAACGAGCTCTTTTCTACCTCTATGTTGCCAGTTTGCTTGAAAAGAACAAACAAAAACCAAAAAAAAACCAAAACCCCACTCCAAAACTGGGGTTATATAGAAATCGAAGTATGCAACGTACTAGAACAAGGTGTGTACTAAATTCTTCACAGGGATACAAGGGGAAAGACCACCCAGAGTGCTTGACAGTAATCTGAGGGGAGGTGATTCTCAAGCTTTTTCGCTCTGGAAATGGTCTATGAAAATAATTGATGTTGGTTGTTCCCTGTTCTCTGAGTGCCTGCAATGCAGATGAGACTGCCAAATGCATGGCTTGTTTTAGTGCTGGATAAACGCTTGTGTTGCTGTCTCTCCTAAACGCCTGTTGCATGACCAAAGTATGGCTGCCACCATGTAGCCCATGTACAGTTATGTGACATGGTTTGCCATCTGGAGACGGTCACAGAGCTGGAAGTGAAGTGAAACAAATGGGAATTAAAACCAAGATTCTCGTTACCTGACACAGACAGGACTTTAGCGCTGAATGTCCTTACAAGAGGCTTTGTGATCCAGCCTCTGGAACTACTGCAGAGGATTACACAACTAATTATTGTATAACAGTGAGCTTTCTTAAAAGTAGTTTTAGTTTATACCGTTGTCATTATCAGCCATCATATCAAAATGAAGCAGCGTATCTCAGTAGGTCAAATGGGCACTTCAGAAAGGCGGGATTATGGGGATTAAGGAATGGGGCATGCAGCAGCATGCAGCAATTTTTACTTTCCCCCGTTCTAGTGATTTTACATATTCCTACCAATGCTTCTTTTGTCCCACTTTTTGCCCTTTTTTTGAAGGATTATGTGAAAGTGAATTTTAAAAATTAAGATCATTACCAAAAGCATTTAAAAATAAAGTATTAAGCAAGCTACAAAACCCAAAAATACTTACTTTGCCAATGATTTCATTCTGATGCATTATCATTTAAGATAATACTTCAGACTGTGAAAGATAAAATTTTATTGCCAAAATACAGTCTGTTCCTATAAGGGCTCACTCTTGTATTTAAATTTGAATTAATAATATGACTGGCCTTTTCTGTAATTGCTACAACTTAATTTGGGGTGTGCAGAAAGCTTGCAAGATTAAGACTTTTTGCAGGTTATTAATAATGCATATGCAGTATTCAGCTCCAAACTGCCTTGGAAGTGCCTGTATTTTATTGTAAAGCACTTCGATGATTGTTTTCTGCCTATAAAGAAATGTTCACATTCAAAAATTAAAACAGAATCAAAATTACTGTTGCCGGACTTGTTCCTTGTATGACAATGATTTCAGAGATCATTTAGATCCTCCCAATCCATTCTTTTAAAGTGTGTCATTGAGGCATTGTTTTAAGATTCAGTACTGTATGTGTGGCTTCTAAAATCTGAGCTTTGGCTCTGCCAGCCAGACTGCACACACAAGTGGAGCAGCGGCCTGAGCTGCAGTGGCTTCTCAGACAGTTCCTGGGATTTTTGACCAAGGCATGCCAGAAACAGACACTTCAGTTGAGCTTTTGATAAGGATGTGCCAGATTGACTGATTAGGAAGTGCCCAAGTGCACAATGAACTTACGCCCCGGTGTATTTTTTTGCTGTGATTTATAATTCTGTTGCTTAGTGTCATTTAGATATTTATGTGTATTTATTACTATGTATATATACACAGAGACAAACATATATATATTTAAAACCCAAGACTAATAGTCACTGCAATAGAGAGAGATGATGGAAGGCTTCAAAAAACGTAACTACATTTGTTCTCTGCTGCTTTAAATGATCCTTTCCTGCTCCTACATTCTATTGGCTTCTCAAAATCCTTATAACAACAGGTTTTTTTAAGGTCCATTTCATCATTCAGTTCCTACTGAAAAATCCTTTGTAGGCAAACACCTGGTTTCTTTGCATAATTAAAGATGAACTGACTTTCATACTTTAAAATGGTCATGGTATTTGGCACATATGCCAAATAGAATATGGCTAGTGATTCCTTTCCTTCTGAATGGAGAATGAACTTTCTGGGAATTTGCAATACTATTTGGTAAACAGCACGTGGCTTAAGCATTCTTTACAAAGTGCAGTAACTGAGAGGCAGCGTGTGGTGCCCTGAAGAGGATTAGCAACAAGAGGGTTGGCTTTAGCTTCTTACACGCTGCTTTAATTCTCTTACTGGGACCACACTGCGAGGAAGCAGATCTTTCAGCTCTTAACCCACATGCAAAGCACACGCTCTGGCATTGTTTTTTATTCATACGCTCCATGCCAGCTTCTGTTAATGCAAAATTTGGTACTCAGGGTTGAGAGCTCTTTTGTCTTCCTCCGTGTAAAGCAGCTAATCCAAAGGCCCGGGCAGCCTGCCTTCCCCATTCACAGGCACCGAGTGAAGTGGTGCTTGAGGGAGCTTGCAGGCTTGGTTCTTTAGCTGAGCAATGATTTATGGCTTTTGACTGAGGTCATTGCTTGGCACATAGTGATGAGCAATTTGATGGATTAACGACTCTAGCAACTCAAGGACCCTTAGCATTTGTAGCCAATCATAATCTGGCTGGCAATGACCACCACAAAAACCCCCATGTATTCTTGTTTGGATCTATTTTAAACTAGTTTGGATTTGGTTTCCTCTGGGAGACCTATTGCTGCAATTAGATACTCTTTGATTTGGTTCCAAGGATGGGTCAGAGTCACGTTTTTCTTTGATAAACCTATTTTGGTTCTCTCATTGATGTGCACTCCTGAAAGCTGTACGTTTCTTTTTGGTCTGCTATTACATTACCACATTAAGGAGAGCTTGAGGGGTCAGTTCTGCAGAGCAGGAAGGAGGGGATCTCACTGTGTCAGTGAGAGCACACACACTATTTTTCTTTCATATATACTGGAGAAGCAGGTCCTGATTAACATCACCTTAGATATCACCAGTTCATCTACACCTGTGCAGTGTATGCAAGGCAAAGTACTCCAGAATGAGTGTTAGTAAGACTTTTCTCTTACTGCAGAAGCTGCAAGGAGGAGTGGTAAACAATTAGAAAAAATACTTTTTCCTAGGTGGACCTTCTGTTGTGAGAGGTGAGATACATTGTCACCCCAGGACCACAGAGCAACTGGCAGCTCAGGTTTCTGAGATGTGGCATTTCCTCCCTCTCAGGGTCTGTGCAGACAGCTTCTCCTTGCTTCCTTGAACACTCCTTTGTGAGAGCCGTTCTCTGTTTTAGCCATTGGTGGTATCTCTTGGACATCCCATTAATCTCTTCTTCTCAATAGTGTGTTTTTAGTTTGTCTCATTGTTTTATTTGGATTATACAATATCTTGTAATACTTATATTATTGCATATTGCAATGTGAACTGCAGAACATTCCCCCAGGCAGTGGTGGGAGAGAAACTCTGGGAATATAGATTGTTCACATATTTAAAAATGCGCATAGTTCACAAATAAAACAGTTGTATCAACTGCAATGCTCTGCAAGGCTGATAGTAATGTCAGTGGCAGGATAATGCTGTGTGACTTTGGTATTTAACCTCTTCCTGTAAAGTTGTGATTTGAAAGCTGGCTTTTCTATGTCAAAAAAGTCTTGCTGCACTACGTGGCTGGGAAAGAGATATTATGTGTAGTATAGGCAGCTTGAACAATAGCAGTAAGAATTAATATTAGTCAAAACTTCCATAGCACTTTTAACCCACTGTAGTGAAAAGGCATCTCTTGCTTCAAAGAGAGAGAAAATATTTTTGTTGAGTTCAAAGGAAAATATATACCAGGGAGACTATTCCTTTGCTCAGTGTAGCTCCTTCGGAGTGGCTTGTGTGATGAACAGGTTCTTTCCTGAGAAGATCCTCTAGCTCAGAATTGTGTATGCAATGCTCCTGTGCTAAAATCCATGTTGTGAACATCAGCATGTGCCTTAAGGACTTTTGGGCTCAAACACATCTGTTTCATAGAACTAAGAACTCTCCTCCCAAACTGCCCCAGGGGTCTAGGACAGCTCTTCATGGGGACAACCCTCCATAGGACACCTCTAACCCTAAGCCTAAGTATAACCCTAAGTCTAATGGCTCCTTGCAGACAGTTGTCCCTGTGGAGAGTTGGCCGCAGAGAGTTGCCACTGCCCTGGATCTTGATGTTCATCTTAGAAAGTGTACCTCCTCCTACTAAGCTCTGCTTAACGTGGTCACACTATATGTCACAGAAAGAGCTGGGACTAAGACTTGCTGCCTTGTAACTAGTAACCTCTGCCTTATTCACAACAGGGTGGGGATGAAATGAGATTTCTTCAGATCGCCAAAACTGTCAGCGGACTCCAAAGATCTCCAAACCAAAACTGTCTCCGACGCCTTCTCATGAGCCCAGGGCCTTACCTCTTTCTCTCTGTGCAGCTGCCAAAACCTCTAGCTTCCTTTCACTGACAGCTTCACCAGTGCAGCTGTGTGTTTTCAATGAGTAAGAAAATTTGGGGGGTGGAATATAATTAATTTTTTAAAACCCACAGGAAAGTTTCGGGTTTTAACATATTAGTCACTCAACTTCCATTAAAGCTTATTTTCTAAAGAAGTTACCTGATGCTGCCCCAGATGATCCAGAGAGCTGCAGGGTGATCTGTGCTGTGGGCTATGCTATGCCAGGACTGTCACCCATATTTTAACTTGAATTGGTGGAAAGAACAAGGTACTCAAGTCCAGTGACAGATTCATGGAAGGATTTGTGTCAGAACCAGTTTAGGTCTTGGGAAACTCTATCCGCAGTTGCTGTGCAGAGAGCAGTGGCAGCATTCCTTTTGTGAAGCACAGTAAAATTTGGGCTCTCTTTGTCATCTGCTGAAGAAAAGGTAAACATCTCAGTTCTGAGCAATTCTGAATTATGATTCATGCAAGCCTTGTTCAGTGAAAATATGGTAGTGTTTCAAATGAAAGTGTGCTTGCCTTGTAATCCCCTCTTTTCCCTAGGTGCTGCTGAATAGAGATAGATCTGCTGCTGAAGTTCACACCTGGATAATCCCACTTGCTTTCTAAGCAAGGGATTCTTTAGCTTATATGGGGCATTCTTGTAGCTGGTGTCTCTTCTTGGATCTCTTTTGAAAGTATGGGAAATCAGTGGTGCATTATATGAGACACTGAATTTATTTGCTGGCTGTGGAGTTGTTTAACCCTGTCGGAGTCCTTGTCTGGACTGTAGGAAATTTAAGAACACAAATGCCACATGAATGCACCAAACAAAAATGATCTGGCCTTTCTTGGGCATACAGCTCTCACAAGTACAAGTAGTATCTCTGTGAATGTGTCCGTTCATGTCCAGACAAACTACCTAAAAAACAGCTGTGGATTCTCTGGTGTGAACTCACCACTCCTCACCACCGTGACCACCTTATTTTTTTTATCTTTTTTCCTTACACAATGCATTAGGTGACATATAGAAAACAGAAGAGATACTCTGGACAGGACATGATGGCAGCAGAGTGCAACTGTCTCCCAAAACCATCTTACCTTCCTCCCAAAGCTCTTTGCCCCCTTTCACACTCCTGAAACAGCTCTGTTGTCTCTTCAGCAAAGGCTTTTAGCTGCATTGTAAGATCCAGGTCTGCTCTGCCCATGGGCATGCTCCTTTCTGGCTCTTTCCTTGTACCTCTGCGGAATGCTGCAACCTAAATGATGAAACCACATACTAAAATTGCTCTGTGGGCAAATCCTGCTGCTTTTCTTTCCATGAAAGTGCCTCATGTTACATCTGAACTGAATGATCAAGACCCTTTTCCTCTTTGCAGTGTTTGGCCCTTTATTCTCAGAGTGAGACATGAGAACAAACCAGCCTTTTTCATTCTCTTCTGCTCCTGCATCTCAATTGCAATGAAGACGAAACCCCCCGAGGCCCAGTGGAGGCCACATGGGTAACTCAGGGCCGGACCTTCAGGACAAACTGTCGCAGGTACCTTCAGACAGTTTAAACACAGCCACTGAGTTGGGAGCTTCTGTCAAGGTTTAGCCCTCAGAGATACTAGTCCCATGCCGTAGCTAGCAAGATGCTGAAGAGCAGTCCAAACTTCTTCCCATGGATATTGAACTGCTACTGGTACTTGGAACAAACCACAGGGAAGTTAGATCTCTGCAGAACCCGAAAAGGCTTTCCACAGGTTTGTACCACTCCTTTAGGGATGCTTTTGTTAAAATAACAGGCGGGGTTTTAGTGACAACTACTGATCTGATAAACACTGAAACTCACTCCATTGGTGATAATTCCTCTGCTGCCCTTGTCAAGCCCCATGTTAACGACTGGCTTTCTGCTCTACCTAGAGCAAAACTGAAGCTGATTTGGGATGTTACTGAACACTTACTGGCATTCAGGAATGGTGAGTACCCTAGCAATGGACCTGGTGTCACTGAGAAGACTGAAATTTTTCTAGTAAGGCTATATATTCTAGAGTGACCTGGGCACTTTTATATCATCTAGTCGATTTTTGACAGAGCATGAATTGATTTATAGCTCACAAATACATCTGTCTGTGATGGTTTCTGCCAGCTGGGCTTTTTGTTTTTCTGGCCTTCTTTTGTGTATGTCACAGGACAACATTTTATGGCATCCTTTATAGGAAATGAAAGAGAATCAGTTTACCTCCTGCTTAGAAAAAATGCCATCAAACAACCTCTTCAAAGTTCAGCATGTTTCCCTAAGCACAAGTAAAAGCCTAAATGGCTAAATCAATCCCAGCTAATTCAATATTTAGTAAACTCTGTCCTTACTCACACATTCTACTATTCCCAAGCAGAATAAAAGGTTGGTTTATAGGGGACAATGGTGCAGATGAGAAGAAGCATAAAATAACAAGTTATTCTCTGGAGTCTGTAAAACAACCTGATGTTTATTGCACTTCTAGATCAGTGTTATTATGCATCTTTTCCTTCCCTCATCAAAATAAACGTTCAGTTCAGCTTGCTGAGTATAGATCAGATCTTCTAACTGCCTCCATGGTTGGAAGCAGGATCTCAAATGCCAGCAAATAAGGATTTTGCAAGACCAATATCAACTGAGCTGTGCAAATTACTCCTTTTCCTAGTTTCTTGACTGAACTGAGAAATTAGTTGTTCTATGACAGTGGAACTAATTAGTCCTGGCTGCCTAGATCTGAATCCTTGCCTCTGAGCTCTTTGCCCACCCTTCAGCCTCTCTTCCCTACATTTCTCCTGTGATTCCCTCCCCTCTCACTACCTTCATTTCCCTGGATTCTCCCCAGATAATAGCTGGGCAATGGTAGTACATACTGTAGTCAGTTCTGATGAGTAACCAGCCTGGAGGGAACCAAACTGTAGAAATAACTGCTAACATCACACAGTAGAGCTGCTTTAGTGAGGGCACTGGTTTAGGTCCCTTTGTTTTTATTGAGCTGACATTTCTTGAAGTTTGAGCACGCTTAGCATTCCTGGGAATGTCACGTCTGTACAGAATTTGGCTGAAACAAGTCTAAGGTTGGGAAATTATCTGAGAGAAGGACTGGCAGTGCAATCACATAAGCCTTGTTTCCTAAGGGAACCTGCCTTTAAATGCTTTGCTTGAACCAAGATAAAATATTTTTGCTTTGGTTTCCAAGACTTGTTAACTGCTTGGATTAAACTAAATATGCATGTGAAACGATACTTTAAGCATGTTAGTGCTTCTCTGTCAGTTTATGCTTATTTTGTTTTTAAAAAATAGCAGTGGATTCATTTCTTTACATATTTTACAAGCAAAGCATTGCACAGCTAGTCCTGCCTAGTTTATGTTGGCTTCACAGAGTTTTTGCTATCATGATGCTGTTCCTTTGAGATCCCTCTTCTTTCCCTTTGCATTTGATGCATAGTCCAAACGTTGCTCTCTTTGTGGTAGAAATACCTGGTGTTTTTCAGACTTTGCTGACTTCTTAAAAGGTTATAGTATTAGTTCACAGGTGTTTTTCTCCTCACCTTAGCATGGATTCAGGTGTTCCAATGTAAGGTAGCTTTACTCAATACAGAAGACCAAAAATTATGAAGAAAAGGCTAAGTGCACCTTAAGTATTAATAAACAGTAGCCTTTGAAAATGAAAAGTCCTAGTTTGCCATTTCCTTGAATAGACATTTTGCTTCTGTTTGGGCTTTCTTCTTGACAGATAGAAATGAACACCAAGACAGATTCTTCTGATGTGTATTGCAATGTCACATTTAATGATAAAGGTATTTACTTTTCCTTTTCCTGGGCATAGCAGCCATCAATATTAATTGGTTATCCATCCTTGTGAAAAAAAGTTGTGACTCTTAAATGTGTAAATATCTCATTCACTGCATCCAGTTTCTCTCAATTTTGTCTTCCTTTTCCTAACTCCTTCTACAATTATGACTTGCATTTTGTAATGCACTACAGGTCGTTATGTGATCTTGGTGTTTGCAGAGACATAAACGTGATTAGGGTTTCTTTTCTGACTGAGAAGCTTATTGCTATAGTGTTATATAGAAAACACAGTAATAAAAAGATAATTACAGGGAGGCCATCAACAGGGTCATCATCTATCTAACTTTAGAATATGAAGAGTTGTACAAACTATAAAAATGATGCAGCTGATGAAAGAAACAGTAATTCTGAGAACTGTGGAAACCCAGGCCCTAGTTTCTTAGTACCAGATGTTAAACTAAGCTGTTAAGAATTAAGATTTTCTAATAATCACTTTTCATCTGCTGCTGTTCTTCATCTCTATCACTGAAGCATGTAGGAACCCTGATGGCAGACCAGTGCCATACTGTTCTAAGTACTGTATAAACACAGAACAGAGATTTCTACATTTAAGTATTATGAATTCTTATTAAAAGTAAATCAGTGCTTTGAAGAACATCAGTAATGACATTATCAGCTATTAATCTATTCAGTAAATGATGTCATCCTTTCATCTGTCTTCATTCTTTCCAGATCTCATTCACAAACATTTTCCTCCTGCATATACCTATTCATTTTTGTCCTGTATTTCATTTAATGCATTGTACCAATGTACTAAGAGAAGCTGTGCTTTCAGTGAATGGCGTGATCACTCCATGCTACAGATGAGCTTTAGTGCATTAGTCTTTGCAATGCGAGAGCAAAGAGGTTATCATTAAAGGCAAGAAGATAGATGCTCACTAAATCTAAGGGAAAATACAAATGTCTTGATACATGGGAGAGAATGAGGCAGTTTGGTAGGTTATAGTGCCTTTTATTATTACTGTATTCAAATCCAGTCTTGATGGTATTAAATGCATCATGGTGTTAAATGTATCACTGTCACACTGCTGGCTCTTGGTGTCTGAGTCCACAGGGTAATTCCTGTTCACAAGAATAGCCAAACTTGATGCTAATTGCCAACTTTGTTGCTATGGTTATGCAGAACAAACATCTTCCTGACCTGCTGGGTAGGAATCAAGCATAACACAAAAGTAGCTAATTTAGTGCTCTGAATAGAAACAGGTTGAATAGAAAGCTTTGGTCAGCAAGGATACTAATCCAGTTGCAGTCATTAAGCATCCCTGTGTAGAGAAGTGATGTTAGGGCTCCCAAGCTGTTAGACCAGATGCACAGTTTTGTCTGTACTTTATGAAAAGCATCGAGCTCATATGAGCTCTCTGTCCAGAAATTCGGCAAAAGAGAGAAAAGGTGGGTTGGCCATGGCAAAAGAAAGGAATAATTTCTACACATCCATTGTCTGCCTTTGTTAATGTGTCTGTGCTGGGTGTCTGTTCTGGGAAAATGTGTTGCATTTTTATCCACCTGTTCAGCTCTACCAGTACTCCCAGTGATGGTAAACTTCCATAATGAAAACATCAGAGTTTAAGAAATGGCTAAACACTTGTATCTGCTTGATGCCACTGTGTTGATAAGAGGGGGCTCATGATACAGATCTGATGGATGTGCAGCAGAGTTGGGGAGCTGGGCTGCTGCTTCTGAAAGAAGGAGAGTGCAAGGGAAAAGAAACACCAGGGCACACATGGAAATCCAGAGCAACTGGTGAGGGGCTGGTGATCTGCCTGGTGAACCAGGTGTAAAGGACAGAGTAGACTGTCACCTTCTCCTAGCTATAGCTAAGGTCCCTACTTCTCCAGTTCTTCCACCAACTGCAAGAGCAAGTCTGGTAGTCACAAATGAGGCAGAGGAACTCGGTCATTTTGACCCTTTGTACAGTCTACATGCTTTGACGACATCCTTTTTGTCCTGTGCCTAGTGTGAGTGCTGTGCACGGCCACTGAGGCTCACAGCAGTGATGTGGATACCAAAAAGTTGTGCCTTCAGTTCACAAGTGCAAAGCTGACTCTGTCAACTGGCAGCAGTGTATGTCCTGTCTGCAAACTACACAAAAATATATTCTTAATGAATTTCTTCAGTTATAAAGGCCATTTAAATGACATATGACTTTCAAAACAAGATATTCTATGGGGCCTATATATCTCTCCCCACTTCTGTGTTTACTTTTCCTGCTTTGGCATCTGACATTAATGTCTGTCACTGAACATCTCAACCTTTGTATCTTTCTCAGGGGAGACACAGATCAGAGTGTTAAGCTTCATAATTTGGCATTGCTGGCATTTTTTGTTCACCACAAACCTTTCCGATGATACTAATGATGTTTAGTAAGTTCTGGAGGAAAAATCATTAAGAATAGAATAAAAACAAAACAAAATTCTTGGTGATCTGAATTGCTCCCTGAATGAACTCTGGGAAGTTTAAAACTCAAGACACAGCATCCAACCTTTATATTTGTACCAGAAATTAGGCTATTTGTAATTACTGTTTAAGAGAAAAACAATATTGAAAACTTTATACAAAAGGTTTTGGTGTTGTGCAGAGAAGGTATGACTATTGATCAAAAATACATTCTATGTGTTTCCAGTTTATTGAGGAATACTCGTTTCCAAGACCAAAACTGCTGCCTTTTTATTTTTACAGTCTTTGTTTGAACTGAGATCCACATTCATTGTTACTGAGCTTTAATAATCTAAGGGTCACTTGAAGGGCTTTTGTTTGAGAGACCTTTCAAGCCAAGCCAAGGCAGCAGTTTAGAGAACATTTCTTGTTTGTAGACAAAAATATATTAAAACAACCAAGGGAGCTATTACTCTTCCACATAATTATTTTTAATGTCTCATTGGACATGTATGAAATGCCTTTCAGTTCCTGTGGGAGAATTACTTTTTTTGTTTTGTTTTTACATTTTGCAGCGTGGCTTTTGTTAAATTTCTATGCTGCTTTTCAATTGAGCAACATTCACCCCAAAAGACTTCATAAACACGAACAGTGTCTTTAGGAATATGCTTCCAACATAATCCACATGATAAGTAAAGATTTGTCAGCAGTCATAGGGCCCGATACCTTGCATACCTCGTGCCACCTATTTTTTCCAGCCATAATCGGGAAAGATTGTGACCCCAGTTCACAGTGGAAAAAGCTGAGCATCCAGGGCTGCATGAGGTGAGGCAGAGCCATATGCTGCAGCAACCAGTGTCAAAGGCAAGAGAGAGGGGAGGAGGGCTAAGACTCTCTTCACTCCCTTTCCCCTGGTTAATGTGTGCTAGGTAATCAGAGCAATTTTGTGTCTTTGGCATGAAAATTATCTGCAAGTGTCCTGCGTTGTGTAGCTCCTTTCGATTACCTAAGAAAGATTGAAATGGAGTGCATCCTTTTCTGTTATAACAAGAACAAACTTGAGGGGGAGGAGAAAAAGCACAGAAATTGAAGGTATATGTGAAGAGTATCTTTGTGTAAAGACAGAAACCATCCTGTAAGAGTGTAATTCTAGCACAACTATTTGGGCTTGGCTTGGGATATGCGCGTTGTGTGCTTTTTCTGCTGCGCGGAGGTGAAGGCTTAGCAGGTAGATGCAGGTGATTCACTTAAATGTCTCCTTCCTATTGTGTATTCATGGTCCTTTAAATCTGCCAGTTGATTTTTCCATTTTGAAAGATGGCCAGATGTTTCTTGCTCAGGAACTGAGAGCTCCCTCAGGCCACATAGTAGATGTCTTAATTCTGTGGCCACCGCCCTTCTCTCAGGCATGGTGAAAGTTTCAGTGCCCCCAGTGGGCTGTGCTTGTCAGAGCGGCCCTAGCACACTCTTTGGACAAGGGCCCAGGGAGCATCAGGGATCACTCTAAACCTGAAACCTTCCACAGATTAAAAAAGAACTTGCTGCTTATCTGTGTGTTGCATACAGGCCATTTAACATGCTGCATTGCATGTGGCAGTACCACTACCTGTCTTGTCTCCTTCCTTGAGGCTGATGTGTGCTTTGGCGTTCCAGTGACTTTACCTATCTCTTCTGTTATAAAAGGAAAATCAGACTCTGAGTTCAGGAAGTGATGTAGCTCTGTGTCAGTTTTGGCACCTCACACAAACGTGCACCATTATCAATGTCTAGTCATAAAGCTGATTAAGTTTAGCAAAAATGAGTATATAGATAGTTGTCTTTTCTAACTGGATGTAAACCTTATGTCAAATATACAGTGCTCCCAGATTTTGAAGAGAGAAATCACCATGTTCACCATCTTCAGATGACTGGACTTGAAGTCTTTCAACTTGAGTTTATAAAATTGTTAAGTTATGTAGATGAAGTGATATGTTGTGGTTTGAGGACTGACCTTACCTTGTTCATGGATAAGAACCATACATTTCCAGCCGTAAATGCCTGTGGAAACTGAAGTTGGATACAATGACAGAAGCAAACTACTCTAACTGTGTAACACAGTGATGTTCTCATGTTTTAAGCATGAGTTGCTCAGAAATAAGTGGTTGAATTGGGTAAAAAGTTGCTTTTACATGAACTTCAGTATCTTGGAACAATAATTAAGTTGTCTCAAGAATACGTTATAATATATTATAAGATTGTAAGGATAATGTGCACTTAACACTATCTTCCTAATGATACATTGACAGAATACTTATGAAATATTTTGTACATAAAAGTCCTGAAAATATGTACTTAATGACACATTCCTTGAGACAAGGACCATAAAGCAGACCAGGGAATTTTTTGAAGACATCATTACTTGAGGGCTTTCTGTGAAGTTGCTCTTGCAGTGTCATCCAAAGTTCCCTATCCTGATTTGACAATTTTATGGCTTTGGACTCTCACTCAGTTGTTCAAGGTGATTTAGTCATTGGTTTGTGCATCCTTACATTTAGAGACTGTCAAATGTGATTGTTTGTGTTAGTTCAGCTTAGTGTGCTCCTTGTCTGAAGAGATGCTTTTGGAAGGAGCTCAGAGGGGGACAGCAAGAAAAATGAAAAGGACTAAATACTTGCAACCTGAATAAAGGGTAGGAAGAGCAGGGACAGAAAGACATAATGGTGTACATGTAACTGAAACGTGTAAGCATGAGAGAGAGAAGAATTATGTGCAGTTTGGCAGGAGGATGTAATGAGTAATAGATGGAATGATGAAGGGGAAACAAAATTGGCTGGATGAAGAAAAGCTTCCTGACCGCGAGATCTTGTTTGATTACTGAACTTTCCCAGGAGACTTCTATGATTTGGGAAAAGTTGTACAAGTCTATTCAGAGCCTCACAATGCTCCACAAAGCATAGCTCTGTAGTAGCCTAATAACTTGGCATCCTGGAGTGGATGGTGTTTCACATCTTTTAACTGTGTTTGAGGATCTTTGGATTCCTTGTGTTTGCTGGGCAGCCCTGAGCATCCCTTGTGCGCTGGCCGGCCTATGGCTTCTCTTTGAACTAGCATTTTTAAATAATGTTAGAGCTCTTCAAGAAACCTGCCTCCTCTGACTTGTGGATTCAAATGCGTTTACTGTGGCTATGAGATTGATCCCATTTCTTTGATGCTAAGTGCAGGAGACTACAAGTTTGCATCCAGCTGCCCAAAGGGACCCAATATTTGCAAATGCATTAGGTAGCAATTGCCCATGCCTATGTGTGTGTACTCATAAATCTGGGCCCAAACCTTTACAATTAGTCGGGGAGGTTTTTTATGCTTAAACAGAGATGAGGACAATAAGGAAAATTATTCAAGAACCTATTCAACTTATTCAAATACTTTCATTCCATGATAAAGCATATGTATCTATTACAAGGTGTTCACATTACCCATATGTAGAATTATTTCATTATAGATCTGGTATCTGACTAAAGTTGATTCCAGTAGTTCCTCTGAGAGAAGTTTACCTGGTGAAACTTGTGGTTTTAGCTCATATCCAACAATTTGCAGAATTTATTTTGACTTATACCCAGAGATTTTTAGAGTAAATTAATAACTGAGAATCCATTTGGATTTGCACAGTTAGAAGAAAAGCATACAAAAACCAAGAAGCAACCACAAGGCTTTTACAAATTGGGAAGCTCAGATCATGGAGCTGGGCTGAAAGACTGTTTTCCTGGTGGTTCTCTACTGGCCTTTCAGTATGTTTCTTGTTTTCTAGCAGCTGCTCAAAGCAGTAGAACCCATTTCCTCAAATGCACATAGAAGTTGCAAAGGCTGCTGCTGGGGATGAAGCAATGAGATAAATATTGCTAAGTTTTGAAACTGCACACAATCCAGAATTTACTCTGTTCCCAAGAACTAACTGGTTGGAACTGTGGAGGCTCTGCATTTTGAAACAAATCACACAGAATTTTGATTTTTTTCATGTAAATCAATACACTAATAAATCAAAAAATTCTTCTTATAAAGATACTTCTTCTTTGAATTATCTTCTTATTTGAATTTAATATTTATTAGTTCATGGGGGCATGATTAACTCTGTGTCAATAAGTACATAACTGGTATGTTCTGAGATATATCTAATGTCTACCAAAGAAAAAAAATAAATCATTTAGATCTGGAACAGTGATCACAATGGAAGTTTCGTTTGCAAAGGATTTATGGAGACTTGAAGTCAGTATTATGTTTGGAATAAATGCACCATTGACCAGTATCAGATTTCCATAGGCTTTATCTTGTTTTTTCTAAGCAACTGCTCATAAACTCTTTTAATATCTTGATTAGCCTAATGGTGCTACTTGCAAATCTGTTCATAGAGCTATTAATCTATGATAGCGCAATCTAGAGAAAAGAATCACGCTTACTTAGTTGTTCCTTTCATTGTTTCATTTTAAAACCATAAATAACAAGTTGACAGGGTTTCTTTGTACTTCTTTCTTTTCAGCTAACATGTTAAATATTTCAGGAAAGATTTGTCAAGCCATCACAAAAGTAGGTCTTAGTTCGGAGCTGTACTTTATTAAATGCTGCTTTCATGTCATAGGAAGGAAAAACAAGGGGTAGATTTGAGCAGTTTAAGAGTCCATGATTCAATGGCTGCAGCAAACTGTAGGTGCTCTTCTGTGTCATAGCAGTACTCAAAATAATTCAGCGTAATCAAACATGCGTAAAATCTGAAGGGAAAGAAATCTCTTGTATCTCATGAAGAAGAAATTTGACTTTTAAGGCAAGTTCAATGCATGGGCTAGCCCACTCTTTCCCTGTCTTCCCGCACCTCTCCCTGCAAGCTTCATCTCTAGCTGTCCCTGCGTGGTTCCCTCTCAGCATGAGTTTTGTGAGACCAGGCTGTTGGTGGCAGCTGGGTCAGGGGAGGCTGCTGCTGAGCAGTGTAAGTCACAAACATGAAAACAGCTGAGTCCTGCAGTGACATGCTGATCAGAGCCATGCAGGCACCTGCACAGTTCAGTTAGATTGCACTCAATTCTGTGAAGGGCACCAGGACTTCTGGCACTGCTTGCAGCAGATCTCTCTTGGGCTGAGGCCCTGAAGCCATGGGGTTTTCCGATGACCGTTCACCCTTGCTGCCAGGCAAGATATCCCATGCAGGAGCATACACAAGGGAAGGACTGGCTGTAAAGCTTTGATTTTGAAATAAAAAATACATTGAGTGGAAAGCCTCAGAATAAAGAACTGGGAAAGCTCTTGTTTTGGTTGGAGCTACATTTCTACTGCCTGTTGCTTCCAGCCAACTAGATGAGAAAAATTAACTTGTTTGCCTTTTGTGTATTGCTGCAATCCACACATATCAGTACATATAGTCCAGAGAGAGAAAAGGGGCACGTACCTTTATGTATCTGCAGTTAAATGAAGGACTGGGTATGCTCAGTTATTAACAAAGCTAAAGGGCTGTGCTGAGGGGCTGAAGGCAATGAAATCTCTCCCCAGGCTTTGAAGGAGCTGTTGGCATATGCTGTGCTATTGGGGTGGGAGCAGGGACTTGCCGTGTTGCAATAGCTCTCCATCTCCAGCCCCGCCACCCCCTCACAGGTCACATCCCTGGCAGATCACACAGTGCTGTGCTGCGTAATGCAACAACCATCTGCATTTCTTTGGTTACCCAAAGTCTCCATGAATACTGCTGGGGTCCCCCAATGGTCTGGCAAAACTACTGTCACCTCTTCCTTTTCTGCAGAGTGTGCAGAAGGTATTGAACAGAAACCAGGAGCGTTTGTTCCTCATCTGCTTTAAGACACCAGACACGTCTTCACTGCTTGTTTTTTTGCACTCACCGAACATCCATAGGCGAAAAGGATATGCTTGGTTTTCCTCACTGCATGGTTTGAGGTGTTAGACCCTGGCAGAAGTATTGAAGCACTGATTTCAGTGGGACCACTCTTGCTCTAAATCACCCCTAGTCAGATGCTTACATGCATGAGGTCCTCTGAAGTGTGTAGGATGAGAACAAAATCCTATGAAAAGGATCCTCAACTGAAGTAAGAAAAAACAGCTTCACTGGAGCCTCACTAGTTGTGTTGGGGCTGGTTCTGTTTAAAAATCTGGACAACGGAATCGAGTGCACAGTAAGTTTGCAGATGACATCAAGTTGTGCGGGAGTCTTGATGTTCTTGACGGAAGGAGGGTACTGCAGAGAGATCTAGACAGGCTGAATTGATGAGCTGAGGCCAACTGTATGGGGTTCAACAAAGCTAAGTGTCGGGTCCTGTACTTGGGTCACAACAACCCCATGCAATGCTACAGACATGGGGAAGAATGGCTGGAAAGCTGCCCAGTGGAAAAATATGAGCCAGCAGTATGCCCCAGGTGACAAAGAAGGCCAATAGCATCCTGGCTTTTATCAGAAACAATGTGGCCAGCAAGACTAGGGAAGTGATTGTCCCCTGTATTTGCCACTGGTGAGGCTTCACCTCAAATACTGTGTTCTGTGTTGGACCGCTCCCTCCAAGAAATACGTTGAGGTACTGAGGTGTGTCCAGAGAAGGGCAACAAAGCTGGTAAAGTGTCTCAAGCACAAGTTTTGTGAGGAGCAGCTGAAGAAACTCAGGTTGATCAATCTGGAGAAAAGGAGGCTTATCACTCTTTACAACTACCTGAAAGGAGGGTGTAGTGAGGCAGTTGTCGGTCTCTTTTCCCAAGTAATAAGTAATAGGTTGAGAGGAAATGGCCTCAAGTTGCATCAGGTGAGGTTCAGATTAGACATCAGGAAAAATTTCTTCACCAAAAGGGTGGTCAGGGAAGTGGTTGAGGTATTTAGAAGACATGTAGGTGTGCTGCTTAGGGACATGGTTTAGTGCTGGACTTGGCACAGGTTTACAGTTGGACTTGATCATCTTAAAGGTCTTTTCCAACCTAAATGATTCTATGATTCCATGAATAAGACATAGTTTCCCACTGAGGAGAGCTGATTAAGAGAGTATCTTTTCACAGGGCTGCAAAATTACTTTGCAAGAACAAAGTGAGTTTTAGACTTTGCTTGCATTGTTAAAGTGTGTTTGTTCAAGAATGAAGTTGAAAGATAAAGATATGCCTGGTTAGTGTTTAGGAAAACATGCTCATGTCTAGTCTACTGGAGAAACTGGTAAAAGATGATTCATTTTCCCTCCCTGTCCTGTCATACCCATTGGTTAGTGAGACCCGAGGCTGCATGTGGCATCTGTTACAAACTGCCTTTACCCACCCATGCAGTACCAGAAATACCATAGTGTGTGGCTGAGGACAGCAGGTCCACCTCAGCTGGAGCTTTTCCAGCTCTTCTGAACCAATAAATGTTCGCTTTGCATTTCAGATACGTACTCACATTCACAGACAGTGTTCCAGGTGGCTGCAAAAATTCTTTGGATTTGTGTACTGTTACGGCTTTGCTTTTATATTATTACATTTAGAATTCAGTAATGCCTTTATAATGGGATCTACATTCTAGAACCAGGGACAAATTAATTCCTTAGTTCTCAGTTAGTACCTTATAAATTGATGTATGGTAATTTTAGAATATATATATTTTTTACTCTCTCAAAATAAAAATGATATTGCTTTCAAAACCAAGAACTGTGTGTGTTACCTACAGATGAGGGTTTTTTTCACAATTTCTTTTGTATGCAAGTACCAAGTAGCTATTAAGAAAATCTCTATAATAGTTTTAGCTGCTCCATAAGTAGATCCCATTGTATATCCAAGACCTTTTAAAATGTCATACGTGCTAGATCTGAAAGATGTTGCTTATACCCAGCTTTCTGTGAACTCCTGCTCTCCAGAACCCGGGCAAAGGCAGGAACGCAGGGATGCTTTATGGCCTTACACAGCCCTGTGATTTATCCTGCGATAATAAATTCCGCAGCTCCGCGCGGGTCTGAGCAGTGGGCACCGGGCCCGCAGGTGTGGGGGGCGGAGCGGGCTCCCCCCGGGTTGAACGCGGGGTCAGGGCCGCCGTCCCGGCGGGGCCGAGCTCATCAATTTCGGTGCCTGCGTCCCGGCGCGGCGCTAATGCGGAACAAATTGAGACATATCCTCTCTGTAATTAGTTCCAGCGTTTCCAAGATTTACGGTAAAATAATGGCCTGAGCTCTCCGCCCCGGGGCCGCTCCTGGGTTCATTTTTGTGTCCCTCACTGCAAGAAGGACACCGAGGGGCTGGAGTGTGTCCGTGTTATGGACTCTGTGACTGGTGTATACCCGAAGTATAGAAATGAAACCAAGTATGATTGTAAATAATCTGAAGGAACTGTTTAGCCAGGCAGGTACTTTTGCCTGCAGTGTAAATATTTGCTGGATTTAGCATGGGGATATGGTGGAAAACTTCAAACCAAAATTAACCATCTGGTGTTTTTTGAACAGAAATCTCACAAGTAGTGATCCCCAGGGCTCAATACTGGGTCCAGTCCGTTCGATATCTTTATCAAAGATCTGGATGAGGAGATTGAGTGCACCCTTGGCAAGTTTGTGGATGACACTAAGATGGGTGGAAGTGTTGTTGGTCTTGAGGGCAGGGAGGCTCAGCAGAGGGATCTGGACAGGCTGGATCGATGGGTTGAGACCAATGGGATGAGGTTCAATAAGGCCAAGTGCCGGGTTCTGCACTTGGGACACAAAAAACCCATCAGCATTACAGGCTTGAGGAAGAGTGGCTGGAAAGCTACCTGGCAGAGAAGGACCTGGGGGTGTTGGTTGACTGATGGCTGAATATGAACCAGCAGTGTGCCCAGGTAGCTAAGAAAACCAATGGCATCTTGACCTTGATCATAAACAGCATGACCAGCAGGACCAGAGAAGTGATTGTATTCGGCATTGATAAAACCACACCTCAAATCCCATGTTCAGTTTTGGGCCCCTCACTACAAGACACTGAGCATATCCAGAGAAGGGCAACTAAGCTGTTGAAGAAGAGAACAACTGTTATGAAGGGTGGCTGAGGGAGCTGAGGTTGTTTAGCCTAGAAAAGAGGAGGCTAAGGGGAGACCTTATGACTACAGCTACCTGAAGAAAGGTTGTAGTGAGATGGGTGTTGGTCTATTCTCCTAAGTGACAGATGATGGGACAAGAGGAAATGGCCTCAGGTTGCGCAGGTGGAGGTTCAAATTGGACATCAGGAAAAATGCCTTCACTGAAAGAGTGGTCAGACACTGGAACAGGCTACCCAGGGAGGTGGCTGAGTCCCCATCCCTGGAGGTATTTGAAAGACAGATAGATGAAGCACTTAGAGATATGGTTTAGTAGTGGACAAGTAACGTTGGACTCGATGATCTGAAAGGTCATTTCCAACCAAACGATTCTATGTGATTCTATGACACCTTTCCCTCCTTCTGCCATCAGAGAATGTTTTTTTCCCCTCAAGGAATAAACAAAATGCCCTCTCCCCGTCTCGACAGCGTTCCAATGCCCCCGTCAGCCCAGGCAGGGAAGCTGATTCCTCCTTAAAGAGAACTCCCGGCTCCCGCGCTGCTCGGTGCAGGATCAAGCCCGCTGTGACCAGCTCCTGCCCCTCTGCGCTCCTGGAGATGCTTCGCAGCTTTGTTTCTGCTGCTCTTGGCGCTTAAATAATCAAACTCTGATCGGCTCCCCAAGTGAAAGGAGACAGATTCCCCCTCTGCGTGTTATGACCGGCTTGAGTGGGATTGGAAGAGCTGGGGATTTATCTCTGTTTAAGTCAGTCTCCCCCACCTCCGAGCTGCGAGGGGATCATTTATGGAGTTTATTAAAGTGTAGTAAGAATTACCGGTCCATTAACTGGTTATCATGGCAGGGGAGAAAGCGGAGCGGGGAAACGCCGGCTGGGGAAGTACTTCAGCGGGCCCCAGGTTGGAGCAGGTTCCCAAGCCCGTTTTGCCTGAGATCTAGTGGGATTCTCAGTAAAATAATCCTCGTCCAGGAAATATCTGTTGTTTGATCGTGTAGAGTATGAATTTAAGCACAATCGAAGATTGAGTATTATCAGGAATTACCACAACTATGGAATAGCGGGCAAAACGATTAAGCCTAATTGATTGCTACCTGACAGATATTTGGATCAGACCTAGTTTGTATGGGAGAGGCCAAAAAGTTCCGGACAGGCGAGTCAGGACATCGGCAAAGGAGGTGGTGTCCCTGAAGTGCCACACCATTGCTTACAGCCTGGCACTGAGGCCCTGTTTGTGGAGCGTGGAGGGATTTAACCTAAGAGATATGTATCAAGAGAGGTCTAGATTTTTCTGGAGTGCGACTGGGATCGGGATCTCCGGGAAGGATGGATGCCCGGGCGAAGCAGCTCTCAGCATGCCAGGGCGCTTCCGAAGGGACCTACTGCCAGTACTGCCTGCTTGGAAAACTGCCCCCGCTTTGCAGCGAGGCGGGAGATTTTTATCTCTCCCTGGAGCTGGCCAGAAGGGAACGGCTACGGGAAGTTGTGCTGACTTTTTTTTTCCAAAAGTCCCCAGTCCGTCCCGGTGTAGAAAGCTCCGGGTTTCCATCCTCCTCTTCGGGCTGCACCGTTGAGTGTTTCTCCCGGGATACTCCCGCCCCGTTTGCGCCAGGTCCGCTCGGTCCCCTCACGACTGGGGCGGCCCCGGGGGACACAGGTGCCGGTGCAGGCGCTGTGCAAGGCTGAGCTGACTCTCCTGGGCACCCCCACACTCCAGCGCCGCTTCCCCAGGCACTGCCGGCAGCCGCGGGGAGGGAGGGTGCGTTGATGACCGATGGTGTCCGTGTCTCACCGCTGGGAAGGGCGAAGTTTGGGAAGGTCTTCGGCAGTCCTTCCTCCCAGGTGGAATAACACAGACCTAAGCGATCAAGAAAATATACCTTTCAAGATTTATCAGGCTAGGTTGTTTTAAGATAAGAAAAAAACAACTCAGTAGTTCGAAAAATAGCACCTGCGAGAAAGGCTTTTTCTGTTTTCACCAAGAGAGGTTTAATTCTCACAGGAAATTAAATACTGCGCTGAGACCAGTCAAGGTTTCCATTTCTGTGTGTACATTGTGGATTTTAGAGGCGGAGAAGACAAGGACGAACCTCAGGTGTCGGTCCATCACAGCAATGGGCAAACCCAGCAGCAGCCCCGCTCCCGATTCCACATCTCCCCGCGAGGCCCCTGCGGGGACAAGGATAGGGGAGGCTGCGGGGAGCCCTGGAACGTTCACAGAAGGGGAGCAGGACGGCCCCAGACATCGGAGACCGAAGGTGTCAGAGAGGGCAACCCGTCTGTCCCCTCGTGTGTATTTCCCCCCTGCACCCCGGGCATGGGCTGCCTTCGAAAATGCCATACGACAGGAATTTATTTTTGTGTGTACTCGCAAGAAGCAGCAGATCTCTCAAACTTAGACAATCTTTAATATCGGCAAAGATAATCAACAAATCTTTCGCTCTTGCCTTACATGTAGATTTCCATAATAAATCGATACACGCATAAAAAAGAGGAAATTCTCTGGAGATAATTTGTGACAATTAAAATCATCTAATAATAACAAACCCCGACGGTTTTGGTTAAAAATTTTAAAGGGAAAATGAAATTGTACTTAGCTACTCTAACAACGACCTATTTTAATTTATTTTGATATAGCACTTACCATTTGAATTTCAAAACACCATTTCAAAATTGGAGATGCTTGATGTAACCTTTAATGCTGAATGGGGAAGGAAATACCGAAGTATAAATTGCCGCCGGGAAGACAACGGTCTCGGTCTTTCCAGCAGCAGGTAAACGTTCGTGGCGTTTCTTTTATTATTTTAGCTGCAAAGGAAGTGTGAGGGGCCAGAGGGCGCGGCGCTGTCGGTGAAGATGCGCAAGGGCCAGCGGTGCTTCCCGCCCCCCGCCCCTGTCTTTACCAGGGCGCTGCATCGGGAGCTCCCAGGAGGTGGCCCACGCGTGTTGGTGGAAGTTAATTTCTCCCCCCCTCCCCTTCCTTCCCCTCCCCCCCCCCCCGGGTGATTAATAATTAGGAGTTTTGAAAGAAGACGGCAGGACCCCTCTTCTCGCCTTTGGTGAGAGCGCGGAAGGCTGCAGGCTCGCCTCTGCCCCGGGTGCCGGCAGGTACCGCCACGTCCCGCGGAGCTCTGCCGCCCGCACTGCCGAAACCGTGGCATCCCTCGTTGCCATGGTGACACGAAACCCGCCGTGTCGTCTGGAAGGACCGTCCGGGGATAACGTATAAGATAGCTTCAGGCTTGTCCCGCCGCCCCAGGGACGCACACTGGGGAGTTGCTGTCCGGGAGGCTTGGGCGGGAAGAGAGAGAGACCGGGGCTTCCCAGGAGCGGTGCCAGGTGAATGTCCCGAATGCAGGTATTCAACGCTGCGATCTTCCCTCGCCTGCCCAGCCCTTCGCTCTCGCACAAGGGGAGGTCGGAGGCACCCGCCCTCTGGCAAAGAGCTCCCTGCCCTCCCCTCGCCGGCGGAGCCCTCGATGCCTGGCAAGGCCGGCTCCACGCGACATCCCGGCAGCACTGGGACAGGGAGCGTCGGTGCGTGCGGGGCGAGGACCCGGGCAGACAGCCCGTGGGAGTGCAGGGGGACACGGGTTCCTCCCAGAGCCGGAGAGGCACCTGGAAAGACACTTTCCCTTCTCAGGGACGGGATCCGCCCGCTCGGGCTGGGTCACTTCCTTCGGCCCCTGCGAGGGCGGAGGCAGCTCCGCGCTGTCCCCAGGACCTGCGACCTCGCCGCCCTCTGGAGTCCCAGCGGGACACGCACAGAGCTGGCGGGGGAGGTCATCCAGCACGTACTTACTGGCCACCTGGATCCCTCTAAGAGCCTCGCAAGTCTCTCCTAAAGCGAAGGGACGTTAGGGTGAGATTTAGTGGCGCTTGCACCAGAAGAAGGGTGGGAGTGATGTGTAGGGGAGATATATTCTCCCACAGTAACCTCTCCCCCTCCATCCCCGGCTCTCCTAGCCTCCCCACCTCCCCCTCGCGCGTCTGGTCCGGCTGGGTTCAGCAGAACGGTCTGTGGGCAGCCCCTCGGCGGAGGTTGTGTGAATGGAGGATCGGCGTGGCTGACTCCTCCTCCCGTGCAAGCGCCTCTATTTGAGCTTTGCAAAGTTGAGGGTGAGCAGGCATCCGAGGTGAGGCGTGCGAGACGGCTGTGCCCCCCTAGCACGGACAGACGGACACACGCACGGGCAGACACACACACACGCGGACACAGAGACAACACGCACAGCCTGCTCTGCCGTGCGCTGAGCTGCGAGCGGGTGCAACCCCGGAGGCGAACCTGGAGAACAACCTTTCACTGTCGCTGTTGCCGGCTCCCGCAGGGCTGGACCCCGGGAGCTGCATCGCGGAGCAAACTTCCCCCAAAGGGCTGAGCTCGCCAGCCTGGTGCCTGCAGCCGGAGCCGGCCTCCGGCTTGGCGGGCAGGGGCCAGGTGTCCTGGAACAAGTGCGGCCCGGGGGCAGACTGGCTGCCCGGCGGCAGGCAGAAGGTCTGCGAGCAGATGGGCTCCGATGTCCGAGACCTCAACGCGCTGCTCCCCTCCGTGTCCTCCCTGCCAGGCAACAGCAACTGCACTATGCCCGTGAGCAGCGCGGCGCAGTGGGCTCCCGTCCTGGACTTCCCTCCGGGAGCCTCCTACGGCTCACTGGGGCCGCACTCCTTCATCAAGCAGGAGCCGAGCTGGAACGGTTCGGACCCGCACGAAGAGCAGTACCTGAGCGCCTTCACCGTGCACTTCTCCGGGCAGTTCACGGGCACGGCCGGCGCTTGCCGCTACGGGCCCTTCGGCACCCCGGCGCCCAGCCAGCCGCCCTCCGGCCAGGCGAGGATGTTCCCCAACGGGCCCTACCTGCCCAACTGCCTGGAGAGCCAGCAAGCGATCCGCAACCAGGGTAAGGGCAGCGCTACCGAGCTTGGCCCCCTCTCAGCCTCGCCGGGCCGAGCTTGATGTAAACACCGAGCCCAGCCTTTCTCTGCGCAGCAGGCGGGCAGGGTTAGGCTGAGCCAGCCCTCCCGTGCCTTCTTGCCCTCGCAGTGCGGCAGCCACCGGGGATGCTTGCCCTCACCCCTCCTTGTGGGGCAGCGGGCGGTTTTGTGGGAGGGCTGAAGCCCCACTGCCCGCACTCCTCGGGCTGGAGCGGCCTCTCGCCTCGCGAATGTTTGTTCTGGGATGGAGATGGGACCACTGGCCCGAGATCCTGGAGGGAGGAGGAGGGTTGTACCTCCAGACCTCCTCCCGAATATGCTGTCCGTGCGGTAGTGCTTTCAAGCCCCTTGCTGAGTTATCACCGGATGCCCCCAGGCCGGGGCACACGTACCGCCTCGTAATTTCTTCCCAGCATCTCTCTAGGCCGGGACCGGCTGCGCTGTAGCTCCCCGCGGCTCGCGCTGTTTGCACCGCCCTGAGAAACCCCCGTGGGCTGCACGGCGGGGCGATGGCTCAGCCCCCGCGTGGATCACCGGCATCGCCATCTAATCGTTTTTCTTCCAGCAGCTGCTGGGGCAAAGGCGAGGAAGGGAGGAGAGCGGGCGAGCGTGCGGAGAGATTGCCTGAGCCCTTTCGGGTCTTGTTCCTCCTCCTTCAGCTGGCTTCTCAGGCGCGGTATCCCGAGCCCCTGATCGCACACGCGGCCCTGGGGAACTTGGCCGTGATGGGTCGGGCTGAGGGGGAGTCGGGCCGCCGAGCCCCCGAGGCTCAAGGGAAGAGGGAACCGGAGAGGCGGTGATGCTTGCCAGGGTCTCACCGCTTTTGGCGCGGAGTGGTCCTGGGGGCTGTTTTCGTTCTTCTGCAGCCCATGAACGAACCTCAGGGCTGCAAGAGCGCTGGCAACATGGAGAGGGGCTGGGGCCATCGCCCCGGCAGGACTCAGACGCTCCGGGCTAACCCCATAAAGAGGGCAAGGCTGGGCCGGGCGGGCGCGTTTTGTACCGGCCGCCGAGGGTGACCCGAGCCCGGTCAGGCAGTCCGCGGCGATGTTTGCAGCGAGGAGAGGCGATGGCAGCTGTGGGGAGCGGTGGCTGAGCAACACAGTTTCCCCCGGGCAGTGCCTGTTGGCCATGCCGGTGCCATCGCGCTGCTGCTCTCGCCCTCTGCCCCCGCTGGGTTTTGATGTCGGAAAACGCAAAGCTGTGTGCCAAGGGCTCTCCGGGAAAGCTGAGCAGCGTCCCTGGATCTCGGAGGAAGGCTCGTAGGTCCCGGGTCGGCGGGGCCCGACGGGGAGCGGATTGACATCACCCCGGTGTGGAGGGCTCTGGGGCTGGGAGCTCTGCCAGGCATTTTTTAAAGGCGTTTGGAAGGATTTTAGACATCGGAGAGGCCATTGTAACCGCTGGGCAGAAAGATCAACGAGAAGATGGAGAGGAAATGAGGAAAACAAGATCGGCCCTGGGGGATGAGGGACATAATAGCGGAGGCCCGGAGAGAAACGGAACCCGCAATGCCCCGAAACACGGGTTTCAGTGGGTCCCCGGGGCTCCGCGAGCAATGCTCCCTCTGCGGCATCACAGCCGTGCTCTCACACACAGAGACAGGGGCATCTATGCCTGCCCAGAGAGCCTGGGCCAGCGGCCCCGCACCTCTGCACCGCCCTGGCCCCGGAGGAAGGCACCGTCCCGGGGAGCAGGGACCGTGTCCCAGGGAGCATCGGGGACCATGTTCCGGCTCCCTCCCGTGCTCCAGGACCGCGGGATGGAAAGGGGGGGTCAGTCCCTTCACCTCGGGGCACTGCGGCTTAGCCACAACTATTTTCGGCGACACGCAGCGAGCTCCTTAGGCAAGGAGGAATTCGGCAAAGGGTGTTTGCTTGATTTCTCCCCCTCCCCCTTTTGTGGATGGATAAAATGTTCTTGCTTTGGCTCTCCTCAAGGTTGAACTCCTATTTATTTTTTTTTTTAGCCGGTTCCTCCGACCGTGGGAAAGACGCTACCTTGGCTCTGCGATGACATTTCTGCCAAGTCTGGATGGGGTGGGGGTTAGGGAGCTAAGGCTTTGAAACCTCTGCTCAGTTTTCCCCTCCTCGTTCGTCTGTCTCTTTCATCCAACTGAGCTCCTCCAACAACTGGATGCCTGCAGCGGGCCCCGTACTCCAGCAGATGTACAACTTTCAATTATTTTCAGCACATTTTAATCAGGCCTGGCTCTGATAACGCCCTAATTAAAGAGACCTCACTATCGGCAGCTCGGTTCAGAACTCAACTTCCTTATCACATTCCTGAAGCTTTGGGTCAGGCAACACCGGAAAATGCGGCCAAAACCTCGTTCTGCTTCGAGCTGAGTTTTGAAGGTCACCGAAATACTGTGCCGGGCCAAAAGTAATGTAGAAAGTGTCGGTATTTTCTGGAAGTTAAAAAAAGAGGCAGAGGGAAATGGGGAAAAGGGAGTTGAAGATTGAGCCTCTACCCTGCGGACTACGGGTGGAGATAAGGAGCGAGAAATATCTGTTGGATGGGAATCCGTAAGGTACCGGGCTGTCAGCGCTGCTGGCATCGCCGTGAAGGAGCTCCACTCCTCGGACGAGCGAGGTGCGAGGGAGGCTTGGGCTGGGAACGAGTCAGTCCCATGTCTATCCCAGCTCCACAGTCTCAGGGCCGTCTAGAAATCATCGCGCAGGCGAAGGTTCCAAAGTCTTCTGTGTTTCCCCCTTCCTCCCCATTGCTCCCTTCATTTCTGCTGCGTAACCCCGCAGGTTGTCAGTCCTATAACGTCGCTGGATCCAGGCTCTCTGCAGAGACAAAATATGGAGAAGCAACAACTAGATAGCTTCGTTGCCTCTCGATTTTATTCTCTCTGAACCGCCTTGTCGATCGGCAGTGGTGAAGCAGAGACCTGCACCGCGCCGAGGACTCGGCACCGTCAGGAATCGAGAGAGGAGCTGAAAAAGGTCCCGGGTGTTCCCTCTCCTCTAATAAAATCACCCTCCGACCACACGCCACATCTAGTCGAGGCTCAGGAGGATGGCCATGCTGGAATAAGCGGGTTAAGAGAGAGTGGTGTGAGGGAGGGAGTGTTTGTCGTCGGTTTGGTTTCTTTACCCAGCCCGCGTCGGACTTTTTGTTTTGGTTTGTTTTTTTGGAAGAGTGACTCTCGGAGGAGCTTGGTTCTCGGAGTAAATGCTGATGAGCCGAGAAGCCGCTGAGATAATATTACTTTGTAATTACTTTTTTAGCTGAAGTTGTTTAGCCAGCTCCAAGTCATTAATGAAAGTTGGTGTCCAAGCACCTGATTTACGATTTCGTGTCGGCTCGGGGTCAGCAGAGGTGGTCTCTTTCCATCTGAATCTGCTCGGTGTAGGAAACAAAATAGGTTGTTTATTATTTTGGAGAGCAATTTTCGCTGAAAGGAGGAGTTTTATTTTTGCATGTAACATTCCGCCTCTTTATTGCAGACTCCTCAGAAAGCTGCTCTTAAAAAAAAAGACAGAGAGATTAAAGGGTAACTTCTAAATTGGAAACGGCAGAGGAGTACACTGAGCAGATGGGAATCTTCCTCTTTAATATGAGCAACAATTAATGAAAACATCCTTTTTATTACCGAAGCCGATCTGTTCTTTTTAAACACGAACGAGACTTCCGACTTGCCGCCCCTCGGAGCCGGCTGCCCGGCTCGCCTCCCCCCGAGACGGGGGCGTCCCACGGGGGTCCCACTGCACCCTCCGCTCCCGAAATGCTGGAGCAGGGGATGCGGCGGGAGGATGAACAAAGTGGCATGGCTTTTCTGTTTGTTTGTGAATTTCCCACCCCCCCCCCCCCCCCCGGGCAGTAAAATCAACACAGTGCAATAAATGTGAAGTATTAGGGAGCCTGCGACTCTCGTCTCCTCTCGCTCGACGTCTGCTCGGAAAAGGCTTGGGGAGAAGCTGTCCGAGGGGGTCAAGGCTCCTCCTAACCCCGATGTGGTCTCTTTGGCAGGTTACAGCACCGTTGCGTTCGACGGGACTCCAAGCTATGGCCACACGCCGTCTCACCATGCCGCTCAATTTACAAACCACTCCTTCAAACACGAGGACCCCATAAGCCAGCAGCCCTCGCTAGGTAATTCCAGCCTCCGCGGGGCTGGGAACTTGAGCTGGAGGACGGGGTTCTGCAGTCCCCTCCGCAGCGCAGGCCTGCGGGGCGGGTGGAGGGAACCAGTCGCCGCAGGGGTTAACTCTTGGCCGTTTTCTCCGCAGGGGACCAGCAGTATTCGGTGCCTCCCCCGGTGTACGGCTGTCACACCCCCACCGACAGCTGCACCGGCAGCCAGGCCCTGCTCCTCCGGACCCCTTACAACAGGTACTCCTGCCTTCCCTCCTTTCGCGCGCGTTCTTGCTCCGACGTGATCTTTCCCCCGCACGCCGGTCGAACAGCTTTCTCCTCTCTGCAAGTTAACACATTTAGTTTTTTACTTCTCAAATGAAAAACAGATTCACAGGTTAAAAAAAAAAAAGAACACCATAAAACCCCACAAAAACCCCAAACAAAAACTTAAACAAAACCTCCCCAAAACCCAACAACAAACCAAAGCCAACCAAATACACAACCACAACACCCTTCCCCCCCAAAAAAACAACCAAACCTCAAAAAAAACGAAAAAAGACGCCCCACCGTGATTCAGAGAGTTCCCATGACGCCTAGCCACCCCTTGCCAGTTTTGGGGGGTTTTTTTTGGGGGGGGGGGCGGCGTTGAGCATCCCTCGCGGGACTCGGGCACAGCGCTGCCGGCTCGGAGAACTACACTCCGGGCGGCAGGTGCCAGCGGGCTCCTTAGAGCACGCCTGTCCCGGAGCAGCTGGTACGAAGGGTTTGGGATTTGCCCACATCCTCGCCCGACCCCGATGCTGCTCCAGAGCATCTCCTCGCCGATCGAGGCAGGCGCGGTCCCCGTTGCTGCCATCCCGTCTCCAGCCACAGGATCCGACCCGTAAGGCGCACCGATCGGTATAGCCCTGCCCCTGAGATTTTCCCCTCTCCCGGCCCTGGGAAGTCTCCGCTACCGCTCTTCCCCAAGGCTGGGAAGATTTGGGAGCGCTCGCTGGTGGGAGGCAGGGATGGGCTGCGTGTGGTACAAGGACCGGACAGGCAGTTAAAACCCAGCCTCGTCCAGGGGCTTCCTCTTGCAGACCAAGAACCCTCCTGATGCTTCCTGGGAGTTTATTTAATGAAAAAGGGGCAATAAACCTATCGGATTTCCTTGCTAGAAGAAAGGTGCATCTAGAGCTTTGCTGCAAGAACGAACTCTCTTTGCCAGCTGACGGGTCCGTAGCAAGCGCGGCTTCCCGTTTCCTTCGGCCTGACATGGGGGCTGGGTGTGTCTCTTGCAGTTTTACAACGTGTTTAGTGAGCAAAGAAGTTCCCCAAAATTTATTCTTCAACTTTTTGTGAACTTGGAGCCAGTCCCGTATCTTGAAGTTGCTAAGTAACTCTCGCACACAAAACAATGTGCCTGGACGAAGGAAGCCGTGATCGGCTCCTCTTATAGGCCGGTTATGTCATCTCTGATTAATCAACACTGGACGTGGGACAACAAAATTCTGTCACTTCCAGAAGCCACTTCGCTAATGAACGTGAGTTGACGTCAAGGGAAGGAGGGAATGAGGTAATGAAGGAAGGAAAGAAGCCTATCCAGAAAGATTAGGTTGCAGAATAATTGGCGGGGCGAACTCCTGCGCTGAAGTGGCAAAGATTGCTCGCGTTGCAGGGAAATCTATAAATGCGGTTTGTAGGGAGGCTCGGGGAGGGGAACTCCGAGCCGCCGCTCTCCCCGACCTTGCCGGTCTCCGGATTCGCCCTCATGTCCCGCGCCCATGTGGGGATCCCTCCTACGGCGTTTGCACTCGTTTGTGCATGCAGTGCAGCGAGCCCGGTCCCGGAATGTGTCATTCCAACAGGAAAATCCTGTTTATGCCAGAGCTCCCTCCTCCATGTGCCTCTGACGAGGCAGCGTCGAGGAAGAATGAGCACAGCGCGGTTTCGCCCTAACGCGGCCACTTCCCACGCGGCGTTTCGGGGCCCACATCCTGGTGCTGCTGAGCCGATTTCTTCCCGACCTTAGTCTTAATCCTACTCTGCTCCCCGCGAGGTTTACTTCTTACTTCGGTAGGATAGGAATTTAAGCTCTTAAACCTCACAGAAGCCAAAACTGGTGTGTGGGGATGTAGATTCCATGTCGAGAGCAGCTCTAGGTGAGCAAAGCCTGCTCCAGCACCTAAGCCTAAGCAAGTGGGTGTACTCTGTTCGGCCTCTCCTTGTCCCCTCCTGCACATGTTCAAAAGCATCTGGAAAAAACGGGTTTCCTACTACACAAGTGTTCTTAGCGTTGTCAAGAAGATGGGTGAAACGTGCAGAAACGGGCGTGACTCATTAGCCACATTTCCAACGGCCAAAACCTGATCGCACCGTCTTTGTCGATTATTGCTTTTGTTTTCAAGGAATCATTGTCATTATTTTAAAGACCGTATTTATTCCGTAGCTCCTTTGAGGAGATTTATTTTGCTTTTCGCAGTTCAGGTCAAGTTTGCCAGATTCGCTTTGACAGCTGTTGGTTCGGCTGGCGCCTCAGAACGCCGGGGCTAGCAGGGATGGGGCGGTGAGGCTATCTGCGACCATGATTGTGTCCAGAGGATGGTGCTCATCCCTGGTGTGACGGACTTCGTCCAGTCTGTCGCTCCTCGCACTGGCTGAAGAATGTGGAGAGGGGAGAGTGTGGCGGGAGGAACAGAGCTCAGGAGCGGGCGGTGTTGCCTCTCTCCCCGGCGGGATGTGACACCGGTGCTTACTCTCCTTCGCGCGTCCCCAGGACGCTGGAGTAGGGCATGTACGTCGTTTGTGGCCCCTTGCACACCAATCCCGGTGGAGGTTTCGGGTCCACTCCACCTTGCACGCGCCTGTGGGTCCCGCCGGGCTCCGTCGCTCCTAAACACCTTCCCCGAGCAGAGGTGGAGCAAGAAAGCAGCAGCGAGGAGATGCGGAAATTAACCATCCCCATCTGATGCTCTCTTCCCCACCATCTCAGCGGCGGATGTAAGAGTCCGCCGTGAAGCCTCTATCGGTTTCCCCCCTCTCCAGTCTGGCCCATGAGTCGCGAGTGGACATGAGCGGCGGGGAGAGCTCCCCACTACACTGAGGAGAGATGCTCGGGGGGCTGGGGAGCGTTCCTTTCCCTCCCATACCAAAGCAAAACAGTTGTGAATGCGATAGCTTGAAAGCAATGGTTAAAAGATCGTAATTCTTATACTGGAAGCAAAAGTATCTCTGAAATCTCTCGTCTTGGCAACTCCTTGCTCTCTGTTTACGGCACAGCCCGCTCCTCTGCCAAGGGACACTGCGCCTGTTGTTGATAGCTGACCATGGGTGACAAACCCGCATAGTGCGCATGAGAGGACGATCATTTGTGTGTCCATTAAAATGGTGATGTGAACTTTTCTACCTCGCACTGTTTAATGTAGTAAACATGCTCGATGTTGAAAATTTACTGTGAGTCACACTTACAAAGACTTTAAAAGCGGAGGAGTCTCGGTTCAGATTATAGCTCTTTCTGTGCAGAGGTCAAGAACTCGGTAATACTGCGATGCAGGCCAAAACAAACTCTATATGATCTACTACTGGTTTCCTTTTAAGTTCCCTTTTTGCTCAGCGTTGACTTCCTTTTATTCCACTCCAACTTACATTAATCCCCGGTGTAGAAATGTTCCCCCCCTTCCTCTCGTTTCTCTTTAAAAGCATCTCTGTAATGAAAATAAGTTATTTTTAGTGTCTTCTTTGTGGCCGTTTGGAGGGCCAAGGATTCTGATTGGAATCAGTGCAGGCGTATCCCCGGAGACATCGCTTTCCTTCTCATCAGTCAAACCTCATCCGAAGCCGAGATTTTGAGAGGAGCTGTTAATTCCATGAGATCATCTCACGGTACTGTCAATAATAAACCGTGGCGAGGCGTAAATGGATTTAGGGATGTCCTGTTCTCTTTCACATGTCAGATGCGAGATGTTTACTCAAGGGTGGATGCCCGGTCCGACCGTTCCTGCCTCTGGGTTTGCTGGTGCCCTTCTGCCTCCTGCCCCGGGGCCGCTTTCATAGGATTTAGCCACAGCCTGGGCAATCCTGTTTTTTTCACGATGTAAAACTCGCAGGGCCGTGGGCTCAGCATTCCCACAGAATAGAGCTTTCTCCTCTTGGCCACTGCCGGTAGAAGGGATCTCCCAGCCCCCCTCTGCAGCCCGTGTGAGGGGTGTGGAGATGCCCTTCTGCAGGCACCTGGGGTCAGGGCACAGCCCTCCCGCCGCATCCCGCGGGAATCCGCTCTCGGGGCCTCAAGGCAAACGGCTCCTTGCCCCCAAGTCGCTCAGCTGAACCGCAACCCTGATCGGCTCCGGGAGGCGGCCCGGGCTGCCGTGGGGTGCGGGACCGGTTGGCGTGGTGTGCTGGGATCAGTTGGCGTGGGATGCCAGGATTAGACTTCCATGGGGTGCCGAGCCAGCCCAGGTTGCAGGGGCGTGCCAGATTCGAGCTGCCGTGGGGTGGTTGATCTCGGGCTGGCATGGGTTGCCAATCCCAGTTGGCGTGGGGTGCCGGGATTGGGCTGGCGTGGGTTACCAGAACTGGGCTGGCATAGTTTGTCGAGACCGGCTGGCGCGGGATGCTGCGACCGAATGACGTGGAGTGGCGAGACAGGCTGGCATGGGGGGGTGAGCCGGGCTGGCATGAGGTGCTAGGTTCAGGCTGTCGTGGGGTACCGAGCACAGGCTGACGTGGGGTGCTGAACTCGGGCTGGCTTAGTGTGCTGGGACGGAGCTGGTGTGGGGTGAATTCAGATTATGGGACGGCTTGGCGTGGGATGCTGGACCAGGCTGCTGTGGGGTGCCGAGCCGGGCTGCCCTGAACTCGGGCTGACGTGGGGTGAAATCAGGCTGCCGGGGGTGGCCGGAGCTGTCCGCTCCCCCCGACAGTCGTTCCCCCGGCTTCTGCCCTACCGCAGTCACCGCGGGAGGCCGAGGGGTTGTGAGGGCTGCGACACAGAGAGGTTTAGCAGAAAGAGTAGAGTTTCCCTCGTCCTCCTCCGAGCGCTTCACACGACGCCCAGCCCGCCAGAAAGCCGCTCGAGGCTCCCTGCAAAAGCTGAAACCAACTCGGGCTCCGCCGTTCAGCTGCTGTCGGAGCTGCAAAGCCAGGAACGAAGCGGGAGGGCAGGAGGGAGCTTTAGCCGGGGAGGTGAAGCCGTTGGACGCTGCGCTGGTTCTCCAGGGGTTTGTTTTGGCCACTGTCACCCAAAGGCGGCATGCAATACAGTGGCTGCGGGCTAGTGACAAGATGAATAAGTGTATTGCTTTATGAAAAAGCAAAGGAGGGGAAAAAGTGGATATTGTGGGGGAGGCTCTTATAAATGAACTGTCAAGGGAAAGAAAGTTAAAGGGAAATCTCCTGCTGTAAATGCATCGGGCGGGCACTTCTAATAAAAATCAGGGTCCTGGAGGAATTAATTACAGCAGCATTACAGGAAGAATTCGTGGAATTGCAAAACGTAGTTGGCACAGACCAGCACGGACTGCTATTGCAAATGGGGAAACTGCAGGAGAGTTTAACAATTCCTGAGCTGATATGCAGGACATTGTAGTAGCATAATAGCACTTCAGACACAATAATGAATAATAGTGTCCAGTGATACTGACAAATGATATTGCGCATACTTCGAGATTGAAGTAACTTAATTTATTTTTATATGCAAAAGCTTCCCACTGGAATCTGACTTTTTTAGGTCGCTTCTACCTGCCACGAATAAAAAATATAAGGAAAAAAATCCTCTTCTAATAACAGAACGATATAAATTCACGGCATAAGTCCAGCGAATTTAGGTGTAATTAATCAACAGGAAGACTCGCGTTTATTGTGCGTGGCTGTTCCCCGGCATCAATCACAGAGCCAGGCTGAAAGGCCAGGGGCTCCCGCCTCGTCTGTCTCCGCGGTTCGCTGGGGCGAGTGGCGCTTTCGGGAAAGCCGGGAGCGGGGGAACCTTCCCCGGGGGGAGCCGCGAGCTGAACCCCGCCTTTGCCGCTTGCAAGTGGAAAGCAACGGTGGGGAAACCGAGGTCTGCGAGTGCCTCCCGCGCTCCCTGCGGCGGCGGGGACAGAAGGGATTCCAGCGGGGAGCTTCGTTTATCGCTCAGCCACCCCATTTTTCTCCTGCTTGTCAAGCCCCTCGATGTAGTAACATCCATCAGGAGTCACGATAGCGGCTTCACTCCATTAACCACGTGGTCTCTCACGCTCCTGGTTAAAACAGTTCACAGATTTGCCTTTTAAACACAAATAATGGGCTTCGTTAGCCCGTCGGGCCGCCTGTATTCGTTTCATTAATTTCAATGTGTCAATATCGGATATTGCTTTGCTGTAAGGAAAAAATTTTACCTCTACTTCCAGCTGTTTACAGCTATTAACTATTCCACTCTTTGGGCTTGCAGATTAGAAGAGACTTTTCAATCCATAGACATTCTTTTCTTTTTTTTTCCTTAAAAAAATGATATTACATCGTTAAAAGGGATTATATAAAATGAATTTGCTTTTTGCAGTTATATATTTAAAAACAATAACAAAGAATATGTTACTATTTCGACTTATCAGTTTTAATTTGATGGTAGTAATTTTAGTTCTAATTCTATGTATTTTCACAACAGTGACAATTTGTACCAAATGACCTCCCAGCTCGAATGCATGACATGGAATCAAATGAACTTGGGATCCACACTGAAAGGGTAAGGTGCTTTATTCCTTTCTCATCAGTTGCCCCAGTGTAACTGTGCTACTGAGCGAACTTTATTTTCTATTTTACGGCTTGAAAGCAGCCACCAGCGCGATAAAACCGTTTCCGACAGCGGCTCAGCGCCTGGCTGCGGCTCAGCGAGCTATGCACGATACCCGTGACAGCTACGGTTCGGTTCTGTGTCGGTGTTGCCCGGTTCTGTGCTGCCTTGTTTTGTGCATGAGTGCTGCCCGGCTCGGCGCCGGTGTTGCCCGGGAAGCTGCCCGGTTCAGTGCTGGGGTGCTGCCAATTTCGGTGCTGCCCGGTTCGGTGGTGCCCGGGATGCTGCCGGTTCGGTACCGGTGCTGCCCGGTTCGGGCTGCCAGTGGCAGCAGCCCCCTTTCTCCGCACTCCCTGCTCCGCCTCGCCGGGGCCGTCCCGGGGTTCCCCGGGGAGAACTGAGCTGAGCCCCCGCCGCGCTCTCCTCCTCGCGCCGTCGCCCCTTCCTACCATCACTCTTCCCTTTCCCTCCCTTCGCCAGGCGCTGCGTCCTGTGTCCCTGCCCTGCCGCCTCCCGGCTTCCTTCCTCCCGGCCATTGTCGCCCTCCCACCTGCCGGGAAGAGGCTCCAGGCCGCTCCCCCGCGGGGCTTTTCCTGCGGCCGGGAGGGCAGGAAGGCCCCGAGGCGCCGCGGGGCCCCGCCGGGGTGGCGGCCGCGGTGGGGGCAGCACTCCCGGCCGGGCATCGCCCCCGCCTCCCGCTCTCCTGGGGCGAGCACGCGGTGCTGGGGGAGAAAGGGCGAGGGAGGCAGTGCCGGGCCCCTCTGCAAACCCGCTCCGGGCGATTTATCGCACCCTCAGGACAGTGAGCTTGGACCAAGACTCTCTGGGCTGGTGCACTAACGTAATTTCACCTTGTTTCATCTATGATCGGTATCGTTGACACCGCAAATGCCGGCAAATAAGCTTCTTGTAGCACCGTGACCAGAAGAGCCACGTTTTGGTCTTAGATAAAAGCCTACTCTGCTCCGAGTAGGGGAGGTTTCGATCTGATGTTAAGAAAAGGTTTTTCAGCCAGAGGGTGGTGGATCACTGGAACAGCTCCCCAGGGAAGCAGTCATGGCACCAAGCCTGAAAATATTCCAGAAGCGTTTGTACAATACCCTCAGACACACGGTGTGAGTATTAGGATTGTAGGGATAGGAGCTGGGTTCGATGATCTTGCGGGTCACTTCCAACTCAGGTCATTCTGTGATTCTGTGAGTAGAGAACTGGCTATGAAAATTCCCCCTCTGAAGCCAGGTACCACCAGCCTGCTTTGAGATGTTCTCAGCATCCAAGCATGTGCCAACAGTTACAACAGGAGAAAAAACCCACATAGGTCTAGGCTTTCCTGTAGTTGCCCATAAATGTGAAAACCTTGTTCAAGGTGGTATTTGTGCACAGTGCTGTAGCAGAATAGAGGAAAAAATATTATAGGTCTGCTTCAATTTTCATTCACAAATCATAGAATCATAGAATGCTTTGGGTTGGAAAGTACCCTTACAGGTCATCTAGTCCAACCCCAACAAATACTGTTGGAAGATTAGAGGGAGAAGATAGGGTAGTAAAGTATATGAGAATGAACTAGAGAACTGAGCCTTGAGAGACCTGTCAAGGAACTCTCTTGGTTTAGAAGAACCCCTCCCACACCCTACCACTGTGTACAGTTCAGTGACTTTATTGCTGATCTCTTTTTAAAGGTTATTTCCTACTTTTATTTTCCATAAGTGTTTTTGATATCCTCTTTAAACCATACCCTTTAAAGATCAGTCATTGCAATATTAGACACTGTTTTGTCTCTTTTGAAGAAAATATCCTGCAAAATGGAGAAACACATCAACCTTGACTGAGGTCCAAGTTATTAAAGCAAGGAAGAGGTTAGTCTTTGGGGAGCTCAGTGAAAAAAAAAAAAAGACACAATAGAAATGTTAAAGGAGTACTGAACAAAATAAATGGCTTCTTACTTGTCCAGGAGTCAGACTGCTAGCAGTGTAAAGTATGTGACCTAGGATGCATTGGGGGGAAAGGGGGTGGGGGAAAGAAATCAAGATGAATGATCTATGGTAAAACAAAGCTGAAAGTTTTGGTATAGGCCAAGATTGTAGAATCTGTGGAAAATCAGTGCTAGACATAGCCTCATCACTGGTAATATGAGCCAAAATAGTTATCTGTCTTTTCTGGCTGAGAGTTACAATACACAGCACCTCCAATCTCAGTTGCCATGAACATAAGGTATTCTTCCCAAGATTTACATCTTTAAAATATATGAACTGTTCATAAGTGATTCCCAGGCGTTTAGTATTTCAGATTCTTTTCTCAATCTTATAGTTGTAATTTAAGAATTTTGGAATCAGTCTTTCTGTTGAAATATGGAGCTTCTAGATTCTGTCCAACGATGACAATCCTTGTTTAGCTCCTTGCCTTGAGTTCTTCCCAGCACTTAAGATCCTGGCTTCGGTAAGACCTTTGCGCATTATAAGAAGGAAGAAAACATTTCCAATAAGTTCTGCAGATAGTTATAGAACTCTACAATTGTGTAAAACTTATTGGTCATGCACTTTGCACTTGACAGTCGATCAGTTCAGTAGCTTGCTTTCTGAATCTGTGTTCTGCATGAGTTTAATATACTGAAATAATGTTGCTGTCATGCGTTTCAGGTAGAGTTAGCAGCTTCTATGCTTAAGTTATCTAGCGGTTTAGCTGAGAGTATTCTGGTTTTAGCTGTTTACATTCTTGCCAATGTTTGACTGATCAGTTCCAGAATCTCCTCACTCCAGATTAAAAGTTTGAAATTTGGCAAAGAATACTGTCAGGTGTCCAAAGCTGTGTCCTTTTCAGTTGTGAAAAGCATTCCCGTTGAGTTGCAAGCTTATGAACAGTCTTGTTTGTGTATCATCAGAAGCAAGAGCCTGGCAGCTAACCTATCCAATGATTTTATCTGCTGAGAGCCTGCTTCAGCCTGTGGCTTTCAGGCCTTAGAATCTTTTTTTCGTGATTTTTTTTCCTTCCTGGATATTTTAAAATCTGATATTTGAGCTGAGGACAAGAAGTGTCTTTGTCTTGGTGGGTTCTAATCTTTGAGTGCTTTTAGTAGGTGCAAGCATTAGGGAACATCTTGAGTGTCAAGCAGAGGGTGGGCAGTAAAAAGTACAGAATAGAGTGCCTGACCAACCATTGCTAAGTGGTGGAGAGAAACACAGACAATGAGCAGAGATGTTGTCTGCTGGCAGAGTACAACAATGTGATAGACCAACAGGGGAAGAGGAGAGAGGTGTAAGTGTGAATGCAGATAGAAAGGCAGCAGCCAGGCTACTCCAGAATGTGGAGGAGGTCTTGAAAGTTGAATTCAATTCTAGCTGTTTCTGGCAAAACGAAAGGGAGTCTGACGGCCCAAAATAAGGTTCTCTCTGCAAAGAGTAGTCTCTGCAGAAGAAAACAATGCACCATGCCATATAGTCCAAGCGACTTGAATCTGTGTTGTGAATTTTCACTTAGGTTCTGAATTGAGCTCAAGTTGTGCTTATAACTCACGTGAGGGAAGAGCAATCCACATTTGGTGCTTTGTGAGCTAGTATGTTGATCATGTGTAGCCTGTTTGTTCAGGGATTTCTCTGTTACCTTCTGAACTCTGGGTAGACAAGAGGGAGAGCTGGTTTATTGTCTGTGAGAACTGTCACAAGAACCAGCATCTTCAAGGATCTGGAAGGAAAAGTTCATGGTTAAGGCAGTGAACATCACTGTGGGACTGGATTTAATCTCTTCAGACTGTTTGTGGGTGGTTTGTTCTTCATTTTGAGGTATTTTGTTTAGAGCAGCTGAGTTCAAATTTATGCTGTTGTGGGTAACTCAGTGGGTCCTCTGCTTACCACTCTGAGAACTCAGGTCCCAGACATCTCAAAATGGATGGCCACTCAATTTCTCTCCATAACTTTTTTGTGTTACTTTCTTGTTTGTCCAATGTGGAAAATACTGCTTCCCTTTGTAGTGGTGTTGTAGAGGCAGAACTCATGACTATATGACTATAAACCCCTCCTTGGTTTTGATGAGATCTGTATAAAAGTGACATGGAAATGATTTATACCAAGCAGGAGTTGATCTGGCATGCTAGACAAGAAGCGTAGGCACACGCCCAGCAGTAAGACGGCAGAAATGTTCCATAGTTGTCTCTTCATCTGCTTGATTAGGAAGTTTTGATTCTTATTCCCAACAGTCATCTGAAATCGAGCATATAACCAAACAAAATTTGTTTTGTTTTTATTTTTTTTCCTTTTGGTTTTGCTTGGGTGTTAAGTAGTCAGGATGTTCCACGGTCATTTGTGTAAATTGTTGTTTGCTCAGGTTCACTGGAAAGACAATTAGGTATGATTTTTGTAGAACACTATTAAAGCTGCATCTAAAATAAGACACTGAAAATTTATTTTGTCTAGGAGTGAATTGTAAAGGTTTTTCTGTTTAGCTTTGGTGGTATGATTAGTAAAATTTGGAGGTGCAAAACTTCCTACTTGGGTTCAGATCTGCAATCAACATGAATTGGAAATGGACAATGACTTATTGTCTCCAATACTGAACTTCCCCTTTTCCACTGAAAGCCGAGGGTCTCATTTTGAAGGGAAGTGTTGTTTGAAAACCTGATTCCACTCAGGTCAATGGTAAAAAAACCCAAATCAAACAAAGACTATTGAAGTTGGAGGGCCCAGGGTCCCCTGAAAATCCAGTGCCTTCCTTTCATCAACCAGCTGGTTTTCTCATTGAAGATGGCAGAAGGGCTGCAATCGCTGAAACCACATTTTTTAATATTCCTTTGCCTTGGAAAGTGCAGATAAAAACACGGCTTTATACTCCATACTCGGTAATAGAATTAGACGAAAACCAGGCAGAAACATGATCTTCTATATAACTAGTCAGAATCTTTTTGCTGTCTCCATACGTATTTTTCCCAGGGTGCTAGGATGGTAAATATTTTAGCAGAGGGAATTAACTCTACTTCTCTTCCTTTATGTTCTGTTATCAATGGGACTAGCCCACACCCTCACTCTGCCTCATTTTTGGCACTGTTTCTAAACCCTAAAATTCCTGTTCCTGCATTGAAACACAATTAAATTGAAGCTTAATGTGGTGCCTGTTTTATGTAATCTTGCTTTCTGGCTTTTTTTTTCTTCCAAGTCTGAATCTCATGAATCAATGTGTATTCACGTTTCATCTGAAATTTTCTAACCCTTCTCAGCATGCCCTAAAGCTTCCCTTTTTTGGTTTATGAAATAATAATAAAAGGCTTAACTCTTCAGATTAAGTTGTAACTGCTTTATACATTAGACAGACAATTTCAGTTTAACAAAGTAAAAATGGTGTGAGAGAGAAATTGCAGCTTGATTATTTTTAAAAATATTCAGATTAGAATGTCATCTTTTATGAGTTTTTTTATAACCACTTAGATTGATACAACTCTCAAAAGCTGCTCTGTTTTTCATCACACATTCTCATCTGTAAAGCCTTCATTTTTATTAATCTTTGTACAATCTGTACAACTTTGAGATTAATCATTTTAAAAGAGCTACTCTCCGAGTGTTAAGGATTTGCTGGGCTAATGGTAGATGCAAGTGCTTCTACTTTACAACACAGAGTGCTTACTTAGCGTTTTATGTTGCAGAAGTATCAGTCTTTGTTTCCCAGTTATCTAGAATTAGATTTTATGGCTCTGTTTCCAGGTCTGTTTCTGGCTGCCTAGAACCAGAGAACAAAATATACTGGGTCCTTTTTTCACCAACGAAAGCAAATTCTAAATATTTACAATCCAGTTCTGTCTTTGTGCAGTCCCCGTTGAAGCTAAAGGGAGTTGTATATTTATAAGTAAAGGCAGAACTAGACTGTGAGGCCAAATCCTTCAGTCTTTGCTCAAACAAAAATTTCTGTTGGATCCTGGCAGGCCAGTTTGGCTGCATCTGGCCTTGTTTAGTGCTGAGTCCTTTTAGGATTTGTGGAGGGGTTGGTCTAGTGTCTCTCCTAACTCCAGCTCTGGATCTTACAGGCATGTTTTTTTTTCTTTTTTGTTTAGTTCAACTGTTTGCCCCCTGATTATCCCCTTAGCTGAGTTTCTCCTGGGGGCTGCTGAGCCCTTGCTGCAAGGGAAGACAGCGTAGGAGCTTTGGCCATGCTCTTGGCTGTGCACAGAGTGCACTTGCAGCAGGGCAGTGAGCGGCTCTGTTGGCAGTGCTCCAGGCTGCTGTGGTGTTGCCTGAGCAGCCCATCCTGCTGGGAGAGAACATGTGAGTCCTGATCCCAGAAGCCTGTCTCTCCTGAAGTATCAGTGTTTACTTACCCTGAATTCTATCTGTTCATCTGAACAGTGTGTTATAATCTCTAGTGTCTCCTTTTTAATTTATCATGTGCATATTGTTAGTGGATCTGGGGTGTCCAGCGTACACATTGTAGCTCTTTACTGGAGATGTGGACTGTCATCTAGCCATGAAAATCTAGCCAGACAATTTTTCATTATTATTCGTATTGATTTGATGGCCTAAGCGTATGAGGCATTGTCTCTCTGCTTAGTTAAATGTAGAGTGCCTGACTAGAAAAGATGCAAGTCAAGGAATCTCCCGCCCTCTTAAGATTTCTATTTACTTAATATACTGCAAGTATAAATTCATCAGTTACTTGTTTTGCTCATGCATGTGGGACAGTTATCTCTCTTGCAATAAAGCAGGTGTTTCAATAATGTATGTAGGAGGTTCATATTGGTTCTTCTATCAGTGCTTTTATTTTAGTATATGAATTGCAGCAATATGAAAGAAGCCAACTGTGCAAACTGTGGTGTACATTTTGTGGCATACATCATGGGTGCTTTGAGGAAAGAGGCTGGAAGAAAAAAGATTGTATTTCACAGTGAAGTTACTGTTTTTTCAGGGTGAAAGTTCAAGACAGCAGTGGTGTAGGGGTGGTTTGTGAAAACTCCTTCTTCAGTGTTGCAGTTTCCTCACTAGCTGGAAAGAACATTCACCTGTTAATTTTTATCTCCCTGAAGGTCAGATTATTCCATAGCCTTTCACAATGAATAAATAGCATTTCAACCAAGAAATCTCTTGTGATCCATTTTGCTGTCATTGTCCATATGACCATGCTGAGTACCAGCCAAAGTTGATGGGAGTGTGCCCAACATAAAATGGGAGCTAGGGTTCCTGGTTATTAAAGCATCTCTCCTAGGGAGCTGGTTAAGTACATGGCTATTCATTACTTAGAACATTATGGGTCAAGAGGCTCAGAAAACAGGTTTTAGTCTTCAAGGCTTTGGAGTTATATATACAGTTTTAGTGAAGCGTAACTAGAAATAATATGGAGAAATATGAAAAAGGCTGAATTTTGAGGAAGGCTTCCCAACTGTGCAATAAAAAATTGAGGTGGAGATCATCTGAAAGATACTGCCTAATTACAGAGCCATTCTTGAGTCTTTGTTCCACTTATTATTCCTGAGAGGAATTATTTTCAATCTGATTGGTCTTTACAAAAACTGTCATCACTGAAAGATGAAATTCATGTGAATTTGGAGACAAAGTTAGGCTATGCTTTATGGTATCAGCTTTTACTGCGTATTCCTGTTCCTCCTTCTAAAGTTTCTGTCCTGGGAATTCTTATCTAACTTTGTGCCTGGTATTTATTGTAACGTGTAAGGTTCCTAGAACAGGCGTGAATGAGAGGTTACACAGTTCCTCAGGGTGATTAATGCTGAAGTTGTTATTTACCCAATTTGCTGCTACATTACAGATCAGCAGCAGCTTCTACCGCTGAGCTCCTTCCTTATAAATGGTAGTTCTCATTTAATTTCTGTTTTAAAATACACTGTTTGAATTGTGATCAATGTGGATATCACCATGGATTGGGTACTTCTCAACTGTTTTGTTTTTAACATCTATGGACTCACTGCATTTCAACAGAAAGGAAAATTCAATGCTGGTGGGGAACCCGAATTCATGAAATGGTCATTTGTTACTTATATTAGTGAACAAAAGGCTATACCTGGGCTCTGAAGAGGGAGGAGACCCTATTTAGTTGGACGTGGTACATATCTAGAGAAGAGTTTAATCCATTTAAATCAGGTAACGGTATCTTCCTTTCTCTATAATTACACACATCAGAGAGACCTTCTTGCCACCACTTTATAACTTATTTGGTTATGATCACCTGTTTGCCGGTTAAAATTGAAATAAACAGAGCACACCTTCCTAAAAGGTGTAGCCTTTGATTTGAATAGGCAGGCGGAGCCAGGATTTGAGTTGGGTATTTCAAGCAGCAAAGGACTTGCTCTAAAGAACACATCTGCTAGGTGGCAGCCTGCGAACCGCTATGGGGGCCAATAACGAGGAATGTGACCCATGCGCTGCAGTAAGAGCGGCTCAGATACACTGCTCCCCTCCTGTTCAGCGACGCTCACAAACCGTTTAGACATCTCCTGCATTCCAGCTCCACTGGCTGTTCTGCAAATCACTTAAGAGGTTTAAAACTTCCTTGTAATTCTATTCTGCACATGAACTTTGAGTGAAAAGAAAGGAAGGACCAGTGAAATGAGAGTCTGGGCCTCAGGGACCCCTTCAAATTGCTATTGCAAGCATTTGGCCAAGACTGGGATAACATCCTATGTATCCATCTTTGTCCTCAGCTGTGTGCCCTTGGGTTTTGTTTTGGGCTTTCTAATTTCTGGTGCAGTGTAAAACATGAACGCTTACTGTTGCCAATGTATATTAATACCTGTGGCAATGTACACACTAATGTAAAATACTCATGTAAAATAAAAAACAAAATTTTGTACCCAATTTTAACATGAAGAAGGTTGCAAACAGGAAACACAGGAATGCTCCTAACATTCTGGATGGGAGAACATGGGATTTTGAAGAATAAATAGATAAAACATACGGTTGTAACACCCCAAAACACAACAAATTTGCAAGTTTTTTAAATTATTATGATGATGATGTGTGAGGAATCTTCAAAATTTATACCCAGTAGGGATAGGCTGGTTTTTTTTTTTTTTATTTTATGTTTTAAAAGTGTTTGTAGCGCATCCTGCAAGTTGATATGTGGGATAAATAGTTTGGACACTAATTTGTGATCTTTGCTTATGAGTACATGACTGCTATTCTTATAAATGTCATCACTTTCTTGGTAGTATCTGGTAATATCTGAGTCATGAGGTGCTGACAAAAATCCACTGCACTTAATGTGAAACTTGAGGCATTTTGCTCATTCCAAAAGATATTAGCAATAGTCAGCCCCACATTTAACTGATAAATAACGTGTACATGTGCACATGACACAGTTATGCTGCTATGTGGATTTTTTCCTCTTACCTAAAATCTTTGTGGAAATAGATCAGAGTTCAAATCATGACTATTTTTTTACTGGACTGTTTTAATGGATACTAATAGATGTGTGTATGGAGTCAGTGTATTATGCCAGCGGGAGTAGATCCATACGAAGCCAGAGCAGGCTTCCTTTGGTGAATTTCATTTGAACTTGGATATCCTGGCTATAAAAGAGAACTCTGTATGTGTTATCGCCGACTTAAGAAATGAAACCTGTCACATAGAGCTGAGTACTGAAAAATATTTCATTTCTCCATTATTCCCCTCTTTATTTACAGCCATTCAGCAGGATATGAGAATGAGAACCACAGCGCTCCCATGTTATACAGCTGTGGAGCTCAGTACAGAATACACACCCATGGAGTTTTTAGAGGAATACAAGTGAGTATAGTAGGGCATTCTTCTTAGGAAAGTAAAGCTGCTGCCTGTCTATGATGCTCATTTACTACTTCGCTGGTATTTATAAATCCATCCTTGGTTTGCGGTTTGCCTGTGTTATCAAGAAATGCTTTACATAAGTGTCTTGACTTCACTGAAACCATTGAGGTGTAATATAAGATTTTTTTTTGTGACACAGTCATTTAAAATGGTTTATTTCTTTTGCTAAAATATATCTGCGAGGCAATATTCCTTACCAACTTCTCAGGATGGTCCAAAATATAAGATCCAGTTTCCAGCTTTGGCCCTCTGAAGCTTCTTGCAATGGACTGAGTCTGATAACTATGTATAAGAAAACGTTAGATGACATTTTGCCTTTATGGAGTTCTGAAACTTTAGTAATTCAAACATTCCTTAAAACTAAATATAACAAGTGATTGCTTCCTAATGACTAAGTAATAAATGAAGTCAGAACATCAATAAATACTACTGTAAAAATAGACCTTCTTAAAACTGATGGCAAAGTCATTGCATAATATTTCTCTTCTGTGTTGCTCTGTGTTGTCAACATACATCGATGTTTTAAGATAGTGTCTTTTCTCATTTTCTGTATAGTTTAACAAGTCGTTATTCAGAGTCAAGCTCTAAGAAATAGGCTTATAAGCCAGCTTTTGTTGAGTGAATGAAAGTGAGCAGTTGAGATTGTTTAAGGAAGTTAATTATCCCAGAAGACAAAGATCATCTTTAATGGAACACTGTAACAGTGGCCAAAATGCTTTAAGGCTGAACTATTCACCAGCTCCACCTTGTTTTGTTGTTTTCTGTTTTTACAGATTTGTATTAACCTAATACATTCATTTCCCTGTTCTTTAACTTCATATGAGTAAAGTAAAGAGGAGAATGCTACTGTGATGTGTGCTGTTATGTCTTACACTGGTATAAGCCTAAAACTATTTCATATGCCAATGAGGGTTCTTCCAGAACTTTATGATTATATATGAGGTCAGAATGTGGCCCATTTAATCTTGCATATAAATATTGGTGAGAGAATTTAATAAGTAGAGTTCACCGTGTTTCACCTTCAAATTATTTTAATACTCTGCACTGAAAGGATTAGTATATATTAAAAGCTGTACTTCATTAATGTGTAATTAAAAGTTGCCAGTTTGCAGTACAATATACTTAAGTATCTCTTTGTTCTGGAAAATTGCCTCTGATTGTTTGTCTCTGAATATGTTACGTAAAAACTTGAGAACATACACATTGCATTAGCAAGTGTCTGTCATCACAGGATGTCCGGCGAGTGCCAGGAGTAGCTCCAACTATTGTCCGATCAGCAAGTGAGACAAATGAAAAACGTCCCTTCATGTGTGCATACCCTGGCTGCAACAAGCGATACTTTAAGTTGTCCCATTTACAGATGCACAGCAGAAAGCACACTGGTAAGTGTCAGCATGAGTTGGTATAAATCACATTGCAGCACTGGACAGCAAAGTGGGCAGGGTGATTTTAAAATAGCATAAGGTGCAAGAAACAATCTGCCAGGTCAAGGGCAGTGAGGTTCTGTCAGATGAGGTATGTATGTGCACTGTCATCTGGGCAATCCCTCTTCTGAATGCAGAAGACTCTCTGAATCTAGTGAAGAAAACCACAGAGTAGTGCTGACAGCAAGATCACCTCCCTCTCTTACTGTTATTACTGTTATAGGGCATCACTCAGGGCTGTGAATCTTCTTCTTTTTTTTTTTCATTTGGGAGCATTGTAGCTTCCTCCAAATCTTAACTATTGTTAACTGTTAAGAATTTTCCTTGCAGACCTTTAGCATCCTCTTGTCCTCCTATGTAAGCCTTTCTGGCTGGGAGTGGAAGCAGGGATTAGCCCTTGCTATGGGCTCTTTCCATGAAGAACTGCGCCTAAAGCCAGTCATTTTTAGGCTAAAATCTGGATTCTGTCTGAGCTCAAAGAATGTAAATTACATCTCAAAATGTGGAAATCAAATGTCCTGAAGAATAAAGAGAATTATTTCCCCTATTGGGAGTTTTATACTGTTGGAAATGTAAAATTATTATATAGTTTTGGATAAGCTCTGTATGCATTTTTTGATTAGCTATTGTATTTTTATTTAGACAGTTCTTTCTGTATGATCTAGAAATTTGTGGATAAAATCTGTGTATATGGATGTTCAATTAACCATTTATGTGATGGAAGGTCAAAGGGATAAAACAGGTGGCAGGAAGGCTGTCCATGCTGCTGCGACCTAGTAGATTGTCTAACATCTCATTAAAAAATAGTTATAAACTATTCCATTCGGAGACTGCATGATGATATTAGTCAGTTGTGTAAAATACTTACAGGTGAGAAATGAACACTGCAAAACATTTTTAATTTCTGAATGAGCGAGTCACAAAATATTCCAATAGACACTGTCAGTGTTTCTCAGATTACACAATCAAGGTAATTTAGATTGTAACTAGAATTTAGTCTTTAGAGGTGAAGGTCCACAGAAATGCTATTCTATTTTCTGTAAATAAATTTAAAACATAAGAAAATGTGGAGATACTTTGGGGTCCAGTAACTGCAGTATTTTTCTTGAGTGTGCCTAATCAGTTCTGAGTTTTTCTCATAATCACTGTTTCTTTCATTCCTAAATTGATTTACTCTGTATTTTAACCATCATAATTTTTTTGTTCTAGTGTTTGATTCTACTTAGTTGCTTGGCATTCACAGTATTATTTCTGGAAATATCAAAAGGACTTCAGTTTACATCTTTTTTTTTCTCTTAACTGGAGTAGATTTTCAGAATTATACCATATATAATCTATCCACATAGTCAAAAAAGCCCCAAAAGACATAAAGGATAGGACTATGACTACTGTACATGCTTAGAATATGATGCCCTTCACTTTTTGGCTCCTTCTACCATCTGTTAGTCTTAGTTTTGGGGATTGGTGAACTATACTATAGAATAGATAGTCTACAAACACTTTTAAATTAACATATTTTCTTGGCTGCTTGGTGTGGCAGAGAGTCTGAACGTGGTGGCCATGATGATCTTTTTCTGTCCCTTGGTCTTCAGGAGTCCTGGGTAGTTGAACTAATTGCTGAGATGCAAATCCGTTTCCAGTCTCCTTTGTAACTTCATGTTTAATCTGCCTATCTAATCCCAACTTGTGTCTCCTGCTTGCGGAAAAGCTAGTTGTCACAAGCAAAATTTTGAAACCAGTTTTCCCCAAGGGCAGATCAATCTTCATTATGAAGAGCGCGTGTGTCCTATTGATAGCAGTTATGGTATCTACAGTTCACACTTCTCTGCACCTTCTTTCTTTTCTCCATCTGCTTGTTTTTATTTATCAGGGGGTACCTTAAGGGGCTGATATGACTCCAGGGAGGCTGTTGGTTTGTGTTGATGATTATGTGACTGCCCCCTGATCGTCTTTCTGTTTGTAGCCCAATGAACTCCAAAATTCCATTCTGGAGTTCTCTGTTAGGTACAGAAATTGGCCTTGATGGAATCAGCAAGTTAGACAGAAAGTAGTTGGCAAACTTCATGTTTTATATTCCTTCTAAACAAAGGAATGTGTCTCTTCTGCTGCTGCTTCAGTGTTTTGATGGGGAGGAATCCTGAAGAACCAGTCTAAAGTCAGGAGGGCTGGCAGATGTCAGCTCAAGTGGAGAACAATTTGGTTGTGTTTGGTAAACTGCTATACCGCAACATGAAATTTTACCAGTCCTCCTGTAGGATGGTTCTGGTTTCCCTCATGAGTTTGAAGGTCTTCCATCTTTCTTAGTGCAGCGCTAGGTCAATTTTTAAAATTATGAACACATGATTTGAAAACAAGCTGTTACGTGTTATCTATTGTTAAACCAGAAGATAGTATCTTTGCAGGATAATGTTGACTCTTGATTACCTTTTTTCTTTCTGTAATAGATATTTACATAGGGTCTTCCATTCTTCACGAGCTGCAGTATTGCAAAATCAAGCATGGCCCTGAAACACAAAGTTGGATTCTGTAATTAGTTTTTAGCAATGTTTCGTCATAGCTTTAGTTGAAAATTTGTTGATATTTTGTACCCTCCAAGTCTGCTTATCCATTGTTAACAATGCCTTTATTGAAACGTGTACAGCCAAAAAAGCTTTTTTCTTATCTTGGTGCATTTTGCTGCAGTAGATAGGCCTATGAAAGGAAATGCAAAAATACATATAACTTTTCAACAGTATAGCAAATAATGAGAACTGTCCTCCTGTGGCAAACTTCAGAGACTTCTTTGAAGAAACAAATTGATGTCCAGACCTCCATAAATTTTATTTATGGGGGAAACATCAGCATTCTTGCCAGAGACCCTTTGGGTGGAGTGCCGTGCATTGGAAAAACTGAATTTATCCTAACAGATAGAACTAAGTAATGTGCATCTTTGCATAGAAAATATCGTCTGCCTGTTTGCTGGGAATATTCTTCAGACCAAGTATGCTCAACTAGAGGTATGAGCTTCTACAATGAAGTATGAGAATCTGTAAATCAAGAAGGGGATGTAATTAATGCAGTCTAATAATTATTTTTATGCTAATCATCTAACAATGATTTCTTTGCTTTGACAAAAGCAAGTATCCTTTTGCTATGGCATTTGCCACCCTGTTGCCAAATGCTTTACAGTCATTAGTGCAGTTCATCATTACAACACTTTTGAAAGACAGAGCTATGTCCTCTATATACAGAGATGATAAATTGATAAATAAAAGGGCATAATAGTGCCTGAGCTGGGAACTGCACAGGCTCTTTTCTTAAGAGATGGTAACTTCTCTCGTGTGGTAACTTCTAGGAGAGCATTCTTTCATTAGTGTTGCTTTCAAATAATGACCTTCACATGTAAGCTGTGGAATACCATTCTAGAGAATGCTGTGGAAGCTGAAAGCATATGTAGGCTCAAAAACAATTGGGCAAATTAATGGAAAAGATCTTCCTTAATGAGTGTTAAATAGAAAGTCGCCTTTGGCTTAGGAAGTTGCCAGCTCATGAACTGCTGGATACTGGGAGAATGTTCAGGAAATGTCCTGCTGCATCCTTGCTATCTTCTGCTTTCCTGCAGGCATCTTCAGTAAGGCATGGTGGAACAGTGCTGGACTGGATGGACCTTTGGCCTCACCCAGCATGGAATGCTTTTAGGCTTTGATTTCTGTGGCACAAAATAAGAATACTTATGTATTTCAAATAAAAGTTTAATTTCGAAACAGTAATGACATTTCACACCTGAACTACTCTGTGAAGATGACAGAAAACATTACCTATAAACCCTCCTGACTAAATGAAGAAACACAGATTTTATCTCAGTTTGCTAAAGCAAATTATATTGAACAGAAAAATGTTGTATAAGTGAGGTAAAGTTGGGATTATGGGGTTGTGCTCTTTTGGTTAAGTGGTACAAGAAGAGGGTTTTATATAGGTGGAAGCATTATAGACAAGCCTTCAGATTCTCATTTAGACTTGCAGTTTCTGGTTTCAAAATCAGGCTCCTCTTCTCATGTTTTCTTGTTAGTGATGGGCCAGCTTTTGCTCTTGCAGCACTCCTTCATTAAACACAATTATGATGAATTTTTTGTGCAACTACCATAGCAGTAGGAAATTCTCTTTTCCCATGCAACTGGGCAAATGAATTTGCTCCAATGAAAATGTGCATGCTTCGTCTAGCTTAAATTAATTATTTTTGAGAAAATAGGATTATTTTATTAGAAGCATTTATTGTGATATGTGCAAAGGCTGATTCACACTTGTTCTGTGATTGTTGAGCTTTTCTGATTTTTTCCTAAATATTTTTCTAAATATTAAAGAACTACCATTCCCTCTGTCCGCTCTCATCATGATCATTTCATTATGCACCAAGTTTAGAATTTCTTTTGTGTGTCCTCTTTCAGTAATGAAATGTAAATAATCATGGATTCCTCAGAGTCACAGGTAGAAAACTGGAGAAGCTTCATCTTCTTCTGTTTTGTTTTGAAATCATATATGGTCACATAGAAAGGTGACAGCATTATGGGATATTTTTAATACATTGAGAGAATTCAACCTTTTACTGGAGAGGCTTTAATAGGCCTGGGGAAATTAGATACTGCCCTAACCCCTCTCAGTATAGTGATTTAATGAGGTACTAACAGACAATTTCTAATCTGGGACATTTCTGTCGTCCTGTTCTGATGAAACTTAGGAGAGTTAACAGCTCTGTGGCAGTTGGTTTTGGCAGGCATTTTGCTTGGCACTAACTGATATGGAAGATGTAGAAGGAAAGGGAAATAAGGATTTCTGTCCAAATGCTGAGCCTCTTTTTGTTTGTTTGCTTTTTGTTTTCTATGCAGTGTCAACATAACTCTTTGTAAGCCTCTTGGATTGATTCCTTTAATATATTGGTTAAATTTGTGCTTAATTTAATGAAGATTATTTCAAAGTATTTAAAGAAATACTTTTACGTGCATGCCATCAGACCGTGTATACTGCTTTATTCGAATACCCCCTCAACCATCTTCTGCATTTATATTGCAATTAGCAGACAATCATCCTGTCACTGCATTCTGCTCTGCTGACATTCCCCCTCTTAAATCTGCCAAAGAGCTGAATTCCTTGGAAGTAAGTGGTTTCTGAAAAGCAGGCACCCCCCAGGGAGTCCTTGCGGTCAAAGTGTACTGAACTATTTCAAACACCTGTGGCAACTTTAATCCCTTATGCTAATAAATTAAGCACAGCAGACATGGAAATTGTCCACACCTAGGTTTGAGAATCAGTGAACTCCTTTGGGTGACTGTCACAGGAAGTTAGTTTGTACTGCAGATGTAGTTGCTTTTGTAAAATTTTGATTAGCCACACCAGCAGGAATTTGGAATGCTCTTATTAATGTGCTACTTATACCATGTTATCTAGATCAGAAGACTTCTGCTTTAAACTAAAATAGTTTGCCCTGGTATCTCAGAACACCAGTGCAACGAGAATACACTTCCTCCTCATAATAAAATCAGAAATGCAGACACTTACAATGAAGACTTATGAAAGTTGTATGTTTAAAAATAGACTCACAGAAATTACTCCCATTGCCAGTTCAGCTGTCTGTTTTCTTTAGGTCCTTCTTGCTGAACCTTTGTTTTACATCTTAGCTTTCCACAGTAGATAAAGCACGTCCCACCTGGTCTCACATGTACCTTCCAGACAAAACCCAAGCTCCTCCCAGCTTTGCAGTGGGAAATGTTTACTTCTTGTGCTGAGGCCTCTGTGCAGGGCTCTGATACTGCGACCAGACTTTGTGTAGGTATAAATGTAATTCTATCTGAAGCTTTTGTAGGAGTCCAGTGATGTGCAGGGAGGCCTTAGACTAGATGTGAGTCAGTTCTGAAAGGTGATACAGCTCCTCCTGTAACAGCATAAGGTTTGTGGTTTTTTTGTGCTGGCCGAATTTCCACAACTCTGTAGTGTGCTACGTGCCAGCAGTGTTTCCCTCTTTCCTCAAGTGTTTCTTTTTGCATATTTATGTGATTGGTGAAGTCCTTTGCATTGAAAACCCTGTTCATTTGAGACTACTAGCTTGTAGGGATTTTGTAGGGATTTTGGTTTTTTAAGAAGTCAGAATCTCACTTTTCATCCGAGAGAAGACCCATCCTGAGGATTTCTGCTGAACTGTATGGGAGATGGAGGAAGAGTTTATATATACATGAGGCCTTGCAAAATACACAGGCTTGCCTAAGAGAGTTATGCAACTACATAAGAAATTCTGTTTAATGGTGCTTTATGAAAGAAACATAATTTGTGTTTTGGGGAGGAATATGTATTTTTCTGTGGTTGAATTTTGCTCAGTTTCTTCTGAATTCATTCAGTGTGGTTAAAATTGCCACCTACAAATTAGGTATTAGTGACACAAGTGAAAAGGGCATAATATGGTTTTCAGAGAAATATAAACCAAGAGAGTTCTGTTCTTTTCCATCAGAAAACAATAAAAAAAATAATGCAACCTTAATTTTTTTTTTGTAGCTTTAACCTAATGGGCTATATTTCTAGAATGAGCAGGTTCAAGATCAGTGGATTATACCAGCCTTTCCCACTGATTCCAACACAGTTGTATGGTTCTATAGTAAATGAATCCTGGTGTACCACTGGAATACTTTAGATAGGAGGGAAGACTAGGTGTTTTAGTGTAACACGTTTCATCTTCTGACTCGAGTTGATGTGTTCCCTCATTTAGCCACATTTTCTGATAAACCATTTGTCCTTTACAGGTGAAAAACCGTATCAGTGTGACTTCAAGGACTGTGAACGAAGATTTTCTCGTTCAGACCAACTCAAAAGACACCAAAGACGACACACAGGTTTGTTGACAACACATCTGTACTCATTAGTGATAAGCCACACGTCTTTACATGTGAACTGTGATCCAAAAAGTGTACTTCTGACCTTCTATTTTTCTGAGGTTGCTCATACACCATACCTGTAGTGCCAAATTCTTGAAGCTGGCTTTAGGGGATTGTGACTGAGGTTTTTTGGTGGTGTTTCAGCACTGCTATGATTGTATAGGCATCCCTTTCATCCTACCACCATCTTTTTTGAAACAACTTTCTTAATGAAAGTGCTTGCTCTATACTCTATCCCCAATATAGGGGATATATTATTTTTAAAAACCAAACAGTTCTGGAAGAAAAAGTTGCCAATGTGTAACCTGATAAATGTCACTGTTCATATTCCAATGTTTGTGTGGGAATGCTAGTATGTGAATACTGCATGTGCATAACCTGAAAGGCTGGTGGAATTACTGTGCACTTCTGTGTGGAAAGCAGAAGTAAAGAAGCAGAAACCACATCTGCTATAATGCTTAAGACCCTAATTCAGCAAACCACTTAAGCTTAGATTTGAGCCTTTCTTGGATTCTGCCAACTAAAGGATTCTGGGAGCAGCAAGGACAGACACATCAAAGATCTGGCTGGTTGGATTGCACAAATAGCCTGGAAAGTGAGCAGTGGTTCACATACAGCAGAGAGGGCAGCAACAGTCATGGATGGTCTGGGTCCTAGCTAGGCTTGTGTGTCTTTCTCAGTGAATCATTTACTGGGTGAAATGTTCTGAGACAGCCAAAACTACCGGTGGATTCAGCCTAAATTCAACAAGTTGTTTTTTGCGCATACTTCATTTTCTGGAAATGTCAAGACAGCCCATTTCAGGAGTTCTTGGAGGTCTAGATTAGACTGACAAGGGAGACAGCTGCCCTTCCCAGAGCCACAGACAAGGAGATGGTGGCATACCCAGCCTCCTGGCTAGGAGTAGAAGCATGAGGGCACTATGCATAGGATGTGAGAAAGGGCTTCAGAGTACTTCTCCAATGAAGTCACAGCAAGAAATTGTGTTTGGGTCTCCTGTGTCTCAGGGAGTGGCCTGACAAATGGTTTACTCCCTATACTGTGATGGATTTCTACCTCCTACTTTTCTTGCTGAAGATGCTCTGTTCCACTTGAACGGTATTATTGAGAGATGTAGGAAGCATCTGTGAAAGCTGGTGGTAAAAGTATTCTATTGGGGTGATACAATTTTAGCAACTGCATACTAGAACACCCCTGTGTTAAGCAGTCCCCAAGACTTATGTGTAGTGTGTAAAATAAGCAGTAGAAGTGTAAAGTAAGTCAAGCCTACTGAGAGTATATAAAAAACACACCTCTGTATCTCTTATGTCATATTTGCTCATACATGATGCCCTCTCTCACATATGATCCATGGGATTTGAATTAACAAGGTTTGCAAATCTTGAGTCCAACAGTGTAAGTGCGTGTCTGTTTATGATGGTGCTATTTTGAAGCTTCAGACCCAGACATTGCAAGAGGAGATTATATTGGGATGGTAGCCTGGTTAATGACTTTCTGTAATGTGTAGGCATGAAGCTGGGAGAAGCAGTTACAGTAACTAGTGCAAAAAATCCAAATTTTTGAAAATTCAGAAATAGGTGATTTCATTCACCCTTCCAAAATGTGTTGGGATAAAAAAATAGACCTTTTTTGTCTTTTCAGGTGTGAAGCCCTTCCAGTGTAAAACCTGTCAGAGAAAGTTCTCTAGATCTGATCATCTGAAGACTCATACCAGGACTCATACAGGTAAAACAAGTGCGTAAACTTTTATTCACATTTATATTTCCTTATTTTTTTAAATTTAAATCAGTGTTGTTGTAAATTACATGGTTAGAAAGTCTCTAAATGAGGAGTTAAATATTCAAACCAGCAAAAATAATTTCAGGGTGTGCTGATTTTTCAATGTGACTACATTCCGTAAGTGTCATAATCACTTTTCACAAAGGGTTTTAGGTGATTTTGGAGGCTACGCTTTCTTTCTTCATGTTTAAAGAAATTTCAGCTTGGCAAAATACATTTTGTCAGCTATTGTGAAATGAACATCATGGTCTCAGCCCACAAATGTCAAGTTGATCTACTGCCTTTACTGAAAAACCCCTTCAAGACAGAAATTTTAATTCTAGCTTCAACCGAAGGTCTGTAATCTAAACTATTCATGCCTACTTATGCTTCTCCTGTGTCAGCTGAGACTAATGCAGCATAGCACGGCAAAGCTCTTACTGTTGCTGCTTATACTGTAATCTCTCCAGAAGATAAAAGGAGTGCCTTTTGCAAACTCACACTGACAGACACTAAAGTAAAAGCTTACTCAAATATTCAAGGACCTTTTTGTAGAAACCGTAGTATTCATATAAATATGGGGGGGGGGGAAATAGGAGACCATTTTAGTCTACTCTGCCTACATGTAAATGTAAACACCATTAAGAAGCAACTGCAGCAACCTCTATATTTTAGTATTAAGTTTTAGAATTATTCCTATGAACTGGAATTTTCTGTTCCCTTCCACTATGCATGCAATATTTTTACCAGATAATTGTTTACTGAACACTTTGACGTGTTATTAGATGTCACAGCAATTTCTATACTGGTGTTAACCTTTTAAATTCAGTCTCTGTACAGATGGACAAGAAGCCTGAAAATCTTTTTCTCCCTGCTAAGGATTTTTTTTTCTCTTCTGGACCATAAAAACACGTATTTAAGACTTTCAAAACTAAAAGAGAAATTTTAATAAAGGAAATTATTCACCTGAGAACAATGGCATTTTCTGTGGCACTGGCCAAATAAATGCTTCAAGTAATGGCCATATCTGCACTTGCAATCTGCAAATGTTAAAGGGCATGGCTGTGTTCCTGGGTTCTCCCCATAGTCTCACCCTGAGCTGCAGGGCCTGGGTCTGTGTGCATTCACATGAAGAAAAATATTTTATGAATCAGCAAGAGGTAACATTCTGGTAGAGACGATGGCAAGTGGTTGTCATGTGTTAGCAAGCCAGGATAAATTACATTCCCCATCGCATTTGATTGCTAAGTGATCTGCTAATTCATGGCTCTCATGACTCCAGTAATTTTTTATCCCAGATTTGCTAGATCAGAAGAACTTGCTCTCTTTTTTCTGGTGAAACTCATCTCCCCATTCTCGTTCTTCCTTGCTCCATGTTATCCAAGCCCACACTGCACTCATTGCTAAAAGCAGCCTTGCTTGAGCCCTGACAGCCTCACAGCACAAACCTCTGCGTGGGCTTGCTGCCTGCCACTGGCTCAGGTTCTGCGTGAGCTCTGCAACCCAGCTGTGTGCTGCTGTGATGATGCTCTTGCCGGCGGTTTTGGATGTGTCATGCTCCTTTGACTGTAAAATACACGTATCCTGAGGGGAATGAGCACAAATGGTGGGTGGGGAGTTTTCATCTCCATATTTCCCTGTAGCTTCATTCCATTTTCTTTCTTCTGCCCCCTCAATTTTGCAACAAGACACTTAGCTCATGTTAACGTCCTCCATGTTGAATCTTGATGAAGCCAAGCACACGTGACTTCCGTCTAATTCCATCTTAATTTTAAGTCAACTGCCAAACTATTTGTTAAGCTACAAATTCAGGGTTTCTTTTCTCCACAAGCAGTTTTACTGTGACAACAATCTTTGCTATCTAAAGTGAAAAATGAATCAAAGGAAAACTCTACACATCTATATGCATTTTTAGCAACGGAAATATGATTTCTGATATCTGTACAGGGGGCTGTGTGAAGTAATCTGTGCCCAGCATAGAACTGACAGAGATTCCTGCCCCTGTTGCAGGAGGACAAACAAAATCGCTGGTGAAACAACAAAACTCTGTTGCTTTAACTGTGGTAGTTGAGTGAAAAACTGGCCAGTGATAGATAACTCACATCAATTCACTGCGTGGTTTTGCTAGTCCTGCTGAGATGAAAGAGGACCACTTTATGCAGTCTGTGATTTTTGACCTGATATTTTTTGTCCCGTACTGTTTTAAGCACTCATGTGAGACTGTTGATGCTTTCGCCCGTGTGTATGTTAAGTGGATAAAGCAGATTTTAAACACACCTTCCCCCTTAAATATATTGCACAGGGTTTTGAAAACAGGAATACATATATATGCCAGATCCCCTTTCTCCTGAAGTTGAATATTTGTGAAATGCACAAAGTGTGAGGCAAAGAAGAGAAAATGTCTGGATGAGCTTCTGCCCCCCAGTATGTTTTGAGTTGGAAAGTATGAGGTGTATAGACTGCATCGAAGAGCCCAGCCCCAGAGCTGAACCTACTTTAAAACGTTGCATCTATTTTTGGGGAAAAAAACCCAAAACGCAGTTCTGAAAGAAACATGAGTCACTGGGCATGGCTCTGAGCTAATGAAAGCATTCCATCAGCATTCCTGCGGCATCAGAAACACGGCCTGAAATTCCACTTAAACATTGTAGAAAACCAAGAGACCAGATTAAACCATAAAAAAGTGATGGCATTTCTTTTTAAAATTGAATGTGCTTCGCCTGGGGTCATTTTTAGTGAATCTTATGCTCATGGGACTGTTATAAAAATATTGAATATTTTGAACGTTTAACATGTCCCATAGATGTGAATCTACTTTAGATAGTAATGGGAAACTTCTGGTCTGGCTCAGCAGACTTCATGCTGAACTCTGTTGCTTCTACCATATACACTTACACTCACCAGTTTCAAAGAACTTCAGCCAAAGCTCATTGAACTATCTGGAAAACTCTCCTTGACTTGAGGTCAAGCTCTAAATAGTCACTGACAGTTTTCACAGTGCCTAGCAGTATGTCTGCAACACAGTCCAAGGTGTGACTGAAGCTTGTGCAAATGCCAGAGTGACTTTCAAACTAGTTTGTTTGAGAGCCAAGAGTAGCGTAGACATGGTAACACGGTGTTCAATAAGGGCCTGTCTTCAGGAACGAACCACTGCAAGATGTTCTACGTCATCTGAAAAGGCTGTTGTTAAAGATCAGCTGAGAGAGATGTACAAAAGCACTGAGTGCTGATGTGAGCAGGAATTGAGGGCACTCCCACAGCCTCTTAGGACAGCCCGGGATGCCTTTCCGCCTGACAGGGGCCCTGCTTAGCTCCTCATAGCCCTGCAGAAAGAAAACAGATAGCAGAGTCTCAGGCGAGCTGTATACCCAGTTAATAACAGGGTGTTTTGTTAACAGGTGAAAAGCCTTTCAGTTGCCGGTGGCCCAGCTGTCAAAAAAAATTTGCCAGGTCTGATGAATTAGTTCGTCATCACAACATGCACCAGAGGAACATGACTAAACTGCAGTTGGCCCTTTAGACAGTTCAAACAAGTGAATAAACCAGATGGGACATTATGAGCTACTGCAAACTTTATCAGCCATCTTCGATCACCTCTGTCAGAAGGTGCAGCTGTCTTCGCATCCCATTTGACACAAGTTAACTAAACTGTAGGATTCTGTTCAGCCTTGTCTTTCATTTGGACTTGCACAAGTTCCTATTCAATAAGTTTAAGAGATGTTTATTTGTAATCTTGTTAAGAAGTAAGCAAGATGGCCACAGTTTCAAGGTTATCATAAACTATGCTTACCTTCCACCTTTGTCTCCCGTTTTCTGGTTTTATTTTCACTTGAGCTTCTCTAGGTATATGTTGTTGTGCCTTTTAAAGTCCTGCAGTGGGTAGGGTGATTCCCCCTCAGTGAAGGTAAGCTTTATGCTTACTCCCTCTGTGCATTTGCTGAGGTTTCCAAGTGCTAGTGCAGCTGTCCTCACTGTATGAGACAGAACCATCACCTGAGGTACTTTTGGTAAACTTTGCACTCGTTCTGCCGAAGGGCAAGATTTTAAAGCTGGAAGATCTGCTTTTGAATTTCAGAAATCAAACCTTTTTTTTAAAGAACATATTTCTAGAGCAGCTATCGCAAGATGAACCAGAGCCTCTTTGTACAGAAAACAAGAATCTTACCATTAAGTTAGCTTGTTTTTTAAATAATCAGATAATTGATTCCCCAAAACTGTTCTGTTTGTCAATTAACTCTTTCCCTTTCTTTCTCTCTTTTTAATGTATTTGTTCAAATTTAATCGATCGTGAGATGCATAGATCTCCTTTACACAAAACTAATTCCAATCATTGTAGACATTTGTGACTTGTTTACAATGTAAAGCCACACTGGTTATGTGGCTAACAAGCTGTATAAACTTAAAACTGAACTTTTAATGGGGCTGGTCCAGGATCTCCATTAACAGATTACTCTTAAGATAAGTAACTTAAAAAGACTCTTTGTCAAGTATATGTGAAAAAGACATTATTAGTGTAAGGAAATATATTGTTTCAGGGTTCTGGGAGGAGGGGTTTATTATTTACTTTTAATTGCTTGAAATTGTGTGTATATATATCTGATAATGTATTGCTCTTAGACATCTAAAATTAGAAAGTGTATAAATATTAGATGCATCACTGTTCTGATGTTGTTGCTGTTACAAACTATTGATAACACTAAGAATGTAACCTGCATTTTTCACTCAGCTTTCAATTAAAGCTCATTCAAAGAGAAACAAATGAGAGTCCGACAGATGTCTTGTTTCATGTCTGGTATTAAATTTCAAATGCCCTGTCCAATAGTATCCATTTTTTTTTTTTTGTATATAAAGGTACCACCAGCACTGATGACCACTAGTTAACCTGTCCAGGTCTTGACCACAATTTATCCATCTCACTTGGGAATCATACTGGCAGCAGAAAACAGTGTCAAGTTTCATATTGCACTATAAAACAGTTGCTTCAGTTGTTCGTCTTCTTACCAAACTATTCCTTTTCTTTCGACCTGTAAGATTTGTACAAGAAGATTGTAGAATAGTGAAATCCAGTTTAAAAATAGCAGTACTGGCCTTCTGTAGAACTGTGTTGAAACCATAAGCACAGATAACTTCTGAAATTAGGACGTCATAAGCTGACTTTTTAGTAAAAGTTAACTTAGAATTGGGGTTGCTTAAATCAGTTCAGCAGGTTGAAAAAGACAGTCTTTCTTAGATGATGAAGTGTGAAAATGAAGATAAAAAAATATTACTGTTTCTTTGTCATTCTGCCTACTTTTCCTTGGAAGTAAGTACAGCCTGCCTCAGTGCACTTTGACCTTGCAAAATATTTGTATCTCTTTAGCAAAAATCTTTAATGTATCTTGCCAAGCTTTTTTCTCTAATGTACACAATGGAGTTCTATGATGGGTTGAGCTTTCTCTCTTAAAGTGCAGCTGCATCGTCAAGAAAACTCAACAGTTAATTCTTCAAGTCCTCTTTTTCGCATGGGTATTGCATCACTGTTAATTACTGTTGGGGTACTGTGAGTCATTTGTATCAGTCAACTTTATCTTTTGCTGCCAAAAGACAGCATCTCTCTGGAGAAACTCATAACAAGTGTGGCAAACATCAAATATTTGAAGCGAATGGTGTACAAAAAACTGCACAGAATTAAAAAATAAAGCTACTCCTCCTGCTTTGTTGAAAGAAAAGTTCAGCTGCAATAATAATGTCCTCTGAATTACCCAGCAGTCTTCTGCAACTACAAAACAATCTGTTTTTCAGTCTGCACCCAAAATAGAGAGCTGCCACGAGTGTTTATACTAAAAGCCAAAAAAAGAAAAATCAGCCTCCAGTTGTGCCTGCCTTAGTCAAACATAAATAAAGCTATCTTTAGTGAAATACAGCCGAAACTCCACTGCAGCACAGGCCAGACTTCCAGTGACCTGTAAATAACTACAACCATGGTTTTGCTGCTTGGTGAATTGCATGCCAGATAATAATGGTAGACGGCTACAAAAAATGTGGCGTGGGTTGATGAGTGACAGAGCATGTCCTTTTGTTTTTGCTGTTGCAAAATTTTCAATGAAAGTACTTGTTGCTACTCTGTTGTTTGATGATCATTACATCCCCCAACCCGCTGAGTACAGTGAAGACAATGGTAAATGTTTAAATAAATATATTTACATTTTTAAAATTTTTATTCCTAATTATTTTGCAGTCTTTGTCATGAGAGGCATTTTATGTCTGTCTTTCATTTCCCTGTTTTCAGGATTCTATGAGGAAGGCCAGCCACCTTTATTGAAGTGCTTTACTACATGAATTTCTCACAAGCAGCCCCCAGATGCTGGTTCTTGCAGCATGCAATTCCTCATTTTGCAGCAAGCAGACACTGCTCAGAGGGTTGAGTTTCTGTGAGCTTGACCTCCACATGAAAGACGAGGGGGCTGCACTCTATTATAACTTGCAAGTATCTGTAACTCTCTGGAAAAATTTCAATCCTACGATTAATTGAACAAATCTTTTATGCCTTTGCCCTCTTTCAGTTCTTAAACTGAAAATAGTGACTGATGTAATTTTTGCTGGTGGTTAATGTCTTACAGTGATTGGCATGCTATTCCTGTCCCGTAGCTTTCAAAGCCTCCCAGAATGGAGACCATTAATTATATAGGTAAAACTACTTTTTTTCTTGTCCCTTCATGATGTATGAGATTGTTGGGTAGGAATAAGAATGTGATCTCATCTCTCCCTGATGCTGTCAGCTGAGATACAAGGGTTCACTTGCACCATTTTTTTCAAGGTAGGTGAGTGCAGCAAAGTGTCCCTTCTACTTTAGGAAAACATGAGAGCCAACGTGCCTAAATTGTAACCACATGCGCGTGCTTTTGGTGTATTTCATATTCTTTAAGGGTACAGAGTGTACTGACTGAACAGGAGGTACAAAGACATTATCCACCAACCGTCCTTACAGCAACTGGGAACAGTTCCTGAAGATGCAGGTAGGTGCCTTAAACCAGTGTGCCTTCCTCCTTCTCCAGACACCCACTTAGAAAAACCTGTCATGTGAGGTCTTTTCCCATCATGAACGTCACCTGCCAACAAATCCAGTGTGGTCAGCAAGCTGCCCCTGCACCTTGTACAAAAGTCTGACAAGGCTCTGGAGTGGATCAAGGGGCTCCGAGAAGGTTCCTGCAGCCCCACACCTCAGAGCAGCTTGGACCTAGCCTGAGGTGTGTACACAAAGGCAACCAGCAGGCAGAGGGATACTGCCAGAGGACATGCAAAAGTTCTGCTGCTCAGTCCTGTTTGGGCCCTGTTTGTACCTTCCCTGTGGAACAGCTACAGGCAGTGGAAATCACTCAGCTTTTCAGCTGGGGAACTTTGCATTGCTTGGGGAAAAACCTCCTTCCTCTCCCTCCCCTCCAATTAACAAAAAAATAATTAAAGGCAGTGCGCGTGGTTCAGAACAGCACTAATGGACAAGAAAATCCAGCTGCAATATTTGCGAAGATCCAATAAAAGATTCATTAGGATTCTTTTACTTATTGGAAGTCTTGATGACCTGAAGGAGGCTAATGAAACAGAAGACCTGGGCACAAGAGCGATGAGTTAAAAAAACCTCAAACCCAAACAGCAACCCCACTGCCACCATTCTAAAAATTAGACAATTAAGAGTAAAACCAGGAATGTAGCCAGAACTATTCCACCTCAAATAATAAACACAAGGATAAGTTGCCAAGTGAGGTCAAAGAAGCAAATGGTAAAGTGAGTTTAAGAGACAGCTAGACACTTTTATGGGGAGAGAGGGGATTGAAGGATACAGTGACAAAACCGGGGGTAGAGCTGAGATAAACCCAGAGGACAGGCACTGTGGGCCAATAGGCTCAGAGAGTGCTCTGAGCCCCAGTTGCTCAGTAGAGGAGCAGAGCAGCTCTTGGCATTAGGGGGAGACTTACCAGGGCTGTCGGCAGCGTCCTGTGAGGGATGAAGCGAAACTGCCAGAACAGTTTGAAAGGAAGATGAGCCTGGCAGAGAGAAGTGAGTGTGTTCTCAATGCACAAGTTGTAAGTGCTGCCCTTGGTTTCACTAGTGGCAGGCTTGCTACAAACCAGAGTTTTGAAGAACTTCTGCCAAAGCAGCTTGTTACTGATACAAAAGACAGAAAGAGAAAACGAAAGAAAAAAACAGAGGGAAAAGAATATTTTTTCATTTTCGTGAAAGACTATTTGTAATATAGGAAGGAACAAGGTTGGCTAGAATAGGATTCAAATGAGGCAACAAAATATACAAAGGTTATGCTCTTTGCCGCTTGTACAAAGCTTTGCATACTTTCACGTTGTCAGCACAGCCTGTGTCGATTCCCATAAAAAGAGCTGGCAAAACTTCCATGGCTTCAAATAGCAGCATGATGAAGCCTAGTGTTAAGTGCTTGGTTTGGCCACCTCTGCACTGATGAAGAGATGAGGTTTCACCAGCATGGTGGAGTTCTTAAATCATGGTGGTGGGGAAACAAGACCAGCATGGAATCTGGAAGTAAACCAGGGCATCAAATAAATAAAGTGCAGTTTACTGCCTAGGCTGCAATCCAAACACAAATGCCAGCTTTGCTGCTAAAAAACTTAGCTTTGATACATCAAAAAGCTCTGAACAGTGAGGGTGCCCTGAAAGAAGGTACACATGACATGGACAGACCTTATCCTTAGGTGCTGTAGGAACACTGAATAGCAGGAAGGCTCTGCCCTAAACGATTTGCAAGGCAGTGATAAAGATTTAACAGGCAAGTGTTTAAAGGTGCTTAAAATCTTGAATGAGAAAGCATAGTCACAGGTAGGACTTTTCCTGATGACAAAATGCCTATCCCACAGGTATAAATATAATCATAAATAATACCATCACACATTTTTTATGTGAAACAGGCTAGATGTGTTCTGATGAACTCTGGCAGAATCAAGATCTTAATCTGCAAAAATAGGATGTGCAGTCATGGAAAGACCCGTCTGATTACCCTGGCTAAATCATCCTGGATAAATCTAATGTAAAACTAGTTGCCCTTCCTCAGCATCAAAAAATACTTTTTGGTGCAGAGGGGTAAAATATATACAGGGCACTGAGACACAATTCAGCATGGAAGAGAGATACAACTATTTTTTATCAGGCTGTTTCTTTTTATGGCTCATTCTCATCTGAGTCATGGCCCAGAACTCCCATTCATTTGAATGAAATGTTGAAAAACATAACTACAAAAAAAATAATCTCTTTGCCTGGAAAAAAATCCTGCCCCAGAGTTTCTTGGGAAAAGGCATGTCCTCATGAATATGCTCTACTCATACAATAATGATGTCTGCTTAGTGTTTCCTCTCAGGAAGGTCTCTGACATTTTTAACTGTATTGCTGAGGTTTTCAGGTTAAGTTATCGGTCTAGCGGCGCAGTCAAGGTACATTGTAAAGGCAAATAAAGAGGTTTTATCTACTGTGTGACAAGCACTCCAGCCCAGCAAAGACCTGTATTTGGAGTAGGAGAGCTGTTGCGCTTTCAAGCCACTAGACGGCTCAGCCTAGGGGTTTGCTCACATTCAGGACAGCTGGGGTTCTGGAACACGCTGCAGCCAAGCCGCCCGCTGCAGCTGGAGGAATTTCCTAACTTGCAACATAAAGTTACAGGACTTACAAAGCAGCAGTCAGAGCTGAAGGCTATCGCGTACAACTCAAAATGTAGTTCAGTAGTTTGAGTATGGTATGTTGCTGTTATTGTATTTGCAGCATTTATCCAAGTGATTCTGGGAATTAACAGAGTTTTAAAAATCTGGTTGTCTAGGGAATTCTTCAAAGGCCAAGCTCCTGCTGTCCTTGAGGCTGCCTGGGATGGTACTTCATGCTCTGAAGAGTTGTGTGCTGTAAATCACTCATTGCTCGTTACCTCAGAAGTGTGGAAATGCATGTTTCTGTTATTAGAAGGAAGAATTAATAGAGAATCAAAGAAACCAAAGGTCACGTGGCAGCAGGATTTTTATTGCCTGCAACAGATATTGCCCTTGTGAAAGTCCACTGGACCATCTGAAATATAAATCTTAGATTAGTTCTTTTACTGTTGTGGAATGAATGAAAACCTCCAGCGACGGAGCTGCATCCTCACCCCTCTCTGAGCTGCGGGACTTCAGCATGGCTCGTCGCCCTCCCCTTAGGGAAGCCAGTCAGAGGAGGACTTGCAGTTTGCAATACTCAAGGTCATCACTCAGGACAAAGACCCTAAAACCAGCCTAATATTCCTAAGCTGTATAAATTTCTAGTGTCTGCTGTAGGCAGAATCCAAACACTTGTGTCAATTCTGTACCATGCTCCAGACTGCCAAAAAACATTAATATAAGCGTATTTATCTGGGCTGCAGTGTGTTACAAGAATTCATTAGGACAATATGTGATATGGTGCTGAAACAGAAGGCTGGGTTTCTCTGGCCAGAGCTGAGGAAGTCTAGTCCCTGCTGAACTTTTACTACTGATAAAGACAATGTCTGCTGGCAGCATTCATTTTTTACTAGGCCATCTGCATCTAGTCAAGGATAACTTGACTTTCTGAAAAAGCCATTCATCAGAATCAACCCTGTACAACTTTCTCTTGATGAGTAAAGCAACACAAAGAAAGACCAAGATGGTTAATAAACTTCTTTGGGAGCAAAAGGTCAATGCTGGTGTAAACAAAGCAGTGTCATAGTACTATACAGAAGCATTGAAGTTTCCTGTGTGTTTATATGGCTGATGCCCCATTTATTTTTTATCAGTGTTTGTTATCATTTATTTTGCTCTGCTTTAGCTGATCTATAAATCTTCGTAACAGTGTTCTTTTTTTTCTTAATTTTGTCATCTCTTATCAGCTTTTATCACCTGTTTGTGTCCAGTGTGTTTGCTACTCTGCTGCTTGATGGCTGCCCATGATTAATTTTGTTAACCCTTTAGTTCCCATCTACCACATACAGGTCTAATAGTTAAGTCTTTCAGAATCTCCTTTTTTTTTCTGAAGCTGAATCAAACACTGAAGGAATATCCAGTGTACCATAAACAAATCATTAACTGTTAAAGGCAAAAAATGAATGAACGTGCCAATGGGGAAACACGCCTGCTCCAAGTGACAGAGCCTTGCTTTTAGCTACATAACACCTAAAGGCTAGACAGTAACCATGTATTTTTCACTTTGGGCCTTTATCAGTGTACTTCAGATCCAAACTGGAGAGTCGTAGACTTGCACGCTGTGGGAAAGTAACAGGTTGCTCTTCCTGCCCTCCCAGTCTTTGTCTTTCGTACTTTGTGGCCGTGCATGTGGAGAATGTAGCCTTTAGAAGCTGGACAGAAGTCCCCAGGCTCCCATCACACCAATCACTGATCATCCAGCCAAACATTTTATTATGAGTTTGGGCTACATTATAGACAGTCAGCTAACAGGAGAGTATTCCATATCCACAGTGACAAACATGAAGCAGCTATTCAGTTATTTAGCTATTCAGTGATACTTGCATTAGAGCCACAACATTTGGAACCTCATAAGTAGATTGACATTTGCCTAGAGAAGAAATATTTTCTTGGACACTTCAGAGAGCACTGAAATTATTCATTGAAGAATATAAAAGAAAAAAAAGTAATTTTTTTCTTAGGGGGAGCCTCTAGAATTCACTTTTTTCCCCACGTGATATGTTATTTGGTTTCATGTAATTAGATTACGAAAGGTTTTGTACAGTCTATATATCCAAAGTCACATAACAGTATTGGATTGACCCAAACAAGTTCTGGGGGGATGACCTCAGCAAAACACGTACTGCTGGTTTTAAGGGTTTACATATTGAAATCTTTTATTTAATAGAGACTTAGGTAATGTAATTTCTAAAGGCACCACATTATTTATTGGATCTGGGTACTATAGGGAACTAAATACCACTAAATTCCTCAATTAACTACAAATTTTGAGACCAGCCAGTTAAAATATTAATCACCCCTGTTAATGTTAATGTAATATAATGAAATGCACTTGCAATACTATAAACCTCTGTGGAAGTTGCAAACTTAGATTTTTACTTAGGAAAGCTTCATGTTCCTGAAGTTAATATGAGTAAGAATTTTATCCAACAAAAAAATGCTGGATTAGGTTCAAACCCACTGATTATTCCAAATTTAGTATCCCAGTTATTCCACATGAGTATATAGAGGATGTTCTGTCACATTGGTATCAAGACTACAGGAAGGTCTATGTATTGCGATTATATTCTGTAAATCATGCAGTTCAGATGGATTGCAGAGCCTCTGATATGTGATTCTGCATTTAATACTATAAGATCTGTATATTATTTAAGAAGAATTAAATTTCAGGTGAGAGAGACATTTAGTGTGGGGATTTTTGTGTGTGTGTGTATTTTTTTTTTAATTTCTCCTCTCCATCTGGAACAAATATTTAATGTTAGCAGATAGGGGTGAGCTAATCTTGAGACCCAGTTGAAATACCAGCCCAAAACGTGAACTCAATTTAGGAGTAACGTAGTGAATAGTCATGAAATGTATAACATTGTTTTTAGTCAGGGGAAATTTTGTCATTGTGTGTTGTTTAGCTTGGCCATTTGCTGGAAATGGCTTAGTACATTCCTGGCTCCTTTTTTCCAGAGATCCATCTTTAGAGGCAGGGTTGTTGTTTTACATTTTAAAAGTTTTTATTTAGACATATACTAAACGCATAAAAATAAATCATAAGTAACCCAGTTGGAGTTTTCAATTGTACTTTTACATCGAAGATTATTGTGATTGACTTTTAAAATTCATCTCTTTATTATCAGTGCATTTAGAATTCTGACCTTTTCTGAAAACTTTAGTAACTGGTGAAAACAATTTTGCCTTCTAGTGGAAACCCTGGATTTCTCTAGCTGTGCAGATTGCTTGAGCTGACTGGCATGAAATTTAATTTGCATTAATCAGCCACAGGCAAGGGCAAAATGAAATCACAATGACCCATGAGAGAAGGACTTTAGAGTATTTACAAAATTATGCTTGTGAGCAGCATGGAAAAGCAATGGTTAGTGTAGGGCATATTCTGTCTGATTCATGAGGGGAGTCACCCTAATCCAGCCTGGTTGTCAACAGAATTTGGGACGCGTTCCTTGAGGAAGAGGCCCTTCAGCTGTGATTTGACAAAGAGCATAGGGTGTGATACTAAGAGAGAATTTGCCACAGTGAATACAAATGAAAACATTGCAGCTTCAGCAGGTGCACGTGGCCCAGCCTCAAGCACCCACCTAACCAACCACCAGTGCTGGTACTGCACTGAGCAAAACCCAAGCATGGAGCAGTCCTGAGGGACTGAGCCACCTCTGCACGCTGTTGCCCTTCGCAGTTGTTACCTTTAACTAAACAGCGACTCAGACTTCTCCGCCTGTGTGCTGTGGCCTGTAGTAGGGTGTGAATTAAGTGATCCTACAAAAGGTATATTTGAGGGCATAATTTAGAAATGAGAGTTTGAGGCCTCATTGTGTGAGATGGGCTACAGAAATGTTATGTTTGTGAAATGACTGAGAGTCTTTTGAGGTTTCTTTTCAAAAAACATAAGATGGTTAATTTTGACTTGAAGTTTTTCATCACATCCCAGTACTAAATCCAGCCAATACTTCTACTGCAGGCAGAAGTATCTGCCTGGTGAAATTGTTCCTTGAGAACTTATACAACCATACTCATTTTCATTTCTATACTTAGAGTCTCCACTAATCACAGATTTGGCAACCGGTGGCGGATTGAGAGTGTTTTAAAGATATAGAATGCAATTATGCACTAATGAAATGATATATACCTTTATTTCCAGCTGAAATAAACATTATGATGATTGTTTAGATCATATCATATTGCATTTGGTGCTGCTCAGTGTAACTGTACAAGGAAAAATATCGGTGCTATGTTACTATAAGGAGATACTAATTTTCTCCATAATATTAATCCCTTATTTTCTTGAGTGGAGTTAAGACGTTGTTACTATTTTAATGAGGCTTTGTACTCTGAAACATTGTAGTGTAAAGTACATTGCTATGTTAATTAAGGATATGAATTAATTATTCAGATGGGTGGCCAAACTTAGGCATCTGTCCCAAATTTCAGTTTAGGCTGAATTTATATTTAACCTTTTGGATGTTTTTTGTGGAAATAAAATGCTGAAAAAGTGCTATGTCAAGTTGAAAATATTTCTCTCAAACCCCAAACTGAATGTTTTCTTTCTGTATCTTGTGAGAAGAGCAAAGGGAGTGAAGGGTACAGATCTGCTTAAAATACAACCTGTACTCAGTGCTATGGAATGAAACCATTCAGTCTGCAGAAAATGCAAGTTTGCTAATTCTCCTTTGTCTGGTGTAATTCCAGGAATCATTTTCATAACAAGCTAGCGCAACACAGAGATTTCCCTCAGGAAAGAAAATCACATTTTTATCGGCAGGTGTAGGAATACTGGGCTTTTTTTTTCATTACACCAGATAAATTAGAAGAATTGATGCTGGTAGCACTGGGAGAGTTTGGTCAATGATTTCCTACTACAGAACTTGCAGGCACTGAAGCTGTCAGGCAACAAGACTGCACACACTCATGGTATCATTTTTGAATTATACCTTAAATCACTTAGTGTTAATTTACTAGTTGAAGTCTCTCTCAGAACAAAGATGAACAAAAATTTCTGCTGTTAGTAACATGCCTGAAGTGAGGCTTTTAGTCTCTGCTAAGCTCTTTGCAGCTCATTGCCAACACAATGAATACTCTCTAACAGAAAGACTATAGAAATAGGCAGAATTTCAGTCCATCTATAACTGTACTTAAGAAATTATCAGTATTCAAAATACGGAAGTTGCAAAATTTACAGCCAAGTAACAGCAATATTATGCATTTTGTAGATCTATTGTTTCCTACAATAAACTAACAAAAATAGATTGTGGTAAAACATGGATGTGTGATACAATGGAAAAATCTCTAGTAAAGAAAATTTCGGATAGGGGTCACTAACTTGAGGGAAGTGCTTATCTCTTTTATTTGTTTTCATTATGTAACTAGCAATGCAAAATAGCGTTCCAGTATCCCATTCTGCCTTAATGTTTTTCAAAATGGGGCTCAGAGATATGTTTATAGCTCAGTTCTCTGCAGGAAATGTGTTTTTCTTGTGTAGGAAATATATTGCTTAATGTATAGGAACATTTTAATAAAAGCATAACTAGGTGATGGTCTGAAAGGCTGTTTCCCTTTGCAGACTGAAGGCGGCCATGGAAGTGAACAATTTTTGTAAATGACATCTCTCACTGCATTGTGTAATTTATCAAGGCTCACTGTCATCATTATTTCAAAAGATTAATTCTGTTTAAATAGTCAATTGAGCAGAACAAGACATTAGCTATGTGTCACAATATACTAGATAAAGGGTTATGCCCCACTTAAGAATTAATAACATTTTAAACCTCCACATAAACTATTTTTTTTATCAATAAACATGACTCTGACAGAGGGCCAGATGCACTCACAGGTCTTAATTGTTCAATCCAGTGACTAATCCCCACTTGATCAAGATTTTACTGACTTAGCAGCTGTCTGGAGAGTGACAAATTTATGATTCAATTGCAATTTCATCTTAAACTTGAAACTGCATGATCATTTGTGGGAATTAACTACCTGATAAGATAACAAGGGTGGAAGAAGTGCACATAATTCTGTGCAGCAGAATTGGAGAGTTGCAGAACTCTTTAGGATGCATTGGAAAGACACAAATGGCCATTAAGGGATTAACCCATCACTGACTGAGTGGCTGCATAGAGTTGAGGTTTACTAAATCACTGGAGTGGTAGGTCATTATCCTTGGATACAGGAGACAGTTGAATCTGTGTCCAAAAGCACGAACAGTAAATTGGAGTGAACAGAGTGTGCCAAAAATGAAAAGTAAAAAATGCTGAACCCTTGTTCTTCAAGTGTTCAAATTTCCAGGTCATACCCCAAGTTTTTTCCTTCTTGGCATAAAAAGTATTTTTTCACTGCCTTTAGTATCAGCATATTCTTGTCTCCGTAATCTCTTTTGAGTGAATTTCTTCCCCTCAATACTATCAAATTTGTGCTTAGTTAACAAATGCTGTAACTTAGATAACGTCGTAGAAACTGTTTAGGGAAGCAGTGTTAGGAGTTTCCCTCTCCAATTTTGATGGCTTGTACACAATTACTACTAAATACATAATTAAAATATATGAGTTTTCCTCGTTTGGGTTTTGTAATGATAACATTTGAGTAAGTCTCTTTTCTTCAATTGTTTTATGTGCAATTGAACTGAAACAATAATGTTCTGTAGTAGTTTTGATTATTTTTAAGAGCTATGACAAAAGTAATGCCTTTGTTAAAGTTAAATAGAAATCCAAATCATTTTCCTAAGAGAGAAATTATAAAATGCTGCAGGACTAACACAACACTTCTGCCTTCCTTGGACGTGTGTTTGTGCGGTCGATGAGTAACATTAACTGCTGAACAATTCCACTTTAGGGGTCTGTAAGAATATCTCTAAAGTCTATTTTGCAATTCAAATTAATAGCTTAAATATATCAAATTTTGGATTTTTTGCTGTGCTGGCTATGGCCTTTGGCTAGTCTGAATAAGCCCAAAGTCTCCTGGGGCTATTTCTCTGTGAGCTGAACTTAATGATCTCTTTTCCCAAGGTACAGATGCATCTAATGTTGTCCAATTTATCTAAGTCTAGAGGGCACATGGCTTTGGAGGGACTCGTTTCCTGAAGCATAGCACATTTCACTAGAACTTTGTATTTGTGATTGGAAAATTGACCTTAAGAGAAATCTGGTTGATTTTCATCACTCAAAGAGCAATTTTTGCTTCCTAATACAACAATAAAATACGCAATACAGAACAGAGGTGGAGCTGCAGGTCAAAGTCTGATATTCTTCTCATTTGTCAGTAAATATTTTTAACATATTTATACTATACTGAGATTAACAGAGAAGGAAGTTCAACAATAAGGATCTTAGGCCAAATAGGTTTATGTAATCCCAAACAAATGTCCCATTTTGCCCAACACTCATCAGGCAATACCAGGAACATTGTGTTATTTCCCAGTGCTTTTGCTCTCTACCAGTACCAGTCTAAATGTTGAAAACATACTGAGGTGCCTCAGTCTTTGGGAACAGGCTAATACCCAAACTAGAAAGAAAAATAATTAGGCCAGTCTGACTGTAGCGGGAACAGGAACAAGATAAAGAAGGAGCCAACATAAGTTTGGGGAAAATAAGATGAAAGGGAAAATAAATATGAAAAAAAATTCACTGGGGAAATGACTGTTTTCTAGATTTGGACGTAACTCTTATTGAAAGTTTGCAGGTTTAAATTAGCTGAAAACCTTATCTGCATTTTAAATGTTGAAATCCTTGGCCAGCTCTGTTTTCAAAGATTCAACTGATGTTCAGAAGATTTGGACGAGTAGATGGTGAGTAGGACTGGGAGAACAAACTAAAAGGAAAGAAAGTGCAAGAAGAAAATCAATCTGCCAAATTAGACAGAGCAAAGGAACAGGAAGAAAAACAGGAAATAACCTAATAAAATATAGTGGAAAATAAATAACTTCCAGTGCCCCAACGATTTCCTCTCACAAAAAGTATTGGCAGTATAAAGCAAATTACAGGCACATTTCTCTCTGGCTATGGAAAGTAAACTATTTAGGGATGACATACGGCATTCCTGCCCCCTTCACTCCCTGCCAAAAAAACTGTAGATAACAGTATCAGAAATGAGTCTGAAAGTTCCACAGGTGAAGATGAGAGCACAAATATGACTGAAACAATGCAAGTTGAAGAAAGAACCGGATGGTTAATGAAGCTGAAGTTTTTGAACTTCATCCGTGGAAATTTCTACCTATTTTGATTAGTTCTGCCTCAGGGACTGGGGAATACAGGAGACCTGAAGGAATGAAGGTAATGGCTGTGTGCCACAGCATCCTGCATTTCTGGTGATCTCCTAGGAAGCCAGACACAAGGGCTCTTTTGGAACTAGAGCAGAGAAGGGGACAGGTAAGCTAGTTTGTTTCATGAACTGACTGGGTACTTATCTCCCCTCAATTAGCTAGCAAAGAGGCCAAAGAGACTTTTAATCTCTCCCAAAGGGTGGGCTTTCAAAGATGGCATTTATTTAGGAATGATGCCACAGCACTATCTTCTCAGTGCCACTAAGTTATTAGAGCAGTTTTCCCAGCAGTTGCCTATCAAGATACCTTACCGAGATAGCAATTCCTCCCTCATTTGCAGGAAGTTTGGCAAATAAGTAATGAATGTATTTTCAAGTGGAATCCTTGTTCTGCAGTGTCTACAGTATTTGCACTCTACAGAGTGTGATTTTAAAGAGGCTCAGAGCTTACTTCAGCTTATTAAAGTAAATATTGTAGCATTAGTTTTTTGCCAAAACCAACAGAAATATAATTAACTTGAGTAACTCCTTACTGAGCAACCACATACATGATTTACTTATTTCACTGTGTTTAAACTGATCTTCCATGGAAGCAGAAAGCATATTCAGCCCAACTGAGTTGCATGAAAGTTAAAGTGTGCATTTTAAATGAACCTGTAATTCTTATGAAGGATTCCACAGGTGAATGAAAACACAGTGTTAATGGTGTGATTTATTTACATATGTTTCATCCTGTGTATAGATACTATGGGATATAGAAGAAAGTAAAATAATCACTATTAAAGTGAATCCAGACTGCGGAACGCACTTTAGTGAATCAGAATCTTTAAAAATACACATGAAATTTCAGCTTCAAATTTATCATTGATTTAAGTAGAGTAAAATGACTGTCTTTCACAGCACTAGAAAGAATGAGAGCTGCTTTTTTGTTTACATCATTTCTAGCTTTAGAACGACAAAATGAACCAGGGTGTACCATGCTACGATTTCACCCGTTGACACAAATGAAAAGGATAGAACAGACATAACACATCTGTTTTACGACTTTTAATTGCCTTTGTGACCCAGTTCATACCAAATCCTCTCAAGGCAAAGTCTCTCTTTGTATGCATCACAGGGCTAAATCTCTATCTGAGATATGTTGCCTAAGAAAACATCGCCATGTTAAAAAGTAACAATATTTCTTGCTCACATAAATCTTTAGTACTTGCAGGTGACCTGAGAAAGTGAGAAGTGGAGAGTTCAGTTGTCTGGTGAATGAGTATATTAAACTTTCCAAATAAAAGCTACTCCTAAAGCACCAGATTCTTTTAGCAATTAATCACTATACTGTTGTTTATTAGGAAGACACGCCTGGAATTTTTTAGTTACTCAGGTAACCTTTCATGGTTTGATGGATACAGAAGATAATTGTGTCTACAGTGATTTAATGAGGCTCTCTGATGTAATATAGTAGCCTGTGACTACTGAGTTGGTGTCTGTGTCCTGGGAATAGCGGAGGGATATTGGAGGAGGGCAAGTGTACAGAAACACAGTTATAAAAACAATCTATTGGTAATCAGTTGTAAGAAATACTTTCTATGTCATGTAGCAAGCCAGAATGGATTGCTGGGATAACAGCTCTGAACTTTACTACTAGACTGGAAATCTTGTGGTGATGGTAAGTGGCTTCAACAAGGGAGATTTTGTTGGATTAATAAATGAACAGCATACTCAGTACTATAACCCTTGGATACAAAACACTTTTCCTAAAGTCTGAATATTGACACTCTTTAAAGAGGTGGAAGTATGGATCCTAAAAAGCTTTGCGGTCGTCAGGTGGTGAATCCTTGCATATGCTGTGGAGCTGGCACCAGATGATGGGGATGATGGTTAGTTTTGTGAAAATAGGCAGATGTCTGAAATGTAAACAGCATCTTCCTTGATCGTAACCATCCTCTCTATGGGCCAGGCACCAGATCTCTCCCTCACACACAGCACGGGTGGTATTTAACTGTGCACTGCATCCAGGAGTGCCAGTTTCCTAACAATGTCACTTAGTACTGCTCAGGCTATTAGATCACCAAATGCAATTTAACAAAATCTTACTATATCCTTGAAGCATGCTCATTAAATTTCATTCTCAGCTCCCAGTTCTGTAATGTCTGCATTCAGGTTACTACTGCTTTTTACTCTACTGTTCAAGTCCAGCCTGACTTTCAAAAACAGCAGTGTAAAAATGCTTGTTCAAGGAACCTGGTCATACAGTTGTATCTAGACACTTAGTTCTGAAAAATGTATTTTCTTCTCTTTTTTTTTAAAAAAAAAGTTATTCCTAGAATGATTAACCCTGAGAATACTGGATATAATTCTTTCTTGTGCTGACAGTAAGTATCTTGTAGGTAGAGGCAATATTATCTGTAAGAAGACATTCCCAGTCAGAAAGCTGTTGAATACATACATAGTCTGACATTACTTAGAAATTATGGATTTGCTGAAGTGCATTCCTGAATTAAGACTGCAGAGGTTGAAATGAAGGTGGTGAGCTCTTACAGGTGCACCTGAACAATTATTGTCTGCAGTAATGTGAAAAGCTTGAAAAGTCTCTCTTGTAGATGTTAAGACCCAAATGATCTTGGAAAGTTGGAAGTAGAGAAAAGATGAAGTTCCTGTTTGCAAACTGAGCACTTTTGGACATGAAACAAGAGGCAGTCAGCATGAGAACCTACAATGGTATGATGTATGCTCAACTTATCCATGGTTTCTAGAAACTTTGAATGCTTCCATTGACAAGTTGGAGCACATTGAAAATCTTTTCTAAAAGGAATATGTGTTGTTATCTGAAACTACTCTGCTTTCTGAAAAATCACAATGTTTTCTAAGTATTTCTTTTTGTAGAAACAATTTCTGGGAAATAAAGGAGAATTTCAAATAAAGGATCTGCAAAATTTGCAAGAATTCCTGGTATGATATTTTTGATACTCCAGCATTGACAGTTAATATCGTTATACATATAAAAATCATTACCAGCTTTCATTTTTCTGGTCTCATTTGGATATTTAGTATAGATTTTCGATGCTAAAGTAAAATTTTTATTTTCATTGCAAACAAACATGAATTGATCCTGCAAGATGCTGGACAACATCCATTTCCATTCACCATTTTAGAGAAGTGCTTGGAATCTCTCAAGTTTTGCTGCTTTCTTGTGGGTATAAAGTCTCTGAAAGTAAGAAGGGGAACTTAGGATCTACTGTTAGTGTCCTTCCTGTAAGCAGCAATACATGCTGAAGGTATAGAGGTACTTCCAAAAACGCTCATTACTTTGTACTTATAACCTGTACAATCTCTTTGCCCTATGCCAGGATTCATTCTGAGAACTTCTATGCATATGAGAAATCTCTATTCACAAGGGTAAAGTTGTCATGTCCCAGAAGATTTCACTGAGAGTGCAGAGTGGCCAGTGCTGATATTAGGCCAGTGGGCATTAACATACAGGGAAGGGTTCTATACACTATGGATAACAAAAATGGCAGTCAGTTATCACCCTATTCCTGTAAGACATACGTTATAATCTCTGTTTTACAGAAGAAAGCTAACCCAAGTCAACAGTCTGAGCAAGTGAAACTTCTCTTTTTCTGTATAAACTGTGCAAGTGTAACAGTAGTTGGGAACTTGGCAACGATGGACGAACTATTTGTACACAGGTCACTTTCCGTGTCTTCTCCAACATATTGTTATGTGACAAAATGGTTTATATCTTAATTCATGAAATTTATTTTTTACTGTAAAACAAATGATAATGAGTAGCTCTTTAAATTAATGTTTTATTTCCAGTGAGTCAAAGTTTTGGCATTAGTTTCATGGAAAAAACATTAATCTTCACAATTGAAATACAGAGCTGTTGACTAAACATGACCTGAGAAAAATAATTTTCAAAACCGTTCACAGATCTTTCTCATCAAATTTTAAGCAATTCATGTCTTGTTATTGACTGTTAAGGACTAATAATTATACTCTCTATTCAGATTCGGTTACTGTGTCCTTTGAAACATTCACTTCCAGAATGAAGAAGGAAAATATCTACCAATAAAGTATCTACTGAGATGTTTGTATACATATAAGGAACTGTTGGGTGTAAGAGGATTAAACATTTGTTACCTACATTTAACCTTTTGTTAACTAATAATGTTGTGAGTTGTAGTTCACAGGAGGAAGAAATGTTTGTTCACAGCTGTGTAATACAGACAAGCCCTGAGGGCTGTTGTGAAGTTCTTTGAATTATTTTTTCTCTTCTGTCCTTCTGGGAAATGTACAGAAATTGATATAAGACCCTGCTATCATTCATGCAGCAACAGACTGGGAATGACTGCTAGAATGTCCGGGACATGCTTTATGTTTAGCACTGACAATCTAAGCAAGACAAATATGATTTATGGGACAATAGTTCAGATGGGAAATGAATGGAGATGTCTTGGTGAAAGTATCAGCATAAGTAGGCTGTGTGAAGGAAGTAGGTTTTAAGGAAGGATCTAAAGGAGATTTGACATGTGGCAGATGGGAACTTATTCAGACTATAAGAGGCAACATGGAAAAAGAAGTGAAGCTAAGAGTGGGAGAAAAATATGAAAGGAACAGTAGGACAAGAGGAGTACTGGAAAAGTCTGCTGTTCCTTTCCACGTATAACTAACTAAATATATCTTCACAGCCTGAAAAGGTGACTAATGAACCTCTGGTGAATTCTGGTTTATCCCCATAGGCAATAGTTGATAACATTTCAGAACACGTCATCAAGTCTTCCAAACCTGGATATTTCTCTTCAGTAAACCAAGAATTTACAGTTTGAAAAAAAACCCTCAGAAATTATTTTTATTACTGCAGCATTTTTATGCAAGGTGCTGTCTTTGCGAGAAGAATTTATTGTCTTCTTGGACAAAGAATGGAGAAAGGGAAATACTATCAACAGATTTGTATTCCAGAAGAAAGAGACCTGCCAAGATCAAATAATTTGCCCAACGACATGAAGGAAACTAAAATGGTGAGAATGAGACTCAGTATGTGAACTTTCAATGCTTCTGTCAAGCTGTAATTGCAGCACCAGCTTCCAAACAGCTAAAGATCATTCGTATTCGTTTTTGTTTTGAATAATGGACTCAACACACTCACACTATACACTTTAGGAGTGTCCTATATCACTTCTGAAGGCTAAATATGTACTTGCAGACTGCTCCATTGACAGGTCTGTAAGAAATTTAATGTAGTTACACAAATTTATTTAGTAGATTTTTCCTTTACTCCAACTTTCTTTCTTAAAACCACATACAGCTTTGTCTGTCCCTTCCTAATGAATATTGTCCACAGTTTTTTTTCCCTGCCTTGTTTTTAGTGACACAAGCCTTGTCAAACCATTTGTTTGCTGCTTCTCCAGTCAATTTTGCAGGTTGTGCAGGCTGATCAGAAAGCTGGGAATCTTTCCTTGAGCTATTCCCTGCCATTTAGTGCTTCTCCATTCCCAAGAACTCCTTCTCCAACTTATCAACTAATGATTATCATTAGGCCAAAATATACACAACTGGAAATTATATGTATGTAATGAAAAAAAGGAAAGAAAGTTATCACTTGTGTGTGAGATTAGTTACATGGTTACCACCCTTTTTGTGATGATTTCCTTTTCTTGAGGGAGAGCTAACAACTGAATAACAGAAGTAAAGAACATAAAAGTATGAATTTATTGTCCCTATAGATAAATTCAGAGCTGGAAAAAAAAATGAAAAAAATGAATTCCACCACAAGTCCAGAATAAAGGCTGTCAGAATCCCCAGACTTACATCCCATAGCAGCACGAATCGTGTACAATAGGCACTGTGGTTCATTTTACCCTATTACTTAAATAACTCTGTAAGGAATCTTCTACTTTGGGGTTAGTGTAGCCATAAAATCTTTCTCTGCACTATTCTGAGAATGAACTTTAATCCATATCTTATCTTCTGCTTGAAAATGAACATCCTTTCTATTCTTATCATGTTTCTGCTTTTTTTGAATTTTTGAGTGTCAGCCACATTCTGCTTGGCAGTTACATTAAGTTGTTCCTGCTCGGCTATTTGTTGTGCTGAGTTACCTTTGAAATTCATCCCACTTTTTATGACTACACTCCAGAGGTCCTTTTAATTACTTGCCCACGACTAATAATTTCATGAAAGCCAGTCTGTTTCTGATAGACTCTCTGCTTTCTCATTAGATTGTACAAATCGTTCACTGTGATACAACATAGTCAATAGGGAAGAAAACCTCTGATAACCATGTAGTATGGATTTGCTTCATGCTTTTGGCTGAACTAGTCTTGGATCAGGTGACAGCATGGAGACTATTTACCTTCTTACCATATAGATTAGGAAAAACAAGTGTCTTTTTTCTTTGCAGGCACATCGTCAGCAATGTTGTATGAACTGAATTCATCAAGTGGCCAGTATTGCAGTATAACAAACAGGATGTTGTCTTAAACAAAACTGTATCATGAACACTTTGGAACATGCCCATTTTCTTTATCCATCAGTCCATCATACCGATGATGCATGTATTTAGAACAAATTATCTTTTAAAATAAGAGGGCAGTCCTTCAGTTTATAGCATTTTCCTGATGTAAGGAAGTCAAATGCCAAGGCCTAAAAGAGGCTGCCTCTTTCCCTAAAACACATACTCAAAGATTAAGAACTTTCTCTACCCATAACTGTTTCTCAGCCCTCTCTGGCAGCTGTGCCTGCATTTTCCCTCCCTCCTTAGGCACGAGGTGCATGCCCATGGGAGGTGATGTTTTTTCTGGACAAAACATGGGGTTTTCCCCGTGAAAACATCAAGAAACAACTTGTAGGCAATGGGGAAAGAAGCCACGGGTGAAGGCACAGCCACAGCCTGGGGAAAATGTGACTGGTTGAGCCTGCTTGCTTAGGGCTGTGTCCTGAGGGGGAGAAATGGCTGCCCAGACCCCTGCCCAGTCTGAGGGGGCCTCACTGCTTCTGCGGTCACCCAGGGTGCTTGAGGTTTTTCCCTGTCTTTGGGGAGAGGTGTGTGTTTGTGCTGGGCAGTGAGCACACAGAATCGCTAGTAGAGAAAATAAATTCCAAAGGAAATGTGGGGGTTTTTAATTTTTTTTAAAGAAAGCTGGATAGAGTTCCTTGCTTACTGGTAGAAAGCGCAGTTCTTGGCAAGCTGCACCCTGTCAAGGCTTTACTTGGAACTTCCAAGAGATACTCTGGTTAAAAACTCTTAAATCTTTCCTTTGGTTAACAACAGTGTGCAGTAAGTAAAAAAGAAAAAAAATGTGGATTTAAATAAGAATGTGGATTTAAATAAGAAAAGCTTTTCTTCCAGATTAAAATCTTCATGTAACCTACAGAAGTAAGAATACAGTTTATTTTCACTTTATTCTTGGGGAAGACTGTAATTAATTGTCCTATCTGTAATGTTTTTGGCGTGATTCCACTATAAATATGTTCTTATAATTAAACTAACTGGTTGATTTATTGAACCTGCAGTTCACATTCTGCTGTGCTGAAGGGATTTCCTTGCACTTCTTTTAATGATGATCATGGTCTCCTCAGCTGGTGAAATTTAGCTTCAGCAATTCTGTGGAGATAAAAGCCGCTTGCAGGTGTTGTAGAATAATAGGTTTAAAGTTTGACTCTGGTGATGACCATTTCAGTTTGTGAAAAAGCTTATATAAAACTGATGGTAAGATTTAAAAAGGTGTGGGGGTTTTATTTATTTATTGTGTTCTGCTTGAGTAGGGAGCTGTAGTATTTTAATGGCTTTCAAAATGCTAATGGATGGAGTGTAGTTTGTAGTGTAGTAAACAACATGAACTCGGTGATCTCTCACAGGCTTCTGCAGAAGGTTTCACCCTGGCTTCTGTGGAATTTGGGTGGGGTTTTGTATGTATGAATTTATTTTATAAAGTCATTTGAAATGGAGAATAAGCACTAGTAAGAGTAGTTGCTGGATGGAAGAATTTTCTGTCTGGTGTTTCAGTTTTTTTTCTCAAAGTTGTTATGGAGACTTAGATACAATAATAGTATAAATTCATATATGAAATATACCTGTTACATAAAAAGCAGATATTTTTTGTGGCTCTGGATTAGAAGTGAACTCTTTGACTAACATTTACTTGATTTGTTTTTAATCAGTTTTCATTTGGCACTTCAGCGTGAAAAATTATCCCTTTTATTGTGATAATTATTTTTTAACCTTTTGTTTGAAATATTGTTTAGCTATAGCAGTAAAGGTTGTTTCTCACAGACTGGAAGTGGTTGCGTTTAACTTTGTGTTTGCCAAATATGAAACTAAGAATTCTGAGTTCTTAAAGAGCATCCAGTCCTGGATATTGGAGAAGGTAGTTTCCAGACAGCAAACACAGGAAGTACTACAGCTATGTTAATCTGGAAGAACATCGCAGTAAACCATGACAATGAGCTTGGTTTGAGGATCTCCTTCCAGATTTCTGCAGAAGGATCACTTTTGTCAGTAAGATAACAATGTTCACAAGGGCCAACGGCTTACAAATTCCTTTCAGTACGCTTTAATGTGGACTACAACTTACTAGATCCCTCAGGGTGGTGGAAAAGCTGATATTTAGTATTTTCTCATATCATTTGAAATGAATCAAAGTGCAGGAGCACGCAGAGAGATTTACATGATACTCTCTGAGATCTTGTAATTTTTTTGATTTGCAGTGTTGCTATATTAACAAAATGAAATAATTGTAGAGAAGTTCTCTCCTCCTTGCAAATATTTGGATATGGCAACCAAGGGAAAAATAGCAATCAGCTTGCAGCTGTAGTTACTCTTTCTGCTTTTTAGAAAACATCTGCAAACATTGCATCAGGCAGCATGGTGAAATTGCCAAACTGTGTTTTGGAGTATGTGTGTGGAAAGGGGTGGTAGATAAATAAGGTGGGTTGATCAGGGCAACTTCCATTTTTTTTTTTTTTGGTAGGTGCTTGTTTGGGGGCAGGTCAGGGCGTTTCTGTAAAGCAGTTGTCTCAGCAATAGGCTGAGGCACCCTGTGAGCAGGTTATTCCAACCTGCATCTCGAAATTTTTCAAGCAGGGTCATAATCCTTGTTAGTGTTACCCAACTACTCCCCCTTGTGCTAGATACGGAGGGCTTTGTTCCCATACCTGCATGTTCCCAGGCATAATCTAGAGGTACATTCTTTTGTACTTTTTCTGGAAATCTTAATAATTGATTCATGCAATATATATACAGTTGATTTTCAAAATTGTTTCCTTCAGTAACTTCACATGGAAGAGATAATTAAGTAAGTATACCTTAAGTAATGGAACATTGTTTGCTGGACTTGAGTTCTGTACTCTTTGATTGACATGATTTCGTAATTTTATAATTATAGGAATTTTATAATTTTATACACACATGTACATACTTATTAAGTTTTGCTAGTTTTGATGTATTTGTACACTTTGGAAAATGGCACTGAGATTATTCAGGTAAAAATGGCTAAAAAAAATTTCCTCCTGGTATTTAAAGGGCTGTGTGAGTGGGAAAACTAATATAAAGCACTACATTTACTAGTGTAAGCTTTAGATGAATACTTTGTCTTTTAAACATACTTTATTATAGCAGTCTTTTAGGAGATCAGATGTTTCTTAATACTGCATAAAATACTTACTTTTGTTTTTCTTTTAGTGCAGGTTGTTGAGGTACCCAAGATTTTTATAGCATATTTCACATACTAAGGTAAAACTGATTTGAACTTGGGTTCTCTTGTATTTGAGCTAACAAACATTTAGTAGAATGAGCAAAAGTTTGTGAATGTACCAGGCATTCTAAGATATCTGAAACTGTAATGATCTCTTTAAAGATGACTGGGTTTTGTTATTTTTAAGATAACTTGTGTATACAGGAACAAGTTCCTGATGACTGTCACATCTTCTTATTTTTACTGTTAATAGGATACATTTGTATTATACCGTATATACTGTGTATAAGCTACGTGGTTTTATGAAAATTAACAGGTTTTTATTTAAAGTAGCAGGATTCTATTTATGTAAACAGATTTTAAAAATAAAAACTTTTCAGCATAAATTTCGATGATGTTTCGATCTGTTCGTGCAGTTTCAAAATTTAGTATTTTTATTAATATACTAGATATTCACAGAATTAGTGATTTCTGATTAAAAGTAATGAAATGTATTGCCAGGCATTCCATTACTGTCCCTGTCTGTCCCCCATGCCCCCCCCCCCCCCCCCCCCCAGTTATTTGGAAATACTCTTATTCTCGAAATCAGATGTATTTACAGTTTCTTGCAGAAAATAGTGATGTGGCGGGATATAAATGCAAAGAGACTATGAAAACCAGTGACGATATCATTCATAAAAAGGAATGTGGTTTTGGAAGAGTAGAAGAAATTTTTTAAGTTACAGTTTATCAAACACTTCTCAATTTATAATTACTTAAGTTAAAATCAAGAAGAAATGAGTGCTATATTCTCTACATAGTCTTTAGTTAAGACTATTATAATGTGTTCATCTGGGCTGGAGGCAGGACGTTGCTAAATGTTTTGTGTTGGTTGATGCAAGGAGTTGCAAGTGTTAAGGGGCAAAGTCAGACAGAAGGCAGTGCAGATTATCACAGGTGCATAGGAACCTTTCACAGCAGTCTTGGGCAAACCTAGGCAGGTTTTCATTAACACAGTGTGGTCTGCCACCTGATGGTGTGTGGTTAACATTTTGGTTGCTCACAGCTGAGGTAATTTAGTAAATGACAAGGAATTCTTAAGTGCTTTCAATGGATCAATGCAATGGATATTTTATTAAAAAGGTAAGGGGGATACTGCATCTGTTTGGTGTCTTTACTGCTGGAAAAATAATGATGAGCAGTTTTTTGTGTTACCTTGGTAAAAGATCCTGTGGAAGTCAAACACTGTTAACTTTAACAAAGAAGCTTTGGTGGCAGGGGAGAGACAGCTGATACTACACTTCCCTAACAATAAACCACACTGACAGAGAAAAACAAACGTGCACAATAATGTATAAAGTTTCAGAGAAGGGAGCCAGAAACTAATGTAGACTGATGTGATCTTTGCCTTCTTATAAAGCTTTTTACTACTTTTGAAATGGTTACTTCTGAAATGAATTAAAAATTAATTCTGCTTTTATAACAAATTTATAGCATACTACTGAATTAGGCAAAACCAAATTGTTAGATGTGCCTTACATTTTGTTGGGCTGTACTTTTTGGAAACTGGTTTGATCTTGAAGAAAATTTTGATAAAAATTGTACACTATGGCTAGTAAATTAAAGAGAATCAATAGTCTTCTTTCATCATGATGATGTGTGTATTCATTCCTCTCTGTTCCCCTCTTCTCCTGAACTTACTCTATTTTTGCACTGAACTCTGGACATACTAAAACTGCTTTTCATCATTTGTACATGAACTGTAAAATCTTTTTATTTTTCAGTTATGTCTTTGAACTGAGGAGAAACGTAGTGCACTTTCTAATATAAATAATACTAAGAAAGGAGGAGGTAAAAATGTTATTTTTTGCTTCTGGTGATCAGAAAGTGTGTGTCTTCAGGGTGTGTAGTTGTAGGAGAGGTGGCAGATGTTTTCACTGTGCTACTGCCTGCAGCCTAGTGGTTAGGGCAGTTTTACGGAAGGTGATTTGAACTTATTCCACTGAAGAGGTTGTACTCTCAATTTTCTTGCTTTTGGATGTCCCGATTACTGATAGAAAATGAATGTTGTTTTTGCTGTGATTACTTTCAAAGAAAAGTGATCTGGTCATCTATATCCAGCTAGTTGACCTAGGCACCTCAAGTGCAGGATGGGCTCTTGGGACATAAGGAGAATTCTCCTCTGGGAGGAAGGTGGATTTCAAATACGTCTGAACACCTAGAGCCAAGGATCTTGATGCCGAGCATTGCCATGTTTAAGTCCTGTAATGAATTTGGATGGTGCTATCTGATGTCTCATTGGCAGTAATGTACGTCATGACAAATGTCTTTCCTGTCCAATTCCTGCTTTTTAAAATTTTAATATCAAAACAAAGTATTTATTTGGAAAAAACTGATTACACAATGCAAAGCAAATTTTAAGTCTTATAGACAGAGCTTCTTTTTAGTGTTGTGGTGTATCCTATGAACTACAGAATGTAGTACACTAATTATACCTGTATACTGTAGTCCTTTTTTTAGAGCAGATTTCCTCTGCAAAGTTGATGTCAGCCCCTATTTTCGGCTGTGTGTTTATTGTGAGCTGCTTTTCAGACTGCATCTCTCTCATCCAGAACTCAGTGTATTTCCTTAGGCTTTACTTTCCACATGAAGGCAAGTGTTTTTAAACCAAGAAGACAGAGCAGTTTGTTTATATGAATTGTCAATGTGTGCAAAAAGCAGAAGTTGCTTGCATTTACTGGTAACGTTACCATACGTTTTAAGACCCCTATTCTTCTTTGAGCAGGTGAATTCCTGGGCTTGGTGTATCTGCAGACAGGTGTGATACTGTGAACAATGCAACTGATACGGTGAGAGGTGCTCTGGCAAAATCAGTAAAAGGTACAGCCTGCCTGCTGAGAGTGTTGCTGCTCTGCCTTTAGGAGCAAGAAGCTCTGCTCTGGTGGGACCACTCCACAGTGGGGTTTGTCTCGGTGTGACTTGAGATGCTTGAATGAAAATTTCTGTGCATTGGGGCAATGTGGTGCTGCACAGTTGAAGGCAGGGCTTTTTCCTTAGTCCAGGGTCTTAACAGGGGTGTAGGGAAATGGCCAAGTACCTGGTGTTTTTCACCTGTCCAACTCTGCATTGGAAGAAAATGTTTGTAGAAGGTGCTTGAGCTGTGAGTGGAAGCTGCAGCAGCAGTGCTGACAGTCAACTCTAACCAGTATTTCTTACCAGCCCCTGACTTTTGATTAGCTCCTTGGTGCTTGCATGTAGCTTCTGAATTGCTTACCCACACTACACAGTTCATTCTTTATGGGTTTTTTTTAAATTAACAAAGGCTAGTTCAGTTATTGACTATACCTATTTTTTATAACTAAAATTTAAAAAATTTTTTGGATTGTCTTAGAACACCAAATATTATATTTAAATGGAATACCTGATTTTGCTATTGTAGAGTACAGAAGCTGCTAAGTCTTCCAACTCCAGCCTTTTTTTTTTTTGTAATAATTGTGTTAAAAATAGACTGATAAGCTTGGCCTCAAAGGTTTGATGCAGAGAAGAATCCTATACTCCCACTTTGTTTCCCCCCACCCTGTTATCAGACATCCTTTTCCTGAGTCATTTCGTATTTCCTTTTCCAGGATGCTTTATATTCAGGATCTTCAGATGTTAGTTGAATCAGTGTCAGAATTTCTGAAAGAGAGATTTTAACTTGTACATGCTGCACATTCCTTTTTGAAGTCCTGATTTACCTCTATCACGTGGTAATCTTATGTTATTTCACTTAGACCATTTCAGTTTTCATATAACAGTTGAAATTATATGCATGTAGGATTTCTGGTCAGCTGCTCTGCCTCCTTTTGGCATGCAAGCTTTCCACAGGGGGACGCTTTGCGTGTAGGAAGAAGTGATTTTAATTTGGTATATGCTGAATACAAACGTAGTCTGAGACTGAACAAGAGCTGTGCCCTCTTGTGTTCACTGGGAAAAGCAACCAAAGTATAAGAAAATAAAGCAAGCCTGCTGAAATTAAGTTGGTAGGAGTTGGATGTATTTTGAATGCTCCATTGTAGATCCCTGTAAGAGTCTCAAACTATGGAAACACCGCGTTCAAGACGCCAAAATCTGATGATTTCTGTTCTCTGTCCTGGGCAGTACAAGTTAGATCACTCATTTCATTTTAAATGAAAAGAAGGCAAAGAGCATAAAAGAATAGAGTGCAATAATAAGTAAAAAGAGCAAAAGTCTAAAATTCATAATTGGATCTGTTTCCCACCCCAAAAAAGTAACATGCAGTAATAGAAATTTTGCAAACTAAACCTTCCTAGTTGCATTCTGTCAGGGTTTTAGAAGGTGATTTGCCATGCTTTGTGCTTGACCAGTGAAATTATCTGATGATATAAAAACGTTCTGTTAATTAAATCCTTATTGTGTTGTAAGTTAATTGAATTCAGCTTGTTTTTGTTGAGGGTGTAGGTATTTCTGAGTTGTCTCCATTAGACTAAAATCTGCTACATAATAACTGTGATGAGATGGTTTTCATGTTTGTCAAAATTCCAATTTAGTTCATCCACAATTGTAGTGGAAAACATATATAGATTTTTTCCATGCATTTTTAAATACCAATTTTATATCGATGTGTTTACTGTGTACTTCCTACCATGGTTTTTAGGTTTGTTTTCTGTAGTGAGTTGCAGTATTTGTAAGTCATGTTTTAGGTTGACTACTTCTTTTCCATGACGGATATATTATATTTGGTGTATAAAACATAATAATTTTTGAAGCAGTATTGTTATGTTTAGCAAGCATGAAGGTTTTCACTTGTGATTTTTGGGAGAGTTACAATTACAGTGGGTGAGGGGTTTGTGGATCATATGGCATTGCTTAGTATCTATAAAACTGTGTCATTTTATATACTTATAACATCTCAGTAATGACTCGTGTATTGCAGATCAGTTGTCTTGCTGGTTTGTGGTACTGCAGGAGGGAATCAGTTTTTAAAATAAACAGAGGTTTGCTTCATTGGGATTATGATCTGTAAAACTGGAGTGGCTCAAACGTGATTTTAGGTGTCATTAGAAATCAGAAACAACAAATTCTGCTAAGGTTTTGTGAACCTTTTGCCGAGTCTAATCTGAATTTACTGTCAGCCTGACTAATTTCAGAAGTTTAACTTTTGCAGGAAATCCCATTGTATACTTACCTTGTAGAGACTTGGACTCAGAGAATGTGCGTGTGAAATGAGATAATTTGCTGCCTTTGAACGAATGTTGTTTTGTAGCTTAGGTTTGTACTCTGGTAAAAATGGAGATGTAGGTTATATAAAGAACAGATAAATATTGAAGTCCAAGTGAATTATCAAACACTATAGAGAGGAAGATTCTAGTTTAAGCAGGAGTGAGGATTTTGAAATACACATGAAAATGTTTTAGATGCTTTCATAAGAGGTAAAATACATATAAACCTGAGAGTTTCAAAAAATCATGTCCAGATCAAAAATGTGTATATTTGAGCACTGTTTATATGAAAACACTTTCCCATTTGAACTGATGGCTCAATATGTAAAAAATCCTTATTCAAGAATAAGAATAGAAACCCTGATGGCATAAATGTGATAATTGACTTTGCTAATGATAACCAAGACAAATGAAATAGCTGCAGCAAGAAGCTAAGAGTTTTCAATAAAATTAAACTTTTTCCCTCATCAGGGCTGGTGTAACACATGTAGTCACGTCAAAAATGTTTGCTTTGTTTTTATTGTCTTTAATTGTGGGACAACTTTTCTGTGTCTTACCAAAGTGAGAGTCCAGCTTTGAGAAAATTACTGTGTTTAGTAGAATACTGTGCAGACCAAATCCTTATAGATGATACTCTTAGATCACATGTGCTGTATCAAAACCACCAAAAAACTCAAACAACTTGAAGTTGTTGGTGGAAACATCCACTGTGGTTTACTGCTATGGATATGCTGAGAGTAAATAATTTGTGATCTTGATTTTGTAATTGAAAGCAAAAGCTATTTTAAGGCATTTGTTTCCTCCTAAAGCCTAGAAATATGAGTTAAGTGTAAGGCTTTGTTTCATCTCTGTGTGCAACCGATGTAGAGAAATTAAGCAAAGTGCTAAGGACTGGTGTAGGTTATCTGTTTATATGGCCACTTTATATTATTGTTTTGTGGTGTATTGCCTTGGAGGCTGAGGAGATAACAGACCTCAGTTGAGAATTGCAATTTGTGTATGAGCTACCTATAAGCTCTATCTCATCTGAGAGTTCAGCATATCCCACTAGCTAACAGTGTGGGAGAACACCCACCACAATTTGCAGGAGGACTGGTTCATGTATATCTGTACGTTTATAGTTGCTCTTTCCAAAGCTTAGTATTTTCTGTGGAGCCATGGGCCTACTGATAAGACAAGATTTGTTTGCCATAGCAATTTTTTCCTTTGGGCATATTGGTCTTTGGTTGTCTTGCTACACCAGATCCTGTGGGGCCACCTCCCAAGGCAATTATGCCTGCCTGGGCTGCTCTTGACTATGTTCCTCACTTAGGTTGCTGTTTTCATTCTCTTACTTGAGCTGTTCAAGTCCTGCACCTGAACAACAGATGGCTGTGGTACCTGCCAGAATGAATGGTGAGTTTTCATCATTACTTCCAAGGTGTGTATGCCCAAAATTCTTAGAGTTTCTGTAAGTAAAGGCAGCGAATTGCTGTCAACAGGAATACGGAGAAGGATGGGATAGGAGTGCCACATGGTATCTGTGTGGAATTGGGGAATTTATAAAGAAACTGCAGTTTCCCATATAAATCTGCTTTTTGCTTCTTTGGCTGTTTCAAGGCATGTTGGCTTTGGGTAAGCTTATTGTTTTGCTCCAGGTATCCAATGTAATCTGAGTTACCCATATGTAGTTAAAATGGTCTTATAACCCTTTGCTGTGGTCTTCTTGATCCTATAAATTATAGCATTTGGAATTCCCCTATCATTGGGTAAGTACCTAAAATAAAATATCTGGGTTTGACGCTCAAAAGATGAAAATGTTGCTGTTGAGTCCCAGAACTGGTGTTCAGCTCCTGTTCTTCTGGTTAAGACCTGTTAGTCTGCAAAGTGCAAATCACTAACACTAAGAGGAGGTAATATTGTTGAGGCCATACTGTGTGACTTGAAATGTGGCAAAGTTTCAAGACCTTGAGAAAGGATACATTGAGAATCCAAGCTATGGAATGTCATTGTATAGTGCAGATTTTCATAGGCAAAGGAGTTTGTTTTAAGTTTAAGAAAAACTAAAATGAGCCCTTTGCCTGAAAAAAATTCAAAAAATCACTTTTGACTGTGTTTTTAGTTAGTTAATTTGAGTATAAGGGACTATTTCTAAATTACAGTGAAAAGAAATACACTATTACTTGTAGAATTTTAAAGATATAGGAAAACACTTCAGTATTTTGATGCTGGATGAAGTGATCCAGAAGTCTATATATCCTTGAACAATGTGTATGTTTTGTGCGTACAGAATACTTTAGAACAGCTACTCAACATTGTTATATGGTTTCAACAGAAATCCCAAGGGTCCTTTTAATCTCTCCTCTCTGCAATAACTTGTTCTGTGCTTTGGAATTAAGGGTTGGTTTGTTTGCCTTTTGTTTTGCAAGGAGAAGATCATATACTACAGCTTTTTTTTTCAGTTTTGAGGCTTTCTTGGTATTGTGGCATATTCTTTATCTGTTCAGAGTTCTTGGTATATGTAAACAAAAATATAGCAAGTAGAAGGAGCTGTGATAGGAGAATTTTCTCCTTCTGTGATTTTTGAGTCAGCATTAGTTGTGATGGGCTTTCTTTGTTAGTGACGCAGAGGTTGATCCTTTAGAGTAAATAGAAAAAATTCACAAAAAGGAGATTATATGGGATGATGTACATCTCCTTGTTGTCCTATTTGATTTTTGAAGTTCTGCAGTTACTAGAACTCCATATTTCTGCAAGCCCCAAACTGCCTCCCCCCACCTCTTAACTGGTCTGGGACATTTAGGGCTTACTGGATCCAAAGTGGAGGATCTAACAGAGATGTGGTGGCAGCTTCTGAGGAGTGCTTGGGTGTTCAGGTTCTCCACAGCATACAGGGGTCAGTATCACTGTCTTTTGAAATGTAACTGAAGGAGATTAAAAACAACTTATATCAATCCTACTACTTGGAGCCAGTGCCCTAAAAGTAGGAAATGTAACTTCAATTTTCTTCACAGCTTGCCAGTAGTGTGGTGCTCTAGATCCGGCTTTTGGATCCAAGGGTTTACAAGGTTAGTGCTTTAGGACATGACTTTTAGGCCCATTTTTTATGGGATCTAATTGTAATTCTTCTCCCAGTATGCTACTAGTTTGTCCTCTTCTTTCGTATGTGGGTCTGTAAGAAATCAAAACACGTACATTTGTGTTAGCAGCAGCTTTGTTTTTCCTGCATACCCAGATTTGATTTATAATCTTGATGTTGTCAGCATCTGACTCTAATTAACTGGATAAATGAAGCTGAGATCTTAACTGAATTAGCAGTTGAAGAATGCATCTTACCAGAAGCAGATGGATAGAAAAAACAGTGTGTTTAGTTTATGGCCATTCCCTGGTTTATGACCATTTCCTATTTTTAAGAGGAAAAAGTTCTGCCAAATCAATTCTTGTCAAATGCTAATTAAATTATAGTGATGATTAATCCTGATGTAAATACATTATATCAATGTTTAGGAGAATTATAAATCGTTTGAAGACTTGAGAGCCTTTATGAATATACATTTAATCTGGAGCACATTTGGGAGAGAGAAAATGCCAATTAGATAATTCAGTGACAGTTTATATAGTTTAATGTATCCTTTGTAAATGTTTGTTATTAGCCTCTGTTGTAGATAGAACTTAGCTAAATCTTTTTGTCAGTAAAAAAATTCCTTATAGTGACTTTTATACTGTCCTCTTTAAAGTCTGTCTTTTCTTTTCTTGCTAGAAATCTTACAGTTTTACAAATAAGGCAAATTTTGCTATTTCTAAGCTGTGGAAAAAGAAAGTGAGGCAGGAAGGTACTCCCTAGGGTCACTGAACAGGCAAAGAAGAAAATCCATATCTGCAGGCAGCTCCATCCGGTGCTTTAAGTGCTGTGGAAGAAGTATCCTTTCATGGCACTTTCTACCGTGTATGTTAAGAAAGTGACCAGGGAACTTCAGTGGTTGCATTACGTTCTCTATAGTCTGATTCTTAATTTTGATGAGCATGCGAACAATGTGGGGAAAAGAACTATCGTGAAAATACTAACTGTTAGTTTAAAAAAGAGTCCTTAACCTTGCTTTCAGAATATTTTATCTGCTGCAAGGACAGGTCTGTCTCTTAGTACTGGTGAAAAAGACTTCCTTAAAGAAGTAGCACATCTTGTTGAAGAGCTGTTAACACTGTTCGTATGCTGCACAACTTGTTTTTTTCCAGCCAGCAGCTCTGGTCACCAGTCAGTGCTCCTCAGGAATGTGTTTGGAGGCAACCTTCAGGGAAAGCTCCATTCGGGTTCCAGATTGATGAGGTAAAGCAACAGACCTTAGCATTTCCTTAGTCCATCACAATGGCGCCTGCAACACCTCAGTTCACCACTGTGCTGGCAGATGTATAAAACAAAGTTGGAGGTTAATTTATTGGCAGTGGAGAAAAGAGATGTCTGCTCCTTCATCTGCAGTATTCTATGAATTATATGCTTATGCAAGGTGAATTGCTGAATTTTTCTATGCACCATAATTTACGATGCATTTGCTGCTGACAGACAAGAAAGATTTGCCAATTTTCAGTTGTACACGTCATATATACGGGCTGGAAAAAATATTTTGGCTTTTGTTGGAAGGTTCAAATTTATCTGGAAGTGAAATGTAGGATGACGTTATACACCACCAGTATTTGTAGCCTTTTTGAAGAAAAAAAAAGGGTTTACTTTGCTTGTCAACATAAAGAAATAAGACATTAAAAATAGAGTTGTTTCTAATAAACAAAAGCCCTTGCAGTAGACTATTGCATCTGCCATACTATGGAGACAAATAGTATGTGTATGAAAGTGACAGCTAGTGCAGAGAACATAACAGTATCCTGTTACATGTTTGCATCAATTACACAGGGCTAAACACTGTGTCACTGAGGGAGCATTCTGTGGTGGCCACCAGTGTTTTCCCAGGTGAAAGGGTAATTATTTTGCTGTTAGTTCTTAATTTATTAATAGTCGGCACCAAATGTTAGGGTAAAGGATTATTCCAAACACAGTGACAGATCAGCTTGTGTGGAAGATGTAGTGATTTTCTTGCTGATAAGAAAAGCTATTAGTGTAAAGATAAAGGTCAGTTTGAAATCTGAATGCTGTTGACTGGCATTTAAGAGAAAATGAAAAGTGCAATGAAACTCTGAGCATAACTTGGTGCAAGTCCATAGAGGTAAATGAATTTTATGTTAGTGTTGCAGCTAACCATTTCTGTCATATTGGTATTACAAGAGAACAAGTTGAGAGCCTGATAAAATTTGTATTTAATTCAAAACAAGTCAGACTTTGAGAACTTGCTTTGGGTTCTGAAAGTCAGCCCTATGTACATGTAATCAGACTAAAGCAGATGTTACTAAAGAAGAGAGATTCAGTACTTCATTATGTTTAGACTGTTTCTTTAGCGAAATTGATCAACTTTATTTGTTTGTTTGTTTTTTTTTTTTGGTAACTGACTTTTAAATGGCAGACGTTTTGCTTTCAAAAAAAGCAAAACAAACCCCAGCATTTTTATGTCTGGGATTCCTTGCACTAACAATTATTTGTTTAACTTGTTGTGGGTGCTGTATGTTTCTATAAGTAGCATTTGTGTGTTCCCCTCATGTTTTCAAAAGTGTAAATTGATTAGTGACGGTTTTGAGGGGGGATGGAAAGGCTTAAAATATGTCTTTGATATTACGTTTGAAAACTCAGGTGAACCACTTTCTTTAGATCATGTGCCTCAATAAGTTGCTGGGAAACTAAATGCTCTTAACTTTGTGCTAAACTGCCTGTGTAAAGCACACAAGATTGCATTGAGGCTTGGTGCAGAAGAACGGTAGATCCGTTGTGTTCTTGCAGCGATGCAATTTAAAATCCAAGATGCAGCTGTTTCTACTGGAGAAAATCTGTGTTATATGAACAGGGTTTGACTTTAAAGATAAAGAAAACCTGAGAATTTTTTTTCACATTTAGCCAAATGTCTGTAGCATTAGTTGTAGATGACTTGCATGCTAGATAGTTGACATTCACACCTCATACGTACAGAGCACACAGCTCCTCAAACTCTTTGGTGCACCTAGCAAGTTGTGGGTTGTGGGTTTTTTTTTTGTCTGTCCTCTTAGGTGTTTTTGAACTGCAACATCTATAATATTCACTGAATGGAATACAGACAGAATTGCTTTCTTGTTTCGCTTGCTGGGCTTGGTTTATATTTTCATTAGATTAAATCAGGAATAACTTGGGTAAGACATCCGAGGTGGAATAAACAAAGCTTTAAGAAATCTAGGCTTGAAGGGGCAGTTGCATGCTTGGAGTAAAGTTCTTCACTAGGTTATTCTCCTGAACAATATCTCATTTTGTTGTTGTTGCTTCCTTTTGTCTTCTGGGATCTGTGTCATTAAACTAAAATCACAACATTTGCTTGTAACTGGCATAAAAGAATTCATTTACTGTGTTGCATAAACCTGTTAAATGCAAACTTCCATTCAACGTTTTTTGAGATATTTGCGTTTATTGTGTGGGTGAGTTCAGGAATCTCTCCTTCACATACTTTATTTTTTTGTTTAGTGACAGATTTATTAAGGAGAGAGGCTATATGGGCGACAGCAGGAGAGGAAGTGAAAGATATATAGAAATACATTAATACATTATTTGATTTTAAAACCGTAGAATTACTTCCTTGTCTAAAGAAGAATGTAATGAAACGCATTAAGAAACTGTTGCCTACCCCTGTCTCCTCAAGGCCCATGGAAGAGAACTGAAGGAGTTTTGCCCTCTTGTAAACACTCAGAGACGATTGCTAGGACAGAAGGGGTCGTTCTGCACAGGCATCACCGAATAATGGGGCAAGGGGATAGATCAGAGGAGACAGGATTAGCTGTCTGGGAGGAGGGCAGTACAGAACCAGGAGTCCTGTAGTCAACTACGAAGTTTAAATAAAGTTCAGTAGCTGCAACTGAAGCACACTTAAAGTAATTTCTTTTATTTCATAGATCCAATGGTTGTTGACAATAACTCTGCAAAACACGTTTTCTTAGGAAATTTGGGTTGGATTTGAAGCATGATTTTTAGATGTTCTGTACTTAATTTTGAAGAGGTTTATTTTCAAACATCCAAATTCCATGTAGTAGGGTGGGGAAAAAAAAAATCAGTATTTTCCAGTGAGGTTGCATTCTGCAGAAGTTGAATTGACTGAAAAAAGTGAGTTGTTTGTGAGGTTCTGCATCCTTTGCTATAGTCTAATTTCTTTTTTTCTTTCCAAATCTTCCTTTGTATAAGATTTTTCAGTGTTAAGATGTTTGGGCTTTTTTAATTATTTTAATTCCAAAATGTCTAGTAAGTGCTCAGCATGTCTCAGTGCTTGAGGTTTGATCATGCTTAGCCATTTGCTGACTCTGCCAATGACAAAACCACAGGAGGTTGGCAAAGCTATTGACAATGCCTTTTGCAGTGTTTGAGCACAGTAATAATAAACTGGGCATTGCCCTTCATTCTGTCTAATTGGAAAGATCACCTGTGAATTTGCATGAAACAAAAACCAGCTGCTGTGAAACTGGAGTCACTTACCTGAAATGCTTCTGATGTTTCTAAAACAGATGGATAAACATGGTATTGGTAACAGTTCCAGAGGCTAAAGGAAAGAATATGGTGCATATGATGACACAATTGCATAACTTTTTTTGCTTTGGCTATCACTGATTATATGGAGAAAAAAAAGTGTATTTAACTTCTGTCTTCCTTCACTTAATGTGGTTTAAGAGAAAATAATGGCAGTCTGGTACCATGTGACCCACAAATGCACGTCATCTTGATAGCTGCTGGGACAAACAATTCAAAACAAAAGCACATCTGAAGAATGGACAAATTGGGAATTCTGCAATTAAGTGTTTTAAATGCTGGGGGGGAAAAAAATATTTATTACACAAGGATTACGTGCATTAGTGAATCTCAGGAATTACACAGAAGCAATGCTGCCTTCCAAACTGCCATTACTGGGAGTAACAGTATACTTTGTGATAACAGATTGGCCTTCACAAACTTTTCACTTCAGTGTAATTAATATCTCAACAAGTATTGGTGAAATGTGGCTGAGTAGTGAGGCTCTGTGTAGTACCTTTTTTAATTTACTAGTATAAGTCAACTGCATAGACTGTTAATGGTCCAAAATTGCCTTTATTAGGCTGAAACCAAATGCCAGAGCAGTCACAAAGGCTTATTTCAGAATATAGCACTCCACAAAGAATTTTTATTTTGAGTATAACACGTGCAGTTTCTTTGAAGGCTATTGTTTAGTTGTAGTGTTAATTCGTGATCTGAATGCTCTATTTCCATGAAACAAAATAAAGAGAGAGAGTTCCCACAGAACAGGATATAATGCTTGAAAAGGTATTCCTCACAGGTAGGCTAAAATGATTCGTATTGTTTCAAATGAGTGAAAAGAATAACAGAAATCTGTATGAATACTACAGGTGCACAGCTATTATTCTGATCACTCAGCCTGATGATTTTATTCTTTTCAAATTATTTTGAGCACATCAAGGAACATAAATAAACCCCATTTTTTACTGGCATTTCAATTATCAGCCTAGTGAAATGTATCAGAGGTGCCGTACTGCTAATGCTTACAGCACAAGGGAATGTTTAAATAGTGAGAAATTCAGTTCTTGACTGTTATAGGTGCTTGGATTTTTAAATACTGGTGGGACCCTTCTGATCAAATGGCTTGACCTGTGTAACTTGGAGTGGACATTTTTGGTTAATAAGTAATCATGGAGTTTGTAATTCCTGTTTGAGGTATAGCAGCTCTATTTGGAAAAAAAGCCTGGTTCTGAAATAAGTACTTCTGGTGATGGAGGATCCTTTGTATATTGTTCTAATAATTAGTCACTGCCACTGTTAAATTATTGTTCTCTTTTAGTCTGTTTCTAGACTTGGCTTTCAGTAACTGCATCTGATGAGGTCTTTTGTTTCTAGAGCAAAGATCCATTGCTTACTAGAAGCCTCTTCCCCATGCATGTATCTGCTGGTGTCTGAATTCTTTTCCTCACTGCCTGTTGAAAAAACACATTGTTTAGAGCCTTTTCGGTCCTATGGGCAGAAATCATCTTTCCCACAGTGGCTGGCTTGCTGTGAGCTTCCTCTGAACTTTCTGAAGCCTAGAAACTGTTGTTAGGGCAGTGCAGTACAATGTGCAGTTTCAGTGCCTTGCATTGATTCACTATTACCACTGTCTCCTCAGGATTCTTGCTATTAATACAATACAAATTTGCTCTAGGAATTTATTTTCTAATTATTTACTAATCATTATCCCCTAATAATGTAATTACTCATGCTTCTAAGCTGTAGGTGAGCTTGCCATCTTGAAAGTGGTCTACATCTTTTGTTTTTAAGCATTAAATTGTATTTGATTACATTAGAATTCAAGTGAGATTAGCTGACTCATGTAACTCATGTGGCCCAATTCACCGACTTATGTTTGCTTCCAGTGATTTTATATTTATCCATTTTCTTTTCTTGTCATTGATAAAAATAGCAGTACTGGCCTGAAGTCTCTGAGACTACCAAAAACATCCCTCTTAAATGATTCAACATTAACATAGTTTTTGTGATATCTCTTCACTAGTTTTTAGTCTTTGTGGTGAATCTCATTAATTTTTATATAGTGACAAACGTCACTATAGAAAGGTCATGTTTTAAATGAAATGTGCAATCACATTTTATACAGACCATGGTTGTGTCAACCCAGTTACCTTAGCAGTTGATTTTGTAGTGTATTTTCCAAAGTTTGTCAGGCAACTACTTTGAACATAACTATGTTGGTCATTGCTAATTATCCTGCTGTTCTTTAGTCCTATGTGCATATACTATGTTATTACTTATCTTTGTATTGATGACTAACTTGTCATCTACTTCCACACTTTTTAAGTAATGATTAAACATCAGGATTTTTCCAGCTGTAGAATTTCTTCTAAGAAATACTCTGTTCTGAAAAATATTAAATCTTTCTAAGAGCTGCCTGTTTCATCCTGGAAATTTAAATATCCTTCCTTATAATAGTTCATGTTTCACATGTTGCCTAGTGAGTGGTACTGTAGAAAGCATTTCCTTTTCTCATAAGAGTAATATTTCATTCTGCCTCTTTCCAGGACATCTATACTTCGTCTAAATTATTTTAATACTTAATTGATAGCAAAATCTCAGCTAGTTTGACCCATCCCTATTTTGGAAAGCAGATCTTATATTTTTTAACATATTTCTAAAGAATTTTGAATTGTTTCTCAACAGCTATTTCAGTTGAAGGCTAACACTCCTCAGTGTATGATTATGGGAAACCATGAGCTGAAAAACAAAGGAATGTAAACCCAAACAGGAGTTGCATGACTGGGATGACCAAGGATATGTTTATGTTGGCAAAATAGGTGATGTGGTATAAACATATCCATGAAACATATCTATAGATTAGAGCAATTGCTGCTGAGGACCTGATGTCTATGGAATACGTGGGTTTTTTATACTTTGAACTAGCTCTAGCCTGTCCTGCAGACCATATACCTGTTAGTATTTGGAGTGCAGCTTCTGGTTTCACCTCATTTCCAAGAAACCCCATTGATACACTCCAGGACTGCTTCATGTTGCAAACATGAGAACAGTATGTGAGAGCAGTGGTTGAAATTCACTTCGAAAGCCCAGATGTGATCTGAACCAAATGTTACTACAGACACACTCCAGGCTGATGGTATTTGGGCTGTGCAAGCTGATTGTCTTGGATTCTCTGCTGTAGAAAACAGGATCAGGTTACCCTTTCCATAGTGTTCCCTGAATGCAGGCAGTGACCCACATTGCATTAAGTGAATTGCATTCCTGGTATGTATCAAACATCCTCACAGATATCTTGGAATTGTGCATCCATACAGAAAGAAAGGAGTCACTTCAGAAGGGAGATACTTGTTCACACTTTCATTGTACTATGTGAGAGGCACGGTGCTGTCAAATATACAGTGAGCTTAGAACCCTCTAAACTGTGTGTAAAAATTACTTATTCTGTGCAGTAAAGTCGAGTTCAAACGTTCTGAGAACAAACTTTGTCTTAGAATCTCTCTCTGTTAATATTACTGGATGAGAATAGTTGTGGCATGTCTTGCAGCACCATACCAAGACAAATTTTCTTGTGAAAGTTGAGGTACATTATGAATAGTTTATGGGTTGTTTATTTATTTATGATAGTTATGGTTTCATTAAAAATGGCACTACCTGCTGGGCAGCACAACTATGCTTTTAACAGTTTTTATCAGGTTGTTAAAATTACACAGATGATGAATATTTCAATAGTGAGAAAGAGCAAACCATTTAACAAACTACATTTGAGAATCTTAAGCTACCTAAAATGGCAATGCCTGTTAATTTGTGTGAATAACCAAACCTGCATATTAAGAAAGCAAAGCTAAGGTTGTCAATGGCAATTTCAGCAAGTCAGAAGGGTGACTTTTCTGAAGTAACACATCAGTGTCCAGAGATCATTCTAGTCCACACTGGATATTGCAAAATTAATGTTTTTAAAGAAGCAGATCTAAACAGAGTAAAAATTAACTATGTTAATGATTTTCACATTACTTTTCCCCTCCATCCCAATCAAAAACATGATTAGTGCACACTGGTAAAAATGATGAGTAATAGGTATGGTGATCACCTTTGATATTCACTGTATATAATTAGTATTGTAAGTATCGGTTATAATTGTACATGAATTTTTGTTCATGAATTTACTTAGTGTAGTTTTAAGGATTTCCACTTGGTGGAGCTTTATGATTGAATTTTTAATAGATAAAATTCTAAATATTTGTGATTTAGACTTATTTTTTTCTCCACTATAATAAAACAGAATATATTTGAGAAAGTGAAATGAAGAATGAATTTCGGGTGTTTAGCACTCCCTTTCACTTGATTCTTGTATCAAAGATGTTTTTACAAGGTATAATTATATTACTGGAAAATTTCTTGATGTGATTAATCTTAATCTATTGAAAATGGGGTGGCATAATGGCCATAATAGGTTTATGTCTGTTATATTCACGAGTTTAATATTACTACTCTGTGAATATGTGTATAGTAGTATATACATATATATTTTTTAAGAAAACCATTCCCAAATTTGTTAAGTATTTTTAGCTGAGGTTCTGTAATTGTAGTGTAAAGAAATATTTTATTCTTACCGTATAGGGTTGTGTTATCCGAAGGAACCTAAAGAATTGTAAACATTACTTCCTTAGAACAGAATACCTAAAAAACAGAAGACTTTTACAGAAAACTTTTCACCAGAACCTAGGGTGACAATGTGTGAGGTTTCTGTCCTTGGAGAGACTCAAAACTGGATTGGACACGGCCGTGCCCTGCTTCAAGCAGAAGGCTGGATTGTGCAACTTTTTAAGACCCCCCTCAATTTAAGTTACTCTGTAATTATTTAAGGCAAATTTTTAGCTTTGTATTGTGACAACAGGCAGATAGCCACTGATTTAATGGTTTCAGTTTTTGGTTTGATTTGTAAAGTGGAAGTTTCTGGAACATGTAATATTTTACTAGGATTGTGGAAGAATGGAGAACTTAGTATATAAATAAAGATAAGGCTGTTTCGGGAGAAATTAACACACAGCTGTGTTAGAATTCCTTTACCCATCATCAAACTATTTTAGCATAAAATGTAGCAATTATTCAACAGTCATAGCATGTAATGAACAAGGTCCTCCACAAGTTTTTGCAGCCTACATTAGTATTGCCGTGGGGAAACCTCAGTTCCTCCTTATGAATATTATATATAATTTAAAGAGAGTATACTGCTCAGGATTTCCATAGTTGTTCCTGTTTTCAAAGGGATTCTTCCATTTTTTATGTTCCTGATTCAGTCTAGTCTCTCCATTACCCAGACTTCTGGATTGTTACCTTGTCTTCTCTGAAATTAACATTATTTTTCTCAGTATTTGTTTTATTTTCAATGCTTACTATAGAAACTAAAAATTTACTTTTTCAATAATGTCAATTGTGAATAGATAGCAAAATAAAAAAGGAAAACTGGATACTCTGCAATATAGGTCTGACTAGATGTTCTCTTTGTATGTTTTCCTTTGCCTTGTTTGTCTAAGGCAGGTTATATACATCCAAGAGTTTAAATTAAAAAAACTCAAACCAACAACAAAAAATGCCCTCCAAAAAAAAAAAGCCTCCTAAATAAACACACCCCAGAATATCCTTCTCCAACACCACTCCCAAAGCCTCAAAACAACAGCAGACCACTCTGTTATTCTTCTCTTAAAGTTTAAAAATTAAGTATTCCCATTTCAGAATACTCTTGACTTTAGACTCTGAAATAATGTTAGGAAAGAAGGAAGAGGGATAATCATAATAAAGTATGGATTCCTTCTTTAAAATAATAATAATAACTTTCAAGCATACAAAATATTTGCTACAAACATGAAAAATGTATACTGCAAGTCGTGGATGTCCCCCACGTTATGAGTGAATAGTAAAATATCTTGGTAGGTTGAGAGAGAATCTAAATGTCTGTCTGACAGCTGTTGTCTGAATGTCATGCAGAGACAGAGCAAACCAAAATAAAGGCAACCGGGTCATCTGGATTGGGGCTGTGCTTACTGCCACACAGATGTAGTCTGACTGTCTTTGAAAGAAATCAGCTTGGATCCCTCAGGCAGAGCAGCCGTGTCAGTACGCCACTCTCACCACGCTGATCAGTCCTGTTGAGGACCACATCCCTGCCCAGTGCTGCCTGTACCTTTCTGTGCCTTCCAGTGTCTGCACTGGCAAAGCAGACTAAACTCCTATCTATCTTTTCCTCTGGATCAACTTGGCTGGGCTGTTTTTTGGTTTAGTGTTTTTTTTTTTAAATAAGGATGGATTTTAAAAATGTATAAAGAGTTCCTAATGAATCTTTAATGTTTTTAGTGTTGCCCTGCCTTCCAACTTTACCAGACTAGGAAACAGGAGAAGGAAAAAAAAACTTAAGTGGAATACCTGACAACGGGGGTCCTGAGGGAAAATATCTAGAGAAAGAAATAGCTTTTGAAGCAAACCTTACATTTATAAAAAATGCATCTATAGGAATGCTGTATGTGCATTTATTCAGTGTTGTGTATTTCTATATGTAGGCATGTAATTTAAGATACAGTTCAATAATTTTAAAATCTTATAATTAAAAACGGTGGCTAGGGTGATGTGTGGGAGATAGATTAGAGTAGACTGAAAGGTGTTTCTTTCGTCTCCTCTTCTCACACCTCTCGACTGCTTTGGATATGCACAAGCCTGTTTTTTTCTCAGGCATTGTTAACATAGTTGAAGTGTGTGAAGGTTTAGTAAGCACAAGAATTGGGACTGTTCGATCCTAAATTCCTAATATTTGACAATTAATTTCAGGTAGTAAGTCCTGTTTAAAGAAAAAAATGCACTATCAATCAAAGTATGACATTCTTCAGTAACTCAAGACTTTCTTCAATTGTTAACTTGTAGAAGGAAAAAAGTGAACGTAGAACAACTGAAGAAAGGTGGTGTTTGCAGAGATGTTTTTTCTTAGCTGTCTTGGTTTTCATGCTGGTACTGAATTATTATTTTTTCCCTTGTGAAAGCAGAGTAGAATTCCTGTCTTCTGGCATCTCACCTTCTCTGCTGCCCTGAGAGGTGATGCAGCTCACTTTTCCAGTCAGGACAGATAAAAAAAACAGTCCAAGCAAAGCTTAGGGTCTTATGTGGTGCTTGCAGATGTGAAGCCTTGATCAGAGAAGTAGCCACACACAGGTTATGTTTCAACTACCTACTTAATACACTATGAGCAGTCTCCATTGTTAGTGAAGGTGTTTGTGAACTACCAGCTGCTGCTGATTTCTTTGGCCCCAAATTTGAACACTGCAAGTGTTTCAGACAGTGAACTTTGACTCTTTTTAGTTGGTATGTATAATAGCTTCAAAACCACCTGACAGAATAGCTATTTCAATAGCATCTACACTCTGATCCAAGTTTCAATACACAGCATTTAAGTAGGTTCTTGGCAGAAAGAACACAATAGGGTTGTACACTGCTAGAAGGAAGGTATTGTCCAAACTTATTTCATGCAGGCTTATGTGTCCGGTGCATAATATGTTGAATTTAGTATTGGTGCTCTTATTAACCCAATTGCTGCTATAATTGCTGAAGAAGGGATGCAAACTGTCCAATGGATAGTTTTAGGTGGTTATACAAGAAGTCTGTGCTAGAAGTAAAGCTGAAGTTGCACCACTGTAATCAGATACCCACCCTTCCTCCCAGGATGGCTTTGTGAGCGTGTGTGTGGGTTGAATGGATGCTTTGCTGCATCCAGCCTAGTTTAATGTAGGTAACGTGTACATTGACAGCTTTGGACATGGATTATTGATTGTTTTATGGGTTGTATTCTCTGCTAGTCTTTCTTCTGTGTGATATTCTTGACAATGCAAAGCATTATCTGGGCATAGCTGGCAAATGTTGAAGTCCATCTGAACAGCCAAAGGAAACTTGATCAGTTGCCTCTGATAATAGCAATACAAACCATAAAAACATCTTATCATATCCTACATTTCATTGCAATCCATAGTTTTTGTTCCTGAGGCCATAGTATAATTTTCTAAGATAGATATGGAATGAAAGATTTTGTATGACATGTTGTATGTACATTAAGTCAATGTATACGTTCAAGTATACATTAAAGCATGATCTAGCTTTTGGATCCTCGTTTAACAAATTGTATCCAGTCCCCAAAACTTACTGATGGACTGCTGGGTAAGGTGAGGTTTCGAGTTTTGCAAACATCAATGGAGGCTGCTCAAGCTCACAGTGAGCTCCTAGGTGAAGTGCCCCATGCAAGGTAGTCAGTCTGATGTTCTCTGTGATCTGGTCTTTCTGCTGAAATATACATGAGTTGGGCAGTTGTGAGGAAGGGAATGCTGTTAGTGACTGGGTCCAGTCTTGAATATTTGAAAATTGCAAGGTTTTTTTAAAACAAAATCATTAAACTGGGCTGAAATAATAAAAATAACTCCAGCTCTTTCTATTGATGTTTTGGATCTGACTTCTTCCTGCTGCTTGAAGATGTCAGTCCTATCTTTGTCTCCTGCTCCATGACTTATTCTGCTGCTTTTCCTAGTCCCAGCACTTCCCTTGTTCCACTTCGCAATTTCAGCTTCTTGATGAGCTTCCTTTATCAGCTACCCCACTTTGTGGATTTCCTAAATTTGCTTGCCATGCCATGGCTCTTCCCTGACTTAGTCATTGTTGCTTTGATGTGGTTGAGCTGTTGGGCTACAGCTGTCAGCACTGCTGCAGTTTCTTGCTCAATAGAGGGGCTTTGTTGGTGCACACTGTTACCTGCTCCTAGTGCAATGGTTTCTAGTGCTGTACAAGTGGGAAACTGCTGTGCCATGTCTTTATCACTTGCCACTGCCAGCACAAAAATCTACCCTAAGCCATAATGCTCTGAGAAATGCTGTGAAATTGATATCCCTACCCATGAATGGGGATGTTTCCAAGGAGACATTAGTTTAGATCAGGGGTGTCAAACTGGTGGCCGAATCTGGTGCTCCACCTTGTTCTGTCTGGCCCAGTACCTCATTTCTACCCAGCAGCAGCACCGAGCTCCTTGTCCCTGTGCTCCTGCCAGCACCAGGCACGTGTGCAGTGTGTGATGTGCCTTACGCTGTGGGAGCAGGAGCCGTGAGTTTGACACTCCTGGTTTAGATATTCAATTATGAGTAGATAAGGCAGAACACTCTTGAGCAATACCACTAAAAAAAGGAGTTTGGTGGTAGCAGTGTAGCAGCTTTCTCAGTTTAGAATGTGTTTCTTTTTATTGCATATCCTTCTCATCATCCTTTACCTTTATCTTGTGTGTGTAATACCAGACACCAGCAGCACTACACCCACAAGCATTAAGTGATTTCTGCCATCCAGCCTGAGGTACAGTTATAATGAAATGCACTACTATTTTGTACAAAGGCAGTAGCTAGGCACTGTATTCCAGCGTGATGGGTCTTTTGGCACGATGGTGTGCAACAGGCTGGCAATTTTGTAAGCCAGGTTTTAGCCTGCATTTGGTAGCGCAGAAGGTGGGAAAGGAGAGCCATAACAGGAAGGACAAGGTTTAGTGTGGAAAGATGAATCTCACTTGAGTTAATACTGCAAAATGCTGCATGTAGTGTGATCACACCTGGGGTGGGTTGTTAGGAATGATTTACAAGGATTAAACAGAGGATCTGGGAGCAGGGGTAAGAGCATCTGTATCTGTGAGGACTTGAGAAGTGCCAAACTCTGTTTTTAGTTACCTGATGCGTTATGCTAACTGTAATTTCAAGTCTACAGGTGTGCTGTTTTCTTAACACAGAGGGCTGTGTTAGTTGTTCACATTTTATTTTGTTCATTATAAATGAAAAATTGCCATAGCAACTATGTTGTACATAATGGAGGTTCTTGGTATTCAAAGGTGAATTACTTAACTGAGGTGTGAATACTTAAGAGGCTCTTTGCCCTTCAGATAAGGGAGAAATATTCTTGTAAATCATAGAATTATTTGGTTTAGAAACAACCTTAAAGATCATCTTGTTTCAACCTTGCTGCCATGGGCACAGACACCTTCCGCTGGATCGAGTTGCTCAAAGCCTCATCCAGCCTGGCCTTAAATACCTCCAGGGATAGGGCATTCACGACTTCTCTGGGCAACCTGTTTCAGTGACTCACCACCCTCGCAGGAAAAACTTTCTTCCTGATATCTAATCTAAATCTTCCCTCTTTCACCTTAAAAGTGTTACTCCTCATCCTATCATGAATTCCCTGATAAAGAGCCCCTCACCAGCTTTCTTGACAGCCCCCTTTTAAGTACTGGAAGGCTGCTATAAGGTCTCCGAAGAACCTTCTCTTCTCTGGGCTGAACAACTCCAACTTTCTCAGCCTGTCCTTCTGTGGGAGGTGCTCCAGCCTTCTGATGATCTTCATGTTCCTCCTCTGGACTCATTCCAACAGATCCATGTCCTTCCTGTGTTGAGAACTCCAGAAGTGAACACAATACTCCAAGTGAGGTCTCACGAAAGCTGAGTAGAGGGGAGAACCTCCTCCCTTGACCTGCTGGTCACACTTCTTTTGATGCAGCCTAGGCTATGGTTGGCTTTCTGGGCTACAGTGCATGTTGTCTTGTTTTTATTTTGTTTTCCAGCACAATAGTACCTTGATATTTCTTCAATTTCTTATCTTATTTCTTGTATATCTCTTACTTTGCTTGGGTTTACTGTGTGTATTCCTCTTAATTGGGCCAGTTAGGGAACCAGTCAGGACTTGAGATTGTTCTTAGTGTTCTGTTTGTTTCGCCTGCAGCTAATGAGCACCTAAAGATTTAATGGAAACAATGCAACAGAAAGATTTGGTCTGTTATTAAGAGTTGAAGAATTTAACACCACATCATAAATCAGCTTCTTTTTTTTCATAAAATGCACTGATATTTTGGGCAACATTTGTTTTCTTGTATTTCAGCAGTTCCGCTTAACAAAAGTAGAAATTGCAAAAATGAGCAAAAGCAATTTCAGCTAAATAAGCTTTTTCAAACTCGTGTCTTCGAAGACTTCATAACTTAGTAAGAAACATAGGTTATTGGTTCACATATAATCTAAGTCAAAGACTAAGACGAGTAAATACTTTGACTAATTTGTTCTAAGATGGACCCATAGAAGGAGATGTAGGAGAAATTATGTGACGTTGATGATCTATTAAAAACCTTCTGTGTATGTGTGAACTGTATGTGTTGAAAAACATCTAAATATCTTTTGCTGTAACTGAGCAGAGAACTGAGTCTTGAGACATGAGAATTTTTTTTAAATGTAATATTCTTTCATTTGATATGTATTGCTGCTTAATAAATTACTCATTCTGAGATTTGGCTGGCTTATTTTGGAGATCTCATAAAATGCTCAAGCCTTTCAAACTCTAAGAATAGATGTTGAAAAAGGACACAGTGGTTGAAACCTATCCACAGAAGAGCTTTCCTGGGCTTCTCTCTCAGGAAAGTATATTGCCTTTTGTTTTGAGAGGATTGCAGAAAAGAGAAGCTGGGTGATAGTGTAGAGGACAGAGCTGGGCAGCAGTGTTGGTGATGGAATGTTTTTTCATGCCCAAGTCCCATTTTTGATAGGTGCTAAGCATAAATGTTTTCCAGCATCCAGTGTAGTAGTAACGCATTCTGTAGCATTTCTTCGGCATTCAACATGTTCCAGCTTAAGCCAATGTTACCATTGAGTAAAAAAATTTAGGTCTATGTTTGAAATTTCTAGTCTTTAGATCTTTTCTTTTTAAATGAGACGTGCTGTCTGTAGAAGGCTTCTGTAGTGTTTCATGTGCCATCAGATCCAATGACTGTCCCCTCAATGCAGGTGTATGCAGACCAGAACACTTTAAAAATATTAACAAATGAACAAACAACATCTCTGTGAGGTCAGGAAGAACTACTACCTGCTTCATAAGAAAGAGAAGGCATAGAGACCAGTTTCTTATTTGTGGTAACATAAAGAGTATGTGACAGAATTGGGGAACTTTTATCTGCTGACTCATGGTTCTCTGCTTTTGCGAGAGATTTGTCTTTCTCATTTGTGATTTTTTTTCTCTGCTTTTTTTATTTGTACCCATTTTATGTGCATACAGAATATTACGAGGTTATGTTGCAATTATGTTGTTACGTTACCATATATATAAAAATTATATTGTAAAAATGAGTGGGTAATTGTATCTTTTTAGGTATTGGTTTTAACCTGCCCATCTAAAAAGTAAATTTGAATCCAAAAGAGAATTAGTTTTGATATATTTTTTGTACGCAGTTCTTCTTTTTTTCCTTTCTGCCACAGTAGCAGTGCATTAAATAACTGCACAAGTAAAATATCTGATGTATAAAACACAGATTTTTTTTAACACCATGAATGAACTGGTGCTTACACAGCAGAACTGCAAGACATTTGAAACATAGCAAGACGAGTTAATGGTGTAGAAATTGTATATATGCACTGTCTGAAAATCATGCTAAATGGGAGAAATGGCACTGGGCAATTTTTTGCATTGAAATGAAATAAAATTAGTTTATTTTACAGAATTTGAGATATTTTTAAGGTATTTTATTTAGTATAATATTAATACTCAGCAAATATTAGTGAATAAACACAATAAAAGTATTTTTCATACTATTTATGAAGCCTTTTGTTGCATGCTTGGGTGATACTTTTAAATGTTCCACTAAGCACTGTGTATAATTTGATCTTTTTATGTCATTTTTACAGTGTTAAGTGAGAAGTTGTAGAAGAGTAATGACAAACTAAAAGAGCTTATATTGTTAATTATATAGGATACCTTACCTTCATTTAGAATATTGAATGTATTGCTAATAGAAGAAATTACAATCAAATGTGACTTGCTGTGTCCTTGCTAGTTATATTTTATTTCTGCTTTCCATAGTCAAATTTTAAGTAAATGATCCTTCATTTCTATAAATTCTAAATTCCAAATATGAACAGAAAAAGTTTTTTCACTTCAGCTTTTGGCTGCTGTTTAATGACATGTGGATCTGACATATTTGTAGTAAAAAAAAAAAAATTACATCAGTAACTGATTTTCTCACTTTCCTTTTACGTGTTTTGGAGAAAGCACTGTAATGTAGCTTTTAAAGCTAATGCAAGGTTGTTTTTTATAGTATGACAATGCACAAACGGGGAATGAGTTTTCTTTACAATGGAACTGTAATGTCTCAAATTGCAAGGTTGCTCAAATTTCTATGATTATGTTACTTTATTGACGTGTTCCAGCCTTTAGGGGTAGCTTAGATTTTGTCTTTATACTGTCTCGGTTCACTAATCCTATGCAAACTTTTTACAGGAGCGGTGATCTTCCCAGGACTAGGTGTGTAGGCAGTATTTTTATATCTTTTTGGGAAGAGAAGAAAGGCTTATTTGTTTTGGGTTTTGTTTTGTTACCAAATTTGGGGAAGATTTTGATTCTCCTGTATAGATTTTATGAGATATCACTGTTAGCCTGGAACGAAATTAACTTGCAGGGTGGTAAAACCCAAGAATATTGTATTCCTGAATATTACAGATGCTCAGATGAGGGAGCTATTGGCCTAGAGACACACTAGTGCCTAAGAAAACTAGAAAAAATATTCTATTTAGAGACTACTCTGCTTATACGTCATTTTCTGTATTTATCTGACCTTTTGCTCACTCTTTATTACTAGGGCAATTTACATAAAATAGGATCTATGCCATTTATGAGTTCATGTGCTCCTGCTGCTTATTCTTCCCTTGAAGTTCTAATCCTTTATGGCATTTCACCCCAAAGCACTTTAGAGTAATTGCTAATTGATATAAAAGGATCACTTCATCCACCTCTGACATGTAGCACCTCAGTAGTGAAACTCAGAAGCTGTTTAACAGTGAGCAGTAGGACTGCATAACATTTTTAGGAAGGAAAAAACAACAAAATAGCCTATCAAATTGAAAATGAATAGGCTATTTACTTAGTCAGAAATTACCTGCTGTATCTGTTTCAGGATTGGGTTAGGACATTTGGGTTAATATTCCTGGTCTTCAGAAAAGAGACCCTTTGTTACAATAAGGGGCAGAATGGCTTAATTACAGTTTACTCAGAAACCAGCATGTCCAGAAATGTATTACTCTTGAAATTCGATATATTTTTCACATGGTTTGTTAATTGGGTTGGTGCAGACTCGGAGGAAAGAATTTTGCTTATAAAATCACAATTTCAGAATACTGCCACTCTCAGGGTTCCTTCAAGGCTTCTCAGTGAAGATATAGTTTGGCTATCTTAGCCTGTAAGTAGTAACACTGTGGAGTTAAATGACTGCCTGTAAAGAGAGGTTATTTTGCACAGACTTAGGCTGTGAATGGCAGCCACAAATGGGAAGCAAGCTACAGTAAAAGCCCTCTAGAAGGCCTCAGTCAGCAACATGCTCTTTCCAAAACACAATCTTGAAGTATGATAATCCTCATCACTGCACAAGAGCTGCATCTGTCCAATCGGAACAAAGATGATTTTTAATTTATTAAAATAAGCCATAAAAACAGATAGCATAGAGCAAGCCTAGCAGGCTGTCAAAAGAACTGCTTGAAAAACTAGGAGAAAACTGCCCCAGCAAATGCAGCAGATTTGCTAAGATAAGTGTTGATAACTGGGGTTTGAGTGTATGCTGCTACTTAAAATAAGCAGACACCTGTATTTCATGGTGTACCCTGTAGCTCCCCTCATGGCTGCATGACAGGTTTGGCAGCACATTTGCCCCACTTGTTGGATTCAGCATTGTTTATGCCTATATTACCTGTGTATTACTGAGTGATTTCATTAATTTGCCGTATAACTATGTAGCAGTCAGTGGCACTTGATTTATTTTACTGATTTATGTCTACCATTATAAAAGAAAGCCCATACAAAGCTTTGAGTGACATGACTGTAATTAAATTTTAAATAACTATAAATTAAAATATAACTCTAAGTTAAAGTTAACCATCAGTTAAAAATAAACTTCACAAGCCAGCCGTCTTTGCTATTTAGAGGGAGGTGGTAATTTATCAGCAATATGCAAAAGCTGATTGGTTTGAAACCTTGAAAACTGAGTGACTTTTGCAGTGTTCAAGTGGTTTCTACTTCTTTGATGATTTTAGACTAAGAGGATGTGAATGTTCAGAGTCCTAGGCATATTTGGGATCCCCAGTTCTTAAGAATGAGTCTCTTAAATGCACTCCAGTAAGTGTAGAATTGGTAGTAAATTACAAGAAAAAAAAGTTTCTTCACTTAAGTTAACATTTATATTGAATATCTTAAGTTTAAGTACTACCAATAAGTGGCTCATGCAGATTCTGGGGCATTTGTCCTACACTCACAGTGCTTATAACACAGAAGAGCCTTGTCAAATTAAGGGTCATCCTGGTAAGCCATTTCTTATGAAGTAGAAATCATATCCCATGCTTGGAAACAGACTTAACCTGTGAGACTGCTAGAAAATATTTGATTTAGAAATACTGTGTTTTTCTAGTATTTTCTAAAGGGTTTTGTATTTTCCAAGGACATAAGAATGCAGTGAAAACTGCTTGATCTGCTCTTTAGATGAAGTTTGGTTATTAAATTATTAGAATACTTCTAAATTCTTCTGCCCCAAGTCTAAGAGGGGAATAGTTCCAGAGAGGAAAACATTGCAAATTTATTCATACAGATGTAATGTTAATAATGGCCAAGCTTGTGGAGAGAAAATACCAGCTAGTCTCTACACTGGTTTTTTTAGAGGCCTCAGGATTTCTTTGACTAATTTTCTACTGGAGATGTGCATTGTGTTAGTTTTTCTGGTTTGACTTGCAATTGACAGCAGGACCTTTGCTAATGTGTTCAGTGTTCTAGTGTGGTCAGAAAGATGGGACTTCGAGGAAGGAATAATCAGTCAAATGAAAGTGGAGAAATCCACCAAGTTAAATCAGGAAACTGCTCTGGTTCATTGGGAAAGTAGAAACTTGAAAGAGTAAATGCACTCCAAGGTTTGTGTGACTTCCACAAACAGAAATATTTTGGAAAACATCAGATTGTACAAAACCAGGCTGAATTTATGATGGTTTGTGTGTACATTTATCATTACTATTGTATTCCAAGTTTAGGGAGATATTGTTCAATGAAACTAGGATATTATCAAATATACACAAAATCTGTTTGGCTTGGTGCATGAAACAACCTGTAGTTTCTTTGGAATGAAAGTCCTTAGAGTTGGAACTGGGATGGTGGTACATGGGGGATAGCAGTAGGAGTGCCAAACAGTAAAAGTGAAAAGTAAGAGTGAATTTAAGATAACTTTGCTCATCGGTCCCAGTCACTCTGCTCAGATTAGTAGAACCTACCGTTTACTTTTCATCCAGTATTTAGAAGTTATATAATACTTTGCTCATTTCAAATAAAGTATTTAGATGTCACCCAGTAGTGACATGTATTTCAAATGGAAGAATTTGTGTTTCAGGGAATATTTTTTTCTTTGTAAGTTTGAGTACAGTGGTGTAAATCAGATAGTGTCTTTTGCAAAGATTAGTTTTCGACATGAAACATTTAGTCAGGTTATTCAGCGTGAAATTAATTTTGAGCAGTGTGAAAGAGTTTACCTGATGCCGTGTCACTTATAAATAATACAAGGCTGATTTTGTTTGTTTTGTTGCAGAAGGGTTTACTCTATTTTTTTTTAGGGGTTTTGGATTTCTTTTTGCCCTTTTGTTTTACTTTTAAAACAACATTTAAGTTGTCAAATTGGGTTTCAGGCTGCTGTTTGGCCAAAATCCCATAGGAAAGCTGTGGAGTCCATCCAGCGCCCAGCCTTAACAGGATCTTAAACTGGCATTGTTCAAAAGAAAAGAAACTCAAATCAGAAAGGTAGGAATTGCTGAAGTACTTGGTAATGGATCTTTCTCCTCTAGAACATATGCATATGGGTTCATAGAGCAACTGGATCTGTCTCAACTCTTTCTGAGCCGATAGGTGTTTCTGGATTTTAGAGTATTAGGATATTGGATAGTAGGAAGAATTTGTTTACTGAAAGAGTGGCCAGGCACTGGAACAGGCTGCCCAGGGAAGTGGTTGAGTCACCATCCCTGGAGGTGTTTGAAAAAAGGATAGATGAGTTTTTGAGGGACAAGGTTTAGCGGATAATGGGTGCGGTTGGACTTGATCTCAGAGGTCTTTTCCAACCGGAAGATTCTATGAATCATAAAAAAAGTCAGCACATAGTCAGTCTTGACCTAATGGGGAAAAGACAAGCATTACCTATTTATAAGAAATAAGTAGGGGGAATGGCATTTGGCTGAATGGAGAGCCGAACAGCAGAGTCTAAGTTAAGGCATGTTGATTTGCAGTCTGTAATAAGTACTTAATGGGCAACTTTGAAATTCATTGGCAATACTGCTACTTCTGCAGTATTTCTTTTGTTTGAGCTGTTAAATAACTGATGGAGTTCTTGTAAAATCAAGTTAAACAAAACAATCTTTATCTACAAAAAACAACTGTAATGAACTGATGTATGCTTGCATACACAAAATTACTGATTTTTATATTTAATAGTATGTGTCAAAGTAGGTTCATGATGCTCTTCTGTGAGTTCTTGGACACGTGGAGAATATCCTGACTTCCCATTGACTTCAAGAATTGCACAAGATCAATAGGAATCTGAAATGCTTTAGCCTGAAATTCTTATGGTAGCTTCACATTTTCTGAATAGTATTAGCTCATACCACACACTGTGGGTTAAGTTACTTCAACTAAACTTCCAAAAGAAGTTTTTACACTGGTGGCATGTTAGAGATTCTGTTTTCATTCTTTCTTGTATGTGTAATACTTCAATAAACCTTAGGCTTAGCTCTAACTCAGCTGGATTTCCAAATATTTGACTTGCACTGCTGTTGGATTTGGATTCTGATGCGATGTTCAGGCTCAAAATATGGAGCATTATTTTGCTTGTCAGCATGACAGTGTTTTTCTATTCTGTATGTTTATTTTAAGGCCTTCTAGAAGTGCAGCTGGTTAGATAATCTGCAGGTAGATGGATTAATCAAAATAATACTAGACAATCACATTTGTCTGTTGTTAATATTTATATGTTTCTGTTGCAAGTGTGACATATACAACATAATTTGGAAATCTTTGATTCTTATTGGTCAGTGGCAACTTTATGACACCATCTTGTCTTCACAAGTTGTAAATTAGGATGTTTTCACACATTTTTTTTTTCTCAGAGTATTTTCTTTCTTAAGTCTCTTATCACCATTGGTGTAATTCAGGTACAGTAGTGGAAGTAGTAAGTTTCTGGTAGAGGTTTAGCACTCAAAATATTAGTAGGCTGTGGAGGAAAAAGCCCAGTTATGCAAAAATTCACCAAGTGACCTCAGAAGGCAGTAATGGGGAATGTCAGCCTCTGCACTATTGGAATGAGCTCATCTTTATTAAATGCACTTGAGTTCTGTAAATGATGATTCATCTCCCAGGCGGTACAATGTCCACTCACTAGACCTCAGTAAGAATTATCCTTGTTACCTGTTTTAGAAATTAACTGTCAATGACTACTGCAGAAGCTCCAACTTATCTACTTCTAGTTACAGCCTCTGTGTGGAGCTTTTGGAACATAGGACTGAATTTTCTTCTCTCCCACCTTTTCTTTCCTCTCTGTATTAATAACTCTAACCTGACAGGAATCCCAAAGTCCAACAACAATTGGGGTCTACAACATCTGAGAAAAGTAATACTGTTCTTTACTGGCTTCTTTCCTCACACTTGTTACATGGCTAAGGCAATTAAGGTAACATTATGTTCCTTTTGAATGTGTAATTAAGTGTCCATTGCTGCTTAGCAGATCTCAAAGCGAATGAGTTGCAAGTCAGCCTCAGATGCTTTGCTGATTAGGCATATCCTCAAAGGACTTTCTTCAGCTTTTTAAGGCTTTTAGTTTTAGCTAGTTTTTATTTGGGCTTGGTAGAATTAAGCAACTGAACTCTGGAACTCCATACAAAGGGATTTTGTCCATTTTTGCCATGGTTTTTGATCTCTGAAATGTCCATTTGAGACATTATGATACTCTTGAAGAATTTCTAGCTGATACTCTAAATAACAATCAATATATATTTGCCATCTTGTCAAAGCATACCATCGTGTTTGTCAGTTATTGTATTGTAATTGTAGTGTCTGGCTATTAGAATGTCTCCTTTATTTTTTCTTTTTATGCAAAGAAATTAATTCTCTATCTTTGATAATGTGATGAGAGATCAGCTTTAAGTTTCGTTTGCTTTCTTGAACTCCTATTTTACTAACCTTTCATGTTGGTGATACCTCCCTGCCCTAAGGACAAATAATGCTGCTTTTTCATGGTAAATTCTTCCATTAGCTATTTTGTTTGCATTGGTAATTGACCTTAGATTAGCAGTGTTATGTGAGCCTGTGCAAAATGTCCCTTGGTCTAGCAATGTTGTCCAAAATTATAACCAAAGGAAAGGTATGCTCAGAAAGGTTAATGATGGGATCCTATCTTCCTCTAGCATTTGGTAGCATCAGTTAATTGAGGTAGGGCAGCCTGCTTCGCAGGCAATTAGCTCAAAACAAGTCTAAAGGAAAGGAGTGTTGGATTACATTCTGAAATGCAGTGTTTTCTCTCTCTAATCCAACCCATAGATTTCTGCCCACATTTTTTTTTAAACTCTGAAGCTTTTGCAATTGCTTCTCTTATGCTCTTTCTTAGTGACTTTTGTCCAGGAAATGAGACATGGGGGAGCATTATGTCACTGGGGTTTTTCAGTATATACAGTAATATAGTAAACTGCTAAACAGTGGTAGTATTTCATTATGTGACTGAAGTTTTTGGTTAACATAAGACAAGGTTTCATTAATAGATTAAGTTGCATTACAGTTAACTTGAAATCCTCTGTTGACTTGGAAATTGTAAAAATAAAGAATAAAAACTTAAAAAGCCAGTAAACACACACAAAATCCCAACAAACCAAACAAACAAAAAAAAAAATCATAAAATTAGGAGTATATTGAAACAACGAGACTTTTCTCATTGTTCCAGAAACTGCGTTATCGATTCAACTTGCAATTGATATGGAAAAAGAAACAAGGAATGCTGAGTGTTATTCATTTGCTTTTACAAAGAACTTTTTCCTTCTGTATTGCAATTGGAGAGAATGATACCTTGAGGATTTCTTTACCTTGTTGTTAATCCACACTGCTCATGTGAGTATGGAAATTTTGCCTTGCAAGAAAAATGCAGAGTACATTGACATAATTTATGAACTAGACTTAAGGTTTGCATGCTTACTTACACCTGTAAGAGTCATATTATCTACATTTTCTTTAATTTTCCATCATTTTTTCTGTCTCTTCAATAGTAACCTTACCTTCCTGTAATCATAGTGTTTTGAGATTTGCAAAGTTTAAATCCTACTTGGAAAGGAATGTAAAAGCACATTGAGTTTGTTAGGGTGTGGGGGGAGAATAAGGTCAGATGTAAATCTGTTAGAGATTTAGGTTTTAATGTCTTGTAAAACCCACGCAAGCTAAGCATATCTTTTATATAGATGACTGCTTTTATATGCTTTCATCAATAGTTTCCATGCATATAACTTCACAGGGAGATATGAATAATGTTATTGTGTCTTTAATGGCTGTCAAATGAATTAGTCTTCCAATTAATAACATATCATTGAGAACATGAACATAAATTTAGGCAGATGTAGTCTGATTAACTTATATACCATTTTGAGTATGCGGTGGGTTGTGAAAATTAGCAGTGTTATGAAAGTAGACAGGTTTTGGTCTAAGAAATCTGCTTGTCCTGAATCTAACTGAATGATTCTCATTTAAAAATATTCATCTTTATGTTGTATTAAAATTAATATCCTCTTTAGACATCTGAAAGCCTTGATGTCTGAAACTTCTGGCTTTTTTAATCCTTAGTGCTGATGTTGATAATTTTCAGAGAGTAGTCGACAAAACTAAAAAGTGTAACACCCCTCCCTCCAAAAAATCCTAGCCCCCAAAGCAAAATCATATGATCAAAATCAGTTTTCCATGAATAACAAGTTTTCTTCCTCCTCTTTTCTCTGCAGTGTTTTAAAAGTTAATTTGATTTTATTTTTAGAAATGAAATATACAAGTCATTCAAGACATTTTTCATTTCAGGTTTGAGGATGATAAATAACAATTAACAAAAACGTTATGGAGGGAGAAATGAGGCTTAAAAAAAAGAAGTTAATCATATCAAAGCAGCTCAGTATGATGAGACAACAAACGACCAGCCTCCCTTTGGCAAACAAAACTGAATCATAGTAAGGAAATGACGTTGCCAAGGCAGTGAAAAACAGAGGTAGAAACTTCTAAGTCAAGTCTGAAGTTGTTAGGCATTCATAGCCTATGGGAAATGGTGAGTCCATTGCATGTTTCTCTTAATAGACAGGGTCTGCAGCCGCCCATAGTTTCCTGGCAGAGAAGCCAGTGATGTCTTCTATACAAAGAATGAACTATGCCCTCACCCCACAGGCTTTCAATAGTCATCACTGAGGTGCATTTACAGTACTTTGAAATTTTGACTAACACTGTGCAATGGCTGTTTTGTGACTTTAGGGAGGATTTTCCTTACTTGGGGTATCAAAACTGCCCTGTAGAACTTCCTTTTGCACTAAACACCTTCTTGAAACACTCCTTCAGCTAGCTCTGTGTGGCAATACTTGAGATCTGGAAGAAAAATAACTCCCCAAAGTTATCCATGGGGCAGCTCTAATTCTTTGGCATCTCTTATTTTGCTGACTCCTGCTTTTGTGGATGAGGATACTGGCAGGCTCTGTGTGCTGCATCTGGTCCTGCCTCTGCTTCTCCAGTAGCTGTAATTGCAAAGCATATGGCCAGAGTACACAGAGTGGTCTTCAGCTGTTTTGAGTAGGGTTTTTTCAGTTGTTCCGCTTCCATGTAGGGCTGAATCCTCTCTCTACAAGTGACTTTCATTCTGGAACTAGAAGGTAATTGTTTTTTGGACACCACTGAAGTGTACCAGCCCTTATTTCCTGACTTTTATCACTGCTGTCTTTGATGGTGATAGAATACCTGTGGTCACTGATGTTCTTGCTCTTTTGCTTTCTGAAGGTGAGGTTAGACATTCACTAAGAAAATGGCAGCAGTGGTGGAAAAGGTTAATGTGTAGGGATGAACTAGCAGCAAGAGGAGAGGGAATGGTAGTTATCAGAAAGCACTTAAATGTCTTTTCAGATTTGTGTGCAGAATTGTATGTATCATTGTTTCTTAACCTGCTTCACCCACAATCACCTAAGCTAGCAAAGCCTTACATTTGAACTCATTTGAATAAATAAGGCTGATTTCAAGTGAAATGGACTAGAGAGTTGGTCCCAGCAGCAGGTGTGCTGGCTGACCTGAGACATGGTTACCTCTCACCCTCCTCTCCCCAGAAGCAGAGGTAAGTGTTTAGGTGTGCTTAACCTCTCCTGCCACAGTTACTTCTGAAAAAAAGGTGTTAGGAAAGGTTAGATGCTGAAGATCATATTGACAAGCCTGTACTGTCCATTAGGACACCTGCTCCTGGAACTGAGCTAATAAGCATGAGGGTGAAATATTCCAGCCATAAGGTGAGTTAATAAGTAAATGTGACCTGAAGAGAAACTTATCCATTTAACACAACTCTGGGACTCAAATAGGCTTGACTGAAATAATTCTCTTACTTATGCCTCAATTTCATTTTTTTGGATGAAAAATGGACCTCTTTAAATGAAGCAAATATCAAACGCTAATACTGAAGACAAGTAACATTTTCATTCCCAACACTTGTGCATATTTTATGCTTCCTCTTGCTACTGAAATATCTTAGCATGTCTTGTTTCATTATGCTTTTCTCTGTAAAAATTTGCCAGTTGTTTTATTTTCTTTCATCCTTTGTGATTTTAAAATTATTTTGTGTAGGCTGAATATGTCTTTATTGGTTAAAACAAGTGTGTTCTTAAACATTAAAGTGTAGCATGTCCAACATGACCCTGAATGCCTGTAACTTGTTGGCAGAAACTGTGATAATATATATTGCCTGAGGAGACACCCTCATTAATAATTTGTTTCTTTCTTGCAAATAGATAAAATTTTTGGAAATCCAATTAGATTTGATGTTTTTCCTTTCCAATGAATTTTGTAACTGATATAAAACAAAATGATTTATGACTTTTTCAAAATCTCATACTTTCATAAAGTTAAAATAGGCTTCAAGACCAAATTAGTGCACTGTAAAAATTAATACAAGCGAGGTAATGTAAGCACATGGCACTTTTAATTTTTCAATGGCCTGGGGGTACTGTTATCTGGTCTTTTCTGGGAAATCACTCATCATGTTGCTATCAGGGAAAGAGAGAGCTGCAGCCCCCTTTCTGGGAGCAATCCAGTGCAGTATGGATATTAATTAAATTTATTAAACAAATAACACAGCGACTCAGGGAAGCAGGGGTCCATCTGCCAGCTCTGTAGATTGATCTCTGCAGAGACGCGAGTTGAATGGTAGTTAAAGCTAAGTTGCAGAGCTCAGCAGATGGGCTCTTGTCTCTAGTGGGGGGAGATTTGGTGGCGGTCCAACAGCTTTTTTCCCCCTCCAGGTTTTTGTTCCTTGCAACTGTGATTGAAGAAGCACTTCTCTGCCTTTCTCAGCCTTGCCCCCCCTTTTGTTTATCTGAGCAATGTTTAAGTCTGAGTGATTTGTTAGAGAGGCAAGTCCCGGCTGATCTCATTTTGTGTATGTGATGTAAACCTCAAGCAGAAAATAATTAGGAAAATGTAATCCCATTGACTTTACACCCCACTTGTGTACACTGCTACATCTCTGCCTGGTGCCTTGGAAAAGGAAAAGTCTAGTAACAGCACTCTACTTACTATTCAAAATCACTGCCCATTATGTATATGTTGTTGAGAAAACCTTTGTCGGAATCTTGTGTACAGAGTATGAAAATATTTCTGCCTATAGGTCTAGGCTGTGTTTGTATTCTTTTGATTTCACTTTACTGCTTCCTGTTGTGTTCTCAGGTCCTTGAAAATATGCATCTTTAGAACCTCTCTGATATCTTCCTAGAAACTGATGTCAAGAAAATACTGATCTAATGAATTGTTTGGTGTATGTGGACTACCTAAAACCTACAGCATTGTCTACTGTGGATTCAAAGACCTTATAATTAATTATGCAATTAAGCCCTTTATTTATTATATATTTGCAGATGGGGAGGTCTTTAATCAAGTCTTGAGTGTGATGGGTAATATCTGCTGTTGGAGACCAGTTATAATGCCACTTATATCCTTGGCAAAACTCCCACAGACTGTAGTGGGAGCAAGACTGGCCCTTAATACTGCAGAGAATCCTGCTGGCTGTAGTTCAGAAAGCCTTCTGAGAAGGTTTTGTAATATCTCATCAGAGTTTGACTATTCCTCACTGAGTGCTTGCAATGGGAAAATTGTAACCATACAAAAGTCACTGCTCTATGACAGCAATCAATAATAAAGAGACGATGAGCTACATAAGAGGGTTCTGCTGTGTGTCAGGAAAAGATAGCATTTGTCTTTCCTGGCTGAGGAAAAACTAGGCAAAATGGCTTCTGAAGTTATTGGGAATCTTGACAAAAACAAAGCCTGTGTGATTTGGCTCTAATAATGTGTGGTTTACAGAGTAAACAAGGGAGAAATATTTTCTGGATGATAGTTTATGCTTTTGTTGGTCTTGTCATTTCCCCTGATCTGATTTTTTTTGCCATTGGATCAACCTTGTTGGAAGAAAAATATCAGTGTTTAACTCCAGACATGTACGCTAGGTAGGTTTTATACAGAGGAAAAACTAGTTTTGCTTCCATGAATTTCCTGTGTTTTGCTGTGGGTATGTTTTCAGTTTTAGATCACGCTTATATTAATAACATGAATATTTCTGTTATTATGCTAAAGGGTCAGTTGGAGTCAGCTAAAGGTTAGCTGGAGTTTTACTAGTGCTCTGCCAAGGAGTATTCTGTATTCTAGAAGAGATGTTACTGTTGTGGGTTTCTCTTAGTGTTTTAAAGAGTTTCAATTTACAGTAGAGAGGAGAATTTATTTCTGAGAAATTCTCGTTTAGTGATGTGTAATAGCTGATCTAATAATTTATCTGGTTTGTTGGAATTGAGACATCTCAGGATTATGCAGCCTGTGTTTGAATTTAAAGATTTTTGCCAAAAACTGTTTTATACCAGTAGTAATTTTGCTCTCTAATTTGAGTAGCTATCCAACTACTTAAGAGAAGACTGCATTTTGTTCTCGGATATGTTGTAGGTGTTTTTTTAATTTCCTGGAACTACATCTTGTGTTTAACTTGAGTTACTTTTAGAAAAATATTGTGATCTCAGTACATTATTTAAGGTAGAAATAGTAAAAATTATAATTTTCCACAAACTAGAAGGGGAGGAAGTTAAGTGAGATGCATAAATTGCTTGCTGAGCTTAACAAACATCATGTTGCTTAAAATATGTCTTTAAAATTAATTTCTCATGTTTTAGGTGTAACCTGGTTAACGGAGAGGTATGTAGTAGGGGTAGGGTTAAATGAATATATTTTCCTGAGGTGTTCTGCGATATTCTACTAGTGCTGCTTAACTCTGTTATTCTTAAATGAGTAGAGTACCCACCAGTGTTTCTGAGAGTTCTCTGGTAGAAAAAATACCAGCTATACCTGTTAAATTTTGTTCTCAAACGGTATCAGTAGGGTGCTGTTAATTTGGATGGAATTGTAGAGGTAGAAGCAAGAGGCCTCTGAAGGTAAACACGTGTACAGTAGCTCTGCTTATGACATAGGTAAAATGCTCGTGATCTGTAATTTTAGTGTGTTCCTCAGGCCTACTTATTTCTAGATTCTCCTGTGCTTTTGTTTTTGCATTCAATCCCCACCCCCCACACACCCTGGCCCCCAGTCTCCTCTCATGCATATTTACATTAGAAAAGGCAAATAGCCTCCACTAGTTACTACAGAGGTTTTCCTAGAGTCTCTCAGAGTTTCTTACAAAAACCTGTAATAATTATACAGGGTCATATCTGAAAATTTATAGCACCTAGAAGCTGCAATAACAAATACAATAGAATAAGATGTTGACAAACATTTGTAGATGTTGCATCATTTCTTACATCGAAAATTTACCTGGTTGCAGTTGGTTTGAGATGGAAAGATAATATATCGATTTGCTACAGTTGACTATCTCTTTTTGCCCTACTTGAAACAGTATTGATTCATTTATGTAATTACCAGTAAATGTAGAAGAAATTGAGGAACTCTTGAGCCTGGAAGCAGCCTAGACATGTCTTGTAATATATATTAAGAATGATGATTTTTGCATTAACGTGAATAGTCTCTAATAACATGATGTATGTTTAAAGAGGGCTTTGGCTTTATAATGCCAAGTGAAGTACACTTAGCTCTTTAATAGCACTTTTGAGCTGCATGCTTTTAATGTTGACAGCTATATTTAGTACATTTGATATTCCATAGGGTGTTCTTAGAAGAAACGAACACATCTGATGGAACAAACCCATTCTCCATGTTCAATTAGCAACAATACTGCTCAGTGGAGGTTAGAAGAGATAGGTTCTTAGACAGTACTGCAAATTCATGTTATCAGCGCTTAGGGACAACAGATCATTCTATTTAACTTTGAACTATCTGACTTTTACTAGTTACTGTCCTTTAATATTAATAGGACATTCCATTTTGGCTTTGTATATTTCAAAAAAGATAAATAATTTCAGTCTTTAACTTGGAACTCATTTCATTACATTAATGTAGGTACCAGATGTTTAACTGTTCCAGCAGATAAGTTACTGAGTATGTGGCTTAAGCCTATTCAGGTAATTAATATTTTAGTGTAGGTATTATCATTTTGGAAAGGTGCGCGGATAATCAGATAAACAGGGGCTTAGGAAAAAACACATATTGACCATTAGCAGACATCTCTTTGGAAATCACCTGTGCTCTTAATTGTTCTTAATTTCACAGCACTGCATTTTCACTAAATACACTTAAACCCAACATAATAAGTAATTAGTATCTATTGGATTTGTATGTCTGTAGTGGTATTTGTCAGAACTCTAAGCTTTTTTTATTTTTTATGGCAAAGTTCATTCTTGGAGGCTCAGTTTCTGATTTTGGACCCCTTTGGTCTTCCAGAAGCATGGAAGGTTGGCAGACACAAGGGTACCTTGGGGTTTACTCACAGTCACACGCTGAGTCCCTTTGCCCTCTGAAGCAGGGATCCAGTTCCTGTGGGCTGTTGCAAGTTTGTTTTGCCTGGCAGCTTGTAACACAGCCCCCTCTCAGATTCTCTGCAGTCTGCCAAGCTGTTCTCTGCAGCTCTGAGGCTCCTAAAGCACAGCTTCAAGATTTAGGTCACTCTGAATGCTCCCTTGCCTTCCCACTAGGCCAAAGTCTCTCTGAAGGCGTTGCATCCTAAATTTATCACTTACGTCTGCATCGAACAGGTTTTAAATAAACCTTTCCTCTGTTTTACTTAATCAAGGCTCGAGGCAATGATTTTGGCATTTAGAGTTAGAAGTTAACCTACAAAAGTAACATACAAAGAATCTGAAATTATATTTGACTGTCTGTTTCCAGTGAAAGTCACTTAGTCTTCTGTCTTTTCGTATGATGCATAGCATGACAGAGATGAGCAATGGGATTTGATCCAGATTTCATGTAGTCACCCTATATTCAGTAAGCATCCAGATCAGTTCTAGAGAAGCATTTGACTGCCTGTCCTTGGTGTGCCAAACTTGGCTTTTGTACAATGCAAATGCAATCCTAATTACTCATGATACCTCATGTTTATTATCTACTGCCATCACCAGTTGGCTAGATGTATCTGAGGAATGATATCTAAGAATGCGTTGCCATCCTAAATCAACAGTAGTACTCTGCAGATCAGTCTTTAACTGTGGACTGAATTAACCAACTGTGTGTATGCCCCTTCAGTCAAGAAAACTGTGTAGTAGCTCTGAACAGTTCCGCACATTTTCTTTAGCCTTCTCTTGATTCAGCTTCACCTGGCTAACCTGAGCTACTCATGCAAGCTGTAAGGTGTGCTAGCAGTACTTTCTATCAGGCAAAGCTCATGTAGACCTACGTGCCATCTCTGTTTTCCTGCTGCTTGATCATGTTGAGTCTATGTTATTAGTTTCAGTGAGACCTTCATGACATCTCTTCATGACTTGGGAGGAGCAGTATTTGGTTACATTTCAGATAACTCAGGGTCACTTCATTAACTGTTTTTGAAGGAGCAAAGGAGGCGTCCTTTTCTGAAGAAGATTCTGGCTGAGGACAAGCATCAGTTTTGTGATTCTGGTGTCAGAGTCACCATTCTCAAGTTTTGGGATCTTTTCCGTGTCTGCAGTTTCAGTAATCAAGTAATAAATTGTATTTTCAGGATGCACATAGGCTGTTGATTTTGGAGAGTACAGAGTGAAAACAACAAAACCAATACTTGTATAGCGTTTGTACAAATTGTTTGTAGCGTTTGTAGTACAAGTGTTTGTAGAAGCCATCTTAGCAGAAGAATTCTGGTTATTTTCTTGGTGTTTGATTCTGTTCCAGGCAGTCAGCATTAAACTGTTGCTATTGCAAGTGGATAGGGAGCAAAGAAGCTGAAAAAACGAGAACTTGATGGTCGCTGGGACCATTGTTTCCTATGTTAATGTCAATGGCGATGGAATATGGAGTATCTCAGTGGGCAAAATATCTATGAGATCCTTCTTGATTTCTAATATCTGAATATATATATTCAATGTACAGTATGTAGAGATCATTGTCACCCCCAGCCTGACAGGTAATTTTATTTTCTCTATATTCTCACATATGTTTTGTGTGTATGTATACACATGTATGCATGTACAAGTGTGTATGTATACACATGTATATGTACACATGAAGAGAAAATTGATCCTCTGTGGGGTCTGGATGAAAGCAGAGCTTGGGTCTGGATATCTTGGAGTCCCAAACCAGCTTCAGGACTGAAGATGTAGAAGGAGTAACCGTGAGCAACAGACTGGGGAAGAACAGTTCCCCCTCGTTTTTTTTTTTATTAGATACTTTGCAGCTAGACATTGGGGGAAAAAGTTACTTTTGAAAGATTGTTCACACTGCTGTAATCTGTTTTTAAATTAGTTTTCTCATGTTGTAGATCTACATATAGTTCTCTGGAGGTTCAAGCGAGAATGAACTAGGTCAGATTGGCTTGTATATTTTCTCTAAATAGGATGGAAATAAAAATCTAGTAGTGGGTTAATGATTACTGAATTGGAGCCATTACTGGGATCTGGAAGGCCTGTAAAATAATTAATAGAGTTCTGTAGGATCAGCCATGCCAATGTACAAAGACACTTATGTACCATGTTTAAGTCCTTTACAGTCTCTCTTCCATTATGAAAAGTATGTAGTATTCATTTTCATGTACTTGTAGAAAAGTGGGAAAATGCATCACAAAAATAATTTTAACATAAAAGTATGCAATTGAAGATCTAGAAATATCTTTATACCTAAACTTTATTTCTCTTACAGCTGCTTAAATAGCACACCTGAACACACGCATTTTCTGTTTTAACTATCTATAAATAAAAATGCTATATGTAAAATGTTTTACTTGATGGGTGATCTTTACCCTTGAATTTAGCTGATCCCTTATCCTTGAAGTCTTGGCTGCTGCTTTGAAGCAAGCAGTGCGTATCATGATGAATGCGTGGTTACTGCTTTTTTAAAGAGGTGAACTGAATACTTCTCCTGACAGGCATTTTAGCTACTCCCTGCTCTGGGACTGTCCTGAGTGCTTTGGAGAAACCCTCCTCTTTGCTATTTCTCACAGCTCTAATTCTGATGTATAAGGTCAGTAGAGCTCAAGGCTTGTGTCTCTATCAGCTGCTAAGATGAATGTGTAACATATATTTTTATCTAACTTAAAGAATGGGATATCTGGGGAGATTGTTTCCAAGTTCCTGAAATTGCGCATGCAGAGAAGTTTCTAAGCCTTAATATTCAACATAAGTGTAAATTATTGAAATCTGCCATTGTGACAGCTGATCAGCTTCTCTGTCTTTGAAAATTAATCAAAAATAATTGTATAAAGCTGAATTGAAGATTTATTTATGTGATCATGAGTTAACTTTCACGGATGTTAAGACTGTATTTTGCTTGGCAAAAGGAACAATTCATATAAGAAACTTCACTACTTTGGTTTTGTGTTTTGAGTCATTGTAGTGTGATTAACACAATGCTCAGATAAATGTTGCATAGGTACATATTTCTTTTCTGTTTATGACAGGATAATGGTTAATTATCACTTATCAAACATGAATGCTTTTTCATTAAATTAAAATACATTAAAAATGTAGTATTTCAACTTTAGAATAAATTTATCAAAACAAATGTGTATTTGCAGCTTCCTGAAACTTCTGTTTTCTTGCTAGATTTCTGTTTCAAAAAGTGGAGCATAATTGTCTCAGGAAGGCAAAAAGCAAAGCCATGGATCTGTTTCCCAGCTTCTGTTTCTAGGTTCTTGAGGGCTGCATAGTAGTTTCTTTCTCTAATGGAATGAAAAAGATCAAACTGTGCTAACATGTAGCGCTACAGTCCAACAGCTTCTGCCAGCTCAAGCCTTTTTTAGCTACTTTTATTAAGTAGTCCCATTGCCCTTGCAGCAGACATCTGTCAAAACTGCCTACTTCTCTTCAGACACATGCCGTTTTTCTTTCTTTAGTACAGTGATGTGTCCACATGGGTGGACATCAGTATGTACATAACCTGATGGATGTAAATTGCTTTAAAATGGTTATGGTAAATATGCTAATTTTTAAGTACTGCCTCTTTTAAGATCCCACCTGGAGTCTTAATCTATTTTAAATGGTAAAGAATGAGATTAAAATTCTGTCCTTGTAGATGGAATTGATGGGTCGTATGGATTCTATAAAAAAAAAACCCCAAAACCTCCTGATGAGAAAACCACATCACTGGAGTTACCATGGAATGCAAGGTACTGATTTAGAACTGAACACCTCCAAAATTTGGGGGTATTTGGATATAGACTTGTGTATCACTTCCTCTCCCTTCAAATCTTATAAATTGCCTCTTCCTTCTTAATTGTGATGAATTTAGCAAATATAAATGGTCATTGCCTATCTAAAATCTCTCCAGTGTAAGTCAAGAAGCTTTTAAATGAACTGATCAGAGCCTGGGCTTTGGTTTACGCCTATATCGATGACCTTGTTTGTATGACAATTTTTTTTGAACTTGCACCAAACTGAGTGCCCTGTGTTCACCTCCAAGTGAACACTTCAATTCACAAAAGGTAGATGTGCCAGACAAAGGAATTTCTGCCCTGAAGCACGTCAGCTCTAAAGAGGCATGAGCAGTCGTACAGAACAATTGCAACATGGCCAGTAGGCATTGCATCTGGAGTGCTTTGTGGAGCAGATGTGGTTTTCAGGTTTCTTTTTTTTTTTCTAGTTGAGGCTTTCTGTTTTGAGTAGAGAAGGAGGAGGAAATTGGGACACTAGTTTGCACTGTATGCCTATACTCTGTAATCCAGTAGTTGCCTGGAAGACAGCAGTAGGTGAAGAACATGAAGTAAAAAATAAAATTTAGAAAGGCATGTGAAGACTAGGGAAACAAAAAAGCTGAATGTGGAAGAGAAAATATAGGGTTGGATCTTTGGATCCTTGGTCTTTTTTTCTTTGTTTATAGTTGTATTTTGTGCATCGCAGAGAAATTAGTCAAGTGAGACAGGAGAAATACTGGGTGGCCAAATAAACCTTGTCCTTTCTCAGCCAGAATGAGAGTAGGGATAAACAGTGCCAGAATGAAGGTGACGTGTGTGGGGAGTGAGAAAAAGAGAGGTACAAAAACTTCTGCATGTGAGCTGATAGGTGTGTTACAGGCATGAACATAAAACCATCTGACAATGAAGTGTTCTTGGTTTCAGGTTGTTCTCACAATATAGTCTGAAGTGTAGGAAGATGGTGGTGGTGTTTTCGTTATTATGCAAATCTGTTCCTTTTGTATACATTATAAAAAACTTTCATCAGCATAACTGTACCAGTTATGTAGCTGAAACCTGTGATTATTTCTCCATGAACTACTAACAGTGTCATCCCAAAGTTAGTACATCTTTCTCTTTCTATATTTTTATTTCGTCTTTGTGTATTTTAACATAGAAATTGTGATGATGACATTTAGAACAACGAGAATTTTACAATGATTTCTGGGACACCTGTATTCTGAGTATTTTTTTAAATCAGGGACTAAGGACTGTGATTGTTAGCATGCTCCTTATGCTTACTTCTTACCAATACAAATTAGAATGAAGGATAATGATCATCATGGGCACGTGAACATTGTAGCCTATGACATCTTCTTTGACACTGTAATCAACAATTATCTGATCAGGTATGTGTATGTTTCCATGGGGATTAGTATATGTATTTATTTACATTGGTGATTTAAAAGTAATATTTTGTGTCTACCTTGCACTTCTTTGTTAGGTTACACTTCACTGACTGGATCTGAAGAATGCTAAAGCAGTGAATTGAATTCACAAGCAGACTGAAATGGTCCATCCATGAGGTGCTGCTTTGGCAAAGGAAGTTCACTCTGCTTTTGTTTCTGCTCTGTTGCTTTTGACTAGCAGTTGTGTGGCAAACCATGCTGTGATTGTTAATAAACCAAAATGATCTGTGATCCAAATAAATCTCACTTTTTTCTCTAACCTGAATCGTTTTAGTGGTGGGTTTATAATGTGACTTCACAAAGTTACATCAGCACCATTTTAAGAAGTATCTGCATGCATGGGGACAAGTATCTAGAGAAACATTCCATCTTGCTTTGCTGCCATGCCAGTGTACCATGAAATGGTATTTTAATGATATAATATCACTGCTAGAACTTCTGCAGTGGATACAATGTAAGCGGTTCTTTCATCTCTCCGTTTTTCAGCTTTTTATTCCTGTTATACTTGCTAGAGGTAAGAGTTGTTTTGTGCCTGCTCAGGTGTCTATGGCCACAGTCTAAGCAGGATCAATTAAAGTATTTGATTTAAAAACAACCCAGAAAGACACACAGCAAAATGGTTCATGTATGTTGTATTGTTTTACATGATAGATCTTGCTAAGGTATGGCCACAAACACATCAATTATTGTAGCCTACATGTGAACCTTTACTACCTTCACAGCTCATCCAGAAACACCCAGGGTAGTTTAGTTATTGTTAAAAAGGTATCTGTGGCATATGACACTCCATGCAGGCAGACAAACTAGTATTTACACAAGAATTTAGGAACCAACATTGTGCTGAGTAACTTAGCTGACCACAGAGAAATTCTAGTTTTCCTATTTAGTGTTTACTTATGTTTCATATTGTTCAAGGACTCTCATTACAAAACAGAGGCCTTCATACATCCTGCAAGAGGTTTTCTCAACATCTCTGCTTTTGACTGGCCAGGGCTGACATAAAATATGCTTCCTTTATTATTGGACAAAATTCTGTACCTACAGATGGCAACTTTTAAAATTTTATAAGGTTGAGGGGTATAGCAACATTAAAACAGTGTTAATCAAAATATTTATTATATTAAATTGTACAGGAGGTAAAACCTAGGTAGTATGGCAGATTTTTTCATGCACCATCCTTTACCAGAGTGTGGTTGTCTATTACGGAGCACCAGTACATACTTGATTTCTTTGTATATGCTTGTGTTCAGAAAGTGTGCTGAACCACCTCAGTGACTGCACAGGACCATTAAAAGTATAGTACAGAAATATCCTCAGAGCCCTCCCTGCCCTGGAACTACCTGGAAGCTCAGTGTCTAAGATGAGGTAACGTGAGTGATCTTGACCTCTAAACAGACTTTTTAAACCACTTTTTTGAGCTAGTTAACCTTCAGTCTTAATATACGAAATGAAAACTAGGCTCTCTTGGCTTGAATTTATGAAAGGCAGCCTGTAGTTTGTTTGTAGGTTGAAAGATATGAAACTGTCTCTTTCCCTTCCTTCCACACAATCTCTTCTTCCTTTTGCTCTGCATAATGTCTGTCTACCTCCCTTCTCAAGCTGAACTTTGCAGTAACTTAGCTCTATTTTTCAGTCTTTTCTTTGTCGTGAGGTTGAGGTAAGCCCTCAGTGATTCTAAAAGATGAGAAAGAGAAAACACTGAAATGTAATAATGCATCAGTGCCAATACCCTTTCTGTTTTTCAGCACAACAACAGAGATTCTCCTACTTGTTCCAGGGAACACTATGATAGAGAGTGAGCTTACATCATGTGCTGAGGTAAACAGAAAATCTGAGGGAAGTTACTGTATATCAGTCACTTCAGACTAAAGATGCTCTCGTATCATTTCCCTCTGCGGTGTAGCTGAGGGAAGCTAGCTGTGCAAGTGATGTACAAATTTTTTTTGGCAGAAACTCAGAAAAACAGTGTTTGTGATAGGGGAAAAATCCGTTAGATATATTAAATATTTTAGAATTGGTAAGAGGCTTTTAGACTTGTAAGAGAGCAAACAAAATGGAAAATAAGCTAATAACCCCTCTTCAGCTACAGGAATTCAAGTAGGTGGCATTCAGTGCACTTAAATTTGGCTATATCTGTGGAATTACTCACTTCTCCAGAAGTTTAAATGGATGATTAGAAAATAAAGTGAGAGGTGTGCAGAAAATTAAGCTGTTAATGATTTATCTTCAATTAATTATATTACAGTTTTTAGTTTAATCTTTGCAAAGGGCTTGCTATTTTGAGGATCCCATCAATGGCAGCTATTTGTTTCACAGCACAGAAAAACTGCAACATTTCTCTATGTATCATTATGAAGGGAAGTGTAATAGAATCTATGTAACTAAAGAAGGCTGGAGTGAAGAGATGAATATTGGTTATTTGGAAGAAATCCGATATCCTTGTTGGGGGATAGCTAAAAGAATGGACTAGATTTGTGTGGAAGGTTTTAAATAAAAATTGAAAGTGCTCATCAGTTTCCAAAAGACATTCATTCTACTTGCTGACCTGGTACCTGTAAGGGACATATGATTCTTTTAATCGTGGAATGAAAACCCCAGATCATCCTCTTTGGCTCAAGTTTAATGTTCAAATATATCCTTTTATTTTTTAAAAGACACCACCTTACAGGATCTCCTATTCTTTTCTAGTTTGTTTTCTCAGTAGCCCTGCAAGTAAGTATATGAAATACTAGATACTCCTTCTATTTTTAGTAGGGATTGAGGGTATAGGCTCATAAAAACATAGTTTTACCCCCTTGCCAGAACTAGTACATCTGGCTGGACGTACCACGAGGTTTGTAACTAGAACTGGTTAAACACCCTGTAGGCTGTGCACTACAGATGCCAAGGATCAGTGCTAGGTAAGGTGTGCTGCAGAGGTGTCTAAGTTCTGTGTATAACTGTAATGATCATTGGACTGGGAAAGAGAATTATGCTTGTCTGCACCTTTGCTTTAGGCTTATTTATTTTATTTCTGTCCCAAGGTAGCAGGGTGATTTCTTGCTTGTTTGAAGATAGGGGGAAAAAGAGTTTTGTTTTAAAAAGCCATATTATAGTGGAAGGCATATGCTGTCTTTGAAGCTTGTCTTAATTTCACCTTTCTGACTTCATTTCTTCAGCAAAACTAACAATATATGTTTGGCCTAATATGTACATTAATGGATTCCCCATCATGATCAGTGCACAGTTCTCAATTTTTATTACTGACATCACATACTCTCTTCAGGATCACAGCATACCCAGCCTCATTATTTTATTGAAATAGCTTCAACATTTCAATTGAAAAAGCCCCAGATGTTACAAGATTTTTTTAAGTTACTTCAGTGTTGGTGAGATACAAAACTTTGGCTTTGTCAGATGCAAACACAAAAATATTACTGTGAAGAGAGATGTAACTAAGGTACAAAGACTTCACTGACTCAGGAGTGTCAGACAGGAGCCCAAAGGGACTATTTTTATTTAATACACGTGCATGGCCAGGCCATGATAGGAGCGGAGGCCTGAGGCTGAGAGAGGACACATGGCTGGCCTTGCAGGTACATTTGCAGTGTTCTCCATTTGCATGAAAGGTAGAGCCATTCTTCTACTCTGAAAGGGTCTGTGCTCATGCTCCTGTCTGGAGAAGTGGAGAAAGTGGCACTGCTTTTTCTTACTGATGGGTTGGAAAGGAAGAGCATAAGGAGAGGAGGTAAGCACTGGAATCCTTACACTATTGGTGAGTGAAATGTGGTCCCAGGAAATCAAGCTTCATTTTCTTCCTGTTTGTCAGAGGGATTAACTTGTCTCCTTTCTACAATTTTCTGCCACTGCTGTTATTTTTTAAGCTGTAGTAATCTTGTTGGGATCTTTCCTGCTGCAAATGTTCTTGACAAGCTATGCACAAGAAATTACAGTGTTGATGGGTGCAGAGAGGAGTACAAGAGGTAGTGATATAGAAAGTTAATGGTTAGGGTTAGTACTTTTGAGGGTCTACCAGCTACGCTCTAATGACTGTTTGGCTGTCATTCAATGACAGTGTCAAATACACAGGAGGGCCCTTACATCCCTTGCACTCTTGGAGCAGGCCCTTGCATCCAGATCCAAAGTGGTTTAGGAAGAAGCAGAGGTTCTGCATGGCCTTGCTTTGATAAGATCGGAATAATTGACAGCATCCTTGGGAAAACTCACACAGGCACCAGAGAGCTGTAGACGCCTGAGGGTTGGGTGGCAATTCTGGTGGAATTTTTGAGATAGCAATTTTGGGCTTAGGTGCAATTCTGCCTAAATGTCTAACTGGAGCTAGTCTTGGATTCTGTAGTATGCTGTCAGTTTTAACATGGTTTGAATTAGATTTAAGTAACATATCAATAATTCACCTTTCTAGTTAAAGCCCTTTCTTAAAAATAGAGGTTCCTAACCTTTCAAACTGACTGTAGCTTGCTCCTAAAGTGGAAAGATATATACGAAGTTCCAATCATTTTGACATATGTAAGGGGTTAAGTCATTCTTGAACAGTTTATCGCTCATCAATTGTAATTAAATATGTTTATATTAAATTATGTGCTGTAATTAATGTGAAATCTTTTAGCCTGTGCTGTTATTAGAACCAGATGCTGAAGTATCAACAATATTTCAACATGACTGTGCTGCCTTGCCAGCTGTCTAACTGTAATTACTTTAATCTCAGCTTGTTATCTAATTATCACCTTTGTAAAGGGAAAAGTACTCTCTAATGCGTACTGATTGTTTCAGATGATGATGAAGAGCGTGAAACAGCTGTCAGATATCTTAGCCCTGCTTATCTGGATTAGAAAACTTATTGGGAGGCCTACTTTGCTTCAAACCTTCCCGACAGAAAATGGGACAGTGGGAAAAGTTTTTTTTTTTTCACCCTGTTTACCCTAGAAATGTGATTCTAGTAATCAGTGGAGACAATAGAAATGGATGAAACAAGGTAAGCAATTACGGGATCCCAGGGAAAAATAACAAGACAATAATGTAGCCCAAAGTGTGTATGATGTACGAATTTTGTAGTGGAGTGTATATTTGCCTTTTTAAAATTAGTGTATTCATTGCAGTGCTGGGAAATTGCTCTTAATTTAGTTACATGGGCTATGCTAAAATGCTGTGGCAAAGATTGTGAAATAGTTAATGAGTTTTATATAACAAATCTATACAGATAACCATTTCCTGTGGAATCTTGAGTGTTTAAAGCACTAAGCAAATTTTACTAAGAATGATGTGATTTGCAGTTCTCTTTGGAGACCTAACATTGGAGTAATTTTACAGAACACTAATATTGTATAACTTTTAAGGAAAAAACATGAACTCTGTACCTAAATAAAATTCAGGAAAAAATAGTAGTATGCTAAAGTAAAAATTCTAGTAGATTACTTGATTAGCAAAATTAAAGTGAGGGCGATTTTTGCCTGAAACTCTTATTTCTTTTTCTTCTCTGTTTCTGTCCCCCACCTCCAAACAGTGCTGACATTGATGTCAGTCCAAGACTTTTCCTGGAACTGTCTGGATTTTTTTAATTGAAGTATTTTATTTGGTGGCAGTAATATAATGGGTAAGAAATAAAGCAATTTTATAATCACGTCTTCATAAGAGTTGTGGCTTTTAAAAATGGAGCTTTAGTAAAGCTTCTTGTGATTGAAGTATATCATTGTTAATGCTGGCATGGTTTGAATGTTGCTGAAATATGTGAAAGTAGATGTGTCTTCTCTTTCCCTGACACTCTCTATACCATAGCAATTTGTCACTCTATTAACTGTACTAAGAATAAAGATTTTTTTTTTTAAGGGGAGGGGAAATGTTTTTTGTGTGCTCTTTTTCAGTTTGATATCAGGACATAACTTACTACTTATACAAAAAAGATAATTTTCTGCTATTGATGTAAAATGCTTTGTGTGGCTTTTCAGGGACAAGGAATGAGGCTGTGAAATATCGTTTGGGAACTGCTGAGTACTTTCAACTTTTATGAAGGCTCAACGACATGAGGAATTTTTCCAAACTTGTGTACAGGGGCTTTAGGAGTAGCCATGTAACAAGGTGTGCTTTATTGGCCAAATGTTTAAACAGCTGTTTTTTCCCTTTTCCTTCTCAGATTTTCCTTCACAGCTCTAGCCTGGCTTGTACATAAAACATGGGTCAGCCCAGCAGAATTTTTCAGTGCTTGTCATCCTAATTGAATAAAAATGGAAAGTAGTGTGGGGCACTCCCACTTACCTCTTATTTTCCTAGCAAAATATCTGATCTTCAGGTCACCAAAGTTGTGCAATCTCTAGATTTCTCTTAAAAATGTAAGAGATTAAAGTGCTGACAGGCTTGAAAAGGTCCAGAACAGAAGCAGACTGAGGCAATGGAGTTGCACTGAAAGACTCTTTTGGCTGGCAGGAGAGGACCACGCTACTAGGACTTCAGGGCTGTTGTTTCTGTTCTGCATGCAAAATGATGAGCCAATGCAAATGAGGAGATGTGAACATGACTATAGCCACAATTTCAATTTTGTGTATTTTAGCATTAAATGCTCAAATTAGGTATACTCCTTGAGATTTACCTTTTTTGAAAATCAAATCCTTAAAGTAAAAATGTCTCTATAGCGCTTGATCTGAGCATGTCAGAGTACATTGTAAAGAACAACTAGGGATACTTTACCAGTGAAGACTTATCTGAAGTAGTGATGAATACTGAGTTGTATCAATTTGATAGCAGATACAAAAATAATGTAGAATACAATATCACAGAATACTGGAATACAGGAGGATCCAAAATCCATTGTCAGTACTCTTAAATACACTGGTATTTGCTTTTGATTTGCCTTTCTAAGCTTTCATGATTAAATATAAAGTAGATTTATTGTAGGAAATATTCTTAATTCTTTGATGTGTTTTGGACAATCACTTAATGTAAGATTATCTGCAAGTGTTGCAAGAAGTATTTTGTCTTTCTTTTGACCAAGAAGAATATTTTGGCAAATCTTTAGTTGTCTGATGAAGACACTATTAAATATATGGTATTTTATACCTACTTTTAATTGACATTGTCTTCTCTCTGAAAATGTATTTTAAATTATTTATGGTATGCAAAAAGTAGGAAACAGCCCTTTGCCATCTTTAATGGGCCAATATAGACTTCCTGTACAAGAATAAAGGGTTTATACTAAACTCTACTGGCTTCTTCATTTTATCAGGTCAATGAACCTTGAACTCAAGAGTCTCCTAAACAGGCCCTGACAACACTCCTAATTCTGCAAAAGAACCATTACCATATTTCACATTAGTGACTGGCTAACAACAAATTACCAAGGAAGTGGCCTGATACAGCTGCAAGTGTAAGACTTAGTGGAAAAAAATAAAGATACAAATGACCATTACTAAGTAATGATAAACTGAGAGACTGAGTGAAATAAAGATTGAGGTGGGCTCTTCTTATTCTGCATTTATCCACCAAACAGCCCCACAAATACGTTTCAAATATGGATGTATGCAGAATCCTAAACATCAGTGTATATTTTTATGTGGTTGTTCTTTAAAGAAAAGGCCTTTAGTAGCTATAATATGTAGCAATTTATTGGGTTTTGATTTTTAAAAGCAATGACATATATCTCTTTTAAAAAGGTGTGAATTGCAGAAAAATTTCTTGAAAAGAATTACTTCTGTATGAAGGCTAATTTTTTAAGTGTTTAGGTAATTAATTGTATAGATTATATATTTTCCTTCGTGTCCAAGTGTAAATGCTGAGGTTTCTTTTTCGGAGAACAACATGCTTTCATTAAATTATGCTTGATAGTTTAATAGATTTTTTTGTGTGTATTATATACACATATAGCACGTGCGTACATATATACACAATATATATATTTGACACTATTATTTTGTAACGAGGGAGCTCTAGATGAAATTGTGATGCTTTTGAAGTTAGTGGAAACTCTGACTTCACTGTATACAGGATCTCATCTTGTCTGGAAAACAGACTGTGAGCAATGTGTTCAGTCCCTTGCTTGAGCTCTTTTTGTTAGTCTGGGACAAAGAAGCCTGAAAGATCATTTAAGTTATTTGTGTCATTGAATCGAATATTGGAACACTAAAAATAAATTATATGACAGAGTGAAGTGTTTTCCTCGAGTTCGTAATGCCTTTTCTACTTCTGTTAGCTCTTAGGATTAAAGGCTAAGCTGTTGATGTTGAAGATGAAGATGTTTACTAACCACAGGGAAATAATTTCAAAGGTCTGTGGATGAAGGCTTCTGGTATTTAAGGGTATCATCCTTTGTAAAGGCAAGGATCAACAGTGGAATGCGCAACCACTGGGTGATACTGGAGGAGGGTTTAGGTTACAGTAGTAAGATTCAGTCCACACTTAACTGAAGGAAAAAAGCTCTTGCTGCTCTCAGAGAGCTGTATTGGTCTGAGCTGGGACAGTATTGTACCGATGTGGGAGAGAAATATGTCAGCTTTCAGAGAACAGGGAGAGAGACACAGAAAGGTGCTGGTGTGTACTTATCAGTGAATATATGGAGGGCCATGTCTGTTAACCAACCTGGCAGTCTGGTTACAGCAAAAGATATTTGGTTGGAAATACAGTATCACATTGAATTGTTTGCCAGTGATACAGAAACTGCTTTTTTTAACTTCTGCATATGTTTCCAGAAAACTGGGGAGAGGTGGGAAGTTTTTCCTTTCAATACTTATAAAAGTTCAGGTATTGATCAAGTGTATGTTGTATGTGCTTGATGTCTTATAAGGCACAATCTAAGATCAAGAATTTAGTTGTGCTTTGCATGGCAGATTAATCACAGTGCTGCATTTCCAACTAGTGAATGAAGACCTGATTTTTTTGCCATAATTCAAATAAAATATGACACTTCCCTTTCATAATGGCATCTTGGGTAGAAGAACCTCATTCAGAGTTGCTGTGTGTAGCACATGCTCTTCACCATTTGTGCAGATCTCAGTGCAGCAGGGCTTGGAAGTAAGGCTGTCAGCTTAATACATTGTGTGAAAATTGGGGCCGAAGGTCACCAATCTCCTGGTACACAAATCTCCCTCTGAGAATCTCATTTCATTCAGACTATCAGTTAGATTAGAAATACCCTAATTATCCCACTGAAATTAAATTACTTTATGTAAGGGTGATATAATGAACAACCATAAAGAAGCTATACAACCAATCATCCTATTAGTCGCAGCAAGACTAGACTATACACTAAATGGCTCTCGTTTGATTATTGCAGGCTGGTCTGTGCCACATAATCTAGGGGGGGAAGGGAAAAACCTAAAGGAAGATTAGTTCTGATTTCTTTTTCTATTTTACAGGAAGAAAAAAAGCACATTTTAACTCACAGTGCATGCTTTCTAGGTAAAAAACATGTATGGTTGACTCTTAGAGCAGGCATGGTGTAGTAGGCTTCATGAAATATGAAAAGGTAATCAGGATCTTTCTTCAGGCATAGTGAATTATGTGGCTACAGAGAGGGTGAATAAAGCTGTAATGCAGGTAGACTGCTCCAGCACCTCAGCTGGCAAACTTTGCCACAGAGTCAGTCTCTTCTAGACACACTTACAGTCGTGTGCAGTCACAGTATCACAAGGTTGGAAAGGACCTCTGAGATCATCAGGTCCAACCTATAACCCAACACAACACCAACCCATCATCTAAACCATGGCACTCAGTGCCTCATCCAGTCTCCCCTTAAACACCTCCAGGGGCTGTGACTCCACCACCTCCCTGGGCAGCGCATTCCAATGGCCAATCACCCTTTCAGTGAAGAACTTTTTCCTAACATCAAGTCTAAACCTCCCCTGACGAAGCTTGAGTCCATGCCCTCTAGTTCTGTCACTGGTCACCTGAGAGAAGAGACCAACCCCTGCCTGACTACAACCTCCTTTTAGGTAGTTATAGAGAGCAATGAGGTCTCCCCTGAGCCTCCTCTTCTTCAGACTAAACAGCCCCAGCTCCCCCAGTTGCTCCTCGTAGGGCTTGTGCTCCAGCCCCTTCACCATCTTCGTTGTCCTCCTCTGGACATATTTCAGCATCCTGACATCTTTCCCAAACTGAGGGGCCCAGAACTGCACACAGTATTCAAGGTGAGGCCTGACCAGTGCCGAGTACAGGGGGACAATAACTTCTCTGAAGCTATCAGTTCAGTCCTCACTGCTGGAGGAGGGTGATGGTCTAGCATATCTTGAAAAAGTAGAAAGCTTCAATGGTTGGAGAAGTCAGCTATTGGAAGCAAGACGAAAAAAACCCATATCTTTAATCTCTATTTAGTCCAGGACTAAAGGCATTCTTTTTTTAACATGGGTTGTAATGTCCTGGCAGACCCAATAGGTGAATTGACCAGCCCACTGTGCGTGTGTGTTGCTGTCAGAAAAGCCACTGTTGCCACGAGCTGTGATTTTCACTTAAGGTGGAAATTTCCATAGAGGGGGCAGAGAGAGTAAACCAGCTGCTTATCTGTGCTGGTTGACTTTCTCAGAATTTAAGAATCATTTACCAAGTAACTGTTTTGAAGAACCAAGAGCTGCTACTGTATGAGGCCAGAAAACTATTTTGAAAGGGCAGAAGATCTTATACTTCAGAGACTATTTAACACGAAAGGGAAATTAATAATTTAGCACTTAAAATCCTAAAGATCTTAATGAAATGAAGATGCTAACATTCTAAAACTATCTGAATATATTAAAATGGGTGTACTTATAGCTTGTATTAATTCAGGTGTAAATGTCAAATGGCTATTTTAAAATATGTATATGAAAGAAACTTAGATATAGAGAAGTACCCTAGGAAACTGAAGAAAAACAGGGATGTCTTACTACATTGATCTTCTTGCAGTCTGTCTTTATTTGGCTTATTTCATCCTGTGCTGCAGGGCAGTACCGCTTTGTTGGAGTTCAGTCCTTCACAGATACAGACCAGGTGTTGAAAGCATTATGTGTTTTTCTAAATTGGGCTTCAAGTCATGTTTTGTAAAACCTTTATAGTACAGAATATAATGTTCTATATAGGAAGATACGAACTTCACATTCTACTTCTTCTATCAGTAGTCTTATGTCATCAGTCAATAGTATAAAATGTGCTATGAGGCAATGCTGGCCTGTCTGGGGTTTCCCTGAGTTTTCTGTCTACTCTTCTGGAGTTCACTGTACAAACTAATTCAAGTATGCTGTATGTTCTTCATAGTTTAGCTTTTAATAGTCATGCAATAGAATCATGATTTGGATGAGCAGCAAACCATCTGAATACTCTAAATATGGCAGAAAAATAATTTTTTAAAATAAAAAAATTCTAGCATGTTGTTTGGTTAAATATTTGATTGCTAAATACCTTATTTGAATGTGAACATCATGAAAGCATGAAATATATAATTTCTAATCAGAATTGCAAAGTAATTTTGTGATGAGTAACATATCTTGACTGGTGAGAGAAGTTCTAGTTTTTCAAATAAGTAGTTAATCTGTACCTATATATTAGAAATTAAAATAACTTTTGTTCTTTCAGACTGTGCCTAAGGAACAGAGTAAGTATTTTGGTTATCTCACCATTTTGGGAGAGGTGGAAATTAAGGACAAACACTTACAATGAAATGAATAAAATTTAAAAAGTAAAGGAAATCAGTGTTGATGCCAGGAGACAGTAATTTAGAACTCAACTGGTGTAGAATTTCAACAGAATATTAAACCTGATATACCCAAATGTATACGAATTTTATTCAAATCTGAGGATAGTTACGAACAATAGCACTTCACAAAATTTTGTGATGAAATGTTGTTACATTGGAGTTTTTAATTTAAGAAAAGTGACTTAGCTGGAGCTAATATGTAGTACTTTAATCATGGTGTCTGGAGGGAGCAGAGTTTCTGCAATTGCTTTGAGCAGATATTCATGCTGGTTTTGTAGATTGCTACCTGAACACCTATTGAAAAATCTTCCATTTTTGCTATATTCACTTCTGCGTATTCTCTAACTTTTATTTGCGATTAGGAGAGGAGGGTATGAGAAATTAATACTTGAGCCAGCTAGTGAAGGGCAATACCCTTACACGATAATGGATTTGAAACTAAAATAGCACTGACAACAAAAAACGTTGTTTTCCTTTTTTTAAAAAAATATTGTTATGGAGTTGCACAGTCAGAAACCTGTTATATGAGGGCTTAGAGAGATCCTGCGGGATAACCTTGATCTGGCAGTTTAACATCTGGAGGACCACCAAATTTGTAAAGGATCCTCAGTAACTGTCATTATAATCATGGAAACGGATCCCCTGCTCTGGATGTAACTCAAGTTAGTTTATCATTAGGGAGAAAGTCTGTGGTAAATCTGGGATATTTAAAATCCCTGAAAGTAAGAAAATATTATCACATTGGAATTCTGTAATTTTTTATTAAATCAGTGCAAAATATTTATTTCTAAGGGCAAGAATAATTCTCTTTCTTTAACTCCTCCCTCTTCTTTATTTATACTAAGCTTCAGGACTAACCACCTCTTGTTTCTACGTCTGGGTTCAGTTTGAAACAGAAGATGACTGGGGAAAGAACAATTTGCTGGCATAATATGAGAACTTTAAAAAAAATCAAGAAGATGAGCATGCAGAGAAAGTATTAACACAGTGGGTAGTAGAAATTATAAAATCAGATGCCACAAAAAGTTGCAGAGACACGGTATCTGTAGATTCAAAGAGGGAGTATATAAATTGATAGACAATAAGTCTATAAACATACTCAAAGGGTTAAAGCAGAGATGTGTCTTAGAAATTTGCCAAGATTCCCTTTGTGTGAGACAGGATGCTTCTGATGATGGACCATTTAACTGACCCAACAGAACATGGTACATGTTCAGAACAGAAGACACTCTATAATTTTAATCTTTTATTTAAGCCTGGTCTCTGCTCTTTGATCACTGGCACTGTTTGAGACAGCACTTCATTCCTGTGTCCTTATGCACTTCAGAAACAGGAGAGAGGATGAAGCAGCTTCCTCAGTTTGCGCAAAAGTGTTTGAACTTTCCCTTCTAGTGAGAGCAGGAGCACCTCCAGAGGACACAGAAACTGATCTTCATGTTTTATCTGGGCTTCCTGGAGCAAACCTAAAGGGATGAACATGCCCCAGCTTTGCAAAAAGAGGAGGAGTGGTAGCTACATGAAGTTTATTATGCCCCATCAAGTCTGCCAAGTTTAATCTGCCATTACAGAAAGAAAGCTGGCTGTGAAATGGTTAGGATTGACTGACAACATTTAGCCAACCACTGAGAATGATTTTGTCTTTGTAGTACAATTCGTGTCTTTCCATCATGTCCGTGTGTGTAGTGTTTTCAAATTAATTTAATTATGAGTGATGAATATGAGCTTTATGGATGTGCTTTTCTCTCTAATGTTGTAACTGATTGCTTTTTCATTTGGACTTGTCACCAGTGTTCACAACTGTCCCAGGTCTGCACTTGGCTGCGGTTAGTGAAACTACTGGGGTTTGGTGGGAGGAATTTTTGGATTGGTTTGTTTTGGGATTTTTTTTGTTGTTGTTGTTTTAGTCCTGAGCATAATTTGGGGATTTTATTTTGTGATTACCCAAGAATATTAATTTCTGGTCAGCTAAATGGGAATTAGTATTCTTGTTCTCATCTGGGATTTCTCAGAGTTTCTTGGGAATTGGGGATTTTCTATTTTTTTGGGAACTGCTCAGTAGTGAAGGAAAAAGAAAAAGTTGTAGATTTTTTTGGCAAAAACTTCTTTTGCTGGTGTTTGTGAAGGTGTCCCTCTGTGCATGTTACAGGTATGCATCAGATATCTTCCTATGACATGAGAAATTGAGATCATGGGGTCTCCTGCTAGAAGCAAAACCAGTTCTTCATTTCAGGGGAAACAGACTTGTTCTCCATTTCCTGATCTATTTATACTTAGCTCAACAGTTTTTAGATTGTGAAATGAAGCATCAGTGGAAAGAAAAGTAAAAGATGCGTTGCAAAGTACATAGAAAGTCCGGTGATAGCAATAATTTCTACATTTTTTTGTATTACTATGTTACAGCTCTGTTGCGTGGTATGTGTCTGTGTGCTCAAAAGGAAGTGATGACTCCTTTTCCCTTCAGTCCCTACACATTGGTGTTTCATTGTCGGGATTTCATTCTTGATGCTAAATTTAAACTGAGGCTGAGGTGACCTTTATCTGCACCATTTTTCCAGGTGTTACATACTAACCTTCACCCATGCAATAACTGTTACTTGCATTTCTAATGAAGTAAAGCACTAGGGAGCAACTTCTGTTACCTTTTATGCTGAGCTTTGCTTTGAAAATTGTGCTCATCTAAAAGGAAACATATTTGTTGGAAACTTCTGAAATATGTAGAACCAACTTCAAAAAAACCTCTTAAGTTGGTTAGTAAAAGAAGGAGAAAACTGGATTATGGACTTGGAGTCCAAGGCAATGATCTGAGATTTCTTCTGTTTACACCACCACTGATAGAATGATTTCTACAATTTGTCATGTTTCTCTTCAGTTATAGTAGTGTATATAAGAAAAATTTCTGAATATATCTTGCAAATACTAAGGAGTTTCACCTGACAGGCAGGCTTGCTACTTCACTCAGCCAGGTGAGTAAGACACAATCAGAGTTACTATTTATAAATGTAAAAGCAACTGAATCAGAATTCTTGCTGTTGGGTAAGGGTTTCTTCCTAAAAATGCTCACCAAAAAGAAAACCTGAAAAATTGTGGAAGAAATTTAGCTTGAGGGCAAGTGGGACAAACTGATATACACTGACATACAAGGACAAGTTATTATTGTGATATGGGCTCACACAGCCATCTTTGTGTGCTCCACGTAGCATGCAGTGTACAGATAACCTTTGTAGTCTTAACTGAGGGAGGAAATGTAGGAGTTGTCTTAATAACCAAACACTTAGACCTCCTCCCTTTGATCTTAACCATTTCAATGAAATGTTCGAGTTAAGTCCATTTGTTAAATTGGTGATGTTGTCATTGTTAAAAGACTCTTAGCCGCCTACTTTTTTTCTGAACAGAACTGCTCATTTTAGCTGTTGAAAGATGGTGCAGGTCAAAGGAAGAATCACAGAGACTGCCAGCCCAATTATAAATGTGGGCGTCTGCACAGAGCTTGTGAGGCCTCCATCCACAGGTCAAAGTGCCAAACTGATCTTTGTGTCTCACTGTCACGAGAGCTGCTGCACATCCATGTCATATGGTTACAGGAGGCATCCGAAGGATCTGAGTCTAATTGGTGTTTGTGGTTTTGAATTAAAAGCCAAGGCATGACACTTTCTTCAGACAGCTCCTAAATGTAGTATTCAATACTCAATGAGATGAGCCCTTAAACAAAAAAAGACATTTTTATTTCAAGTCTTGTCCATTCATCAATCCTTGTCCATCCTTCTGTTCTGTTCCCGAATCAGTGATGTCTCCTCCCTGCCCACCTGGCACCAGATGTGCTGTCAGGCACTACTGTGTGTCCCAAGTCCTCCAAGTGGCAGAATGCAAAATCTCAGGTGACATTCACCTGGAAACTCTTAGCCCTCAACAGCTGCAGCCCCTTGATTACCCTGCCCGCCTCGGCGGCTCCGTGCCGCTACCATATCAATTGCTTGTCAATTCGGCTTAGCTATGACTTTGACTGACTGGAATGAGGGAAGTGGGAGTGGGGTGTAGGCGAATGGTTAAAATTAATTGCTACATAAGAAAAAATTGAAAGATAATTATTCCTGCTTTCCTGTCAGTGCTCGAGGGTAGATGACCTCATTAACTTGCAGCTTGTACACAATTCAATTACTAGGAGATGGAAAATACATTTTTAATTACCTCAGTGGCTTGTGCTCCATTCATCTCCATTTGCATGGCTTTTTTACCGTTGTGTTCTGAAGAAGTAGCATGGCCTTACTAAGGCTACCATAAGAGCCTGCTTCTTGCTACAATTCTTGTTTGAGGTAGGATATTAAATGTGTAAGATTAACCCTCTGATGCCAAGTGAATTGGGAGGTCCTGTAATGGCATTAATTTGTTTTTAGTTAGTGTGTCATGCCAGGATTTTGAAATTTCTAGTGTCAAAAAATTACCTAGCTTTACTTTGTTCCTTTGTGCCTTTTGTTGCTATGTATTTTAAGAAAGCATTAAATTGGTGCATAATATGCAGATCACCTAGACAGACAAATACCATTTCGATGTATGTTGTGGGAAAGGATTCTTTTGTAGTTTCTGAAAGGCTTTTATGGCATTTACTGAATTAATGATGACTTAATTGTTTTAAATACATAGCTAGACAATGGTTTTAATGCATGAGTTTTTAAAACGGTCAATGACGTGTTGAAATGTACAATACATGTGGAAAGATTATTTATTCATCACCAATCATTTAATTTAAAACTATGGCAGTATTGAAAGGCTTGGAGCTGAGAATTGAGGAATCCTGTGACTTGGTGAATAGATTTTTTCAGAAAGCCTTGTCAAGGATTATACAGTGCTGCAGCTTAAAACTGTGTGGTTGTTAGGGTTACAACTAGCAACTACCACAAAGACAGAAGAACTGATCTTGAGTGTTTCAACTTCTGCCAGTCATAGCATGACACAGACTGTAATCCCTGGTCTGATGGTGCACTCAGAGTGGATGAGGAAAGAAGGCACAGGCCACAGGGACTACTTGGTTGTTAGCTCACGAGCAAGTGCTGTGAAAAGTTGTGATGCACAGCGGTGTTTAGTGGTGGGAACTGAATATGTTTTATATGATCTATATCTGTTCGCTACTTTGCATTCTACAAAAAAAGGAGGGGGCAATAATGCAAGGCATTCTTGAACTATTCATATAAACTTCATTGTGAATGTATTAATCCCATTTAATTCTTCTCTAAAGAGCATTAAAGCAAGATCAGGAGCTTTAGAGGCTCACTGTTAGTGAGCCTTTAATGATATTCTAAGAACTTAGACTGAGAACTAAACTATTAGCCCATGGCGTGTTCTCAGCTATGACTGGCAAGAAAGCATCGTTGTGGAAGATTAATGACAAAGTGGTGTCAACAATTTAGACAGTTGTCCTTCCTCTTGCTGGTTAGTGTCTCAGTGTGATCCAAGGGACACTGATATGCAAGCCCATTCTTGTTAAACAGTAACATTTAGGACGTTTATTCTGCAAAATTACAGTTTGAAATAAACCATAATTGGACTAATAAATACTTTCTTAGGCTAGCAAGTTTATTGTGACATTTTTCTCCAAGGATATATGCTAAAAGAATGTACTCTGAAGAGTTCCTTTAGTGAGCAGTCTTTCAGGAGCGGGTGAGTAAACTTGTGAGTCGTTTTATTAAAATGAGAGCATGTACATATATTACATTACCTGTGTTGATTATGTTAAAGTTGGTGTTTACTGCATTTCGTAACACAGGAAGACGTCTAAATGGCCAGTTTGGTGAGAATACCTTTTTGGTTTTAGTACGGAGTCACACAAATGCAATATTAAGGAATATGTTGCTAGCAGATCTGGAGGGAAATTATGTTTGGAATTTGCTTATACCATGTAGAACACAGCTAAAATCTGTCATGAGTGGGTTTTGGTGTGAGAATTTTGTTTGTAATCTTTAATGATTTGGTGTTAGCTTTGGTGGACCTGGTGCTAGCAAAATCTCCATTGCAGCCAAAATTCACGGCACATGTATGAGATGCAATGTTTGTTATCAGGTGCACCGTTTACTTTGACATGTAGCAATATTTCTATCATTCTTTCAGAGACAGACAATAATGTAATCCTAAACTTTCTTGGCTTGTAGACAACAGTCAAGCCAAAAGATGTAACGCAAAGTCTATACATGTTTTAAAAATACGGACTGATCGTGGAAATAAATGACTTGAATATAACAGTTGGAAGAAATGAATACGAGATTAGTTTTCTTGGAATATACCCTTATTCCTTCTCTATCTGCATCCAGTATTTTTACTATTACATCAATATCTGTTGGTCAAAAAAATTTTGATTATTTGAAATATTTATGGGGCTTCTGTGGCTGTCTGACCTGTCAAATCTTTGAAATGTATGTGACTGCAGCAAATTTTTTTTTTTTTTTATTGTACTCTTAACAGTGGTTCTATTAAGAGAAAATAAATAGATAATTGGAAATAGTCTTAACTGTGACATTTGGGCAAACATCAGTGATTCTGTAGTGTTAGCATATTTTCAGGTGACACGTGAAACCTTTCAGGATCTAAGGTGAGAGGAAGATTCAACTTGAACTTCTTTGTGGATTGTTCTTTTGTGTTAAGCATCCATTGCCCTCACCATCGAACAGCAGGGCTTTTTGCAGCTGTATTTCTGTCCTCTACCAACCCATAAACAAAGGACATCCATACTATTTGCAAAAGAAAGATTCTATCATGGCCCTCAGTCTAGATTTTTCTTTATATTGTTTGAGAGACTATTTATCCTGTGAATCTTATTGAAGTGAGTTTGTGGTAGATGTGTCATTTAAGACTTCTTCTGTCTTGTATGTGGGTATACATCCCAAATCACCAGTACCTTTTCCTGAGACCTTGTGCCTGTTTGTTGAGCAGTGTTATCCTGTGTTACATGATGCAGTGTTGGGGTGGAAATTGTGATTAAGAAAGTGAGATTTTGCTCTCAGTTTACAGAATTAATATGAAAAGACACACAACTGATGAACCCGACTCCATGTTTGAAAAATATTCAGTAATCAGAGTGGAATAAGGAGTGGGTACAACTCAAGATTTAGCATCTGTAGCTGAAAAGGATGTTCTGTCAATATTACCTCCACCTACAAATACAGCAGGTGTATTTGGAGACTGAAGATCCAGACACGAATTCTTAGCTAAATGCAAAATGCACCAGGAAGTCCCAGCGTGGTCCTGGAAATCTATTTCCAACCCTGACACACAAGGCTGTAGTGGCACAAAGCCCCTGGTATCTACATAAAGGTGCTCATCTTCTGCTATTGAAAACTCAAGCAAGGAAGTAGAATGCACTTCTCATTTTAGCAAGGAAAGGAAAATTGCATATGTAAGATGAAGTTTCGAGTGAGGCAGTACCCCAGGATTGTTGTGAAACATTCTGTAGAAGACATCATAGAAGGGATTTTACTTATAATGTTTCTCGGACCACACAGTAGTCATAACTAGTAATTAATTTGTGGGAGAAAAAACAGTAACTTGCTTTCTTGCAAAAATTCATGTTCATCTAACTTGTTGGCACATTTCCAAAAGAGATTTTCACACGCTGATTGTTAGAGGCTTTCTTTTAATCCTCTTCTGCCCTCCTAGCTGAAGAATCATTGAAGGACTTTCCCTTCCACCCCCCCCATCCCCAATTTTAATCAGTAATACAGCATTTACTCCCAAAATAGTATAGGACTTACTTATGATATCAAATACACAATATTATCCAATTATTGTGGTTTATTATAGTAAGGAGATTGCAGTCTCACAAAATACATAGTTAAAGGTCCTCAGAATCTTCAGTATTGCTACACTGGTATAAATTATGGTATGTCTTATTTAAATTACAAAGCCTGGTTATCTCTTACAACTGCAGAAAAATGGTTCATTAGAAGAATTTAGAATAATACAGAAAGTAAAGGAATGAGCTCATTATAAAAGGTTTCACACATAATCTAACTAATTAACATAATAAATTGCATGGAACCATATAAGAATATAATATAATTAAGTAAATTCCATATGGGCCGCATAAGTTAATGTTTTCTTTTTGAAAAACTGTATGCCTTGGAAAATAAAACATTCAGAGGATTAACTATAATGAAAAAAATATCTTTGTGTAATTATTCTCTCTTGTAATTTGAATTAGACATAATTACGTTTCCTAAATATGAAAGGAAAATAAGTGTGATCTACAGAGAACAGACAACACCACTGAGACAAGTCTGTCTTTGTTTCCTGACCCATTAAGTGACAATTATGATACTTGTGTTAAACATCTTAGAAGTGGCATGAACTTGCCATAACTCTTCACTTTTTCTGCTTGAAAAGATCATAATAGGAAAAGCTTTTGCTCTTCTCTTTTTAAATGAAGTTGAGTATCACCGGTGCAATACAAAAAGTTCATAGAAAAATCCCATTGCATCAATTACTATTTTCATCATATACATAAAATAAAGGAATGTGCTTCTTGCAATTCCAAAGACACCTCGCCTTCTAGAATATACTACCATAAACTTCTGTAAAATATATGTATGTTTGTCCTGTCACACACTACTGGTAAGTGCTTGTGTGATTTCAGTGGAAAACCTACACAGAGTTTGGAGACGTTGGGTGTGTTTGTGCACTTCAAGTCCACTTCCTCGTGCAAGCTGTGAATGTACTTCTTCGTTTCTGCAAGGCTTTTTCCCCATTCCATTTATTTTTTTATTTAAAGTTAATCAATTGCCAAACAACATGTCATCTGAAGTAAATTTGGCATTTTTTATAAACATAGCAAAAAATGTTTTATATCCTATAAAACAGTGCACATCCAATGAAGAGTCCTCTGTGAGCCTGAGGATCTATACACAGAGTTTACACACACTTTGCCTACTCGTGTTGCTCATTCTGTGTGAGCGACTAAATCATGTTATTGAAATTATACCTGCTTACTTATTCTTGATACGAATCATACATTTTGGTCTTTTCATGGAATTTACCTGCAGATCACCTACTTTTGATTTATTTTGTTGAGATAATAGAACATTATGGGAGAAGTTATTATGTTAAGCCACAATTATGTGGTTTAACTAAATAATTACTCAGGTAATTTCATCATTATTTACCATTTGCTTTTTGATAGGAAGTCATCTTACGTAAGTGAGGGGAATAGATGTTTTTTTTCTGAAATTCTTCCATTAGACATGGTGGTTGATACACTCCCTCAGCTTTCTGCGCCAGAAGAATTTGAAACTTCATGAAAGATGCTTCTCAGTATTTCTCTCTTGCTCGATGATGAAGAAAACTTTTCTTTCTTCTATGCATGTTATAAAATGTATCTTTTTTTGTTTGCTATAAGTGTTAATGTTTTCTAGTCAGATAGTTCGAAAAATTTGTCTTTTTTAACATAACTTTTTTGCTTGATAACAATCTATGTACAAGCCCCTTGGTTACACCGTATGTATTAGACCCCTGTGTCATATGCTGTTGCATTCTGATTTCTCCTTGGGTCTTTTGGCTCATGGATTTCAAGAAAGGCCAGTGGAAAATTCTCTTACTGTGTGTGTGTGCTATCTCCTGTCATTTACAGAACTTTGCTGATAAATCATCCTGGGTTTTGCTAATTTCTTTCCATGGAAGAAGTATCTCTATCCTTAAAATGTTGTGGGATCCTTTGGTTTGCAGCAGCCAAACCTAAAGATGAAAAACTGTAATTATTGTAATGGCGGTGTTTTTATTTCTTGCTTTCTTGGATGGCCGTCTGTGCTGGCACTCCTCTTGGTTGTGCTCTTGCTTTTTATTTCCAGGGTTTCTACAGTGGGAAGATGTTATCTACACATGGAAACTAGTTTTCAAACTTTTTAGTACCTAGTGTTATAGGTAGTGATAAGCAGTTTATTTACTGAATGCTGTGGCCCTAGTTTTCATAAAATTAGAATGCTATTGTGTTTCTGAATTGCCCATAGCAAGGACAGGTGGGGAAATTATGAAAGAATGAGGATGGCAAAAGAATGGTATTTTATGGGAGCAAAGGCTTCTACCATCTAAACAATGTATATGTCTACTTTTTTTTTCAAGTATTTAACAATAAATGCACTAATCGGTCTGGAGCCAGCACTTTGCTTCTTCCCATGGTGACGTCTCTTCCTGAAGTGTTTACTGAGCCTTACCTGGAGTTCAGCCCTTAACGGGGAGTCACCTGGCTGATTCATGTTTAGTTTTGACAGTGTCTTAGTGCTCCCTGTTCTCAACACCCATCCTGACACATTTACAGTCAATTTACCTTATTTCATTAGTAGATCCTCAGAAGGTGCTTTGATCAAAAGAGTTTTCAGTGCTGCCTAAATAATAACTACATATGCTAAGTTTTGACAATTCCTACTTGTAGGACAGGAGACTTTCACTCATGTTTACAGATGCTGTAGACTCTCACTACGCTAGCAGAAGAGCTAATGTGTTTTTAAGTATTCTGCTTGATACTGAAATAAAGAAGACTCAGCCAAAGCCAGACTTTCAACTCCTTTGCTCTGCTGCTTTGCCCAGCTCAATTGACAGAATGCATCCAGATCTCTATCTCGTAGACTGAAACAGATCCAGTGAAATGGACTGTGATGCACGATTTCTAGGCCTATCCATAATACCTATCTTTTAAGCTGGCTTTAAGTGCAATCACCCTTTGCCATTCCTGTTAAATGTATGCCTGTATTCAAATAAAATTTCTCTTAACAGCTACAATGTCTGTTTCTCTTGGAAATGTTTGTTGGCCTTGTCTGGTTCTAATTGATGGTGCAAATTCACTGAAAACAACCACCTCCTTTCTTAGATATCTCTGTTTATGGAATATTATGCTGAATTCAAATAGGTTTTCTAACAGACCATGTCCTCAATACCTCTGAAATGGTAAAATTCTGAAGCCAGTTAACATTGTAAATATTTGCGCTTCTCTGTAGTCTCCTAATTCTCCTTTTTTATTTACATATTGCTGGTAATGCTCATTACATTAAGCAATGAGAAGTCTTCTGAAAGTTATCCTCCTCTAGTTTCAGCTGTCTGTTCTGCAGATTCCTCTTATTTCTCTGTAACATTATAATCCTGATTTTATACCTTGCTTTCCCACACTTCAGGTTCATTTTTTTAACGCCATCACTTTAAGTATACATTTTCTTCTTCAGAGTTATTTTTAAGTTTTCTAATTTTTCCTGTTATTAACTATTTCTGACTTCCATCTTCGCAATAAATGAATTATTTCCCTTTTTTAAAACATTGCTCTGTATTGTTATTACATATGTTCTGCAAGGAGGTCAGCTTTAAATATGATCACTGCTGAACTATGCTGATTTTCTTGTAGTCCTTGCAGTGTTTGATTAAGGGCTGAGTCCAAGACAGATACCAGCTTTCCAGCTTTACGTGCTTCACCACAGTTTTTGTGAAAATCGGCTGATGATAAACTAAACATTAGTTTCCTAACCTGTGCTCTCAGGAGACATTCAGCCAGTTTTCCCCAACTCCTTCTGTTCCGCTATGCCCAGTATTTTACTTTAATGCTATTTTCTGATCTACAGACTCCAGATGCCTTTCAAATTCTTTGGTCTTCAAAATTTTCTACATAGAAAATGAATAAATATTAGATGTAAAATGGAAACAACATGCGGATATGAATGGGATTGTGCTACTGTTCTCAGACCTTGTTTCAAATATGATCATTTAAACATAGACTCAGAACTGTCATTAGCCATCCTAACAATTTAATTTGGTTAGGTGTTTAAATTAGAATTGTACAGATGTCCGGGGACTTGGAATTGCATGCCTAGATGCCACACTGTGGAAGCAGAACTGTAAGTTTTTTTAAGATAAGCTGAAAATTCTGGCCCACCTAATGGTATGCTGATTTTTATTAGGCTTTGTTGTGTTCCCCTTTACGAAGTGCTTCTGCAAAACTAAGTAAGTAGATATTTGTATTCTTGTTTCAGCACTTGGGATTTTAATTCTAGCAGACATTGCATAAGGATTTAGAGATTTCCGGATCAATATATTCCTGAATTTAAGTCATCTTTGTGGGTTATGGAAGAAGACAGCATTTTACTATGCTATGTTTAGAGGCTGGTTCCCAGTTTGTAGAGACCGGTGCTTTTGGCTTTTTCTGAACTCCAAGCTTACTGCAAACTGGCGTCCAAGTGCTTCTTTCTGGGCCACAGCTAGCTGCCACGGTTAGGTGCTGCTGTTCTAACAACATCTTGGTGCTATGTGATGCATGGCTCCTGACTTCTGAATATCAGAAGGCACCTTGCTGGAATGCTTGATTTAAATAATAGATTAATGTCGGTGGAAGAGATCTCTAGAAGTCAGCTTATCCAATCTCTTGCTGAAGGCTGAGCTAACTCAGAAGTTGTATCAGGTTTAACAGGGCTTTGTGCAGTTGAGTTTTGAAAGAAAAATGACATGGACGGAGAATGCAGAGTCTTTGTGTGCACCTGTTTCATCCTGGTTATCTCATGAAAGATCATCAGTTTCTGCTCCCTCCAGACTCTTGCTGTGACTCTGGATGATGTTGGTCTTCCACAAGCACTGCAGCTATAAGCTTCTCTCACACTGCAGACTGGAGCTCTGTAGGACCTGAGGTCTGGCAACTCAAACATAGCAGATGGATGTAGTAGCTTAATTTCTAACCAGCTGCATGTATGGTAACCTGCATTTATGATGAAAGAATTCCCTGTCTCTGAGTTTACTGTCATAAAACCATTAATGGGTCAAACCTAGAAAGCCAAGAGACCGTTTACCAGTCACAAGACTTTTATTAGTTTGACAGTTAATCTCTCTTTGTGTAGATCTTGGATACGTTGTTAAGATAAGGGGGAGAAGGGGCCTTTTTGCCCCAAATTATCAATCTGAACCCCATATGACTACATTTTTTTTTAACCTGCTGAACATGAGAGGCCTACTCAAAGTTTAGTGATGCAAGAAATCAGACATTTGCTACTATCTGCCTTCCTGCTTGGCTGTTGACTTTCAGGCTTTGGTGGCCTCATACGACCCACCTTAGTATGTAACTGTGTGGCTCGTAACTCTCCCAGTACTGGAAATGGTGATTTGCCCTGTAGGATGCATGGGACACTGGAGGGTGGCGCGGAACATCCACGTGTGAGTGCCTGCCCTAAAACCTATTGAAGTTACTGAAGATTTCTCATTTTATTTCAGTATTGCTTAAGCCTCTGTGTTGGGATTTTTGTTTGGTTTACCACTTGTATATTTTTAAAATGTCGTCTCTTTTATTTGCCTTCACTTTGTCTGTTTGGCACCTTTCCTAATCCTCTTATTTCTGAGAAGTAATTGGCATGTGCAATATGTTGAGGCATAGGAAGAAGCCTTGAGCTGTTTTTTCTCTTACTAAAACAAATGACGCAATGGGAAACAACATCAAGACATGAAAAAGGAGGTGAGGAGGAGAGAAAGGTGATAATAGGCGAGGGCAAAGGAAGAGTTTTTTGTGAGGCTGATCCAGTGGCAGGGGAAGCTGCACCCTGAGACATGTGAGGGCCTGACGCTCGCCTGCTCCCTTGCACCTGCCATACCCTTCTGCAGTGGAGACTTGCTCTGCTCCTGTTTTTCGCTGTCGCTGGCCTCTTGGCTCAGGATGTTTTCAGCCTTCTCTGTATTTCAAAGCTTTGTGGTAAATAATCAATTCAAACCAGCACCGAGTCTCTCTTTCTGTAATTCTGAAAACCCATTAAATTATATTGTTGGGGGAAAACAATAGTTGTGCTAATCATGCTCTGTGCATGTGCATCTTAATTTCCCCAGAGACCTGAATATGAATTTTTACTAACATGTTAATTTTGTGTGTTAATCAGTAGCTGTAGGCCGAATGAATGGATTGACTATGTAAAACTGTTTGATATTGAAACAACTCCTTTTGACCCCCTCAAATTGGCTTCATTCCCCTAAAGACGGTTAAAGTTAATTAAGCACTCAATAGGTTTATGGTGTTTAAATTAAAATATATCACTCCTCATTGTGTAGTCATCAAGCGAGGCCGGCGCTCCCCCCGCGGGCCGCCTGCCTGATGGCCTTACCGCCCCGCCCCCCCGCGCCCCCGCCGGGACCCGCCAGGGGGCGCCGTGGCGCTGCGCTCGCCGCGGCGCCGCAGGACGCGCCCGGGAGGCGCGGGGTGTGGGGACGGTCGGGGCAGCCGCTTCTCCCGGACGCCGCGGGGCCAGCCCTCCCCCGGCAGCTCCCTCCAAAGGGTGAACCCTCCTCCCCCCTTCTCGTGCCTCCCCCCGCCTTTGCATTCAACCCCCCCTTTTCAATTAAACTTCTGTGATGAAGTGCCAGAGCCCTGGGATATATGTTTACTGAGAAATAACTGAAATTATGCATGAAAAATATATAAAATAACACTTAACTCTTCCTTTTAAAAAGACGCATTGAAAGCTGTAACAATTGATGTGCTGGCTTTCCCCTCTGGGCCCTTTTAAAGGGCTGGTGGTGGCTGGGGGTAGCGGTTGCTGCTTTTCAGAAGCCATGACAGTCACGTTAAGAACCCCGAAAAGAATTGTGTAATAGGTAGAGTGCAAAAAAATGAGTTAATGGTAATTCTCAAAGGAATACACGCTTTAAATTAAAAAGCCACAGTGCTGCTGATGTGAGCGTTATATTAATGCTTGTATGACCCAATCCTCAAAGCTCTTTCTTCTTCCTTAAGCTGTTTACTTCACCCTTGAAAGCGAGGGTGATGCAGCGCACCCTGGCAAGGCTGGTACCCTGCACATCCATTACCTGTTTACTCAGACAACAACAGAAACATAACTCCAAAGCGCCTTATGCAGGCTAAACTAGTAGCCGGGTGCTTGCAGCTAAATAGAGCTATTCCTTCTCATAAAAAAAAAACAAAAACCAAACCCACAAAAACCCCAAACAAACAAAAAAAACCCCAAATCCCAAATAAAAAAACGCACCCCCCCAACAAACCAAATGCCCTCTCCCAAAGTGCACATCTTCAACAGTTCAAGCATAGTAACACACGCTTGTATGTAAATCTTTAGAGATGGGGCAGTATGCAGGTTGTAACTGAAGTTATAGTTGCAGGTACTTGACATTCTTGGAAAAGGTCAAATTTTCATAGTACACTTTAAATGAGTAATCTGCTCTTTCTGTATGAGGAAAAGAATGTGCTGGAATTTGAGAAGACTGTGTTTGGTTGTGACTGTGATGGCTGAAGTCTTGGGCAGCTGTATCAGTGGGATACATGCGTGTCTAGTCGACACAGGAAAGTCAAGTGACCAGCTCCTGTGTGGTGCAGAGGGGCTGCAGCTGGCTTTCAAGTGGTGGTGAGGTGAGGCCACTCAGCCATTCCTGTGGAGTTTGCCACTAGTAGGATCTCATAGAATCATAGAATGATTTGGGTTGGAAGGGATCTCAAAGCCCATCTAGTTTCAACCTCGCGGCCATCAGCAGGGACACTTTTCACTAAATCAGGTTGCTCAAAGCTCTGTCCAGCCTAGCCTTGAACACCTCCAGGGATGCGACACCCATGACTTCTCTAGGCAACCTGTGCTGCCAGTGCCTCACCCCTCTTATAGTAAAAAAATTATTCCTAATACCTAATCTAAATCTCCTCTCTTTCAGCTTAAAACTCTTATCACTTGTCCTATCACTGCATACCCTGATACAGAGCCCCTCCTCAGCTTTCCTTCATCTTTAAAGGTCAGGCTGCCAACCGTCTTCTGTGTCTGATTTAACTCTTAGTGCTCTGTGTTTAAACAAAAGAGAATTACATTTGCCCTAACCTGCCCCGTTACTGTTACAGGGAGGCTGGTTAAAAGCCACTTTGTTTGTCAGATGCCACTTAAAAACACAAAGGCTAAAAATGATTGTTTTCATACTGAACCTCCCTCCCTCCTGTACATGTGGGTGCATGTGAGTGAAATTTCATGGTCTTCAATGTGTAATATGTATATAATTTTATAAGAGCAGCGTGAGTTACTGTTTTCTGAGCTACAGGTTGAATATGTATTTTCCCTAATTTTCTTCTCTGCAGACGTGTGTTTGAGAGAGTATCAAAGTCTGCTTTTGCAAGGCCACAGCTGACAGGTACTGTCTCTGTTGCAGCATATTTCTACCTTTCTGTGGTAAACTGTTTCCTAGTGTTTTTAAAACGTATTTCATGTCTCCCTATCTGTGCAAGGCAGGTCTGTTGAATTTGCTGCTGGGCAGATGAACCAGAGGCAGGGCTATTACAACTGCATCCTCCACGGTGAAAGCTGAGAGGTGACTTCTTATCTTCTGTACCTTTTTACAGAGCAGTCCTCTCCAGTAAATGCAGCTAACATTTACGTTGGCTGGTGACAGGAAAGGAGGAGGGCTAGCGGTGCTATGAAATGCTACTTCCTGTTGAAAATCGTAGTTCGTATTTAGAGCTGTCACCACAAAAGGCAAATAACATTTTTACATGGTTAAGCTTTCACAATGGTGCTCAAAGGACTGATAAACAGGCTTTACGATTCTGGATGAGGTTAGACTGACTATGCAGGGAAAACATAGCATAGAGGACCAGCAAATTTTTTTTTATTTCTGATATTTACAGATGTGATTGTATGTACAGTGTGGATTTTATCCGATAGTGCAGATTATGCAAGTACTTAATAAGTAGGGGTAAATATTAATACAGAAAGTGACTTTCTTTTTTTCTGCTTACTGTAGTGCTCCTTGAAATCAAGACTACAGCACTGGTAGAGATGACAGTACACAGGTCCTTTACTTCTGTGCTTAATGAGTTGGTGTTGTGCAGCTCTGCCCACCATAACCTAGCCATGAGGTCAAAAATTTGCAGCATTTATTTTTTCTTTCCTTTGTGCGTCTCTGTCTGCAGTACCAGCCCAGTTATATAAATGAACTTATTCTGTGAGCCTATATTGAGTATAATGTTTTACATATAGTAGGAATTCATCCGGATAGGAAATTTACTGTGCACCAACCCAATCTGCTCACCAAATTAAATAAGTGAAATCAAGGAGATTTCAGTAATCTCTTGAGAGCAGTTTTGTAATGTAAATGAGTTTGATTGCCATGTTATTTGCTGGAAGAGCTTAAAGATTTAGGAGAGGGCACCTAAATAATTCTTGGGAGTGTCATTGACTGCAGAACTGGGCTTTTGCTGGTCTTCCTGTGCTGAAAGACAGCTATCACTGGGATGTCTGCGCGTGCATGAGAGCTGAGTGGCAGTCTGGGTGCTTTTGGCTGACAGAAGTCAACATGGCTCTGCACGGACATGAGTTCTTACCTCTTGTTTCCTGCCTGCAATTAGATAAGTTGTGAGAACCTAATACCTAACAGGTGGTTAGGTGGTTTCAGAGAGAAACAACCGACATGGTAAGCACTCTAGTCAGTGTGACTAGGAGAGAAGAGCTTTTTAAAAATATTAACTTCTTATTATGAACCATAGTATTTAAAAGGGAAAGGAGTATTAAGTATGAATATTATCTTAGTTTTTTCCTCCTTTAAAGTTTTGTGTCCAGCTGATAAAAGGGCAGTCAAGCAGTGAAGAGTCGGAGTATCACGTGCAAATTTAGTCCAGGCTAAATAAAGTAGAAACCTGATTTGCAGCGCTTCCGCTAGAGCTACTGACTTGGTTTTGCTCAGCAATCTTGCATCTTTCTAGTGTACGTCCTTGCTGAGAAGGCACGCATATGTTTTATTAAGTGTACATGATCTGCTAGCAGAATTTTGTCTGCTTCAGAAGTCAAATATGTTAAAATTTTAATAGCTCTGTATATTCTTTTAATCATGGGTTAGTTAATATGGAGGGAAAAATATCGTAATGTGTTTTGGGAGGGGTGCCAAGCATGCTCTAGTTTCTATTCAGTTTTTGTGCAAAGTTCTAAATGAGACAAATCAACATCACAGATGATAGAAAATCTGCTTCATATTGTCTGCCTAAGGAGTTTAAAAGTGCTTCCCATCAGATGTGTACTTTTAAGTTACTGGAAGTCTGGCATGTGGCCTTGAAAATGTGTCAAGATGCTGGCATACAGATCCTCAACTACTACCATTCCACCCAAGAAATGTCTGCAAACTTGTTTTAATGTATGAAATACTTCCCAGATTTGGACTATTCTGGGTCTCTATTCTGTATTTTCACACATTTGTCAAGGACCAATGATATGTTTGATGGATGTTGGGTGTTAACTATGTTTTGAGGGAGATTTTCTTCTAGTCAGAAGACTTTGAATCGAGTGGTCATCATTCTGTTCCTTCTGGATTGACGTTAATTTTCTGTGATGAAATGGACTCAACAACTTTCAGTTTAGATGTTCTTCCATGCAGCAAGTGAAGGAGACAACCTTTCTTATTTCCAGAAGTTGTGCTGTCATATCATTGGCTATAAACATTCACTTGTTAACTTTTATTTTCTGTCTCATTTGGATATTTGTTTAAAATCTGGAGAAAGAGCAGAAGATGGTTGGCAATGCCTGAGGGAAAGAGGGCATTTGTAACTCAGTAGCTGAGGGCTTATTTAATTTTTCTTTTTTTCTTGCAATGTATAACCTGTCCATGAGAAATTTTTAGTGCATTGGGTTTTGAATGTTTAGCTGCTGGCTCATAGCTTCCTAATGTCCTCTGGCTTACTCCATTCTGATAAAACATGACTTGTAATTTAGAAGAAAATTATGTAAATGAAGATATTAAGTTCTTACTAGGGCATTATAAACTTCAATTTTAAAGGTCAACTTAAAGAAAACATAATCTTTTTGATGTTGTACTTTTGGGGTGATTTTAATTGGCAGAATAGGCAAGGGGGCACACTGATGATGATGATATTTAGCAGATAACAGCAGCATGAGCTATGTTGAGCAAAACTGGGTAATAGATTCTTTGAATACCATTAGTTTCTACTCTAAATATGACTCTCGGCATCAGCCAGTTTAGCATGGTGTCAAACTACTCAGTTTAGTATCTATCATTATAGTTATCTTACTATATACACTGTTTGACACAAAATATTGTAGCCTAGAGTGAGCTGTGGCCAGCAAGGAGGAGAGGAGACTTCAGATCTGTGGCAAAATGTGTTCTCTCAGAGGCATCTGAATGAATGCTTTTTTGCTATGAGTTTTGTATTGTTGCTGAAGGTCAGGCTGTCTGTGACTTTTGATGTTTGCGTACAGGGGAAAAATGTGTTGGTGTTGTGGTTGTCTCTTTCTATTGCATCTCTGCTGGTGGCACCCAAGTACTACTCTCTATTGATGTACCTTTGCTTTTACTATCAATAGATGTTTTATCTTTACTGTTTTTTATTTTAGGCATCACAATTTTCTTTGCTAGGGTGTTGAGTTTTCAGGTAGCTGGGTTCTCATTTGAAAGCTGTGTGAAATTGTGATTTTTTGACTGTATTGCCTTGAAAGATTGTTTCCAACACCACTCTTTGCTGTCTGCCGTCTGCTCTAAGGGCTGTTTCTTTTTTCAGCTATGAAATGCAGCCAATTTGGCCCCTGTTCCTCAGGGTGTCGGGAGGAAGAGCTTCTCTCCAGCTGTTGCCGAGGGGAATTCCCTGCAACTCTTAAATGTCCCAGAAAGAGGTGAAAGCAGAATGAAGCCTGACAACGGACATTGCCAGGCAGAATTGTGCTCAGTGAACTCTGTCCAGTTTGGGTCAGAATATCTGTCAGCTCTGGGCTGAGCTACGCAGCTGAGGAGGTTGGTCCTGAGTGCATGCGAGAAGCTGACTTGAAGTCTTCCCCTTCCCCAGCTCTGGTAGAGCAAGGAGTGCAATATGGAGAAACCTGGAGCTGAGTCTCAGGTTAGATTTGAATGGTTGGATCTGACTGTGGTCTAAGCAATATATATGAATTATTTCAGGTCCATGCCAAAAATGACAACAATACTTAAATGATGCATTTTTTTTGTTTGAGTCACAGGTTTGTTTTTTACATATGAAAACTGGCAATGCCTAAATATTCCAGACCTTTGTCTTTGGGCAGTTCCCTGTTGCTTGAAGATGTGGGACAAGTAAGAAATCCTTTCTTTTTCAGGTAGGAATTTTTGTTTTATTGTGCTGCCAGAAAAAAGCACAATATTCTTAACATGAATCTGTTATTTGCTATCCTCCTTCTAGTTTCGACATGAGTAAATTTAGGTTCAAAACACAGAGTTAGCCAGCAATTTTTCTTAAACCATCAGCTGTATACCCTTTTCTTTAAGCCAAAATTTGTAGCATTCTTTATTCTATATTCCAGTAGTTTTTTCCTCCTTATTAACGTGTAAGTCCTGGCTCCCGTTTCTGTAACATTGCTAGAGATTTCCATATTCATGACACAACTGTAAAGTCTGGTCACTCTCTCTTAACTTTTTATCTCCAACCACCTTTGTGTTTGCTGTGCCTTAGTTGTAGGGTGCTAGAATGAAATATTCCTCCTACTCTTTAAAGAACTACCTCTTCATACAGAAACTCGGAGACGATAGTTTTCCAGCTTGTCCCAGGTCAGTGTCTACACCACCCACCAAACCTCCCATCTGTGTAGTTTACTGCCGTTGAATGAAGAAGGTGCTGGTTTCAGTGGCTTTCTGTGTTGCTTCTGTTTTGCTATCTGCATTCTTCCATTCTTAAATGACTCATTTCCTAGTATTTCATTTGGAGACCTGTGTGCCATTTCAATTGCAACAAAATTTAGTATACAAACTTGATATTTGACATTCTAAGAATCAGGGAGTGACTTGGAAGTGCTCTGGCCTCAGGGCCGCTTAGCTAGGAGGGCAGGCGTGGATGCCTACACCAGGTACCCCAGATATATTCCCTTTGTAGGATGTTATCATGGAGGACCTTCATGCTTCAAAATGATTGGCACTGCCACAAACCAAGAAAAATATCATTTGACATGAAGCAGAACATGCAAGTGTTTTAAATCCTATAGCTTTGAATGTAGCAAAGCTAAAATTACTTTGCAGGGGAAAAAATGAAAAAATAAAGGGAAGAACTTTAATTGTGTGAGTTATTCTTAACATTGATACTCCATTTCTTTATGTCTATGTACATTAATGGGTGTAACAGGCCTGACTGGGCTCTTTGGATGCTACAGCAGTGCAAATGATTTATACAAATGTTGCTGGTAGACTATTACAGCAAAGGCAGCACCAGATTACGGAGAGAAGTGTAGTAACAGCATCCAGGAATTCCTGAGCTTTCAGCTCAGGTCAGACCAGCTACTGGCTCTCCTCAAATAAATTGCTTCACATCTTGCTGCTCTTATCCTCATTACTTAGTGAAAATAATACTTTCTCAGTGTAAGATGACTGTAGGTAATAAAGAACCTCTATAAGCCTTTAAATAGTAGAAAGTATTATTATTTAGCAGGGTTTTTTGCTATCATGCACATTTCCATTTTAAGTCTTATTTGCAGAAAAAATACACGTAACTTGAGAAATTGCATTCATTGTCTTTTGCAGGAGTTAGACAAGTATTGTTTTAGCAGTAGACTGACATTAATAGCCTGGAATGTGGCTTATAGATGGGAAGTATTGCAGACAGTGTATATATGGAGTAGTGGAAACAGAGGTATTGCACTAGGATCACCAGATGACAGTGAGAACTGGAGAACAGCATAGCCAGTGCTCTGCCTCTATGACAAACACTAAATCAAAGATGTTCTGGTCAGCTGCAGTATCCTCTCCCAATTTCCTTTCCCTCTGTCCCCAAATAAATATTTTTTGTGAACAAATAGATATGTTATTCTTTTGCAAAGAACTCCCATGTGCAGTTTCTAATTAAATGATTTTAATAATTCCATTTCAATCGACCTACATAAACATCAAATATCAAAAAGGCATCTCTGTTCCTGTAGTCCTTTGCTGCCTCCACAGAATTGTTCTCAGCAATATAAATGATGTTTGTTCTCCTGTTACTGCATCTCCAGATAATGAGCAGTTTTATTATAGTTGAAGCATTATCCCAGCATGTATTTGCAAGAAGCATATGACAATGAAAGAGTAATTTTTCATTATTTTCCTTAATATCTTTAGACTATCCATGCATCTGATAAATATTTATGCTTAGCTTTGTATAGAAATATGTTTCTTTTTTCTAAATCACCCTCCACTGCAGTTGCTTTGTATGACTTCTTTCTTTTTATCCTTCATAAAGCTATTTTTAAGGTCATCTGAACATTTTGCATGAATGCTTTTTCTTCTCTATATTTATAATTAGGATTGCATGGTATGGACAAAGGAAGTGTTATTTAGTTAAGGTAATTTTAAGTTTTACTTTAGGTTTTTGAGTATTGCAGATTACTACAAAGTATTTTTTTTCTTTTAATGTATATCTTTGTTACTGTTAAAATTATAGTAGTACTTTTAGCACTACTTAATGATCTTGTTTTCAAGTACACTATATCGCAAAAAGGAGAATCATAAAAAGTATCATAAAAAGGAGTATCATGGGATATTCAAAAGTATTCTGTCCCCTTTTAATTTGAATGTCCCCCTAGCATGCAAGGTTCATTACAACCAACTATAGAAAATCTTTATTGCATTTACACTTGCATTTATGATACAGCTCCCAAAAGGAGAGAAAAAAATATATCTGTAATGAAAAAATCTAAGGCAGTAAGTTTGGCTGATTTGGGAGAGTGACTACATCAAAATCTTTTGTGCAAGTAATAGTGCCTACATCATTTCCAAGGATAAGAAAATGAGAATGAAAGATGTGAGTGCTAGACAAAGGGATGCCTGGCGAGTCTCCTTTCTGTCCTTATTTTTTAAACTATGTCCTGTCTTACAACAAAATTTTTAAAGATGGAAACAGTTCTCTTGCTGGTACCTTTGTTTCCTTCTACTGCTGTTTTTATATTTATATTGTTGATAGTTAGATGCAAGATTCACATGAAATGCACTCTCCCCCTTTTAATTTCAATCTCATCTGAAACCAGAGATTCTATAGCAGAAATGCATAATGGAAGATAATGGGGTAATTCACAGAAAGGAAATACCAAGCTGCAAGAGAAAGACCAGATATATTCTGTCCAAAAAATCTTCTCTCATTTAGCGCTTATGAGGAAATAAAGACATTGCCCTCTAAAACCTTGTCAGTCTGTTTGTTTCATCCTAATCCTTTTTGCTTTATTTCTGCAATTATATTATTTTAATTTAATGGGTGTTTAGTGAATTTATTTTCAGAATTGTGAATCTCCTTGTTGCAGATCTTATTAATGCACATTGACAGGAACATTGTGTTAGTAACCAGGGAGGGCACACTGGTCTGTATTTCTTGATTATCCCTTGTTCCATGTGAAGGAGGAGTCATCAGCTATCTGGAAGATGTAGAAAATGCATGTGGGATGGGCCTTTTTTCTATATAATTTAAGAAAGTTAACGTGTGTCTTCATCACAGATGTTTTCAGGCAATTTAAACAGCAAGGAAGGTATACGTGTTTTATGTATATTTGGAATAGTTTCCAGTACTTTTTATTATATACTGTTGATGGATAGTTCTCAAGTATTTGTTATTATCTATACTTCTCAAGTGGATATTAAACATGGCTTTGCACAACTCATTAACACATTAAAGGAAATTGGCAGTATTATTGATATTTGGAGGCATGCACTGTTTCAAAGGATTGCATTATGATGAGTCATTTTTTCACTCAGTCATCCTTTTTCCTCTGTCAGTGTAGGTTGGGAGAGTTAACTCTCCTAATCACTAAATGAGAATTTGAATCTGTATTTTATTGCCAGTGATGTCAGAACTCATGAAGGAATTACACTAAACATTTTATATACTTAGTGAAAAATTATAGTGCAGTGAAAGCTACCTGTTTTTATGGTCTTCTTGGTACTGAGAGAAATCTATTATGCTTCATAACTTTTTATTGTATTATACAAGACCCATGAGAGTTTGATGCAGTCAGCAACAGTAAGAATGAAAGCAGAAGTGTTTCAACAGATATCACAATTGTGCATCATTTTGTATTTTTGCTGTTTTCAAATACTTTGTGCTTTTAACAACACCCATGTCTTACTAAGAGATAAAAAAGTAGTTTTGTGTGTATGCTCAGTGTTCACCAAGATTGTGCAAGGGAGCTTTGTTCTTCTTTAGTGTGCTTCACACAAGCAGCATGGAGTTCTGCAGCAGCTGTAGTCACACACATGCAACTAAGAAAAAGAACAGCCCAAAGACTGAGAGTAAAACTCCCAACAGCTGGACCAGAGTTTATTGCATTTGCCAGTGTATTTCAAGGCCCTTCATCTACTGTAAATAAAACCTTTTTGTTGCTGTTTTCAAACAGAATGTAACATCTGCCATAGAGTTAATTAAACAAGACAAATCAGTAGTTCTTAACCGGAAGGAAAGTTTAGTGTTATGGCAACTGTAAGACAAGGAAGGAAATCATGGTAAAAGAAAGATGGTAGAATACCTTAACATCTATATGGATAATATTGTGATTCTTCTATGTGTCATATAAAAACTTTAACAAATCAATAATTTTCGTGTTTACCAAAGCATACGCTTTCAGTTTGCTTCAGTGGTGCATTAAAATGATGGGAGTGTGTTAATAGTTATAATTTAGCTTAATTTAAAATCATGACTTCTAGCAGAATTATACTATATCTGAAATTTGGAGATGTTGAACTGATATTTTGTATGCCAAGAAACTGGGGTTTTGTTTGTGAGAAGGACTTTCTTTATCCTTTTTTTTAGGTACGTAATAATAAGCTGATGCGTTTATGCAGTTGTATTTGGTCTGTGAATTAATGCTATAAAAATTATTTCTTATGCCTAGAAGAGAGATTTCTGGATTCCTTTTCACAAGCGTTCATCTTCCCATTTGTGCTTAGAGGTGAAAATGGTTCTGAAGTGCACATTTTTAGTTTTAAGGTGTAAAAGAATATATTTTACTTCGTTATGGGGCTGGCTAGCTTTTATCTGTACAGTTTAATGGAAAAAGATGTCTGTATTCATCCAGAATTTTGATTGCAGTGTATAAGCTTATAAACTTCAAAATTTAAACTAGGGATATAGATATTGTTGAATAATTTGATGCTGAAATGGTACTATTGCACTAATAATTTGTCACTTTCCTTTTGCTACGTGCATAAAATTTCCTTGAAGCGCTGCATGTATTTTTGATGCCCTACTGAAAAACTACTTAGTATCCTGTGCCTTTTACCATCATGTGTTAATGTGGTCTTTGCCTTACCCATTTTTCTGTACTTTTGGCTCTTTCAGGCCAATGTCTCTAACTATAGACTAAATGCTAAAGATCTGAAATAAGTAGCAATGATCGATATTTCTCTCTTCCCTCAATAATTCTTAAAAAACTTTAAAAACCAAAAAACCAAACTCCCAAAGGTGTTTGAAACTTGTAATTTCTTTTTGCTCAACGTGAAGTTACATAATCCTTCAGCACATTACATGGTTGTCCTGTGGCATTAGGGTATTAGTACTAATGGAAAGACATAGTTATTACAAACAATTCCAAATTTCACGGTGTGTATCTTAATAGCAGAAAGGGATTTTCTCATGATTAAAAAGAAAAATGGGTGGCAAAATAAGGAAGAAATGCTTGTTACATAGGATGATCCCCTGGTGGCTTAATTACTGAAAAAACAAATAGGAGGTAAATGTTCAAGATGTTTACAGGTTAAACATTCCTTAAGTATCTTTTAAATAAGAGTATCTGCAGCTTTGGAGCAGCTAATTGCTCAAGAATCACAGCCATTTATGCTGCCTCATTTTCCCCTGGGATCGACACTCACAACAGGATAATTTTTACCCTGATATAAGTGTCACAGTAGGGATTCAGTGTAATTTGCTGATATGATATCAAAAATAGCATTAAGGTAATTACATTTTGCACTTGTAATGTTTCACAGGCGATAATACGACTGAAAATTACTCTTTTTTTTGCCTGTAGTAACCTGGTCATTCCTCACCAGAACTGTTTGGTTCCCCCTGCCCTTATGTTACAGCAGAGAAATTATTTAAAAGTTTTGTGGATTTTTTTTAGTGTCTTCAAGACAGAAGTGTATCAAATAATGAGAGTTAAAAACCAAACTGATTTAAAAATTGCATTGTTTGACTTGTGGAATGTTCTCCAGACTGAGCGGGTCCATTGCATTGTTGTCTTCAGTGCTGTTTCACACCAGATTACACTGAACTCTTTGTTCCTCTCATTTTCCGCAGGAAAAGTACAATGAGTAGATTCTTCTTGTTGGTTTTTTTGGATGTATTTGTATTTCTGTTAATAAAAACTAGATCTTTATATTGACAAATTAAATTTTATGTAACAGTAACTTTAACTTATGAATTATGCAACATAGGTAAGGAAACCTAGTATTTGCAGCTCTTGATGTTACTTGATTGTACCACTGTTCTTAGCCCAGGGTAATGAGGGTGCAAAGAAAAAGTGACTAGACCAAGAAAACTTGGCATTAGTTTGTTGGAAATTGGCATCAAGATTTGAATTTAAATTCAGGTCCTCTAGTTTACACCAGGAGACAGAATGGGGACCAAATAAATTTAATTACCATTTAGGCTCAACTTGACCAGAGATTTTACAAAGTTTTGTAGTAAGATGATGGAGTTTCTTCTATATCATTTATCCGTTTCTGGGTAATGCCCAACAAGTCCCGAGAAGCACTTTTGTATTTACATGCCATATCTTATTTAGATAACATCTGATCATAAGTTTAGATATTTTAGATTAGATCTACCATACCACTTTGGTGTTACAGAAAGGATGGTTGCTTGTCAAATCCTGGTCCAAACAAGCAAAGGAATCCCCGGGATGGCAAACGCGTGATATCAGGCTTTAAGCTTTTGTGAATAGTAGTGTAATGTAGACAACTGGAAGAACGGATGGTAACGTTCAAACTAGCTGTGTAATTGGTACGGCTGTTGGCCTACAAAACCTCTCCGAGCTGCCCCATTGAAAGCCAGTTCCATGCTACTCTGCAGCCAGTGTGAGCTGGTTCTACTTCATCCAGACCTCTGCTGGGTTCTTGTGGGAAACAACTGTACTTGTCTACCTGGCATTTACATTGAAGGACTCCCTGAATGTGCTGCCCATGGTTGACTGTTTCCTGTCAAAGACTGGTCATGAAAATGAGGAGAGGAATCTGAATCAGTTGGATTGAATATTTATTTCTGTAGCTGTTTTAATTCTAATATAAAGAAACAACCATTTAAACTGAGATTGCTCTTCATTACAAGAGGCACTCTGAGTAACTCAGAGGTGAAGCTTAAAAATGAAGGCTAATCGATACGATGTATTTGGGGGCTCTTCTGTAATGGGCTAAATAATATAGGAAAAAAGGGACATTTGAATATAATTTTATTTTGGCCGTGAACAGTGCTAGGGACCCTTTTTACAGACAGACAAATGCTTGCCATTACTTCATGCTCAAAGGCAACATTGAAAGTGACCTGGAACAGGCAGGAACTGACTTTTTTCTACTAATATGATATGAAAGTTTTATCGTATTAGGAATTTTCTGTCATGGTAGATTAGTATCAGGTCATATTAACGTTCTTTTTTACTAACTTACAATGAAATGTGCTAACGTGACTACACTTCACTATCACAAGAGAGAAAAAGCAGAATGATTTTATATTAATGTGATACCATAGCAAGATTTCAATACCTCTATCCCATGACAAATAGGAATAAAATACAATGGCTTGGGACAAGGAGTTTGTGATTTTTCCCAGGGATGAAACTCCTTCCCCCATCCACCCCACCCCCAACACCTTGTTCATATTTGTTTAATAGTTCCTGGGTTTTTGAAGTGATAAATTTTGAAACAGTTTAGGCCTGATTTTGTGATTGTTATTTCTCTCACATTTCCACCTAGAAGTCATTCAGAGCTGGAAATACTGGGTATCTATACAAAACAATGCAACGTGATCCAGGCTGATTATCTCTTGACTTTCAGCAAAGTGAGTGTTGACTCCTCAAAATGTTGACCTGGAAGCCAAACAAAAAAAAAAAAGAGGGGGGAGGGCAAAGCCATCACATTGTGTCCATGCTCCATTATGCACACAATACTGTTGCCTGAAATAATTAACAGGCACAAAGGGTGGCAGTTAGTCATTTGGCTGTATGTTTGTACCTGCAAGGTTTCTTTCATCTGGAGCCAAAATCTGATTAAAAATGGCTAATGTCAGAAAAGTTCAATCTTATCTAAATTTTGAACAGAAAAAGCCTGGATTTATAATAATCTTGGCTCCAAACTTCATACAGGACAAAGTAGATGAGTTTGGCTGCTAGTTAGATTTAAAATCAAGTCATCTGTAATTCTGAAAGTCTTTACTACAGCTTTCGATTTTTACTTTTGACACAGCTAATATTCCTAAAATCTTTCATCTGAAATACAAGGAGATTAAACCTTTCAAAAAATCCAAAGAGGTGATCAGTTAAAATGCACTTATTTTCAAAAGTGCAGGATTTTTTTTATTAGATGAGATCCGTTAATAAGACTGGGTTTCCTGCTAGAAGGTGATGAAATGAAATCAGGTCGGAGGTTGTGTGCACTCTTCTTGCTGCATATGTAGTCCTTTTCTACAGGCTCTTGGCAGGTAAGGGAGAAGAAATGCCCCCTTTTTCAGTGTGAAGTGTATTTTCCACTTGCTATTCTGAGTAATAGAAGTGCCCTTATGACCGGTCTGGAGTCACTCGTCCTTTCACTGTTCGTTGTATTTGCCCTGTGTGGGTTGTGCAGTGATGATGCTGTGGAGCAGCAGGGCTGGAGGTGTTGTACCAGCTCTTGTGTTTTAACCCTTACAAATGAGACAGGCCTTTGTGCTCCAAAAAATGGGAAGGTCAGACAGACAGGGTGGGCTGTCAGCCGGTTTCACACACTCTCCATTGTCTGAATTGGAGACTTCAGCACTGCTGTTGAGCTGGGGCACAAGCCTCCTTCTGATCCAGGTTGTTCCAACTGCTTTTATGGAAAGGTTATGGCATCATTTTATTGATCGGCACTCAGAGATATATGAAGGGTTGTTTCTACCCGGGGGATTTGGTACCTGAAGTGCTCTGCATCATTCAAAATGCTAACTTGGGTTATTAATGTAAGCAAATCTCCTGATCCTTGGCTCAGCACAGAGGCAATAGCCAGCTGGTAACAGACACTGGAGAGAAGGTGTGGAAAGCCAAGTTGAGCTTGGTCTTTCTGAGGAATGTAAAAGAATATTGTATTAGAAAGAAAAACTCTGAAGTTTTTATGTCAGTGTATTGGAATCATGTTTATTAATGACATATAGTCATTTAAAAACTCTCACAGGTTATATACCCTAGCCTCTTCGTGCCAGTGCTGTCCCCATGAGGTTCAGAAGCTTCTCATCAGAATGGTCTTGATTAAAATAGCAGCACCACTATCTGCAGATTACTGCTTTCCATCATTAATATTATCTCCCTCTTCAGACTGATTTTTAATTTCTATGTTTTCAATTATAAGTGATTTATAGGAAGATTCATTGCACAACCTGTCCAGAATCATTAAATTCACCTAGGTTGAATAACCTGATGTTCACCTGGAAATAACCAAATCAGTGACATTCTCTTACTGAATTTTCAACTGCCTTAGAAGTATAGAGCTTATCTTTTCTTCTTTTATTTTTTCTCAAGTACAGTGGTTAGTGGGGAGGAACAACTTTAATTCATAAGAGGTAATTAGCCAAGTCTGAAAGGTGTGCACTAATTACAGAATGCTGTATATCTTGTGTAGCTGATTGCGGAACAGGGTTCTGAATGGTAGCTATGATTTTTTCCAAATATTGTTCAGTAATTTGAAATGTTATTAGGGGATTAACTTTCCATACGAAAAGCTGAACTAATACTTATTATACAGATTATAACAGCGAGTGGCCTAAGAAGCTGTTGAGGCCATTATTTTGCAGGCTGTAGTCACTGCCAAAGACCAAGGAGAGTGCAGGATAACCAGCCCAGCTAGGAGAATGTGCAGAGCACCATCCTCTGCTCTTCCTCATCCCTCCTACCTCTGCCAACATGAGTCAAGCTGATGGGCTCCATTTATGAACATGACTCCTAAATGAAGAGGTGTAGGGATTCTTGTGTGTTATATTGTTTTGCTACAGTTGCAAATTAATTAAACTACGCTCAGTCATATTGAATTTTTAACTGATTTGGAATGCAGTTGTCATCTTATTTAGAAGCCGATCTTTGGGAAAGGCTATGTGGGTTTACTATTTTGAGAAAACAACTGAGTAGTACACCTTTAAATATTAATTTTGGCTTGGCTGACACTGGGTAAAATTAGTTTTTGCAGTCAGTATTTTAAAACCACATGAAATGGCTTTTTGTGATCTAGTCTTTATGGTGATGTTGGCTGTTGTTTATTCTCCCTCCTTCTTCCGCAGGTTTTATGCTCCTATAGAGTCATATATTCTCTCTTTATGTGACCGGATTCCTCCAAGCTAAAAGCATGCTTGTACTTACAGAAAAATCCTCTCACTCCCTGTGTGAATGAGGCAATAGCAAATGCAGATCTAATTTTAAATAAAGGCCATACAGCTATGATCATGGAGAATGGATGTGGCAGCATGTGACGCAGTAGTTCCTTTGTCACTGCTGGCACGAAGCTCTTAGATTCTCTGCTGAATGAGTCAGTACTTAGGTCTGGGGCTCTGATTAGGGGCTACAAAATGCACACTAATCGGTGGATGGGAAATACTTGAGTACAGTTTGAGCTTCTAGGCAAAATGTAAGCCTGTTTTAGAAAAGAAAGGTATAAAGTTGGCTCATCTTTTTAACTCCGTACCCTTGTTGATAGTTAAATTCTAACACCACCCCCCCAACCCACTCCCCTAAAAAAAACCCAACCTTGCCATACTTGTTAAAATAATTTTTTAAAATGAAAAAATGTATAATTAAATCATATTATTTACACTGTCTTATGTGCACTGAGTTGTATTCTTTGTCTTAGAAAGCACTTGGTCAGTCCAAGAAAAATTCTTCATTAATAATTTAAAGCCACTTTCCTTAGGACTTTTTTCTCTACTTTTTGCCTTCATTCTAGATTCTTTGATACGTTAACTAGTAGACCTCTTCCTAAGAGCACTTCCACCTTCTCTTTAATAAATATATAAATTATTTTATTGAAAAGTAAATTATTGCTTCTCACCTGTCCACCTTATTAATGAAGGCTTCGTTTACTTTGTGCTCAGTGCTGTTTCTGTTTGTAAAATTATTAGCCTAACCCACTGTTTGTACCAATATATGATTAAACAGCTTATCAAATGCACTTTGTACACATTTCTGGAATACATTTACTGTTCTAAATTTTTTAATGCATTTTGCTTCCAATATGAAACTTGGAGAAATGATTCTGAACATCTCCATGTCAGCTTCGTATTGCCTCCCTTTGTCTATCCTAGTGGTAATATCCTTGGAGATTTTCTCCTACAGGCATCCTGAAATCCTTAATTGAACCACTAGTGCGCTTGTTTAAAGTGTTTCCCTCGCTTGGTTTTCTAAAATGATTTTTCAGCTTACCCTACACACATTTTCAGTTTCCCTAGGCTTTTCCTTAACTAATGGCATTATGATGGTCTCTTGTCTTCAGGGATCTTGCTTCAACTATGTGAACTTGTAAAGCATCGGTGAAGACTTCTCTCAATTTCTATTCCCACTTTTTTTTTTTGCTCTCTTGGATATCTGATGTCTTGTATATGGTCTTCCTTAGGGCTCAGTTATAAGTAGGTGTGCATTCTTTTGCAAGAGAAGAAATAGGCATAATCACTCCCTTACTCTCTTGCGTGAGCTGTTCTGGCAGGAGGGAACAATGTAAAGGAGCAGTTGCTACTGCCACCGAGTGAATAAGGGTAAAATAAGATGTATCAGGAAAAAGTTGGCATAGGTCACATTACCAGTGGATAAGACAGTAAATTCTTTTGATTGGTTATATCAGGGAATGCCAATATAGTGCCTGCATCCCTAGTTTAGATGTCTAATCAAATTTAGAAAGATCAGACTAAAATAGCAGTAAAGTCTTTTAAGATATAGCTCTTGTTTATTTGGGAAGTTGAAGTTATGGGAAATCTTGCAGGAAAGATTAAGGAAAATATTTAAAAGGCCCAGTGTGCTGGTATTTTTTAACTTGTTTCTCTAAAAAATTTACTTTGATTTTGACAAATCACGCAAAGAACAATACTATCATGCTTCTTATAACTCACTAGAGCATAGTTACCACAAAATACTTCACCTTTCCACTTTTTATCATTATTACAGGGTAAGGAGCCAGATAGGTCTGCTAAAGCGATTTTACCCCAGTAACGTCTTGCAAAGCAGTCATTATGAATGACTGGCATGGTCTGTGTCCCTTATGCCATCTGCTGTCATGTCAACCAGAGGTAATGTGCTGGGAACAGTTTGGGTCTGAGATGGGGAATAACAGTGTGCAGTGAGTTCTAGCCCCATGCTTCACCTGAGCTTCTGAAGGACCCTAACCAGGGACTGCTTATGGCTCCCAGCTGTTGCACGCCAATAATTAGAGTCTGTGAGAAGAAAGGGCACAATGTTCATTTGCACTGAAGGAAGATGCAGTGCAATAACTGCAGAAACCAAGGGAAGGTACAGCGCCCAAATGTTTACTGCTGCAGAGGTGATTGGTCATTCACTGATAGCACTTCACACAGTGCTCACCTTGGCTGTTCACTCAATTTGCCTGAATGTGACTCGGAGTACTTGCCCTTGGTGACTGCTGTCAGGGCATAATTTACATTGATGCAAAAAAGCAGTAAAGGTTGGGAAAAGCCTTAAAACACCGTTACAGGAGGATTCAGGTGTGTTGCACCAGATATAGTTCTATCTTAGAATAGTTGGAAATTAATTATTTAAATATTCCAGGTATTTATCGTGGTTTAGTTTGCTATTTTTCACTCTCATTTTGGAAGGCGAATTCTTAATTATTTTGTTTTGTACTGATTTTAAAAAAAAACAAACCAGAAAAAAAAAACCCTCATACTGAGAGACTTTGAGCTGTATGATTCACTTTTGGTTTTGTTTCATTTGGTTTAACCTTTTTATTTTAATACTTAATCAAATCTTTCACTTCTTATATTCTATGGATGGGTTCAAAAGCTTTTTTGTTTATCTTATGTATTGTTCCATATATCTGTCTTGAACAGTGTTGGCTTCTCTTGTCATTTTGACACTGATTTACTGGAATGAACTCATATTTTAAACTCTGTTACTGTTCTTTAAATGCTTTCCATTCCACATTAACATTTCTCAACAATAGTTCTAATTAGTTTTTTTCCAGTCTGTTTGCAAATGTAGCACAATGCCTTCTGAAAATAAACTTACTGAAGAATGTCAGACATTTTAAGATAAAAAGCCGTCAAGTGACTTTGCTGATAGTGAGCTTGATCTGTGTGCTGCGTGTGCTTGTATTCAATTGCATATGTATCAAACAGTAATTTAGCTTTTAAAGAAAAAAATTTAATTCTATTAGATCTGCTCCAGAAACTAATTTTTTTTTTTTTAGTGACCTATAGTAAGTAGAGTTTCAAAAGCTTTTGAGTAGGTCAGAGAATTCTATTAGGGTATTCCAAAAGAGCTCTCATTCTGTTTTGATTTAACCCGAGTCAACAGCTGGGACCCATACAGCTGCTTACTCAATCACCTCTGGTGGGATGTGGGAGAGAATCTGAAGAGTAAAAGTGAGAAAACTCGTGGGATGAGATAAACACAGTTTAATAGGTAAAGCAAAAGCCGCTCACACAAGCAAAGTAAACAAGAAATTCATTCACTGCTTCCCATCAGCCAAAAGTCAGGTGTTCAGCCATCTCCAGGAAAGCAAGGCTCCAACATATATAACGGTAACTTGGGAAGACAACTGTCATTGCTTCAAATGTCTCCACTTCCTTTTTGCCTCAGTCATTTATTGCTGAGCATGGCATCATATGGCAAGGAATATCCCTTGGGTTAGTTGGGGTCAGCTGTCTCAGCAGCGTCCCCTCCCAACTTCTTGTGCACCCCCAGCCTACTCACTGGTGAGAGGGTGTGAAAAGCAGAAAACACCTTGATTCTGTGTAAGCACTGCTCAGCAAGAACTAAAACATCCCTGTGTTATCAACGCTGTTTTCAGCATAAATCCAGAACATAGCCCCATACGAACTAGTACGGAAAAACATTAACTCTGTCCCAGTGATAACCACCACGTACTCCTATAGACATGTTTTGATGGCATTCTCACTGCCCTCTGATGTGTGTGTACCTGTCCTTTTCTTGATCATAAATAGATTTTGAATTCTTCCAGAAACAAAGGAAAACTATAGGATGTCTTTATAGGGCTCAGAGGAAACAAATTTGCGTATATGTTAACATCTTTAGACTCTTTAATCCAAAGAGCTGAAGAATTTACTTCCTCATCTGTCTTTCCTGTGCTGCTGCATGCACATCCGTTACATGTCTCTTACAAGCAGCAAAAAAAAAAAAATTGTACAGGCATGCTTTACTCTGTGTTCTGTTTTATCTAGGAGGACTATTTACAGCCAGATTTATTTTAAACAGTGCCTGTGGATGTAAATCAGCATAGGTATGCTGAAAGAGACAGATAAAATGTACCTTTTTGAGCCATAAAACATATTTTTTGAGCTGTACCAATTAATACTAGCTCAGGGTTGATGCGTTTGCAGTGTGCCATTCTGCTTGTTTTCTCTTGTGTGCTGTTTCTTCATGGTTTGGTGATCTTGAGGTATGTATCAATGTTAGTCAAATAAAGTTAAAACTGGATTTTTTTATTACTTCTGTTACTGTAGCTCTTAGGAATCCAAGTCATCAGGCACAATTTCACTGTCCTAAAAGCTGTAGCAGCGCTGAACAAAAAGACCTCGCTGAAGAATTTAAAGTACAAGATACAGGAAAGCACATGGGTGTAGGCAAAAGAAGGAATACATGCAGGCTGTGTTCAACACCCAGGATGGGACGTGTGGGATTCTTAAGCAGGTTCTTCCTCTCCACTTTTCAGAAATGTCATTTGGTCTGCTAGAAAGCTTCCTTTCTGCCTCTCTGTTTTGTCTTGCAGAGAGAGAAAACATAATAATGTACTGGTTGGCAATTATATTTTTGGAAGGCGTCGGAGAAGTGTGAGCTAACTAGAAATCTAGAAAACCTTCCCGAATATGAGGAACAACATGGGAGTGGGCACGCAACGTTTGATTTGTATTCGCCCTTTAAAAAATAACTGTTAGTATTATGGGTGAATGATGGGAATAAAACTTTCAACAGTGGGTGAGAGATCAGGGATATTAGGGACTGTAGGCTGTGAAGACCTTGCAAAATAAAGATGAGTCACTTGGAGTTTGGTGTAGTGGAGGGAGTGGAGTGTTGGCTCTGCTTTACAGTAGTGCTTTGAGCTGAGCATGTGCAGGGCAAGTCTGTCAGAAAAAAGATATTGTAGTACTGAAGTTATCAGTAGCATGTGACTGCCCAGTTAAAAGGTTTAACTGCATGGATGGGTGGGAGAAGACTTGTATGAAAAGAATCTGCAAGACTTCAAAGATTGCATTCCAGAAACTGGGTTTGGATAGATGTCTAAAAGAAATGCATCTTGATCAAAGCAAACTGTTACACCTTACCTGAGTAGATATTTACAGTAAATTTGGCACTAGTTTTTCACTCTCAAATTTTCAAGGGGAGGAGAGCACAGAAAGTGAAACAGATTTCACCTGTGCAAAGGCTAGTTTTCCAGGTTTTGTTGGAGAGCAGTTGGTTAGGCAAAAAAATTCCTCTCCCTTTGCAGTGCTATTGCTGCCTGTATATCCCCATCTTTGTGCCCGCTTGTTCTGCCCTAAGCCTCAGTGCTAATTTCACAGCACTTAGGTGACCTTCTAACTCTGGTGTTTGACTTGCTTACTATACACCAGAAGCTCAGTGAGATACAAGGACAACACGTGAATGAGCATAACCTTGAGAGAAGAGGAATTTTGGACAAAAGAGCTGTGGCAAACTCAGCAAGAAAATTATCTTGCTCGATTCTTCTGTGTTGTGCCATGGTATCAAAGAAAAGCTTTATGCAACTGTCAAATTACCTTTCTTCCCAAACAATCTGCAGGACCTGCAATTTAGGCAAAAAACTCATCTTAAAGAAGCAAGCAAGGCACCACATAGTGTGCTTTAAGTTGCTATGTAAATTCTGTGCATTCCTGTCTGCATCATGCAGGCTCATCCATGCATCTTGTTATGGCTTCGTCGTGCTCCTTTGTGGCTGTGAGAAATGTGAGCCTAAAATGCCTCTGCTGAGTGGAACAGAGGAGGCAGCCCTGTGGATCACCCGTGCATCAAAACAAAAGGCACAGGGAAGGGACAACTATAGTTTCTGGTAAGGCAGGGCTGGTTTTCTCTGAGATTGCTCTGAGTTTTACCAGGAGCGAGGTGGGATGGTGCAGAACTGAAAAAGGTACAGGAAATCCAAGTCTTTCCTTGCCCTCCCAGAGCCTGTCTCGAGGTCAGTGTATGGCTCACCCCTTTGACTAAACTGCAAGGTGTCAGACTTTCCTCACAATGTGTACAAACTTTTAACATTAAACGCATTTTTCAATTTAATTTTAAAGCATGTCTTTAGCGATGGTGTAACCCTGTTCACAAAGCACATCTGAAAATTTGCCGTGCAAATAAACATCAAACATTTAATATGATGCTGTTCTAATCAATGCCTGTTTACAGTGTAGCATGCAGGTAAAGAAAGTATAAAAGCATAGTCTAATGCAGTGGAATACATGAGTATCTTTTCAGTTCTATTCTGAGAATGCAGCAAAAATAGCCCAATGTCAAATGCTATTTGAATATTATTTCTTAATGTGTCTGATGCACTTACTCTTTATGTAAGCCCACTGATGTCTTGCTTATGCCACAAAGTTTTAAAAAAATCTATTTTAAAAATGTATATTTTTTTGTATCTAGGTGTACTAAGTTAGTTTCTTGGTTTCTTTCTCAACTCCTTATGGTTTTTGTAATGACTGATGGTATTCCTACCATTGTGTCATACAAGAGAATTCGATAGTTCTAACTTAGTAGCTCAGTATAGTGTTTATAAAATCTAATATCTCTGAAGGGAGGTGAATCCTACAGTTTCACTTCTTGCTGTTACCATCTTGCCAAATTGAGAGAAGGCAGCTGTAATAAATTCTAATGCTGGTCCAATATCAATACTAGATAATACTACATGTTGCAATAAGAAAACTATCACAGCTTCTCTGTAAACTCTGACAGACTCTGCAGTGGTAAAGGAATGCTGTGTGAGGCTGAATTTTATTCTTCACCATCAATATGCAGTAATAATAAAGCAGGCAGACAAATGGGAGAAAGAGGTATTAAAGGTACTGCATATATTAAAATTAAACAGCATTTTTGGCTAGATTAGTTGATCTGTACATCATAGTAGAACAGTCTTGCTACATTGTCTGTAACCTTTAGCCACATCTCGGATTGCAGGCTTGAGTTTCGTACTGACAATAACTGCAGTGTTTCGCTGACGTATTTTGACAGTTTATGTCCGGTTACTTTCAGTGATTTGCAAAGCTGACATTTCCCTTTAGTGAACCTGAAACTCTTTTGTACTGTGTTACCCAGACTGTTTTAACATACCAGACAGTAATGAAAAGCAGAGAAAAGAGAAGGGGTCTTCATTCTCACTGAACTCATGGAGTGGGACTTACAGCAAATGTAAGGGATGAAAGGAGTTGTAGCATAAATGAGGACTGGGTCTAAGATGAGTATATTCATGGTCAGAGGCATATTTTATGAATTTCTTATGCTATAAATGTCACGCTACTGTTTTGTTCCTTAGCATATATTTTTCTGATATTGAAATATTATCTTTCCTTATGGTAAAGTGTATCCGATTGAGTCAATTTATACTGACAGGTTTCCTAAGTTAACTTCACTGTGAATTCCCAGTTCGTTTAATATTTTTTTTCCTCCTGCTTCCCACATTTGAGCTACCTTTGTTCTGCATCTGAAGGATAGGAAGCTGATAGTTATTTTATATTTATATTTCAAGGCTGCTTAATGTTTAATGAGGCTGAATATGTTGTAAAAAGCTTCAGAACACTCAGACTGGTTAATATTTCATACCGATCTACAGAGACAACTATATTGATCTTTTAAGCATTTGCTAAACAAGACAAGGAATAAATTAGATTTTGGTCAGTTTGATTTGGCTGGTGAGTTAAATAGCTTTTAGAGCATTATCACCTTTTAAAATGTTTTGTTTCCAGTTGAATAAAGTAGATTTTAAAGGCAATATTTCACCATGTCATTTTTCATTGCTCTTCATCTTGCCTGTTTTATTTCAACTGTGTTTGTATATGTTATGAAGGGATGCAGAAACTTGAAGAGAGGATATTTACACTGTCCATTTTATGCACCCATAATTATATCTTCTGGAGCTGTAGCTGAAGGGACCCACTTGTTTATATTGACTGCATTTTGGACCTGGATTCCCACTATTAAGGTAATACTTAATAACACCACAGTTACATGCCTAAAAAATTCTCTGAATACACTGCAAAGCTGCACCACCGATACAGTTTGATTTAAGGGAAAACCTATCTTATTCCCAAATTCCTGATTGTGGCACACAGATGATTTGAATTAACTTTGCTTAGACTTATGTTGTATATAATATTTGATATTTATATGTTGGTTTTATTGCAGAGGACTCATTTAATGTGCGTATGCAGTCTTCCTTTTGAAAAGCTTTGGGGTATCAAAAGTGAAAAGTTCATTTCCTTGCAAAAAGAGGGAAAATAAATTATTATGTCCATTCAGCTGTATCCATAATTGTTCTTTAAATTTAATGCTAGTTGACAGCAAGGCTTTTGAAAGGTCCTTTTTATACTGCAATAATTTAATAACCTGTTTGTGGTGATTGTGAGTTTCCAAACTTTGCACCCAGCACGTGCAGCAGTTGCAGAGCTAATATAACAGAATATATAACTTCAGAATAAAGTCGTTGGATTTGATTGTTAGTTCAAGAAGATATCCTAAAATGTTAATGGTCATGCAGCTACACTGAACAGAAACCGATGCAGGAAACATGTGCTTCACTAAGTTTGGCTAAACTCAAATATAAATTACTGCATTTACTGTCTTCTGGGGAAGCAGTCCTTTGTAGCCTACAAGAAATATACAAATATTTTTCTTATCTAGAGTTCACTTTTAAATGTTTTTGTAGTAAATATTCCAACTCAGTATAACCCTAAATCAGTCTGTTCCAAGTTAGACATGTTTTTGTTTATGAATAAAGATGGGAATAATGAAATAGTCTTTTTAGTATCTTGCACTTGGTTTCTTCATTTAACTATACTGTATCCAGTTCAGAGCAGATGTAACAGTTGTAAAAACTTCCTTTCTTCACCATAAAGCATTTCAAAATTATCAGTGACTGGGAAAGTTTGGGGTTTCCTAGAAATATTATGTCTGTACTGGTAACTGAAATTAAAACTTTAGGACAAAGAAAGCATGGGAGACTCAGTCAAAGGAATTGATGCAAAGTCTTCTAGATGAAGAGCAGGAATGGAGAAGCGAAGCTTTTGGTTTTGTTAGGTTCTAGGACACCTCGCCAGCCACTCTTCCCTTCATTCCTATTGTCTGTGGAATTTGTGAATTCAGCTTTAAAAAAAGTCATTCCTATCTCTTTAAAATATTTCATCTAAATGTTACCAACCAAAGGTTTCAGGAAGTTTTAGCTATCTGAATTCCTTTGCACTTCTTCATTTGATGCATTCTCAACTAGTATTTCTTTCCTTTCTGTGTCCCAGCAGCCAAAGCCCTGTGAGATGCTGTGAAACCAATCTCAGCAGAACTTCAGTTTAGCTGCATTTACAGTTAGGGCGTAGGGAAGCATTGGGAATAATTGAGGGGGAAATGTTTCTATCCTGTCAATCTAGTAAATAGTATTTTTGGTATCTTTGTGTTATCTTACAGTTGATCTAATGCTAAAAGCGGTCCCTCTTCCTTTTTTTTTCATCTTGAAATAGTAAATTCATGGGCTTTTAACCAAACAGAAGATGCACCCCAAGAACATCATCACTTACTCAGTAACTGACAACTAGAAAGATATTCTTTTTCCCTTCCTAGGTACTGTGGCCTTGATAACCAACTTGTTAACTTCAGTCCTAGTAGTGGGATTCATGGTGACCAACAGTGTTCATTATCATGCAACTATCAAACATCCTCAGATTCTAACAGCAGCCTTAGGTGGGAGAAGATAGAGCAAGCTGGAGCAGCTTATTGAGTATCTTCACTTTCATCTTTTATATTTACCTAAACATCAGCCACCTGTTGGGTATGATGAACTATTTTCAGTGCTGTATGGGATCTGTTTGAGAATGTGGCATGTGCTACGGGATTATCAGGTTATGTTTCTGTGACGCCACCAACAAAAGCACCAAGGAGCCTTACTGAGAGGTTTAAGATATGTCTCAAAAAGCTATTCTAATTGTTCATTAAGTTTTTGTAGCCCTGTTGGTCCAATGGACTTTCATTTTAAGGATTGTCAGGCTTTTCCCATATAAAGAAAAGATTTCCCATTTAACTGTGAAAGTGTCTCGATGCATAGCTAAATTCTTGTTGATATGATGAACCATTGTCATTTCTAATGTATGTGTCATCCTCAATTACTATTTAGATTCTTTATCATGCCATGACTCATTCTGTATAGATGTCCTGGAATTTCAAATATGTAATGTTTTCAGACCACAACTGTGACCAACCTCACAAATGTGAGGCAAACTACAAAACTCTTAAGCAAATACTAAAGCTTCAAATGCTAGCCAACCAGATCATATTTGGACACTATGATTATGAAATAAGCTCCTCCAGAAGGAAAACTACAAACACGCAGTATATGAAGCTGAGCTCCAGGATTCCACTGTCCTTGCTACAGCCAACACTTGTGCTGAGGATTAATATCCCTTAATTATCAATAGGAATAGCAATGCATAGACATGATAATTATATTCTTATCACTGGCATGGTGAAGAGACACTCCCATCTGTTGAAGACATTTTACCTCATCCTGTGGAGAGACAGAATGCAGGTGTGAAATTGCTTGTTGTGCCACATACACATTTATGTCCCTTGTACACTATTTTGAACTACAGGAAAGCTGGTAAATTTTTCTTCTGAGGTTGCTTTGAAATTGGTTGTGCCTGGAATAATCTATATATCACTTGAGTTTGAGGGACATCAGTCTTACTGCTGCATGAAACATCAGTGGAAGATAATCCTAAAATATTTCTTTTTAATTAGTGAACATGGTTAATATGCTGTTTGCTGGACAATGGAATATGGCACAGTAAATTGGAGTGATGAAAAGGGAAGAGCACTGCTTATTAGCAGTGGATAATTCCAAGTGTTTGACTACGAGTTGAGCCAGGTTTTGCAAAATCTTTGGCCTTAGTATGTTTTCTATGGCTCCTTCTGTCAGCCTGTCTCCATTTAGCAGTTGTATTTTGTTGTCTCTGGTTGATGCCACCATTGCCCAGCAAAAGGGCTGAGCTTATTTGAACAGACCAGTAAAAAGATTAGACACTGTCTTCTGTGAACTAGACTTAAGCCCTAATTGTCTTATATGAATCAGTTTAAATTCCTAAAAGTTAAGCATTCAGTGGTAGTAGTGAGATCAGGATCTGATGGTTGTAAGATTATTCCTAACCTCATGTCCCACCATCCTATCATACTGCTTGCCTGTGGGTGGATAAGGCCATAGTTCCTCTATACAAGGACTAGGAGTTTTGCCATTAACTTCACTGGGAACAAGATCAACTTCTGCATTGCAAATAGTAAAGCATTATGCAACTATTGTAAGATACTTGTATAAGTAGATCTGGATAAGCTACATTCTCTTTTCCTCAGGGAGTTATATATGGTACCTTGATTGGAATTGGAATCATTAAATGGAAATATAAGACAATGAACATTAGCCACTTAGTTCATTTCATAAATTCTAATAATTAAAACTGCATGTGCAATAATAATGGCTATTCCAGATATCTAAGTAAGAAAAATGCACCTTTGATATGTTGTGGCATAGGCATAATGAAAACATTTAGTTAATGGAGGATCTATGTAATAAGAGTTACCATACCGAACCTACAGTTGGAAATATATAAACACAGTTCCCAACAGAATTTCACTACGTCACAATTCATTAAGAAAATTGGCAATAACTGACAAGATAGGCACAAAATGGATTTTCATGTTGCTGGGATGAAGTATGGCTTCCAGCAATTAATGGTTTTAGTCATATTAAGCAGATAAATAATGCTATCTGACATTACAGTATTTCACATTACACTAAAATTTTCTAACGTTTGCTCATAATATGACTTGAAATATGTTACCTAGGAAAAAAATGTTATCTCTGGAACAGTCAAACCCCATTAGAAACCTTAGGCTTGAAAAATCACAATGTTAACAGTTATATCCCCTAGCAAAGGTTTGCTTTCCTTAAATAGTGTTAAATTTAAACCCAGAAGCTGTAGTCTCTTTTGGAGTTACTCTTCCTCGGTGCACTGAGCCTGAAAGGAAAATTTAGTGCACAAAATGTACTGTGCTTTACTGAATGTTGGTAAGTGAAACACTATGAAGAGCTGCAGAAAGAAGAGGGTAGCCTTTAGAGGGAAATAATTTCAGTGATACTTATGTTCTCTAAAAAAATGTTACTATATTCTGATTTATAAAAAAGCTCCTAATCTTAATATGACCATGTTACCCTTACAATGATTGACAAATAACTTGATTATTTTAAATCTCATTCTAGTTGGCATGTTTGTCTTTTTCACAGCTGGATATAGTTTACCTGACTACCATTCTTTTTGTAAAAAAAGATTTTACTGTAAAATGTTATGGGTCTAAATTTCCAGTTCCTGTTCACATGAGTAACTCTTCTGATTTTAGCAGTTACTCAGGTAAGTATAGTTTTATACTGGAAAATGCCCAGTGCATTCCAAGCATTAATAGAAATTGAGAACAAACACAGGAACTTGATTTCTCTCTCATTTGACACTAATTCTGTTACAAATTCATTGAGTAACGTGGAAGAAAATGTGATTGCTTGTCAAAGCTCAGATGCAGTTTTTTGTTGGGACAGAATGCAGTGGATTTGGAAGTGTCATGTTTAGCTGAAGGCAATGATGCTTAGTGTCTCAGCATCCAACTCCCACTGAATTTCAACAAGAGTTAGCAAACAACCTTCCCTTGGGCTCCAGTGAAAATCCTTGGCTTAAGTATCCAGTCTGAGCTGCAGTTTCACTTGCAGGAAATAAGCTTTTTTGAGGTCTTTTAAGGTATTGTTTCCTGAAACAGCAGAAGATAATTGAAATGCAGAGAGAGTACTGCAATTGTTACTAAAACACAAAAATGTCAAACTTAAGTATCAAAGAACTACTAAAAAAGAATTTTCAACATTGTTAGATTATTGAATACAATAAACCTTTCATAAGGCTTCATAAATCTAAGTCATAAACAAATCAGATAATATTTTACATGTGCCAAGATACAATTTTATTGCTTCTCAGATAACACTGGATTTAGGCATTTATTTAACTTCAGGGTACTGGAAAAGCAAATCAGTTCACTTATGTCTCATGACATTTGTCCTACTGTATGTTAGTTGAAGAGGTAGGGACTTTTCAGAGACATTGCTGGCAATGTCGTAACAAGTGCATACCAAAAGCTTAATAATTGTGCTAGCAAGAACATGTAATCTCTGCCAGACTCTGATATCTGGATTTAATTGCCCTCAATTGGAAGATATAAAATATTTCACCACAGTTCTTATATGACCTTATAAAAATGACACTGTTTATGGAGCTCATAGTTCTGCATTGTCTCATAATGATTTTCACAGTTTTGTTAAATAGCTGAAGTATATCACAACCTAGGAGTCTCAAAGCTTCTCTCTGGATGGTGGTGCGATTACCGGTGTGTGATGCTACACACCAAACCTTCAAGGAACCTCCAAGTGAACTGTTGTGGACCTGTCATCTCCCAGTATTAGCATTCAGAACAGATTCTAATGATATAGCAACTATATATATACTTACTTCTAGCCTTTTTTTTTTTTAATAAGGTGGAGAAGAAACAGTTGGTGTTGTACGTCTGTTGTAGATGGCTGCAGGAGCTGACAATGACCAAGGCCTTTGTGAACTACAGGCTTTAAAGGCTTGGTGCCTGCTTTCACATCATCTCTCTTTGCTAATCTGTGTTACTGTTATAGCACCTCCATAGTATCAAAAAGAAGTATTGGGTTTATTGTGCTTAATTTAAACCCAGTACATTTAAAACCAATCAAATTTATCTAAGTTGAGTATAAAAAATATACATGTAATAGCTCATATTATACAGTAAAAAAGAAAGCACCTGTGTGGAAAGCTTATCCCTTTCTTTAGAAGGAAAGTTGCCTTCATATAATTGCTTCAGTAACATATACTTAGACGTATATACATACAAACCCAGAAATTTAGCCACATAAATCTGTCCTCTTATGTGGTACAGAAGGCCCAGGGGGTGATATGTCTCATTCTTTCTCCATCACAGAACTGCTGCCATTCACACTGTGTGAACAAGAGTATGACTTGAGTAAAGTGCGAAAAGCATGAGATAAATTATGCTCCATGTGGCATAATTCCTTTCAGGAAACAGCCTAACCAACAGCCCACAAACAACTGTACATTATTCTATTGTCAGGAGGAGTCATAACTGTCACTACAAACTCTACAACCCTCACTGAGGAATGACGGCACTGGGTGTTGGGCCACGTCTGCTGTCTCTGCACAGTGACGAGGCTTAGAAAGAAGGGCCAGTTGTACATGTTGCGCTTGTAAAGTTATGAGCCAGAGGGCTGCTGGATACTTTCTTCAGCACCTCTGACCCAAACTGGGAGAGAAAAACAGCATGGAGAAAAAGGTTGTGGATCTTGATGTGTCAAACCTCTTCTCTGTATTGGAAGGTCAAAGTATAACTCTAAATTGTTACATGCTATTAAAAAAACCTAACTAAATAACTTAGTCTGTTTAAACATTATGTTTCTTTCTAATCCTAGCTGCATTTCACTATAGTAAAAATGGGTATTTGAAAAAAATATTTCACTATTAAAGATCCTTGCAATTATGTTTCAGAAGTGCCTTTTCCAGACCAGGCTCTAATCTATTAAGAAAAGTTACCTTTTTTATTTTCTTCCAAAATAAAACGGTAGTAATTAGAAATTGTATTCAATCATGTGAAAAGAGTAAAAAGCTATTTCTGTGCTGTTTCTGAGGTAATAAGCTGGCATGTGAAAAATACGTTAATGCAAGTCATTAGATTGTGAGTGTGTCCCTTGCCCATCTTCCCCAAAAAGAAGGGGACGGACACGGTGATTTCAATAACATCAAGGTCTGTGGCATAGTGGCTGGTACACTGTATCATAGTTCATCATGGTTTCTTGTGAGGTCCTCCCCGTAATTAGTAGCTTGACTTCCAACGAACATATTCCAGTTGTCTAGAACCTCCTCTTTCGTTAGTTTTTGATCCTGGTGGGAGAAAAATAAAATCTCTGTAACAACATTTGCAAACCCAAGGGAAAGACACATTAGCACAGACTTACAAGAGCCCTGAAAATAGACAGTTCTTCAAAGCAGGAGACTGCAGGTTCAGGAATTGTCATGGTGAGTTAAATTCGGACCCCAGTGGAAGACAGAAGTCCCACTGGCTCCAGTTGGGACAAATTGCTAATTGAAGTTCTTTGCAATTAATTCACTGCCAAACAGTGTACGGGTTATCTGGCCAGCAGTTTTGCCCTGCGGTTTGCTTTCACCTTCCTGACAGTAAAAATGAAAATTCTCTGGTATATTTTGTTGAAGATGGCTGCTCACATCAGCAATTTACTCTCTGTGTAAGAGTTTGCCGGCTTTTCAGGTTCCAGCTCTGCTCACGTTGCACTTCAGAAGATCACCATCTGGGATCTACTGAACCGTTAGTCTCCCACATTAGAGGAAGCAGACGTGTTGAGCCAGTCTTTAGGTTAAAGATGTGTGTTCAATTTTAGAAAAGGGGGTCTTTAGCTACCTCCTAAGTAACGTATCTTTAATTTTTCTCTTGCAATCTAAATTAATGTACAAAACCCACGACCACTCTTAAAAGGACAAAGAATATTTCTACAGTATTAAAGCTTCCAAGTTTAAGATGATAAATAAATTGTTATCTAACCTAATAAAAGCCAGTGGGACTTCTAGAGCTGACATGTTACTACTTTTACTTTGTGATTCTAACTCTACCAACAGAAACTGGCATTGATACATTAGTGCACTAGCAATCCTAGCCTCTAAAACCCCATTTAAAGTGTACTAATAAGAAAAGTTATTAGGAATAATTTCTTACTGGTTGGTATGTTTAAAAAAAAACACACTACCTTGTATAATTTTTTCAAAAATATATACTAGAATTCTATGTACCTTGTCTACATCCGACTCATAGACTAAGTGCCTGGCTTCAGCTAGTGCGTGATCATAGTCTTGTGGGAGAATCCAATGCTGAATCTCTTCTTTGTCCATCTTTCCATCTTTGTTGAGGTCACGAAAATCTGCAAACTGTTCACGCTCTGTAATCACCCACTCAGGCTCTGGTCCACCCTCTTCATTTGCAAACATGTCAGCTGGAGAGGAAACAGAAGTCTCACTCAAATTGTATTTAATTTGCAAATTATGTACAAGCCAAAGACATTTGCATAGTGCTTCTCAAAAGAAGACTGAATTTTTCACTTTTTGCACGGTGCTTCTTTGTACAGAAAATTCAGTGTGGGGCACAAATAGAGTAGCTGCGTGTATCTTCTCTCAGGCCAATTTCTTCACTGTTGGTGATTCTGTCCATTCTTACCTTACGCTTGTATCTTAACTCTGCACCGCTGCTGAGGCTAACATGAGAGGTGAACATGTCCAAAGGTCATCATCCACTGAATTTCAGTGTGAAAAAATTAGTTATGGATCTTTAGTTAAACAACAATCATAACAATCTCGGCTCAGTCACATGGGGAGAAAGGAACTCAGCATTTTTATCTTGTCCCTGCTAGCAAATGTCTTTATGGATAAGATCAGACTCCAGACAGCAGAGTGGTTAAGGCAAAAATAGCACAGGGGTAATTTAGAAAAGCAAAAATTGATAAAAGGAACTTGAATGCTTTTGTTCTGCTTTTAGAGAGGTATGTGCAAGAGAAATTTATCATAGTAAATGAGTCCTTTTTTAACTATGCAGTGCTGCCACACACTCCAGAAGAAGGTATTCTACAAAGAAAGACCTGGAAAAGTCACTATGGATTGATGGTGGATTCTGCCTTTTAGGTTTGGTTTTCAAAGATGTGCTAAGGCAAAGTGCACTCCACATGGATGGTCTCTGGGCCAGAGGCTGGCTGGTATCTATAGAAAGTATAAATGCTAGTCACAAATCTAGGAATAATCTCTCCCCAACCTGCAGTTCTCTATTGGTAGAAGGGTCCACAGTGTTAACTGCTCGTGCACGATAAGAATTTAGTTATTTCTGCTTAACGTGATTAGGGATATTTTGCTTTGTTGCTTGTATAAAATTTAAACTAAATTTTGTAAAAGACAAAATAGGAGGAAGGAGGAAGAGGAGGGAGGAGTCATTCTATAACCTTAAGCAGATTTGCCCATCAAATACCTGATCCAGAGACTGCAATTTTTTTACTTTTTGTTGTAGTTACTTATAAACTACTGAAGAAAAGATTTGGTTTGGTTTGTTTTTTAACCCCAGCTTGATCAGAAATTTAAAAATCATATCTGAAAAAGGAAAGTAGGCATATTTTAAGCATATTTTCCTCAACTCATGAAGGAAACTTCAGACAACACATTCACTTTCTTTTTTCTCATTTTTTAAAGTGCAAATTATATTGTTTATTTGAAGCAACTGACACGTCCTGTCAATTTGATTTTTATCATCCTTGCCAATGAGGGGTGATCGTGACTAGAACATTCTACATTCCTATCTATAGAAGACAAAAAAACCCAGCATTCACATGGTAACAAATGTTGACAATTACCTTATAATTATATGTAGGTAATGTCACTGAATGAACTGAAATTACTGTGGAAATTATGCTGCTCTGTTATTTCAGTCATAAATGAATAGCATTCACATTCTGAGGCTAAATATAATTTACAAGGAATAGAAACCCCCTGCCACTAATTAATGTGTGTATATTGTTCCTGATTATATGTGAAGTGATCTTTACAGCACCACTAGAAACAGAAAGATTCATCTGAGTTTGCACTAATGCTTTCCTGGTGCTACTTTCCTGATTTAAAACCCATCAAAATAAGTGCAGTGGAAGAAGTTAGCTTTTGGTATTAGCATAATGATTCAAAAGGCTAAAATGTATTATGTATGGTTGATCTCTTGTCCTGCTTCTGTTTCGTCTTCATAAGTCTAAGTGCAAGGCAGCAGCCAATGGCCTAGTGCGACTGAAGTTTGTGCAAATTAACTGTGACTGATCTGCAGTCGGTTTCCCATTTTGTTCTTTCTGCTACTGAAGTAATGCATAGCTGACTTTCATGCACCTCACAACTTCTTTGAGAATCTTATATTTTACTGTTATTTTTACACAGTTCATTTTTAATGCACTCTATATTTCCAGATGAAACAAAATGGCATCACCATACAAACTATTAGAGAAGGATGGGTTCTCACTAATCAAATTAGGAAAATAACTAGTAGAAAAAGGTGAATTTTCTTTTTTGCAAGGTGTGCTTCCCAGCTATTTTGCACAAAGTAACATTCAATCCTGGGAAGAGACTAGTTCACTTTCTGATCCTCCTGCATTCCTAAACAATGCCATCAAAAAGGCATTCCTAAACAATGCCATCAAAAAGCTGTCCGTGTGGTCAAGCACAGAGCATTCCTGTCATGAAAGATATCACTTCAGACCGCCTTAACCAAGTTATGTACGATTAGAGGAGAATCTTATGCCGTAAAGTGTGAGGAACCTTTTGCTGCTGATGTTGCCGTCTGCCTAAAATTAAATTAAACTTTCTGAATTTGATGGCTGGTTTAAAATAGTTGAACTGGAACTGGGTTCTTAATACTACTCAAATTTGAGAGAAGATGGACAAATGGACTGAAGATTCTATAAGAAACAAACCTCAACACTTACCAATGTACTCATCCTGATCCACAAATCCATCCCCATTTTTGTCTATGTCTTCTAAGGTTTCCTGGAAAACATTTTGGCGTTGAAGTAATCAAGAGAAAAATGAGAATTCTGGTTACTCACCTCCTCTTTTACATTTGAGGCCTTGACGCCCCCCCTCCAACCTTGCACATAAGTAAACGTACTCTCACCTATTCCAAGGTGACTGTTGTTTACACAATGAATATACAAATATCCTTTCTTGTTGAAAAAATTCCCTGCACAGGAATGAACTGGACACCATGCCTAAGTTTTAAGTTAGGGACACATACAAACTTGCATCAAAAATTCATTTGCCACATGTTAGCATACCCTTCCTTTCATTTTAGTATTAAGTCAGATTCCATTTAGGAGCTAAGTGCATTTAACAAGTCTTTCTTATACTGAGAGCTCTAAATCAAGTGAATTTCACGAAAGGTGTCCCTTTCTGTTACCCACTTGGCTATTTCTTTTTGTCTCTCTTTAAACCCTGTACAGAAAGGTTAGAGAAGCATTTCAAAGCTCATTCAAAAAAAAAAAAAAGTAAAACCAATGGCATTGGTTTTGCTCTGCTTACTAAGACAACGATGTTTTTCATATGCTCAAACTCCTCTGGGTGAAGGAAAGCAGTGAATTCTACACGAGTGGCAGCTAAGTCTCCATCCAGGTCTGCAGTTTTGAATCGTCTTTCATCTCTGGGCAGCATTTTTTTAAAACTGTGCTGATCGGTTGCATCTTGGAATTCTTCTGGATTTTCTGTAAAAATAATCAAGATGATCTCAAAACTATGTTCCTTTTAAAACATATTACCACAACAAAGTATCACAATCTGCTGTCAGAGTCCAGAAATACAAAGGCTTGTTGCCAGAACAGCTGCTGTGTTAAAATGGAACTTCTCTTTCCTGTGGAGTTTCAAAGTCAGAGGTCAAGCACTTGGTTTGATTTTTAAAGATGACTTAGTAGAGGCAAATGTCTAAGCTCTTCTTTTGGAATCCAGGCTAATGGATTTTGCAATATTGCATATCATCCTTCATAGATTTATTCCTTTTTTAATCTGTTTTTACAAGCACTGATTCGGCAGTATTTGGGGTAGATTTCATTCAATCAAGTTTCATCCTTCTTAAGGAATCAGTATGATCTACACAACTTTTCCATTTCAAAAAGCAAGCAGACCAAAGGAAAGAGGTTTCAGAAACTGGCAGCCTGCCTGAAATTATCCAACTGCTAAACCTCTGCTATAAGGAACCTAACAATTATTTTCAGTTTAAAATAATGACATTTTTTCAGGGTGTTCAGTGGCACAAAATGAATGGTATTTGATATGATTTTTAAAATAGAATCACTAAGCTGACTTCAAACATGAAAAATACTTATAACAATTTCATAGTTTGTATATTGGGAGACAAATGCAGTTGAAAAAGACCAGGCTAGGAATCACAGATGGGGGAATTCTAAGTGTGAGTTAATACAAGACCACACTATAGTAGCTGTACCCCACATCTTGGGGATAACAGAGAGCAAAGATAAAGAGCTGAGATGGGCTCCCAGGGATACTGCTTGCAGGGATGGTGTGTCAAGTGTTTCCTTCCACAAGTCTAATAAGACTCACTTTAAGGTAGATGTTGGAATTACTACTGCTACTGGAAATTTGCCTCTATAGTAGGTAGCTGTTGTCTTCTCATTTCCAGTATAAATGTTCAATTAATACCAATTTGTTGTTCTGTCAGCACTGCCCTTTAGCTTAAGTGATCTCTTTTCCTCCTCTCCCTTCATTAACTTATAAAAAACAAAGGGAATGTACATAGGTGAAAAAAAAATCAGGTATATTTTTTAATACGTTTCTTTTGCCTGATTTGTTAAGGATTTTCATTTGCATTTGATAACAGTAGGAGGCATGTTATCCTGCAAGAACTAATTTAATCAATAACTTTGCTATAGCTTAGACCTAGCTTCAACTTCTGGCATCTATAGACTCTTAAAGAGTTTAAAGAGAACTGAATTAACACTTACTGGTTAATTATGCAATATATATTTAATTAAAGTACCAATTTTAAGGTTAAAAAAACATGCATTTCTAACCGGACGAGATTTTAATTCAGCTTTGTCAGCTGAATAATTCCTCTACAAAACTTTCTGTGTTCTGGTGACCCATATGGAAATGACTGCAATACTAAGAAGTGCTTTTGACCTCCAAGCACCTACAAAATTTAATACAATTTTCAAGAGTCCTAAATGTGACACCAAACTCCTATTGACTGTAAGGCATGAAATCATACCTTACAATCTCAAAAGTCTTTGAGCATATCATCTGAAAATGTTATCTTACCTAGATAATAACCATATGTGGCTTGTTTGTATTCTTCCCAGGCAATTTTATTGTCCTTGTTTAGATCGTAGTCTTTCCAAACTTTAGCCACGTTTTCATAGATATAGCGTTTCTGTACCCGTTTGATCCAGGTTTTTAACTCCTCTGTTGTGATATAGCCATCTCTGTCATCATCTATTCTATCCACAATTCTCCTGTAAAAAGAGACCACCATCCTTAAGAGTTAACAGAAAAATAAACCACACGTCAGTTCAGTCTCAGTAATCTTTATCTGGCTCTAATTTTCCACAAAAACACAGTGCTTAAAACTTATAAAGCTGCTCTAGTGGCAAAGGCTTTCCTGCATATTGCAGGTCATCTTAAGGGATATGTCTCTATTCATTATTCAGTATTGCTATGAATAATTTAAATGATATTTGCACGATCAAAATTAGCGAACAAAGTACCTCAGATAATACCTGGATTTCTTAGGTTTTATCTGACTTCAGGGGACCTGCTCTTCCCTGTCAACAAGGAGTGGTCTTGCTGGGCTCAGAGCAACAGACACGAATTCACCTCAGGAGAAAGCCTGTATTCCTTGCTGGAAGCAACTAGAACAAAAAGCCAGGACTTTGTGGACACCTGCAGTTTCTCCTGTGGTTTTCCAACAGACAGATGCTAGGGTGGAGTGAGTTATATGACTAATGCTGGGCATGTACACTATAGTATACACATAGTCTTCTATTCCCGTTCCTCCACTTCTGTTTCTTTTCTTTCCTTCTCAGCAAAAAGTGATATTGCATGTCTTGCAGGAATGCCTGTAACTAACCAAAGCAATACTACTCTGCAACAGGTATCTAGTCATCGCTGGCAGTTGGGCTATAAGCCACTGTCCTGTGTGCAGCTGCTAGCCTCAAGTCCTGTTGAAATCAGCAAGAGTGATGGTATAGGCATAATCCCAGGGAAGCTTCCATCTTTGAAATGTTCCACACACAGCTGCAGATAAAACTAACCTAAAAGAATATGTTATTAAAAAAAAGAGGCAATGTTCTCATCTACTATTTGGATTTGAGCTTCTAAAATTGGCTTCTGTCCCAGCTACAGTGGTAGACCAGATGATAAAAATCCTTATTTAAAATTAGAATGCAACTTTAATCCCACAACTTGTAAGTAAGCTTGTCATAGTGTTATTACATTCTGAGTACTGGCCTACGGGAAACTGTGTACCCTGCTCTTGGAACTGGAGCAGTTAGCACTATGTCTCTTCTGTTTTAGGCCCATGAGCTGTTCTAACCCTTGTATTACTGCTTGTGAGGTACAGAAGCAAACTGTGTAGTTGCACTGCACCTAGTTTGGTGACTACCCAGTGGCCCACTTAAGATAATCTGAATGACCATTCCCCATAGACTCAATAACCCTGTCTATGGTCTAATTAAATGTCATTTGTAAGGAGTGGTAAAAGCAGGAGTTGACTTGTCTAACTTGTCCTGACTTAAGATCCAACAGGTGAACCCCCTAAACCTCCAGGCACCCAAAGCACACAGGGAGATGTTCTACACTTTCAAATATTCTTTGCAATTCAGCATCATGATTCTCCACAAAGAAATTGTCCCTGGTCAACTGTAACTGTTCAACTAGTGAAGCAGAATCTTTTCCCAAGTCTTAGTTATGGAAGCGGTAAGTAGAGTGAAATAACAGCAGCAGCTTCTGCTGAATTTCCAGCAATCTTGTGTGCGTCTGCTACTAACAGACTGAATTTATAAACATGCTATTACTGAGCTATGGGGAGGGGGAAAAGGGGGTTGATGAATTTGCTTTCTGACATAGTAAAGTATGAATTAACTGACTAGAAAACTTTCCCTCTTTTGTATAAATCTCATGGGGAACTGATTGCCAAGGGTCCCTTTCACTTCACAATGGACTGTATTTGTCAATGGATTTTCCCCACAATGAATTTGATTTAATTAGTTTAGCTGATATTTTTTTCTATTTTTAAATGTATTAGTTATAATAAAGGATTCTGCTAGTAGCACTTTGGTATTTTTAACATGAAAGAACTCAGGACTGGTCAGCAGAAAATGTTTAATCCCTCTTCCTTTTCACCTGTACTCTGTTTTTATAGGTCTATTGCATCCATGTGCCCTATTTTACTCTGCTTCCCAGCTGAAGATGGGGACAAAAAAATAATCTTGCCTACAGGCTCCCAAAAGTATTGATAAGAAGCTATTGTATAGACTGTGGACCTCACTTTTTACACTGGTAATTACCTGTAAAATGGCTCAGAACCATTCTAAGTTTTTTAGCAGAGCTGATGTACATTGGTTAGTCTGAAAAGCCTTAAGTGTCTCTATTTTAAATCATTAATTTCTGAATACAGCAAAAAGTCAAGGAACACATTAAGATTAGGAGACACAAGATGCCACCTCATACACAGGAATTTACACACACAAGTGTGTAATACCTAAAAGCTTACTTTCTGCCCTTAACTTAGGTGGGACTACAGTCAGTATTAGTTTCCCACCTGATAATAAAGAAGCTAGAGGGAACATGCAACAGGTACTTATAACCTGCTGATACAGAGATTTGCAAAGACATCTGGTGATGAAATAAGGTTGAGGCAAGGAAATCATTGCTACAAAGTGGCTGAAAGAGGAAGGCTTCCCTTCTGTACCTGATCAGAGTACAACTGAATGTTGATGAACTCTGGCCTTGGCCTGGATAAAGAACAGAAACATTTATATTGTAAGGACCTTTAACCACCTTCTGTGTTCTCAGAAAATGACAGGCCCATCACAAATCGCAAGGAGACAGTTCAGATGACTGCAGCCCCACTCGCCTCCTCCTCAGCCCATCTCCAGTTCCTTAATGCAGTCCTCGGATGCTGCACCAGGATTTAGCCCACGGTTCTCCAAAGCCAAGTGAGTCATGGTACTGCGCATGGACGTGCAATGTGTGACTCTTTCTTTGTGAACTAATCCAGTGTGGAAGGATGGGGAGAAGGGATGACCCTGTCACAGAATCTGTCATAAGGGCAGGTGCACTCCCGGGTCCTGATAAGATCATAGGCTGGTATGTGCCACGATCTCAAACCAAGATCATACTGCAGAGCTGCTCCTCCATTAAAGCTGCAGGTAGGTGAGTTTGCAGGGCTTTTTCTGTATATTAGCTAGCTCCTTATTATTTGCTAGAAGAAAGTGAGAGTAGCTTTGCATTACTGCTGTATAGCCCTGAGATTCCAATCCCAGCTTTGCCATCAGGATGGCCGATGTGCCATCCTTCCTAAGCAAGGTAAAATGACTTACAAATGCAGCAGTGCGTGCTTTGGTCAGGGTGGCAGACTATATGTTCCTGTTTTCTCCAAGAACAAGTGGAAAAATAACTTATTAAATGTCCACTCACTTGCCAAGAAGTGACACTACTTCCTCGCTGCAGAGGTTGCCCATAACAAAACTATTTTCCTCACTATATCTGATTATTAAACCACAATAAAAGAAGAAAGTGAAATGTTTTAAAAATCCTCTCTCTCCACTAACTCCCAGTATGACATTTGAAATTATGAGGTTCGGAAATAACTGAAAGTTATGAAACTGTCCCACAAGGGTCCCCAGGAACCACATCTCTGATGTTCTGCTGCACAATGCGGGCTTTGGTTATCAGAGGGACGCTTTGGTCACCTCCATTTAAACGGTTATTGACTGTGGCTATAGCTTAACATGCCTGTGTCAACCCTCCAACATGCTAGTCTTAAATCATAACCCCAACTAAAACATCTATACTTGTGTAAATGTAGACCAATTTTAAAAAGTCATGTCCATTTTAATGATATAATTAATGACAATCTAAGTCATAGATCAGGTATGCTGAGAATATGGTTTCTTTTGCTCCTCCTCGAAACAGCACTCATGCAACTGGTCATTTCTAATAACCACTTTATCTGTTTACCCACTGAGATACAGGTAAATAGTAGTGACAGCTTCCAGAAGGCTCAAGAGGTCTGCACTAAGAGCTTACGATAGAACTAGACAAACATACAATATGTACCACTCCCTACTGAAGAGGAGTGAGAGCAAAGCTAATCTTAATGAGAACATACAGATATTTTAAGCTATTTTCTCATTAATAAACACATAAAAGGATCTTTCTTTCAACTATTGTAAAACTTTGTACTAATTAATGATCTTACTCCTTGCAGGTGTAAGGGAGGGAGAAGCAAGTATGATAAGGCAACTTTTGCATGGATTCTGTTCTTCATGTAAAGAAGCAGCATGGAAGCAAGGGCAATGCTGTAAGACAGTGGGCAAAGATGTCACAAGTGGAAAAGCTGCAGAAAGATGACTTCAAGTGGACTTGTAAGCGGAGCTGTGAAGAAGAAATGGTTTAAACTCAATTCAAACTACTATGGTCCAGGCAAGAGACTCAGAGATAAGGAGCTGTAGCAGCAAAGCCCTTCAGCAGTGGGTGAGGTCTGTCCGACACCGGGCACTGTACCACACACAGCAGCTCCCTTCACGAGGGTTTTTGCTGTAGGACCAGAAAAGGCAGCAGAAAAAAAACCACAGAAGTGATGAGCCGTAGTTGCTCGTTTACAAAACCAGAAAGGTGCGAAAGTTGAACTGGAAGGGGCACCACTGGCTTCGTGGGGGCACAGGGTACTCCAGGAGCCCCTCAAACCGGGAAGCGGCGGGAGCTGGAGCGGGGCAGGCAACGCAACGCCCAAAGCCCTCCAGCCGCTCTCCCCTCTCTGCCCGAGCCTCCGCCGGCCCCTCGGGCACCCCTCCTGGCCCCTTTCAGCGCCTCTTCCCGCACCTCATCCCGGCCCCATCCGCACCGTGTCCTGGCTCCATCAGGGCCCCTTCCCGCATCGGCTCCCGCGCCCTTTCCCGGCCCCATCCCGCGCCGCCTTCCGCCCCCTTTCCGTGCCCTTTTCCGGCCCCGTCCCACCGGGCCCTTCCCCTGCCACGTCCCCGCGGGCCGGCGCGCCCGGGCCAGCGCCCCTGTCCCGTCGCTCTCACCCGAGCCGTTCTCGGCTCTCCTCCGGGCTGAGCTGGTCGAAGCTCCGCGCCTCCTCCTTGCCCAGGAAGGCCTCGTGGTCGTACTGGAAGCCCTCGCGGTCTTCGTGCTGCGCGGCGCCCGGCCGCGCCCGCTCCTGCCGCGCTGTCGGCTTGCCCAGCGCGCCCGGCAGCAGCAGCAGCGCCAGCACCAGCCGCCAACCCGCGCCACCGGCCCCCATGCCCCCCGCGCCCGCCGCTCCCGCCACCGCCCGGTGCCCACCCAGCCCGGCCCCGCTCCTCCCCCGGCCGCGTGGGGCGGGGGCGGCCGCGATTGGGCAGCTGGGACGGGGGAGCAGGGCCCGGCCCGGCGCCACGTGTGCACAGCGGGCCGGGAGCGGGGGGGAGAGCCCCGCTCGGGGAGCCTCGGGTACTCTCCCAAAACTAAACTTACCCCGTTAAAAGACCGCCCTCAGCGTAATGCAGCTGGTCACTTCTGTGTCTCCATTATCCTGTGGTTTGTCCATCCCGAATATCGTAGAATTATAGAATAGTTTGGGCTGGAAGGGACTTAAAGATCTTCCAGTTCCAACCCCCTGCCATGGGCAGGGACACCTCCCACCAGACCAGGCTGCTCAAGGCCCCATCCAGCCTGGCCTTGAATGCTTCCAGGGAGGGGGCATCCACGCTTTCCCTGGACAACACGTTCCAGTGTCTCATCACCCTCATCGTGAAGAATTTCTTTCTAATGTCTAATCGAAATCTTCCCTCTTCCAGTTCAAAGCCATTCCCCTTCATCCTATCACTACAAGCCCTTGTAAAAAGTCCCTCCCGAGCTTTCCTGTAGCCCCTTCAGGTACTGGAAGGCCGCTCTGAAGTCTCCCCGGAGCTTTCGCTTCTCTAGGGTGAAAAATCCCAACTCTTTCAGCCTGTCCTCATAGCAGAGATGGTCCAGCCCTCTGATCATCTTCATAGCCCTCCTATGGATGAGTTCCAACAGCTCCATATCCTTCTTTTGTTGGGGATTCCAGAACAGTACTCCAGGTGAAGTCTCACAAGAGTGGAGTAGACGGGAAGAATTGCGTCCCTTGATCTGCTGGCCACACTTCCTTTGATGCAGCCCAGGACACAGTTGGCCTTCTGGCTGCAAGCACACATATCATGTTGATGGCTTCTACCGTCATCCTGAATCAGTTAGGAAAGGATAAAAATATGGGTTTTTTATTTTCGAGACAAGTAACAATAAGGGTATAGTGAACATCCGCCACACCCCATGGCTCCATCTTGAGTGTTACAGCAAGCTGATACAAAAAAATGCAGAAAAAACAGGTTGTCAGCACTCTTGCAGAGGATATTTATCATTACAGGGTCACTACCACTAAGGGAAACAAACTTCTGAAAATTGCAGGAGAGAGAAAGCTGAAATCAGTTAGCATAGAAAAAATCTTTGGTTTTTCTTTTTTTCTTAAATTACAATTTATTTTGCTCAAGGTTGTAAAAGTCTCTATACAGCGGTAACTGAAATTGAATTTTCTTTTCCTGCTTTATATCCTTAATTCACTACTGGGGGGATTGTCATTGTATGCAACATGTTGTATGCTAATAATCCTGTAGCTAAGGGGCCTTGCTTTGAACTGTATGACTGAACTGTGCAGCTAAGCATCACCACCAAGATGTCCATTGTCACTTTGGAGGTGAGGCTACTACTTGTTTCAAATTGCAACATCTGATTTCACAGGGTACGTAAAACATATTTACAAAGTGGACTGTGGCTGTACAACTGACACTGACATGGAAGATTTTGGACATGATCACAGCCTCCCTTCCACTGTTGTTACCATGGCAGACATCCTTTTGGGCTAAACCTCATGTGCAACTGAACTGTGCTTGGCTCAGGGCTTGGCTGCAAGGACAGCAAAAACGTGGTGTCAGATGGGCTTCCATATTTGCTGGTTTTCTGCTTTTTGTGACTTATACAAGGTGTGAAGGACAGCCATGCAGAGCTAGTGGTGGTTTTGCCTTGGAATCATTGGCAACAGTAGCAGATTTCAAACATTTAAACAGTCAAACATGTTTGTTTCTTCAGTTTAGACAGAGTGAAACACTGATGCATCCTTTTTGTTTCAGTGGCATCAGCTGCCCTTTGCTTTCAGCCTGGATGAACTGTCCTTTGTGTGTGTGTTTTCTTCCTCATCTGAGCTTCAGTGCTGATGTGGTGAGAACTGTGATATGGGTGTGGCAGCTTGAAAGTGGTTCAGTTGATTCAACTGTTTGAATTTACAGAGCTAGTGAGGTGCAATGCTTTTATTAGGTTTTTTTTTTAACTAAGTATATACCTGTAACACAATACCTGTAACACAAACTTTTTGTTAACGTATCCAGGAATGTCATATTTGTGCAATAATACAGACACGTCTTGTGTCTTTGTGTCTCAGTTTTCTAATATTCCTGTCCCTGATTCCTATGTTTGTAATGTTGCTTGTAATGTTATTCCAGGCAGGGCTGTGTTGACGTGTTGAATTTTTACCCCCTTGACCCACTATGCTAGAGTGTGCTGCTGGTTAATTTGCACGGGTAACAGGTGTGTTTTGCTGCTCATTCATCCTGTCAGTGTTGTGCCGTTGTAGCTTGATGTTTGATATGAGTAGCAGCGGAATATGAATTTATTTGAGGGATGTAGAAAATACATCTATATGTTCTGTTGTCAGAACAATTTGGAGCTGCTTCTGTGAGAAAAGCTACAGTAATAACAGCGCAAAAAGGGCTAAGTGTATACGTGGTCATTCATTTGAAAGCCTTCAGACATTGGGAGGGCTTGCTTCAGGAAAATGGGTTCTGGCCATTTACTTTAATTTTGCCATCACTTTAATTTTGCCCTGTGTTTGTATTTGGGTGTGAGTGAGCCCTAAAATGCAGTGATTTTGTGAAAGATAGAAAATCATGAATGTTCAGATCCCTCTAGACTTTGTTCGGGACCATTGGTAATAACAATAAACATTTGATTGATCCAATATGACTTTTTGTGGAAAAGAGAAAGATACTGTCATTATTTGTCCTTAGAGGGCTGAAGTCTTAGATTTTAATGTTGAGAGTAGACTGGATGTTCAGTCAAAACAGTTGTTGATCCAGTCAATCAGTGTTGCCAGATTTTTGTATCACTGAGATTAATGTTCACAGATTTTACTGTTGGACGGTTGTAACCTCATCGAACACCTCAAACTTAGAATCCTCTGTGAAAAGTCATGCCTTTTACTCGTTTTACTCAATCCACAAAATGGTGGAAGGTTTCTCTTAAATCCTTTATCCACAACATTTTTTACTTAAAATACTGAATTTTTTTTTTTCTGAGATTCTGGTGTTTTCTGGTTTAATAGTATTACTATGAACATCTCTGCTGAGAGAAACCTACTGCTACTGAATAACTAATATTAATTAGGTTTCACATTTAAGGTGCTATTTTTGTAATCCACACTTCTTTCAGTAACATGTCTGAGTTTTACACATGTAAGGTTTCTTTGAAACATTGCAAAATACCCAGTCTGCAACATAGACAATGGTTTTTAGCAATACATTGATGCAGCAGCAGGCATGCTGGGTAGTTTATAAGCTTTTAATGAAACACTGGCAGATATTAGGGTTTTATGGGCTGGAAAACAGTGCAAATCAAAGAGTTTTGCTTATAACATTTTTCCCCTGAATCTAACAATACTTATCTCACTTTTTCGATCTTGCATTTTGCTCTTCACATATTTACTTTTCTTTCACTGATATATTTACAGTCAACAATCTATTTTGTATGAAATATACTTAGGGCTACAATATACCTGTCATCATGTGGGTCCCATTACCTGGATAAAGCCTGAAATGATTTGTTTCATATCCTACTTTATCCTCACAAAGGTACATTTATATCTTGCATCTTTAGTCAGCATTTCTGGACATTGTTAATTGTGCTTTTCCTGAGGCTATGTAAAATGGTCCCTAAGGGATGGCATATTTTCTGACTGTCTGCTGGCTAATACCTGTTCTCATGTTTTCAGTGGTAAAATGCTTCTCAGAGCGTATCATCTCTATCAGTATGTTTTTCAAGTCCCATCTTCTAAAATCATCAAAATACTTGTTGGCATTATAATGTAGCTTTCTAGATAAGGATCTTTTTGTGCTCTTACTTAAATTTCAGGTCTCTATTAAAACTAGAGCAAAATTCAGGCCCAAAGACTGTCACAGTTTGGTTTGAAAGGGTATGGTGAAAGTAAGAGTGATGTAACACTGAACATTTCTTTGAGTGCAAACATATCTTGTTTAAAAGTTAGCCTCCAAAACTGCTTGAAATCTAAATCTTTACAAACTGTGCAGCTCTCCTAACCATCATGCAAAGACAGACTTATCTTGGCTGATTCCTGGAGCTGATACTTTTCTTCTCCTGTCCTTTGCAAAATTCATTTGTTTATTTCCTGCTCACATAGAGTTCCTCATGGAGCTTGGCTCCATTTACATAGAGATCCCTTTGTAAATAACCAAAACACCAGTACCCTTACTGGTTTTCTCATCAACAAACTGAGTACATTTCAGAGTCTCATGTAGCTATGATTAATGGTCCCCTGAGGCAACCTGGAGGAATGAGAGAGTAGATTTAACTCAGCAGTCCAGGCTCTTGCGGTGGCACTTCGTTATCAGGAAATGAGGATTTTCTGGGCCTGGATTCTGAAATGCAAGTGAGCTCAACTTATTGGTGGTGAGTGTAGGGAAGGACCATCATTCTTAGCGTCAGTGTGGACAACTGCCTAGTTTCTCAGGGAGAACTGTGAAAGGCTAAGTCTAGGGCTATAGCCTATTTCACTGCTGAAAAAATGTATTCTGCAGCTTGGTTAGGGAGAACGGTGATCTTTGATAACAACTCTGGTAATATTGCTAGGAGGAAAAGATAAATATCTGTGAGAAGCAGATGATTTCTAAGTAAGCAAAAGAACTTGTTTTTCAGAGCAGTTAGAAGTGGAAAATATAACAATTTTCTCCTCAATTCCACTATACTCTGTAAATGCAGAAGAATTAAATTATAGTATTTCACTGTCCACAGAACATATGATTGCTTTGGAATGATATGAGACTAATGTATGTCACCTCAAATTAAACTGTAGAAACCTATTTTGTGTTTTCCAGATTAATATTTTACATTGCAGTTACCCTAGTATACTTTACTCAGATCATAGCAACAGCACTGTTTTTATAAACCCTTGTTGTTTCCTTAGGGCACAGAAGACCTTCATCAAAGTTGTTCAAAAATTTCCATTGACACCAATAGACTGCAGCTCAGGCTGTTTGCATACAGTGCTGCTGTATTTTGTTGGAAATGTAATTGTAGCAGTATTTCAGAATGAACTTTTTATGTCTCATTTATTTTGGGTTATCTAGTATTAGATACCCTGCATTTCTGCTTTCAGCCAAATTCTGCTAGGTGTTAATTGCTTACTTCAGCTTGGGTGTACAACAGTTGTTGAACTGTAACTTTTTTTTCAACTCCTGTGGGCAACTTGAAGTTAAGAGATCAGAGCACAATCAGATCCCAACCTGCAAACAGCAGCAGAAAAGCTGTAGAAGAGGAAATGAGGGACTTTTTAAAGAACCACTTGGATTAGACTTAGTTTTGTCCTGTTCTGACTAGCTGTTTCGTCACAACATCACATCCCTTTTGTTTGTTGGGTTTTATTTACACACCAGGTGTAGTCTACATCACTCTTCTTTTTGTGCCCTGCTTGCCAGAAGCAAGTTTCTTGACATAATCTACCCAAAATAATTTACACAAAATTATCATGCCAACACCAGGAGACTGACAACCTTGTCTGCTCTGTGTGATGCAACACTTTTCTTACTCCATACCTTTTTCATCTTATTGCACTGTAAACTCTTTGGGCAAGGAGTTTCTGTTGTTTCTGCTGATTAGTTTCTTTTTTCCACTACTGGTAACTGTGTCCACTCATTTTCTACTGAGCCAGTGTAGTGTCTGGCTCACTTTGGCATGGTTTGAGTTGGCCTTTCAGGTACTGTCATAAATAAGTATAGTTAACAACAATTTTAGATCACTTGGGAGCAGTAATGAAGTTTTTCTCTTATCAGAAATCTTTGTTTTTTTCAAGCATTTACATTTTCAAGTGTATAAAAAGATCCTTTGCTTCTGACAGCATGAATCTGTGCGCTGTATATGCAATTTGCCCTAGTAATTACTTATGTATGGTGATAACCATAGCAACATCCCAGGTAGATAATGTCATGCAAATTACTGCAGCTCCAGCGATGGAAGATGTTAATACAAGTATGTACTCACACCCTTGGTCTTCAACATTTTGCAGCCACTCTCCCATCCCTTCCCCCATGCCTGTTGTTTTTAAATTTTCTTTCCTCACTATGATCAGGAAGGAAAAGAAAATCTCTCACTATTTTTTCTCATTGGTATTCATGCAGAGGGAGGGGGAGGGTGGTCCTTCAATGTTTCTGTCGTGAGAAATTTGGTATGCACAGTGTAAATTCCACAGTGTATGTAGGGCATAAAAGTCTAGAGACTTGGATACACTGCAGGGCTGTGTTGTGCTTAAATCCAAGTTCTTGCATTTGTAAACACAGAGTGTGAGCATGAGGGGGTGGAATTGTAGCCACATATGGTTGGTCTGAGGTGTAAACCTCCTCAAATCATTTACAAAGAATATGGGAAAGCAGCTTTGTTTTTCAAAACAAACGTGGTGGCTGAATACTTATCAGGGCCAGTGTATTGTTACTGAAATGAAGAAATAGCAGAGAGGAAGCTGGTAACATTTATCCCTTGTTTGGTTGTAAGCAAGAGAAACAAAAAAATCTATATAAATGCTCATCTACACATACACTAGTCCTTAGAACCCTGGAACTGTGAAAGTAAGAAAAGCCTCTATCCCGTAACTGGAGTATTTTCTTAAAAATAGAAAAAAAGACAGGCAACAAACTGGTTAAGTAAAAGTTTTACTTTTCTGGTGAAGGATGACATTGTTACTGAAATCTTTTTGCTTTGTGGTTAAATAGTGGGAATGTTGGTATTGGTCCTGTAATCAGTGCTGAACTTACTGATTGCTGAAGGCTGCACTGTGCCAGCCATGAAATGAGGAAATACCCTAATTAAAGGCAGTGGAGATTTGCATAGAGTCAGAAAAGACTCTGCAGGCAGCCAGAGGCACATATGTAGTCAGTTCCTGGTTTGTAGGGAAAATGTTCCTAAAGCAAGTTGAGCTGTTCACTATACCAGCACTGAATTGTCTTCAGTATAAAAACACGGTCTCTCTCAAACAGAACCATGGTGAGGAGTGGAAACAAAACTATTGAAATCACTGAGCAACGTTATTTGTTTTAGAGGTAGTAGATGTGGAGAGTGTTAATTAATTGGAGATTAAAATACTGCCAATCCGTATCCCCTGGTATCTGTACAGGGGTGTTTGTCCCTGTTACAGGTCTCCCTACAAATTATAAGATTTAATGCTTTCCCCTCTAATTTCTCTGTGAATTAGCAACTTAGTACTTTAACCAATGGCAGAATTGATAGCAATTTTTAGCTATGCCAGCCTGCAAGAATTGCTATTAACAGTAGTAGAATTTAAAAGGTACCCACATCGGGGTAATCCAGTTTGTTGTGAAGCCTTGCAACAGCGTTTGGACCTACAGACATCCCTGATTTACACTGTCTGGTTTTTTTTTTTTTGAATCTGCTAGGATGCCTACCTAAGAAAAACAAATTTCACCAGAAAAAAACATATGAAGTCAGGCTTTTATCATCTGACAGAAACTATCAAACCTAATTTTCTGCTGGAGTTTTTGCCTATCTGCCTACTTTTCATCACAATTCACAATAACAGCACTGCTAGACCTACTAAAACCTTTGTAGGCCAGTTCCTTTTACTGACCAATATCACTGCAGACAAAACACTTGACTGTAATTATCCAGTCTTCTGCTTTCCATGGCTAGGACATCTTCTTCAGAACAGAACTGAGTTCTTCCTAATTAAGTTCAGAGACAGTGGGGATCATCACTGGCATAGTTTTTTGTTTCCCTTTGGTCCTGTGAAAGCACATGTCTCTATGGTTTTGATTTATTTTTTCATTCACAGTGAGGTGTTATTAACACTGGATTAAAAGTGAAAAGGCTGCAAATAACCTAGGAAAGTCTGAGAAAAGATGTCAGTTGTTAATGAAACTCATTGCACAGTTGTTCAAATAAAGATCTTAAAAGTTCAGCCCAGAAACTGCTGACATTGCAAAACTTCCCTCAGAGCTACAGTATCGTTTCAACATAGGGAAAAAGGTGTGCATGAGAAAAGATTTGTCTCGGTTAATGCCACAAGTGGGCTTAACATTGGGTTTAATGATTGTGGTTTTCTGCTCTAGCAAAGGTGTTGCCTTCCTCCCTGCACTATATAATCTCCACATTTTCATTTGCTTCTAGATAACGAAACCAAGGGAACCTGCTCGTGTGTGAAAAAGCACTGTGTTAGCCAGCTGTGCAGTTTTTATTTAACCAGTGGATATATTTTATCAGAAAACATAAGAAATTATAACAACTAAAATTCATCTGTCAAATAGCATGTGTGTTTAATAAATAATATTTGATCTGCATGATTTTATTTACTGTCTCTTCTCTTCACTTTTTCCGCCTCGCCAGTTGCTCACCTTTGCTAGTTTATGACATGATGTTCAAGGAAACATTGCGTTATCACATGCAGCAGACATCACCAGAGAGAAATTGGCCTGTCATTAATAATAACTGTAAAACCACCCCTACAATAAACCCTGCTTTTGGCCACAGCCTCTGCCTCCTGGGTGCAGAAGAGAAACAACAACCACAGCTCTCATCTGCTGATCATATTTAACCCAGGGTTAAAATCTTCATGTGCAAAGGTCAAATGCAGACAGGGCTTATCACAGGGCTGAGAGATTCATAAAGGCCATAGCTGCAGAACAGCCTGGAATGTAAGTATCCGGGGGAACACGGCTTTCTTTCCTAACTCTTTCTTAGGGTATCATTAAACGGCAAGCTTCTGGTTAAGACTGGCCATTCCAGGTCTGTCGTGCCAAGGGAGAAATGACACAAGAAGCCCTGGTAACACTCACCCATGGATTCCACTGTTACTCCTGCAGTGATTTCTGAAAGGCTGGTTTGGCTACGAGCAACTCCATGTGGCTGTGGGGAACATGTTCTAGTGGTTGCCTCGAGGTTCCTCCTACCTCTCAACCTTCGGACTTGACAGTGATGAGTACTGGGGCCTGAATAGACTGAATTTCTAAAGAGAGCTGCGGGCTCACACCTCTGTGGTTTAGAGTGTAAGTGGGAGAATCATGAACACTTAGCATTCAGTTGGCATCCTGGCTTTCTGGGAGAGGCAGAACGGGGCTGGCTTGGAAATTAAAAGGGGAAACTGCCTCTAAGCTTAGACATTTTCTATTGATAATATATAGCACAACAACTTGCTGAAATTAAGTGACCTTTTCATTACACCAGCTGCAAAGGGATCTATCTAATGTCCACTGAAATCAGCTGAAAGCATTTCAGTAACTTTTGTGAGTTTGGTTTAACTGTCAATGGTGCAAAACAATGCTGCACAGCTTTTATGACAGGAAGTACAGAATGCTGTAAGCAATACAAATTCCTTTTTCTCTTTTTTTGATAGCTAATTTCTCTTTAAGTTTATCACACAAACAAATCATAAACTGCATACAAGCTCAAATGCAGACATAATGTACACTACTGTGAAAATGGAGAAGCAGTGCTCTTTTAACCAGACAGATGAAATAGAAATAAGCATTTGAATGAGCTCTCCTCAGTGAAACATTCAAAGTCCTTATTTTTCCAAATCTTTAAATTCTAACTTCTCTGTTAAGGATACAAAAGTGTAATTATTCTAAAATATGCTCACAAAGGACAACACATCAACTAAATTTCTTTAGACAAAACCATATAAATGTCCAAAGACATGGTTGAAAGACTTTCATACAGGGGTTGCACTCAATACTTTTTCTGAGTTTTGTTGTAGATTGGCTACTTGGAATTTACAAACCATTCAACCAGAATGCACAACAACTGCAGTTTTGAGTGTGTATAAATAGCACTCATATGAGAAGGCCTAGCTGCTTAAATGTATTAATTAAGTGAAGTCTACATTTCCAAATATTGTTTTGTTTCATAGCCAACATGGCCACAGCACACCAGTTCCTAACTGATCACAGATACAGCAAACTAGTTAAGCAAAGTCAAAATGTCTATGGGAAAACCTATCAACTAGTGCCAGAACTGTGAAGTGAATAGGACATTATTTAGATAAACTGAGTTATGAACTGAAACTAGCTGTAGCACATAGCTGTAAATGTCAGTGAACCAGACAAGCTAATTCCTGGCCTGTGAAGTAATGTTGGAATGCATCTTATATGCAGTTTATGTTTAAATATAAATATGGGTTTACCTTTTAGGTTGTGAAATGGAGTCATATATGCAACAAACATTGTGTCCAGGGTCTTCTATGAGTGAAAACTCGTATGTCAAATATTGTTAGTTTAGTAGGGTTGATGGGCTTTATTCAAGGTTCCTCGAATTTATCTGCCAAGCATAAATAATTATTTAACAACTAATAGGGCAAGGCCAGAAATATAATAGCTTTTATGTTGAAATTAACATCAAGTGATCTGTAGACATCTGCTAAGCAAGCCAAATGTGGTCTATGTGCTGTATGTTTTGCCTCACTGCCTCAAAATAACAAGCACTGCTTATATTTGGAGGGGCAGTTTTCCTTGTTGAAGTGGAAAAAAACGGTCTGATAGAAAATCACTCGCACTGTTAGGATCAAGTGTGTGATGAACATTAAATAGCCCTACAAATTTAAATAATGCTCGATGCTGAGGTTTCAGCCTTGCAAATGCTTGTTTCCTGATGCGTGCTTACTGTCATTCAGAGGGAAATTAAAGTGCTCTTTTGCTAGAAAGAAAACAAACTATCACCCAGTGTGTTCTAGGCAGCTTTCTGGGGTCTGGTAAGTGTAGGAGCCTGGGCTCCAATGAATTTATTCTTCCAAAATGATCCAAAGGGTGAGGGAAGCATAAGAAAAGCCACACCATCAAGAAAGCCCGAAAAAGTTCCAAGTAGCAAAGACCCCTTCCAAGCAGATACTTGCTGCTGCCTTGCAGAGGTCTGCATTGTGTCCATAAGTGTTTGGGTTATGTGGATGCCAGAACAGAAACTGTACTTCCTTTGCCTGAGAGCACCGCTGATGGCATGGTTTGTTTGCTTTACTGGCTGCTGCAGTTCATCTGCTTTCAGGCCCAACCATTCGATCTTTGGCATGTTCTGTAGGGGTCTTGGCCTTTCCTCTGTTTTAAAAGTATTAGAAAGAGGTTGAATTGCTGAACAGGGAATGCAACCTTTGTAAGGCCAAGTCTAAAGATGCCAGTAGGCTGAAAGGGCTGCACTGGCAATTTACCCTGTACTATGCAGGAATGAATGAGAGACTCATATTCATTGTGCTTATGTATGCTCAAGTTCTTTATGTCCATATTTAGATCTATTAACACGGTAAGATTAAGCCAACTTGACTTTCTTGAATGAATATAGTAGTAAATGGCAGAGCCTCGACAACAGACCCCATAAATGTGTACTATTACCAGCAGCATGACTAACTCTGGACCCAAGATCCTGTGGGGTTTGGCAGTGACACAGGAGTTGCTGTTCTGAACAAGCTGGATTCCCTTTTGTACAGGAGCCTTGGCACCAACCTTGCTGTAAGCTGGCTCACGCTTTTATGGGAGCAATGAAGGCTGGGCTCTGTGCTGGACTCAGTGTCTCTGCCCCAGGCCTTCCTCAATACAGGAGTGCAGCCACAGGCTGCTCTGGTTCATGCTGCCAGGAGTGCCTGGGGATTCCTCTGCCAGCTGGGTTAGCCAGAACACACAGTGCTCCAGCCAAAGTCAACCTCCCCCTGTGAGGGCAACCACAGTGAGAAAATGTTAGATGCTGGCTATGCCAGTTCTCAAACCACAGCTCACCCTTCCCAGCAGGGATTTCCCCAGCAGATAAGTGACAGCAGACTCTGCCCTATGCTGGCAGCTCCAGAGGACAGAGTAATAGGAACAGAACAAAGTGTCACGCAAAGACAGCTGTTACATTGGCAAATCCAGACTTCTTCAGAAGAGACTAGTTTTTGACTATGGCATTTTTCTCTGCTGCTTCAAGGCAAACACTATGAGAAGGAAAAAATCCCCTTTGCAAAGGTCTCTTCCTGGGTTTCTGTATTGAAACAGTGCACAAGTGTCCCGAGGAAAGAATTCTGCATAATTTTGTCCATGGAAGAGGCTCTTTGTAATCCAGCACACCTAGAAAGAGCAATATCCAAGCTGGATGCAGAGAGTGGACCACCAGTTCTATTTTTTGGATATTGCAGCCTTGACTGCCACAAAGAGTAAGCATAGGACATTTTTCTAGGTAGTGTAGTTGGGCTTCTCTGCAAGAATTTTTCTGATGTGGGTGAGGGAGTTTCTCTGTGCTGCTTGATCTTGGCTTTTTGTGAGAAATGTGAATTGCCAATTCCAAATCACAATGTGTAAGAGCTCCTAGGCTGTGCTAAGGGTGCATAACAGCCTATTCAGCTTTACTCAGATGATTATGTTACTGCTTTTAGTACAAAGTACATGGCAAAGCAGTCATTTCTATGCATGTTCTAGAGTGGTACATTATTGCATTTTAGCACTTGACATGAGAGTAATTTACACACAGTCACTGCTTTGTCTTCCATGAAAAACAAACCCTCTACAAGCAGATGCAAAAAATCTGCTAAACATTTCATATTATTAATGTTTAGATCATTTGTTGTAATGCTGCCTGTTAATTACCACATTCAAGAGTGCGCCCTTCTGTGAGGGATAGAAGTCTATTTGGAATGATATTTCTTGAAAAAGTCTTGATACTAATTCAGTGTCACTGAAGCATCTCAAAAGAATTGTGGGCCTGATTTTGCTTTCCAGCAAAGTGCAAACTGGGACTAAGCCTGCTGAAGGGAGTGAAATTAGCCTGATGTACAAATGGGTTTGGGGAAGAGTCAGAGCCTCTGATTCAAAAGGCTCTTCGTAGTCCTAGTGCAATACAGATCGCAGAGAAAATAGACCATGTGTTGGAGGGAGGACATTTGCTAAACTTGTGAGGCAGGAACTGGCCAAAGGAATTTGTATGGAAATCTGAAGCTCTGCCTCTAGAACTGACCATGATTCAGACAGCAACTTCTTCCTGCTCTCCCTATGGAATGCTTCTACTGTAGCCAGGCATTTTACTGGGAGTGCAAAAATTGCTGGATAAAGAATCATGCTTTCTTTTGTCTGTTTTCCCTCTGAAGGAGTCTCCGACTGTTTGTTTCTTTCTTTGATGATACCTTGTGCTTTCATCTGGCTATTTCTTCCCATGTGAGTGGAAAAGCCTACTGTGTCTCCAAGCTAGACACTGTGGTCATCAGGGAGCTAAGCATGGCCCCACACATAGAAGCATCACACAGGTGATGGAAAAGTGAATGGAAAAAAGATCGAGTCCTTAACTTGTCACCAATGCCCTCTTACTGTTCCTGTTCTCCACACTGTCTCGCTGTGGCTGGCTGGCAGGGAACCTGGGCTGGAGAGGTGCTGTGTGCTTGTTAAGAAGCAGCTTTATCTACCTCAGCAGTGTCTGAGACATGGCTAGCCCCACGCTTTGTTTAGCATCTTTTGGTGTTGTATGCTGCTTTCAAAGAATGGAATTATTATGTTCACTAGAAAAATTACAGTTTGGCCTGTCTTTTATGCATCTGCCTCTCACTGTGACCAGGGACTCTCTTTTGATTTGAGGCTGTCTTTATCTCCATAGGTCTACCCAGCAAAATGAAGGTGTGATTGTAGCATGTTGGCCTGTCTTAATTTAACTGGCAGAGGTAATAGCAGCAGTGAGGATGCAGCAGCACTGGCTAGCAACCAAGTTATAAAGTCTCCAGAGACCATGTGTATAGATCTCATGGTATTTTGGCACTGCAGCAACTGCTGCTTGCAGGGATACCCTGAGATAGCTGTTAACAATTTCACAATGACTGAATTCTTACTTAGCGATGACCAAGTCAAATAACTGCTACAACGTTTGTTTCGTTTCTTGGGTGGGTTTTGCAGTTTGTCCTGAGGACCGTGCTGCTGTGGATGGGGTGCCTGTTTCAGCTAACAGGAAACAGTGGCAGTGTTCTGGATAAACAGTGCAAATGTTCATCTGGACACATCCTCAGCACTTATGGAATTAATGCTAACAAAGAGAAGACAGGCTCCTATTTAGAGCAACCTTATAGCTGGCATGTCAGAGGAGGGATGAAGACAAAGTGATGCTCCCACTCCAGTGTTGGAAGTATGAGTCCTTGCTGGAAAAGTGATGACCAGGACTGTTAAAGTCTTCACATGATGCCTGACTCTGGAAGAAGCAAAGTGCTGGCAAAGACTGTCATGTTGCAGAACAACCTGCCACTGACTCAGAAGTGGTAGAAATAGAGCATGAAAACTGGGCCTCAGACCTTGAACAACGATACAGGGATGTTACCTGCCACAGACTGGTCCCTGGGGCTGCTGTGTTTTACCCTGTGGCATGGCTTATGTAAGCTGTCAGACTCATGAATGTCCACAGAACTGAACTGAACATCTGGGCTCTGCCATGGCAGCCAGTACTTCACCTCACTGAACTCTGCCTGCTTTGTGGAGTCTAGAACTTGGATCTATCATCCTTGCAGGTGTTTTTTTGGATGCTAAACCAAATACCACCCTTCGGTGCCCAGTCCCTCTCTTGAAAAAGGGCTCAGCTTCCTATTCAGTCCAGCAGACTTGAAATCTGTCTCAGTCACTAGCAAGATTTGTCCGCAGGACTTTTTTTTGCATTGTACTTTGAACATCATTTCTACATCCTGCTAACTTCAGTAAAATAATGGAAATGATCTTCACATGGAGTTGACCCTTTTATTATAAATAGTGATCTCTCATCTGCAACTTGTGCTCTAAATTTGATATGCTGAAGATTTTTAGGAATCACTCAGGTGTGCTCCTAAACTGATGTAGACTGACTTTGTATCTCAAACCTGTGGAGCTTTGCCACTAAAGATCGGATCCAGATTTGGGACAAGTCTATAATCTACATCTTTCTGACTCTGTGTTTTAGTCACACACAGAAAAAAGCACTCTGGAGTTTTAACAAACCTTGCTGCAGACAACAGGAGTAAAAAAATATGTCATCGGGAAATCAAGCCGTTTGTACTGTGGTTCTGAATGTGAGACTTCAGTTTTCCACAGGTGCGTTTGGAGCGCCGAAAATTCCCGTTCCTAACACCCCAGTACGGCTGCAGCTTCAGCGCGGCTGAGAGCCGGCTCCGAGCAGATGTTGGCACTGCAGTAGCCCCACCTGCTGTTGGATAGGAAGGAAGCGGCTTGGTCCTTTAATGCAGCTTGATTATGTGATAGAAGTGAGTCATTTTAGATTATCTCTTATCAGTCTCTTTTGCCCTTGCAGTCTCCCTTTTATACCCAGTTCTTTGCGGTCCTTATGTTTGTCATTTGTTGATTCTAAGCTCTTTGGAGTGGGACTTACATCTTATCTCTGCTTGTAATGTAAATTTACTCACAATGTAAGTGCTTGATAATAATTACTCTGGTCTTTTGCTTTTACTAGAGTTTGTTTTCCAGAGTGCTCTGTGAATCTGGTTGAGAAAAAATTACAAAAGTATCATTAGAATTCCTGAGATGGTTTTATTCTAATCTGAGGATGCTGACTTTATATTGTTGTGGGGTTTTTTTCTCTCTCTAGAAATGAGAACACCATAAACACGACTGGAATACTTAAGAAAGTAAATATAAATGTATTTATAAACATAAATATTTATAAATATTTAAATATTTTAAATTGACCAATACTTGTAAAAAGGATAGGTTGCTAAACAATGTATTAAGAGATTTTTTCTTAAGCTGAACTGCTGCTTTGATGAGTGAGATGAACACAGTGATCAGGAGTAAGGCTTATTTACACAGCAGCATTCCTTTGCGATCTTCCTTTTCTGCTTTTATAACAGAATAATAGTTTCATGTCTAAAGGATTTATTTTTCTTTATCGTTCATGTCTTTTAGGGACAAATTCTGCAAGGTATTTTTAGTTCATGATTTTTTTAATAGCAGTTCTGTTTCAGTCAACACAGATGTTGCTGAGTCAGGACCTAGACCACCAGTTTTAATTCCTCTAGAACAATCTTACTGTTAAAACAATCACTAGCTCCCAAAGTACCTTATTTTAGAAGAGTTTGTGAGCCTATAGTGTGACACATTATGCTGCTTTTGGGATTAGGGAGGAACTCAAAACAGCGAAATTTGTGTCTGGAATGAGATTCCATACACTTTGTTTATGAGGGTTCTTTAAGCTCATCCATAAGATACATGAAACTGAGAGTACATGAATGTGTATGTTGTTATTCCTGCTTTTTAGGTGTAATATGTACAGATAGAAGCAGAGTGAAAAGGGCATTGGGATAGTTGATATGATTTAGTTTATTACTAAAGTGAGTAGAATAATGTTCTGGCGTTTTCTGAGATGGACAGAGCTTCTTCTGAGATGCCTACTCTGCAAAAGCCAGGAAAACTGGCTTCAGCTGACATTGCGAAACCTTTTGTATTTGGGACATAGCATTGTGTTTTACACCTGGGCTTATAACACTTTTTTAAAAGAATCTGTTATTAAGCTCAGTATGTCTTCTTGATTGGCTGGTAGGATACCTGTTAGACAGTGTTGAGCATCTGCTTATTTCCTGTGTAGAGAATTGGATTTGTCAGTGAATTTAAAAGTCAATAAAACAACAATAACAATAGGGCTAACCACAGATTCTTAACAGATAACAAAGATATTTATTTTATTCATGAATATAATGCACTTTCTCATAAAAGACAGTTTAGACCCTAATTTTTAAGAGGATGTTTGGATTTCTTAAATGAGTAAAAGTATTTGCTTCTGTCTCTGCCAAATCTCCTTTGTGCCTGTGTAACCAAGCAGGGACAGCACAGTACTTTTTGGTATTCTCTGAAAGGGTGAATTTGTCTTGCTTTGAAAATGAGGGAAGCACAATAGTGGTTCAAATACCATGTGCAGGTTCTCCACAGAGGTTACACTTTATCCTGAAAGAACTTAAAATGTCACAACTGCCACAAAAAGCAGTGATTGCAGAAATTCAGTGCACGATATACAAAGTAAAGAGGAGGCAGAACACTGCGGCTGCTGCATTTCTTCATGCCTCTTGGACTATTGCCGTAGGTAGGGTAGAGACATACTATGTTTCACTGCAAGATATTAAGTAGCTGGAAGTTGCTTTGTTTTCTGAGCCTTGTAGGTGGCTCTAATGCCAGTCATTGTAGTGGCATTTGACAAATAAGAATGTGCTCTCCCTTTGCCTTTCAGTCAAGGCAGTCCTTCCCTTTCTAGGAATATTAGTATTCATTTATCCTGGAATCCTGCAGCACCAAGGCTGAGACATCTGGTAACCACATCTGTGTGGCAACTGTGTGTTCTGGTGTCTGTAATGTTCATATGTGAATGCAAAGTAGGTTCAGATATTTGGAAAATTACAACAGGAATCAAAGTATATTTTTCCTGAGGATCTATGTAGGCAAGCAGATCATCCTTTACTATACTTTCATTTGCAAATACTGTAGTAAAGACTGATAATCTGGGCCTCTGAAGAAAGACCCATTATGGCAGATTTTGTGGACAGTGTTGTTTCTATTATTAGATACAAGTCATAAACAAATAGGGGAGTCTTCAGTGATTACTTTATCATCTCTTGAAATGCTTGCTAATAATGTGGTGACTCTCCATGAACATAGCAGTGTTAACGAATGTATGATCATATTTATGCATGGGCTCCTGTCAGTCTGCTCACTCAAGAATGGGGGCAAAAACATTCTATAAAGGTATTTTATTGTTTACTCAGGGTTGTAGCTAAGCATGTTAGAAAGATCTGATTTAGCTAATAATCTGATTATGCCTGGAATACATGACTGAGGTAAGATTTGTAAGGGGAAATCTACTGCTAGAGTTGGAAAAAAAATACACAATGTTTTGGGCATGCAAACCATCCTTAGGGCACTTCAGAGGGATTGATGGCAAAATTTGCTACGTTGAAAGCTCAGTGGATATGAACTTATGTGTGTTTGGCTCAATTACTGTGCTCTGGGCAGTGTAATTTAAATATTGTGTGTTTCCAGAAGGTTAACATTGCTGGTACACTTCATGCTCTTCAATGTAAAAAGCCACTATGCAATCAGTGTAACTGTTCTGTTAAGATCAACATTTCCAAGACTAAAGTCAATTAGAATGGGGCACTTAAATTTGTTAGGTTCCTTCTTTAGTCCACATGAAATAAATGCATAAATGACACTGTAAAACTGGTGAAAATGGGTATGCAGCACACCAACTAAGTTGTGGGCTAAGTTCGCTTAACAATAATTTCTGTATGGGGAAGGGCTGTGATCTGAAGGTAGAATTGCCTGTCATTCCATAGTTTAGAAGCATTTGTCAGAGATCTAATATCACTGGGGCAGACACTTGCAGAAATTGTGCCAGGAGGTTATAAATTCTGTGGCTTCCCTGTGAGCCACAGTGCTGCCATTCACTGATAGCAATAGTCCAACCTAGAGCAAGCCGTGGTTTTACTAGCAAGTACCCTCTGTGTAAGTGCCTTTAGATCAATGTCTGTTGACATGACCATGGCAATAATCCTTTCTCCAGGTATGCTTACACAAATTACTCTCAAGCAAAGTAAGGTATAGACAGTGTAAATTTATCTGTATAGTAGGGCTAGAATACTTAGAGTGAGGAAGAGCACTGACACAAACAAGTTGCTGTGTGGTTGGTTGTTGCATGGTAAATTCACCTAAACTATTCTTGCAGTGATTTGTTCCTATGGTTGTATTCTAGGATACCATACCAGTCTTAAATGTCATCAGAATTTAAAGTAAGGCTCATTTTGTGCTATTTATGTATAGATGTTCTTACTAGTTTCATAGCAAACTTTATGGATGTCCAGCTGCAATGTAGCAGACTTCACAGAATGGCTGTTTATATTTAGATTATCTTCTTGACTTCCAATCACTTCAATTAAGTGACCCATGATTTTTATGTTACAAGACATTGCAAAAAATGCACCTGCCAGTTTTGTTTCTGTTTTTACATTGTTGGAAGAGGTTTGGAAGTTTGATCTAAGTATATTCCTGAAAGCTGATGCTTCTCTGAATCTTTCCAATTTGCTAGAGGTATATTGTGGTGTTTGTCTTGCTGGAGGGCAGCCCAGGGTCTTAAAGGTCCTTTTGAGACTTACAGCCCCTGATTCCTGGAATAGAAATGGAAAGCCAAAGTTGTGAGCACCTATATGGTGATTTCTAGTGAACTCAATGAAAATATTGTAAGAAATATGTGCTGTCACATGCTGTGTTGTCTTCTGGGCAGATCAAAAATATCACGCATCAACATTTCTCATGGAAAAGCTCTATTTTTGACTCAGTAGCATATGAGCAGAAGCTGGACACGACATAGAATGCAAAAGAAAATCATATATGAACAAGAAGAAATCTTTCTTTACCCATTTATGGACCGGTCATTTGCCAGCATCTGGTAAGTACATATCTATTTTAAGGAGTAGAAGCACATTGAAATGTGCCACTCACACGTGACTAGAGTCCTAAATGTAGCTTGTGGTTGTGATTCTGTCTTTAGTATATTGCTGTGTGCTGCCTCAAAGCCTTTACATCACATAAACTTATCTCAGATTTAATTTTCTTTCAGTTGTAGTATTAATTCAGGAACAGTTACAGTTGTTTGCTTAAAAAAATCTATGTGATTTTTCTTTGCATTTTGCAAACTTCACCATTTTGGAATCCTAAATGAACTGTTAAAGGAACTATTTATTACAAACCTATTATATAGATATATTTTGACAAAAAGTGTGCATGATCTTGATAGTGCATCAAAGCAAAAAAAACCCCAAATTGTCTTTGACTTTAAGGAGAAGACTTGAATCCCTGTCAAGATCAAACTATGTTTCATATGCTGAAGTCCTGATTCAGCAAAGCATGTAAAAAAGACTTTCAAGCACAGTGAGCTTTGGAGGCAGCCACTGAACACGGTTGCCTTTATTGCTGTGATTCTTGCTTCTCAAAAATCTTAACAAAACAAAATACTTGCCCACAAACAAGTCATCAAAAATAGTATAATCTTTCTCAGTTTTCACATCTTCACTCAGTATTTCTTACACAGTTTTCATTATCCGTAATGATTTGTTTTAATCTCAAGGGCTTAAAGTTTTAGAAGTTCCTGTATTTGCATGTCTGTTTCTCTTGGTGAATGTGCTTAGCTGACGAGAAATAGCTTGTACGCTTTTCCATGTCCTGGTAATCTTTTATTCACGTATGCTTTATGCAATAGACATACTACTCTTCCTCCTTTTCCATCACCGAGAGCCTTAGAATATGTATGCTGACACCAAATAAATTAAAGCAGTACTCTTTTCTTAATGGAAATGCCTGGTGAGACTCTCTGATTCTCTACATCCCTCTTTGCTTTTCGAGCAGACTAGTGCTATAAGAGACCTTTCAGCCAGACAAATAACACTTTACGTTTTCATAACACCCTTCTTCTAAGGGTCTAAAATGCTTTACAGCAGTAACAAATTAAGCCTTACAACATCATATGTGGTAGGTAACTATTACACCCGTTTTATGGGTGCCAGGCTTCATGGAATAAGCTGCATTCAACATGCCAGCACACTATGAACGGCCATTTGGGGTTTCATCCCAGAATGTGAATGTTGTCTACAATGGAGTCTGTAAAAGAGGTACCTACGAGGCAAAGCATTAGAACTTTTAGGAGCAGTGTTTGTCTTTGGGCCTTGCGTCCTTTAAAAAAAAGAAAGCTGTGATTAGCCACTAAGAAAAGCCTTGGAAAGAATTCAAATAAATAAATGTAATAAATGGTGAAATGGGTGTTCAGCAGTCTGGGAAGAAAGCTGGTGTGGAAGCAGGACTAGGGGAATCAAAGGAAAGGTTTTAGAGTGGAGGAACCATGACTAGATTTTCTTGGCTGTAATCCAAAATGTATAGGAGAGTCTGGCCTCCCTGAAATAAAAGATAAAAGAAAGTCATGACTGCTGTTAACAACACTCATTCCCAACCTGAAACTTTAATAACTATAGGCAGCTATACTAACTCAGATTTTAAATCAATAGAAGAACTGAGGTACAGCTCTGGGTCATTAAATGGCAAATCTGAGTTCAGCAATATATTTGGGTCTGAAATAATAGGTATCTGGCTGGTGGCACTCCACAAGCCCAAGCAGATGTGCTAAGCTTCTTACAGTCTCTTTTGCTAAAGTGTTTGAAGTCTCTTCAGCGTATGCAATGGTAACAGGCACTTAGTTTTGAGGAAACACCGAATCATGGAAGAAACCGTGACATCAGACATTAAAACTCTCAATCTTGTGACCTGAAATCACAGCATAGGTGCTTTAACTTGGTGGCCAGCCAGCGAGGCCAGAAGGACTGGCTGGTGAATTTGAGGGAAAGAAAGGACAGCTGCTACTCTGCAAAAATCATCATCTATATATATATATATGTATATACCTCTCAAAGCAGGGAGATTCATATGCAGAGTGCACAGGAGAAGAGGAAGAGAAAAAACGAAGCCAGTTTTAAATGAAGCTCAGTATGGGTGGGCATGTAGGGTGTGATTGTCTGGATTAGCAGGGGCCAAGGCATTGATCAAGGAGGAACCCCTCCCAAGATAAATTAACATCATATGATAAAAACTCATGCTTTATGGCATGCTTTTTGTTAGGATGTTAAAAAGTCGTATCATACAGGAATAACCTCATTATTCTGTTGCAATGAAACCAGGAATACAGGAACCAAGGAATATCTTCTGTGCTGAAATATTCATAAGTTTTTTTGTTTTCTTTTCCTACTGACATAAACAGTCAAAAAGCAGCCTGGAGGAAATGTCCTTCGCTTTTGGAAAATGAGTTGGTAATTTATTCATATTGGGCCATGTAGTCATTTTGAATTAGCACATTGTGAAATCTACTAATAAAATGAAGTCACTTTGCATTTTAAACAACCTTTAATATTTGTAAAAGTAAATATCCCTTAATTTCTCAGCAATTTAGATGTAATGGAAATTGTCAGAAATTTTAATTTCTCCCTGTTTAGCTCACTCACAATGGCTGTCAAACAGTCAAGTGATATGACGTAAAGTACTGCTAATTGTTTCAGCACAAGACAGTACTTCAAAGGTAAGGCAAAGGATGTGCAGACACTAATGAAATTTTATTATCAGAACATAGAATTAGAATTGTGACAAGCGACAATGGTGGCAGTGACATGCAGCTAGAATGTTAAGCTTCTGAAATCTCCAAGCTGAGTCTCGCAGACAAAAATAGCTAGAGCTACAGACTTCTTAATAGTCTTAAATGGAAATTGAATGGGCTCAATTAATCAAATGAACAAACTACAGGGAATTACAAAAAAAGGCTCATTCCATATTTTCAGGCTATTAACCTGCATGGCCATTATGTCCTGTTATAATGGTGTGGTTTGCAATCTGTATGTTGCTTCTCTGACAGGATGTGTTTTAGTAATTCATAGGGTGACATGTAGCTTTCATAGGACAGCATGGCAGGATGATTTTTGTAAGCACACACTTGGGCAGACCCCACTGAAAGCAAGTCTTGTTTCACGTGATCAAGCCAATTCTGTCTGTAAAATAACGTTGTGTATTTCTGAGTAGGCAAACATTAGAAGTTTGTTTCAGAGCAGGTAACTGGTCCCCGAGGTTAAATGATGAATTTACCTGACCTGTGGGCATCTGTTGCTATTTTGGTGTTCACTAAGATTATCTGCTTTACAGAAACCTATGAGAATATCACGTGTTACAGTAGAAACCTCCTTGTTGTTAGTGAGTTCACCTGAATTGAGTCTTTAAGTATTTGTAAAGAAACTGTCGCTGTCCTCAATGCCATTGTTAAGTCCCTGAGCTGTGGTAGGCTTCCTGTTGCCTTGTGAGTCTCAGCAGCAGCAACAAGAAATGGAAAATGCCACCTGGAATTATTAGGTTTACTTATTTTTGAATTTCAGTAAAACTTGGATATGAGTGATAATGTCTGGAAAATTTTGTCTTCTGTGAAGGGGACATGTAATTTACTATTAGGAATTTGATCTCTGATAGTCAGATTAGTCTCATCTACAATGGCATCAGAAATAGAATAGTATTTGAGAATGGTTGGAAACAAAAGATACACATCATTACATTTTGCAAGTCCACTTTAGGCCCTTTTAGAGAATATCTGTTCCCTAGGAGTCCTGTACCACTAAAAGGACTTTATGAAAACTCACACCCAGCATGGAGGCAACAGCAGGGAGATCTTCTGCAGCCTCCATGGGACAATATCCAGCAGGAAGTCTGTAGTGTCAGGCACTGGCTTTCCCTCCTCCGTCTGCAGAGTAGTTATTGGCTTTGGGGAATGAAACAGAAGTGTTGTGAGTGTAGAACTGACACTGAAAAATTGTTAGCAAACTCCTCCAGTGCATTGGGGTAGTGCACATTCCTTAGAGTATAATTTTAGACGGAGAGGAAAGGTGCATTGTTTTTTTTAGGAGATACTTCTGTGTTCTGACTGATCTCTCTGTAAGAAGGGAAGCTTTCCACTGTGTAGTGAAAAGGTCACAAAAATAATGTAATTTATTAGCCCTACCATGTAATTCCATGAAACTGGCAGTGACACCTAATCTGTTTTCTAAATAAACAGATTAGGTCACAATATATGTCACTAAGATGTTGCTTTGGCCTGGGAGGATAATCTTGATTTTGAGTCCTTGTCACGACAGTCTATGCCTGGTGCTTTCTACTTAGAGCTGCTGCATTTTCATTCCAGGGAACGTGGCTGTATCCTTCCATCCCTTTTCCTATTCCTTTTCTACAATGGCTGCATTTTATCTTTCCCATTTTCTCCTAAGCTCTTCCATTATTTCTCTCTCTCTTGCTTTTTCTTTCTCTGTAGTCTTTATTCTTGCAGAGGCCATCTCCAGAGAGCCCTGAAATAGATAATTCATGTTCCCTCGTGCTATTTCCTGTGCCACACTGCCACTCCCCTGCCAGCATTGAGTGTAAACATGTAAGGATTCAAGCTATGCTAGTACAGATACTTGCCAAGGGCAAACTGTAACCCAGAGTGCTTGATCATTAGCTGAAAGCAAAATGCACATCGTACATGCACATATGTTGTCTATTTACGGTTTTGATTCCATTGCTAAGTTATGCAAGTCTACCAGTCAGGGAACAAAACCAATACCACATATGTTTGGTGACTAACTGAAAACATTATTTGTCTTCACAATAAAAAACAGGGGAAAAAAAGAGCTAAAAGCTTGTATTCCACTTAGTAATGCAGTTTGCAACAGAGGTGACACATGGTTTGAAAATATTTTGGGTGTTATGTTAATAGTAAATCCAGAGCAAATTCTGAATGGGCAATATTCAGCTGTGTTGCTGCAGGGAGAGGAAACATTGCCACATGGTTTCTGCACTCCAGCCAGCACCATTGCATACGCTGAATATATGCAGCAAACTGCTCTGCAGAATTTAACTACTAAATACTGGTTTCCACTAAGTTTCAGACTCTCACAATTAGTTCATACACAGTAGAATACATTAGAAAAGTGGTCATAAAATAAATCCTTGTGACTTGCTTGTTCAGGAAAGAAGCGGCTCGGTCGTCTGAGGTTTGACTCAGGAGCTGGAGGTCCCAGACCATAGTGACAAGGCCTCATTCCTCCTGCTCCACACCAACAACCTGAGGACAACAGCTCTCCTCTTACTAATGAAGATGTTGGAAGATTAATGAACTGAGGACTACCATATGCTTCTGGGGTCACAAAGCTGTTTTAACATGGGTGGATCTCTAGTGCTGCTTGCCATATCCTCTACTAACTCCTCTGATACCTTAAAGTCCCTGTCAGTGATGTCAGTGAAGCTTTGTGCGAGTGTAGAAGTCTGACTGTAAGGACAAAGGAATATATGCCTGCCTGGTAGAAAGCTTCTTATCTCCCTACAGTATTCCTCAACAATGAAGCTTCCCTTGACCTAGAAAACCTCTTGCATGTAACATTCACACATATTTTGGAAGGACAGTTAATTACACAAAACGGGATTCAAGGAAAATTCTGATTGAAATGCGTTCTTATTGGGAGCAAGAAATTGTTCTCCTGGCAACAGCAAGCACCTGGGGTTTTTATCTCTTTTTTTCTTTCTTTTGGACCTTGCATTGGATATACAGTGCCCTGCAAGAGGCTTTTCAGGCTTTAGATGGTTCTCTGAGTTATAATAGCCAGGTTTGTCCTTCAAGTGGAATTTCACACAGTACTCTGCGGGGGAGGTCTGATGCTGATTTTTCTCACATCAGACTCAGGTTTGTATAAAAGTGCCTTAGCATAATCACATTCATTCTTGGCTGAGAACATCTGTTTAGGCAATGAGCTGCTGTTCATATTTTAGTTAAAATGCACTTGTACACTTCATGGAAACAACAGTTCTTGGAAGTCAAAAGCTTTATGTGCAGATGGATATTATATGGAACTTATTTTTCTTCAAATTGAGGTGCCTCTTGGAAGATCAGTGGAAAAACTGCAGAACTAACTGACCTATCTCAGTGTATTTGTACTAGTATTGTGTATTGAACTGGGATAAATTAAAAATTATTAATCTGTACCTCTCCTAATAGAGTTGAAAATGCAAGCACAATGTTTCAGTAAGGGGAAAAAACCTTGAAATTGTCATAAAGCTCTTGTCTTCACCTTTAATACAACCTCTTGGTTTTTAATTACTCCTGTAAAGTGGAGCAATCACAGGATCCTCCTGTGACATTTTCAAGTTTTCTGTCTGCTCCACTTACGAGAAACAAATGGGTCTGCTCAGCTCCATCTAGATTGAGTTTTTCATGAAGTCATTACTTCTGTCACAGGGACTATTTTCAAATTGAAAAATCTGAAACAATAAATGATGGTGAAGCAGTTAATAACTGTTAAGAAATCACATTTGGAAAATTGCATTTAAGCAATAACCTTTCTCCCTGTAATTAAATGACAGAAAGGTCCTGGTTTTAATTAAGTCAGCAATTTATAGTTATGAAGCTATACTTCACTATGCAGATTAGAAGATGATAGGTCACAGAACACCCTGAGTGCATTTTTAGCGGAGCTGATCTGGTAATTACTCCACTGTTCAGTGGTGACCACAGTGAACCGTATCTCTAGATTAAACAATTTTCTTTTCCCTGCTCCATGATGTATAACCAGGATGAGTAAATGTACCACTAGGACTGCATCGAACATCTTTAAATTAAAATGGATTTTAAATGAGGGGGCATGAGCGAAGAAAGTAATGTTTGAAGAACAGCAGTAGAAATGAATGGGCCACTAGGCAAGTCTTGCAAGCAGAGAATATATCATTGTTTTACAGGGCTTTCTATCTTGCGCCTGAATGTTTGGTGCAGATTTATGAGGAAGTAAAATGCTAATGTTAGTGTATTTATAAACATATGATGGGGGTTTCATCTATAATTTATTCCCAGGCCCTGCATTATGCAGCCTATGAAAGAAAATGAAATGCTGTGTTGGACAGCGAAAGGGTTCATTAATACAGCTTTCACATTTTATTTAACTAACCCCTAGCTCATATCACACATTGATTATTACATTGTGAGATGTTTTTGAACGCTTATTGTGTTCTGTTCCTCAAGGCCTTTTACTAGCTACTTCAGTAAGATTTCAGCAGCATTCAACTGTCTTATTTCAACTAGCACTAAGTATATTCATTTGGCCTTCAGGCACATGAACAGTATTTGTATATTTATAGATATATATTTTTTCCGAAAGAGTTGGAGAAATAGAAGTAGAGTTCAGTATTACTGCTTGTTAATAAAATGTGTTAATTTAGTTAGATACTAATTAAATAACTTGTACTCAAGTTGCACCACAAAATCAGTTCTAATCAAATATAACTACAGCATAAGCCTTGCTGAACCAGAGTTTGTAAATAAGAAATATTCAAATAGCATTTTAACTTACAGTTACTACTTCCTTTTACTCATAAACAAACTAATTCATTGACCAGAATAACTTCTTTAATGGGTCAAATTAGCTATCAGTGTAAATTGCCAGCTCTACGTGGAAATCTGTTGAGATTTGCCAGTACACCAGAGCTCAATTTTCCCATATATTACAACAGAGTGTGTGTTGAGGGGGAAGGGTGGCATGGATGGAAAGGGTTGAAATGCCAGTTACAAGACGATATTTATGAGAGTGGACATCAGGGACTATTGACATTAAGTGAAGACAGCAGATGATGTTTTTCAAGTTTACTGATACAAATATGTGCTTACAATTTCTTTTTACTCTGTTTGCTGGGTGATTGCTTTATTTTTATTCTCAGGTTTTTGCAAACCTTATTCTGATTCCCCCTGACTTTAACTGGAAACGGCTTCAGCGAGCAGTAAGCAATGGCAGAATTCTGTCAAGGCTGAATCTGTCTAAACAGAGCAAGGACAAGAAAGACAAGAGTAGCGTCTCTCTAGCACAGATACTGGTGGTGCCTTTTATTCCAGATTTTTGGGGTTGAGAAGGGTGGTTCTCTAGAGGCATTGCTTTAGATTTGCTGAGAGCATCAAAGAACATTATACAACATAAATTGCCAGGTTTCTAAAATATGCAATTGTTTAACTGAATGTGAAATTGTTTGAATTATGATAAACCGGGAATGGTCTCAATGAATCAGAAGTCTTAGGAAGTTTATTCTTTTAAAAGAAGGGAAATCTCCACTATAGATATTCTGGAATGCTGGGAGAATAAGAAATTGCATTTTATTTTATGTGCTTTATTTTGTTTAGTTTTTTTTTCTGTTGAAGTGATTGCCAGTTTGGTTAATCAAAGACAGGGTTTCATAGCGCTCACCCCCCTCCACCACGTTTATTCTGTATGGTAATAAGCTTAACACCTCCTTCGTATGTCTAACTGTATAGAACTTTATTCTGAGACATCCAGAGGTTTACGATGAAGTTGAGAGATGATGGCTGTTCAGTTTGTTTAAACGTGGGAGCAGAACAACGGGACAGCTCTTTGGCTGTACAGTAAGTAATGGGAATTTAGCCCAAAATATTGGTCATCTAATGTAAAGAATACATTTCATACCCTTTACAAAGTCCTGGGAAAGCATACACTTAAAAGTCAGCAGAGTAAACAACAAGTAGTTAGCAGAGACACGCCCTAGGTTCAATAACCTTGATGTATTTTCACACCACGGAGTTGTGAACTTGTCTCAGAAGACCCCAACATATTAGGGTAGGAGCATCTTTCCTCATTACAGTTGTCTTGTATTCCTTCTTTTTTCATTCTTTCTTTTTTTGTTGTTCAAGATTTTTGTGGTACTTAGGTAGTGCAAAGATATTCCTTTCTTTTTCTTTTTTTTCCCCTACCTCTATGGATGTTTACAATCCTCAGTGGTACCATAGCATCTCATGGTAAAGATGTTTCAGAAAGCTACTGTGTTGAAGGAATTCGGTGCTGTAGATCAAATTCTAGGTATTTTTAAAGGTCTTCCCTAGCAATGTGTGACGTTTGGAGTTAAAGGGTGGAAAAGCAGATTTGCAGAGCCCTAATCTCTGAAGATGTGGCACAAATAAAAATGGGGCCCAAATGCCTCCTGCACCACTGGGTTCACAGCCAGTATAACCAAAAAGTCAAGTGCCTCCAAATTCTGGGATCTACATTCCATTAGAGCTCTGTGAAACCTGAAGCACAGAGATGAACACCTACTCCTTGCTGTCAATTACCATCTGTCACACCAACTGCTTGTTATCAACAGATCTGCTTATCAGCTGACTGGAAGTTGTTAAAGGTAAATGGAAACATGTGAGATCTTAACTGGCTTCCACAGAAACTGAAAGTTATCCTCAACTCCATTGTTAAGACAATCAGCTAAAACAGGATTAGTTTTATTGCCTCTGAGGAGCATGAATTTACCATTTTGCTTTCTCCTGAAACAGCTGGAATTACTTATACTTGCAGGTACAAGTTTCCTTTCACTTCTTGTGGAATCTAAGGAAGTTTATGACAATATTCCCTTTAAACAAGGCCATCAAAATGGCTGTCATGAAGCATGGGGACATAAAATAAATTAATGACAGAAGATTATGCGTAAGACTTATCCTTCACTGATTGTGTATTCCTGCCATATTAGGACATCTAGAGGAAGCATCTCTTCGAGACAGCCCATTCTTACTATATTATACCTAGAAAAGAGACGTACAATTAAGGTGGGCAGGAAAGAATTTGAATTATGGAGGCATACATGCTTCCTGATGTGTTTGACAGCAGAAATCAGACAGGGAAAGCTGATGAATTCTTATGCTTCTCAGGGCAAAAAGTGAATTTGAGTCAATGTGGCAAAAAATTAACAAGTGATACTGGCTCGCTTTGGAAAAAGCTGTAAAATCCCTTTCCCTCTCTCTTTTACTATGGAGTTCTTGAAGAACAACTTCTCAAAATCATTTTGTGATGGTAGTTTTGCAGAGAAACCTACAGGAAAATATTGGAATAAAGTACTTTTACCATGCTGTGAATCAGAATGTTACCTTCAGTCTCACCACTTTACCTACAGGCAAGGGTGACGGTACTTACACTGGCTTTCAAGCAATCCCTGCAGCTGCTCAGTTTCGGATTCTAAGTTCTGCATCTAATGTTGAAACAATTACACTCATCAGTTTAAGTATTGCATTGGATCACTGTGGTCATAGAGAGGAAGAATAATCCACAGATTAGTGTGATGTGTATTAGCACTTACTCATTTCCTTCTTTTGCAATAGCTCTGTTTAATGACAAGGAGGTTGCGTATTTACTATTTCAGTTATCACAGGAAAGCCCTTATGGGAGGTACTGTACAAACAGAACAAAAAGCTGGCCCTGCCCCAAAGTGCTCTTGATCCAGATACAAAATTACAGATGACAGATGAATTCTGAGAAGTAGGTTTGTGGTGTCTAATCCAGAGAAGAGGACTGAAAGTTAGTGACTGTTAGAGTGAAAAATACATCAAGTGAATGACCTCTTTGGGAAGTGGGAGGTGTGAACTAGGGCTGCTGCTCAGATGAAGACATGCAGGAGAAATGTGGAGCTCTACAGCTGCAGGAACAACGAACTCAAGTTGCAGGGACTGTGGCTGCATGTAGGGAGTAGAACTATGAATTGGAATGTTGAAGGAAAGCTGTGATTAGCTATTAACTTTTCCCTGTGTATGTCGTGGGCTAATACATACTTGTCTCCATCTTTAAAGGCTTTTGGGAGCTCCAAAAGACTTCTGATGCTTTATTTCAGGGATTGGAAAGTCATCCAGGTAGACATTTTGTTAAAAATTGGGGAAGTCAGTTTCAAAGAAGTTTTAGATTTGACAGTAAAAATTGAAAGAGTCTGCATAAAGCAGGTTATGTATTGTGGCTAGGTTATGCCTAAAACAGGAAGCTCAGCTGGGAAAGTAGGTATTCACCTAACTTTCTTCCGAAGGTCATCCAGGACATAAGCAGGTGGATATCTGTAGCAGTCTGAGCCTTGGTGCTTACAGCCTGTTCGGGTCAGTGTGGTTTTGGTAGTAAATTAGAATAGCTTTACAGAAAATTCAGCAGATGCTGGGGATCAAAATGCAAAGCCACAAACATCAGGTCCCCTGTGCCCCATTCTGCCCTGTACTGCACATCATGCTCTCAGCCAACAGCCTGGACTGCTAAGTTTGCACCGTGAAGTATTGTATTTCTTCCTCTTAATTTTGATGGGGAAAAAGTGAGGTTTGTTAAGCTGAAACCTCAACGTTCTAATATTTTTTTTCTGTCAGAAAGCCTTGCTAATTTTTCTGGTAACCACAGGAGTGTCCAGTCTTCCAGGTTATATCAGCAGACTCACATTTTTTAGCCTCTACTTAACAAGCTGGAGAGCTAACAGTCACTATTAAAATGTTGTGGGGTTTGCTGAGTAGCCTGGCAGTGCTGCCAAGTGTTCTCTTAAATTCGTGTGGATTTTTTAAAACTCTTTCAGAGTATTTTACTCATTATTCTGCTAATTCACTTCACTCTGCTTAAAGAAGCCGTGACAGAATACACTTTACTAATGCACTGTTGAAAATTGCCATAACAAGTCACTCATGTATCAAAACCCATCTATTCTTCTTGTTTTAATTGTTTTAGTATGAACAAATAGCCATCAGAAATATCATGCTGTCTTCTAATAAGGGAGTATGTAAAAATTTTAGGAACAGTCCACTAATAAAAAATTATTCCTCCTTATCCAGAAAGGTCTCTGCCAACCTTGTACCAAGGGCAGTCAGGAGTCTCATGTTGTGTAAGTGGTCTCTGTTACATTCTGCTCCCTGTATGAGCTGCCGACTTCACAGCGGGATACTTCATCTTTGATTGCAGCATTCATGTCTGGCAAGAACAGGACATCTCAAACACTGTTTTTACACTTTTTAACACCCAAATGGGAACTGCAGATTATGTTTTCTATGTCTCACCTCAGGCTGTGTGGTGCTAGAATACATTCGTTTGTGCAGAGTTCCATCCTTAGTTGTAGTCTTGTCTGGCTTAGGGTGGAAGTCACGTGGCCATTTTTTTAATGGCCACCTCTTTAAAATCTCATCTGAAATGGCAGCATGTATGAGTCTTCCAAGTTTCTTAACTGTGCTTTTAAAATTTTATTTTAGAAGTATACAAGCAGGGTAAGTTTTCTTCTTTCTGTACTGTGAATCTATAAAGAAGCTAAAGAATTTCCTCTGTGAAATGCCCATTGTGGGTAAAGACTGACTGTTAAGTCCATTATATAAGGGATTACATTCAACTTTCTTTGTCCTAGCACCTTACTGTGTCTCCCCATCGACTCACTTGTAGCCACTGGAGGTCAAAATTTGTGTCTGAGTCTCCTATTGAAAAGTAAGCATAGTAGCACACTGGAGGTGTAGCAAGACTAATTGCAATTGGCATTGGTGTGGAAAAGAGAGTTTAAATGTCAAGGGAGAGGGTGCCATGGCAGTAGCTAAGGAAGTGACTTAGAGCAGGTATTTTTGTATGGTATCATCAAGAACTGTTTGCCTGAATTCTACAGGGTGAAAAATTTTCTCTGTAATGTTGCTGGCAGTGATTTGCAGTCATTTCTGGTACAAATGGACACAGCTCCGTTCTATTTATGGAAGGTTTCTGTAATCTGTGCAGGTCTCCCACTGACTTCAGTGAAGCTGTGCCCACTTACAAGGCTTGTGAACCTGGCCCGTGAACTCTGCCAGTTGCTCATCAGGTCTGAGATACAAAGCCAGCCTGAGAGCTGACAGTATTTATGTAATTCTGCCTGGAGATTGCTATCTTGGGGCGAGCCCAGCAAGGAAGAGAAATTTTGCATGCTCAGACCAAAACCAGTAACAGTTAAGTACTTAATTTTTTTCCTGGAAGATTTGTCCATTAACGTTAATGAAGCTTTTTCTAGGCTTACAAGCCTGAAGAGAGCTATTAAACAAAAGGGAGAGTTTGCTTGCCAGGCATTTTCTCTGCTCTCTTGGTTCTGTTTCTTTATGGCCAGAGAAACACTTTCAGCCATATGTCTTTAAAGCAATGCTAACACTTAGTGACCAGTTAAGTAAATCCCACTTGTTAAATTCTTGTGGCTGCATTATGCTGGGAGCCTTACTCTAAGGGCCCTGTTCTGTCACTGCTTGTTTTTTTCCACATTAAATGAAGTGACTTAGATGGGATACACAAATTGGTGATGCAGGAGAAATCCTCTTCTGACACTGAAAGGTGGCACTGTGCAAAACTATAACTGTTTTCCTCTTCTGCAAAAGAAAGCCAAGAAACTCGTTGATTTCTTGGGCCTCAGGCTAATGGAGCAAAGACTGGATGCAAGTCAGGCTGTAGATGGCCTTCTTGACTTGTGGCTCTCACTGTTGAAGCAGGAGTAAAAGGATTTGTGTGGGATTTGCTTTCTTGGGCCTCTTCAGTTTGCACTTGGACCAGTGGGATTAGAGAATTAAATGGTAATGAGCCAGTTTGAATGTAGTGTCTCACCTTTAAGGCACTTTTCCCACCACCCTGGTGGACATAAATGTCCCTAAAAATCTTACAGGTTCATGTTTGGAAGTCTTGAGCTTCCTCATAGAAACCGTGACTGCTGACATCTTTCTCCCAGCCAAAAGAGACAAAGGACACTTCCGTCCATTTGTCTGCCTTCTCTGTGCCCTGACTCCCTTCACAAACACCAAGGTGTCTCATTTATCTTTTACTTTCAGTGGGATTAAGGCCTGTATGATCTGGACGTGCTGCAGTTTAAAATGAGCACCTAATCTGTACCCACATCAGCTCTGTTACAATCTTGTCAAAAAATGCCCAAGATTTCTTTGTGTACCATAACTCTTCTTTCAATTACAAAATACTGTTCATAAGTCACAGCTCACGATTTCTGGCCTCATTTTTCTTACGAGTTGCTTACATGAATTTCTCTTGCTTGAAAATTAATTGACCATGCAATAAACTGTTTTCCCTTAAGCAGGGACTATTCTGTTTCCTGTGACGTTATAGTAAGCTGTCCTTGGGCCAAATATTTAAAGGTATTTAGGTGCTTAAAGATGCAGGTAATGTGAATTTTCTGAAGTACCTAGCTGCCTAATACACAGCGATTTCAGTGGGAGTTGCCATCTAAGAGCTTCTAAAAATCCCACTGTGCACCCATCTGCTTCTTTAAGCACCTGAATTCCTCTAAAAAAATAGGCCCTTCCCTCCATCAGTGGAAACAAATTTTATTTTTCTTAATACAGCTTCTTAATACAGTTTCTCAGATACTCTCTACCACTTTTAACATATTTTCATTGTTTTGATTATTATGTCAAATCTAGTTGATGATCATGTTTATGCAGTTCCAAGCAGAGTGTGGGCACACAGCATCTATCCTTCATGACATGAACTTGGCACCGCATCTAATATTAATAAATCAGGGCTAAGAGGTTTGTAGGCAAGCAAACTGTCAGGAAGTTACTGCAACTTTTGCAGTATATTAAGCGATCTGTGTTTTGTTCTAACTTTTAAAACCCTCTTTGAAAACCAATATTCTGTTTCTCATTAGTCGGTCTTTGATCCAGTGAAAATATCAGTCCCCGGAGTTAATATTTCATCTGACTATAGGCCATGTAATTTGCTACGACACTAAGTCAATAGGTCTCTGCTGGCTTACCCCAGCAGGACTTGTATGTGTAGGCAAAAAATTCTCTGCAAAACATGAATAATGTGGATCTAATCAAGAATTTATTTCTTTGGTTAACCAAAGGAAAAAAGTAGAGTGTGAACATCAGTCCATCTAGGCACAAACAAAGCTTAAAGGAATGAAAACATTTCATTTTGTATCAATTCACATTCTCAATTTAATACATAAACGGGAGTGTCAGGACACGTGCATCTTGCAGAGCCACGGAAATAGCAGTAGATTGATTTATCATTATTTACCGGCTTAGCCGTTTTATCTGTGTGCTTTCTATTATAATGTACTTGGAAAGCTCAGACAGTCCTTCTGCATTAACCTCCACCTACTGTTGTCATCTTTCCCTCTGGCTGCCCTGTGCTACACTCTCGAATTGTAATTTCATTGCACAAGGTGCTATAGAATGAAAATAAACATTTGTCTGTGGAAACTTTGCTGAGTCTAGAATATTCAGTTTGGTTTAAGCTAATTTAAAAACAACAACCAAAATTGTGCTTTTACTTTTTAAGGCTTTTTCAGGGATATTTCATTCCATCATCTCCAAAGGAGCAAAACATTTACGAATATGCATTAATCCTCACTGGGAATTGATCCAGAGCTTGTTTTAAGCATATGCTTAAGTGGTTTGTTGAACTGGGGCCATAGCTGCCCAGGCCCATCTCTGGTTGAACTTTAATCTAGCAATGTGAACGTTTGAATTCATTTACTTGTACTTGTGAGTTTTATTATACATATATATTTATATTTAAATCGCTCTTGATGAGATTTGTAAGAATTTGTGCACATCTCATATTTGAATCCACTATGTGAAAAAGGTCATATCTTTGATATGACTTTGCAAAAAAAGATCATGTTTAGTTCAATAGCTGCCTGATAACTCTGTCTAAAAGATGGGTACATTTTTTTATACTTTCACCAAGCTGGAAAAATCTTAGATCTGTGTTTCATGATTTTTTGTTCCCTGCTTGGTTTTGGCTTGTTTTTTTGTTTTGTTTTATGGCTTCCATTTTTGGGGGAGGGTAAGTGATAAAGAAGAGCCCTGTCGTAGAGGAACCTCCTGCTCTAGTTGATGTGTTAACATATCACTAACCCACTGCAGCTCATTCATGAGTCTTCAGCTCTGACAGGCTGAATGCCCAGAGTGGCCACTGATTAGACTGCCACTCTTAATATTCTCATCCCTGCAGTTATCAGGCAGGAAAACAGTGACAAGTAAATCTAAGCAGTGTGGGAATCTGAAAAACCACGGATTGTACCATCTTCTGGCATTTCTTGAGAACGCAGTGGCATTTGCTGTGATAGCACAATAGTCTGGATCAGAAAAGGAATCCAAATCTTGGCAAATGGAAGGCAAATCACACATCACATTTGCAACTTGTACATTTCTGCATCATGCCTTAGGGGGGAGGAGAAGAATTTTAGAGTCCTGGGTGATTCCTTTGAGCTTGGTTGTTTTGTGTCTAGTTGTGCTACTGAAGAGATTTGACCCTGAAGTTTCAAGGCCACCTCCTGAACTCCAGAATCTCTATTCATCAAGACAAAACTCTTAATAAAGTCACTGGGAGTTTTCCTCAGACTTAGTGATATTAGAATTCCACGATCCTTGTATTTTTTTTCAAGAGGATGTTTAAGGCATATTTATAATCTTAAATGGTGATTTCAGTCCTGGAAGAAATTCTGGTTTTCCTGATTTTAAAGTAGAGGAACTAGGCATCTTACTTTTTTAGAGCATTTTCTGACTGACATGTTGTAAAATGAGATTTTTTTTTTTTCATTGAATTTGGGCAAATTTCTTTTTTCATCTGTTTTTCTTTCCCATTATTTGTACAGGTTTGGGTCCTACTCCTGCCATTGTCCTGCTATCTTGACGAGTATCCAAGGAACACTTTTAATTCCTAGGCTCCATAAATGCCCCAGGCCAGTACCAGAGGCATGCAGTTGGTCAGGGAATTCACCTGGGGTCTACTGAGGCCCCAAATCAGGTAAATCTCCAAGTTGAATCTGGATCTCCTGTGTCTCAGGTGAAAACAGCAATGTCTTTATTCTCTATCGCTTTTTTCCAAAAACCTGTGAGCATTCTGAAAAATATTTCTCTGACCTTCTTCCTACCAAGAAAAGAGAAACAAAAAGACAGAATTCCATGAATCAGTATTTTCCAGTGAAAATTTTTTATCAGAATACTCCTGATTGATGATAGCTGTTTTCTTAAAAGCACCTGTATTTAGGCTCTTGTCTAAAAACATAAATCTCCTTAAAATATGGGCTGTGACATGTACCTTTAACAAACAAGGATCATGCTTCTGAAGTTTCACATCTGAACTAGGTGATCCAATAAATATGTTAATGAACAGTAATTAGGAAAATAAACTGCATTTGTGATCCAGACTGTTAAATGTAGGCCCTCTGGCTATAATGAGTGCTTCCCTGTGTCTCTTTCCTGTCTTCTTACCCTACTCTGTGCTGTGTTTTTAAGCTCTGTGGCATAGCTCTGAAGGGCAGCTCTAGTAAGAGTGAGTCCGTTCTCTGTCCTCTGGGCACACTCTTATCTACAGCCTTGAGCAGGGCTGTGCAGAGCTGCCCCAGTGACTGGAGAAGAGGTGCTGTGTAGCTGTGTACACTCCTGTGCTTCCCCATCATGTCACAGGGAGTTTGAAAGCCACATCACGCCATACTAATGGTAGACAGAGAGCAGTTCTGTGTGTTTTACCACACAGGGAAATGAGCAGTGCTCTGTACTCCTTTGAAAGTAGCAATGCTTTAAACTCCAGCTGGAGCTGGTTCAATCTATGAACATCTATTTTCCCTTGGAAGTTGAGGACTTTGGTAAGAGCTGAGTGCCAGTGTCTGGGCATCCATATTTGATTCCATGTGCAAGTAAGTGAGCAGCTGGATGCTGCTCACATGTGGCTCTTGCGTGTGTGCACATGAGCACCACCTGTAACACCAGCTAGTACCGAGGATTAGTGGAAGGATAAAACAAAAAAAAAAGCTAGTAATTGCTCTTGAGAAGTTTTTAAGCCCTAAGAAGTGTCTTAAGCCTTAACAACAAATTTTCTCTGTTGTAACTAGAAATTTTCCTTTATTTTGGGGGGATGACAAAGTATTATATATATGAAAAATTCCCCATATTTAGTAGAGGGTCCTCGTAAAGTCAGTCTGAAAGGTTCTTATAGCTATACTCCAAGTTATGTGATGTGCTCCATAGCATCTCCTGCCCTTCTTGCTCCCTACAGGTCATCATCCCTCCACTTCCTTTATATGACAGAAGGAAAAGGAAGCTGGTGACCAAGGTGGAAATCCTCAACTCGAATAGTAAAAATGGACAAAGCCGCAGTAAAGGTAATCAATAAAACATGGCAAGTCACAAATGTTCTGGTTGTACATATTATTTTCTTTTCAAAATTATCCAGCTATGTGGTGCTTGGAGCCATAGGTTAGTGGGACTTGGCAGCATTATGTTTATGGTTGGACTTGATGAACTTACAGGTCTTTTCCAACCTAAATGATTCTGTGATTCTATGTAGAGATACAGAAAAACAATGTATAGCTTTTGCTAATTTTGTGTCCATATGTGAAGTGTTATGCTGTCCTTAGAGGGGAGACTGCATATTAAACATTTGAGGGTTTATTGCAAGAGTATTAAATTAGAAACGGGAGTTATGATAGTGTAGAATGTGATGATGGTCTGTCTTATACTTCCAGCTGTTGGACTGAGAAGGGAGGGAGTCCCCTCTGCACATACTTCTTGCCCAGAGTTTTAGGGAATTTGGACCCAGGTGGCTGTATTCTCCCACAAGAATCTCTGCTGTGCACAAGACACATTTCAGGATACTATTGCAAGCATGAGTGCATCCTTAATTCTGTTTTCAAAGACAAATCATTTCAAGTAGAGTGCATAGAGGTCATGATGCAAACACATCTGGATTTCAGTTGTTGATCTGAAATATTCACAGTCCAATATGGTAAAACCAGATGTTGGATTGACAGTCATCATAAATGTGAATGATCACATCAGAAATCCCATCTGTAGCTTAGTTGAAAGCAGTGAAGCCTTTCTGACCACCTTTGATTCTGTTCTGGAGTTAAAAACATTTGCTTGCACACCTAGTGTTAGTCATTGCTCTTTGTTTAGGTGTGGAAAATTATTATAAACCTTTAAAAGGTTTAGATGCAAACTGTGATAGGAATTGAACTGGCTATCTTAATCAGAAATACTTTGTTTGAAATGAAACCAAAAAACCTCTTTAAAATATTTAATATCATCATATTTTTGCACAGTAAGTACCGACGCACAGGTCAATGGCATCAAACTTCATGGGCTGATCATGATTCAAGGGGTCCATATAAAGATCACCTGATTTTTCAGAGGCTTTTAAGTTTCACAACATTTTTACTTTGAATATGAATCTTATTGGTGCGAAAACCGCATGTTTGACCTTCTTATTTGCTTTTGAGTGTATCCACAAAGTGGAAGATGTTGAAGATTATTTTGGATTCTTAAAGTACCAATGTGAATGTCACCCAGAGCAAAATATTTCCAGATTAAACAGCTGGGACCAGAACTTCTTCAGAAGTAAAACCCAGGCTTATGCACCCTTTCCCTTCTTCACAGCCTCATTGATTCACTAAACATTCAGACCTAGAGGACCATATTCTGTTCTTGCTGTCACTCCTTGGTGCAATGGTGCTGTAAAGGGGTTACAACTCTCCAGCAAACTAAGGACTCCAAACCAGGACAAGAGAGGGTCAGTTCAGGCACTGTGCAATTTTGGAAGAGGATGATAAGTCCTTGGTTGGAGTTCCTCTCCTTGGAGCTCTCTGAGCTACAGAATTGTTCATGGTTTCGCCATGCAATTCCGCAACTGGAGGACACAAAAGCGGGCAGAAACTTCTGTTCTCAGGACTGTCCCTTTTTGTGTTGCATTTGGTGAGTAAATGTCCCCTACAAGGTGCCAGTGAGGTGCATTGCAGAACTCTGTTTATGATGATCTAATAGAAAGATTTACTGACAAATAAAACAGCTATTTATGTTAAACTGCAGCATTTGTCATTGTAACAGAAACAGTTTTTTGTTACAGGAGCTCTCACATTGTTTGTTTTCATGAGGATTTTAATACAGTGTCCACATTTCAGAAGGAAGTGAAGAAAAGGACTTCAGTGTGTGACTAAGGATGAGTGAAAGATTGCGAGTAAGAAATTAAGCAATCAAGGAGACAATTATCCATGGGCTGAAGCTACAACCTCATCCCAGGCAGTGGAAGAAGAAGAAACGCAGAGATTCAAGAAGGAGTGAGTGACAGGGTTAGACCAATGGAAATTGTGTTGGCCACAGTGTTTTAAATGAGGTGAAACAACAGGAAAGAGAAGTTGAGCAGAAGGTGAGGAAGTTCTAAGGAAGAGCTGGAGTGAGTAGGAACTACCTGAGTGCATTAGGAAAAATGCAAAGGGAAATATGGATGTCAGGGAATGTATATGTTTTCATGTTGCAAAATGAATATCCTAAATTGAGCTATCTCAGAGTTTAAAGTGATTCAGATTTTAGGTTAATTTCCTCTCCAAAAAGAGGATTTTCTTCTGAATAGGCAAACAATTAAAATAAAAAAGAAGAAAAAGCAAGTACAGTTCTTGGAAGGATGGATGAAACATAAATCTTGAGCAGAACTACAAACTGTTGAGACAAGGCAATTTTGCTGGATTATGTAGCTCATATCAGATAGCAATAAATCAACCCTTCAAAGACAAAAGACTATAGAAAGAAGAATAAACCAAAAACTCTTCAAATAACAAAGGCTAGATACACAAAAGTAACTAAGGAGCTGAAGGGGCAAATAGATGCCTGGCAGGATTTTAAATGGGATCTTTCAGCACAGGCACTCGTCACCTGCTAGTGATTATTGGCATCTTCAGGCTCCTTCAGGCCCAGACTCTTCCTTGAGTGAGGTTAAAATTCCCATCAACATCAGGGTAAATAACTTGTAGCCTTAAAATCTGCATGTTTGGTATAAAATCCTTAAGATAATTCGAATTTACCTGGTGGATGGGTTTGACCTACTATGTGTTGACAATATACTTTTCTTTAATACAATCCTATCTTCACTCAGTTGGGTCATCCCACTGAGATGCGAAGTTCTGCCATATTTGCCTAGCTTGCTGATCTGGGCCTGACTAGATAGAATAATAAATTTTGAGCAAAACTGTGGCTTACTGGATATGACAAAAGAATTCCAGCAGTGGGTATCAGCCAGTACTGCCAGTTAATACTTGCTTGTTCTCACACTTTGGAAATTAATTTTCTGTAATATGAATTCCTGAGTTTGGAGCAAACCCCCCCATATTCAACTATTATGAACAACAAAATCCATGTCAGAGTCTATGGCTGTATCCTGTAGTCCCAGTGCCTTATTGTTCAGATCATCCAGATCTATTACAGCATGATATGGCATGTTCCTAACCTATATGCCTTGGCCTTCTCCCAGTGAAGAGGTGACTAAACCTGGGACTCACGCTGACATGCAGGCAGAACAGCCACAGGAGCTGGGAAGCATTTCCAAATCCCCAGCGTAGCAGTACTGGGGACAGGCCTTTTAGCTGAGCTTTGCTATGTTGATAGTTACTTGTTCACCCAGTATCAAATATAGCTGGGTTTTTTTGTTGATATTGAAAGGATGACTTGAGTCTTAAACTGTTGAGGGTGTGTGCAGGATATAGACAGGTATTCCCACCCTCCCTAAATCAGAGTAAATTAATGTAATACATAAAATAAGATTGGGGGGTTGGCAGCAGGGGGGTGGGGGGAAGAACAGAAATTTTTTTTCATCTATTTAAAAAAAATTCAAGAAAAGAAATATCGAGGACAGACCTTATCATGACTGAAAATTGCTAGAACATGCCAGACATGATGAATAAAAGGCAAGCAGGCAATGTTGCTGCTGGAACAAGCAGAGATGTGAAAAATCTAGGAAAATTTGCCACTAGTCTGACAACAGATGATGATGACATATCTGTGAACATATGTTATGAAAAAAAGAGTACAGTCACAAGCTATGCAGTGATAGGGTCATTGAGTATTTTTAGCTCAAATTCTGGTTCTGGTTGTCTTATGTATCATCTTGAGTTTGAAAGTGCCGTTTAGTTCAGTCTCCCCACAGAATACTGTTCCACAGAATACTTTAAGTGCATTTATTCAGAAAGGAGCCCTGACATTTGAATACAATATAATTATAATTGTAATCCAAGCCTATACAATTTTAGGTTTGCTTCATCAAAGACTAATATTCTGTTTACTTGGCCTTTGCACATTTACAGAGTTGAGCTGGAAAAAAATCAGATTACACTTCTTACAAATGAAATGATACTTTTGTGAGTGGTTCTTTCAAGTCCTCCTCCCCTTTGGCATCAGAGAAGTGCTTTTTTCATTGCCTGTCTTATGATGTGCAATACTTGAAAGAGGGCAGCATGGAACACCATGTAAATAAATCTTCCTGGCTTAGTTAGAAATACACTTATCTCTTTAAAAAAAGATTCTTTTCCAAAAGCTCATCTATACATTAGTCCTGCCCAAGGGCACATTTGATGTATGCTTTCACCATACATGGCTTTTATACGCAGCTGCTTGCTTTGGTATGGACTAAAAAATGAATTTTTTACCAGTCAGGCAAGGACTGGACAGTGAAACATGAGACTCTCCACCTGCAATTCCTGATAATCTTTTCCTTAAAAAACCCACCTTAGTGATGCGTTCCTCTCCACACAGCTCTCAAGGCACAGTGATTCAACTGAGGAAATGTGTTTCTGGTCTCATTGTTTTCTCTTTGCTCTTCCTGCTAGTATGATCCCATTTCCCCCTTCTTCTTCTTTAATTACACCCCCTCAGTACAAAAAAAAACCCAAAACAGTAGCTGTTAGCGAATGGCAATTCAGTCCATGGAGGCTGCTGGGATTTTAAGGGCAGCTGCTGTTCAATGTATCTGGTGTGTCACTTTCTGTTTTGTGCTACTGTTTTATTGCTGCTGTGGGAATGGAGCAAAAATAGCGGCTACTACAGTTCTGTTGAATAACCATCAATGTGATTCTAGCCAATGTGTCAGTCCTTCACTGGGCAAAAAAATGCCCATATTTGATATCTACTGCCCTACCCTGACCTGTAAATGAAAATAGTAACATGCTAAATAGCTACGGAAAAGCATGATCAGCTAAAAGACTCAGCTGATACGCATAGGTGTGTTTGTGCTACTATGCGTTTGTGGGTGTGTGAGTATATGTATGTCTCCAGAAAGATTGGTGTAAGTAGTATATTTAAATGTTAAATATATTGGCTTTCAAATTCAGTGCAACTATCGAAACCTGCATTTGGCTACAATCATTCGACAGCTGCATATTTAAAGTGAAATCACTTAGTAAAAATTACACAAGCCCCAATTACTGACAGACCACCTAAGCTTGCCTGTTTATCCCTTTGTGGAGTTCAGACATATCTTCCTCCCATGCAGAACTGCTGCTTGTTTCGATTTGGGTGTAAAGGCTTGACATCAGAAGTGCTGACTCATGAAATGGCAAGGAAGGAAAATTGCTGTTGCCTCTACGGTGACTGAATTCGCACGGGTTTACCCCACCACGGCTCCTCCTGCCTTCCTCACTCCAGCCTGTGCCCCGCATCTGGCCTCCACGGATCTGAACCTGCTGCTGGGAGAGTGTGAAGGTGTTAAATATATCTAATAGCTGCTGGCTGACATGGTTCGGTGTGGAATCCATCTAGATTGTTTTACCTCTCCTTTCCGTTCACCAGCAAAAGTTTACCCTGGATCCGACCAGGCTTGTCACATACTGAGCCTAAACGGGCTTTTGTTGTACCAAAGGCGAAGCAGCGACGTGCCCGCTGCGGTTCCCTGAACCGGCTGGATTTCCCCAACAGATGGCACTGCCTTTCTCTCGTAGTTAGCCAAAAGTTTAAAAACATTTTGTTAAAAATAGATGCCCCACATTCTTAATTGGCAATCCTTTTTCTATTTATTGTTAAGCACAAATCAAATGCTGTTTAGCTCTTAGGCAAGCTCAATGCACAATACATAAAAGCATAATATAAAACACCCAGATATTTTCTTTTTCTGTTCCGTAGCTGCTTGTTATACCAGAAAACACTGAACAATTTGTGTTTTGTCACTAACATCTTGAGAAACTTAGTTATCATAAGATGGTTTTTTTTCAATTATGAAGATAGACCCTTTTTGTTTAATCTTAAAACTTGCTACGTAATTAGATGTCCAAGCCTGCATGAAGCCTCCATTTTCACAGAAGCGAAGCCAGTATTATTCCAGCACCTCTGGAGCTAGGCTACATTTACTGGAGTGCTTAAGGCATTTGGCCCTTATCGTGAAGAAGGCCTCAAAATCTCTTGTGCTGGCAGGTCTTTCTCACATCAGGGGACAGAGGTGCCTGTGCTGGCCAGGCTCCCTGAGCTGCGGTCCCCACAGTGGGGCCCTGATGCTGGTTCTGGGATGAGGACATCTTACAGCTTCCCTAGGATTATCCCTCCCTGCAGGGTCTGGGAGCATGCATGACTCCACCACGGCTCTCCTCCGACCCTCCCCTGGGTCTCCTGGGTAATTCACCAGTGTAATTCCGGGGAGGTAATTCACTACAGCTTCTCACCAGATTCTCCTGATGCCTGCTTAGCTCTTGCAAGGAGCAGACAGACACATCACTGGGGGTGAGCCTCCCTCTTCTCTCTCCTCAGTGAGCTAATCATTTCTGTGGCCTCTTCTGGGACCCATTTCATTTCTGCAATTCCTTGGGCTATGCTGAGCAGAAAGGCCAAATCACTTTACAAAATGAAATTGTTATGGCTTCACTATTTCCTAGTTCAGTCTGTACCTACTATTTCTTTTCGAGGTCGAGTTGTTTATGGTGGAGCAGAAGGAACATGTTTTGTTTTCCTTTATTTCTTTGCCTGCTTTTGCACATGGACAGATTTTTCAGCCAGCTGCCCACAGTTTTACTCCTTTCTACCTCTCCCCACAACGGTCACAAATTCAGAGTAGGGCCTGATCCAGACAAGCATTTAATTTCCCTACCGGAACACTTCCAGCAATGTCAATAGCACTCCCCACAAATACGGTTTTGTATGTGCTCGAAGGCGGTGTCAGTGCGGGCCTTTTACCACAGATGCATGGGAGTAATTCTCTCCAATATGCATTCACATGCGTCTCTCTCCAGTGACCTTCATTTGCTGTCCTTCTGCCTATGTAGTTTGTTGATTAAGTCTTTCTGAAGTGGCTCATAATATTCTCATAATATTGGACAAGTCTCCATAATTGTATCAAATTCCAGTGTTATCAGCTGGATTTTGAAACCCCTTCTCCTGTTTGCTAACATATTAAAGAATGCTGTACATAACACAGTTCTTTGAGTCACCTCATTGTCAAAGAAATTGAAAGCCTTTTCTTCTAACTCTTCTTTGGTGATTTTTACTTCCCAAGTTGGTTTTGTTCCCTTTGTCACTTTTGTGATAAAAGCTATCAGCTGTTTTTAGAAAGAGAAGTAGATTAATCAGATAGGCTTGTACTTGAGGCAGTTTTCTTTTGTAAAACTGCATTATTTTCTGTTTTATATAATGATAATCTGGGGGGTTCATTATTTTTGTTTTATAAGTTTTGGTTTTTTGGTGGTAGAGGAAGGCTTAGCATGCTGTAATTTTCAAGGCTAACTCATCATATTTTTAAAGCTCGTACTCATATAGCAGCCTCCAGCTCTCCGGCAGCTGATGGTAATGAGCAAGGATATAGGGTTTTTTAATTAGTTACTCCAACATTTCCTTGAAAATATTTGCATGCACACAAGGCAGTTCTGGGGATCTGTTGCTCCCAAACACAAACGTTGTAGCACTTTCTGCCTTGAAAAACAGTCTTCTGTACTGATTTTTTTTTCTTACATGGGAGAATAGAGGTTCTGAAGTAACATCTTAAAATCCTTTTTTTGAATATGGATGTAAATGTAATATTTCGGATCTTTGAAGACAACATTCTTAAATGCTGATGTTTTCCTGCTTTAATCCTGCTGCTTGGGTATCTGCCTCTGTCTGTGTGCATGTAGAAATTAATTTTTTTATTTTGGCTTCTCGCTTGTGAAATATTTTCATGGACCTAATTTCTGTTCTGTGTTTTTTTAAGGTGGTAGCATGTGTATTTTTGTGTCGGTTTCAGCTGATGTGGATTTTTCTGTTTTGAAAGCTAACTGGTAAACAGCTTACCTTGTAAACATAAACATTTCCTTTTCCTTGACTTCTGCTTCCTCTTGTGTCAAAATATCTGTATTCTAGTGACTGTATTTTGGTTTTGTGGCTTTATGGATATTAAGAACATTTAGTGTTACCTCTTACATCAGGCCAGTCATGTGATTTTAGCCCTTAAGTCCCAGATGAGCTGCAATGTATCTTTTGTATAGGCACTCATTCTTTCTGAAAAGGCATCCATTGATTATATCCACTGGTCTCAATCAATTAATTTTAACCTAATACTTACTTTACTCATTAAAAGAACAGACAGATTTTTTACAACCTGCATGTGTCTACCTTATTTTTCTAATAATTAATCACTTTTATGGTTTGCTCCCTAGTTGAAAGTCCACTGCTGTCAGGACTATCCCTTCCCTGGCACTGTGATGAATTATCTCTGCCTTTTTTGAGATGGCTGTCTGCGATTTTTTTAACCACAAGTAAAGATTCCACAATTTCAAATAATTTAGTGACTCATTCTTGATTCCTTTGCAATATTCTGGAATAATGATTATTTTAAAAATTGGATTCCAGAGCTGGACATAGCAATGCTGGCCCCATCAGTGATACATACCTGTAATATCATGGGTTCCTGCATAATCATGCAAATATTGCATTAACCTTAGCCCATAGATTGCATAGGGAATTCATGGTAAATTTATTTTCTGAAGTCCTTTTCAGTGTCACTGCATTTCAGGATATGGTATTCTATGTTGTTAGTGTGACCTACATTCTCTCTTTTGACATATCTGACTTTCTGTCTGCCTGTATTAAAACCTTTTTTAAAATACTATTTCATTTAACAAGCAGATTCAAATAGCACATTATAACTGACAAATCCTTATCTCTCCAATGGTTATTTGACCAGTTTGGGGTTTTTTTTATACCTTTAAGACAGCCAATTTAAAATATTTGAAATATTTTCTTTCCTGGACAGATAAATATATTTCCATTAATTCCTGTTCTGAATGTAGTAAAAAAGGATGTTAAAAAAATAATAGAAACACTGCAAATACTACTAGATGCACCCCTATTCAGATCTGATAACTAATAACAGTGTTTTTATCAGTTGTTAATATGTTTTACTGTTACACATTTTGAGCACAGTTGTTTTTTAAATGTAAAGCAAAAACTTCCAAGAAATACGAATTTCAAATACAATTATTATTGACAACCAGATTTTTTGACAAATAAAAAATTACATCAGGTTTGTTTTTAAAAAAAACATGCTCTCTATGTACTGACTAGGCTATATGCTCTCATTTTTCAACATGCTTTTGATCACAACCTGTGGTAACTTCTCCAAAGTTCTCCACAGTCCCTAGTCCAAATGGTTCAATGGTTCTCCCACACTTTGTGAGTTTCTGTGTGTCTCAAGCTTCTTAATTTTGTCTAAGTGAAAATCTGCTTTCCCCACCTTTTCACACCATCTACTTTGGAGTTTGTATTTAAGCCCTTTCCAAGTTCATCTCAGTTTAGATGGTTATCAGAATCTTTTTCTCCTGTTTCCTCCATCACTGTGTGTCCTCCCATGCCACAGGCCAGCACCAATATTGGTTTACAAGGTCTTTCTTTGCTTTGTTCTGTGGCCGTACCTTGTAAATGGGTCCCACAAAAGTCTCTTAAAGAGGATACTTAATCTTCCTTGTTGGTCTCTTCTTCCAAGTAAAATGTCATAGGATGAGAGGCAATGGCCTCAAGTTGTGCCAGAGGAGGTATGGATTGGATATTAGGAAAGATTTCTCCACTGAAAGGATTTGCAAGCACTGGAACAGCTGCCCAGTGAAGTGATTGAGTCACCATCCCTGGAGGTATTTAAAAGAAGCGTAGATGTGGCGCTTAGGAACACGATTGAGTGGTGCGCTTGACAGTGCTAAGTTTATGGTTGGACTTGAAGATCTTAAAGGTCTTTTCCAATCTTAATGATTCTATGATTTTACAATTCTATCACCTCACACCATGTCCAGTTACCGTTCGAACTTAGTATCTTGGGCTGCAGAACAGGCAATATGAACTGGTCTTTGTCCCATCAAGAAACTGACTTGACTGTCTTGGCTTGTTAATCTAGTTAGCTAGTCTTGTACTAGAGACATACATTGGTCTTACCACCGGCCCCTCACCTTCTGAATCAGCATCACTTCTATTGCAAAAAAACCCACAACTCTATACTCAATATTAAACATGAGAGCAAGAAAGAAGGAAAGAATGTGTGAATGTCAAAAGGCTCTGGCTGGATGCTTTCTATAGATAAAGAGTCATTCCTCTCAACTTGGACACATAATGTGATTTTGAAGTAGCCCTGATGGCAGGAGGGCCCTGGAGTCCATCCAGGTTTGCAGCTGTGGTAGAGGAGCTTTTGCCCTTAGGAAATGGCAGTGCTTGGAGTTTGCATCTACAGTGGGGTGGATGTTCACTGGGCTTAGATGCAAATTCTTTATTGCTGAAGAAGAAATTTGGAACCCTTATTTGGTAACAAATGAGTAATAGCACACTGTTTTTCCATCTCTATTCAGAAGCATAGGGAAAGAAGTGATTTTCACACACATATTTCATGGAAGTTGCAATAGCTACCTGTCAGTTGACAGACAAACTTTTAGATCAGTGAAGCCAGCAGAACAAGAGATGCCTGCTTAACCTGTTTAATGTTTTCCTATTGATAACACAGGAGACTTGGCATATTAGCGTTTCCTCAAAGAATATCCAAATATCCACTGACTTAAAAGATCAAAGAAAGCAGCAATGCTTTCAGTTACAGTGGACATGATGTGTGAGAGTATGTTCTTGCCTAATTGTTGACACTTTGTCTGGATCTCTGTCACATGCAGAGGGTCTATACATCAGACAAGAGCCCGGTTGCTTAACTCTATAGGTCATTAGGTCATATAGGTGCTAATTCCTAACGGTAGTTTGAAGAAGGCAATTTCAGATCCCAGTGAAGTAGCCTCAATAACTGGCTGCTGTGTAAAATCCATTTTTTGAATGAGAAATTTTCTAGTCCCTAGGGAAAAGAGTAAGTGAGAGAAAACCATAAAGAAGTCACTCATAATGGTCACGTAGGCTACACAAGATTTGGTTTATGAAGGGACTGAACCAGTTGCAGACTGTCACATCCTTGCTAGGATTTTGCCTCCCATTAGCTAACTGTGACCGCAAACACGCGTTGTGGTAGCGAAGAGGGGCCTTGATTCTGCTGTGAATTAGAGAGGAATGGCAAGAGTCTATCAGCACAAAGCAAGCAATGCTGAGGGGGCCAACTCCTGATACAGATGCTTTGAGAGCATCCAGAGGTGCAACTCCCTCTAGAAGTGTCATTAAAATACTGAGTTATTCAGCCTAAACATACCTTTGTTTTCTGCCTTCAGAAGAGAAAAAAGTGTTGTGCTGACCATGCATAAGAAATGCAATCTTGTTGCTAACAGATACGTCATAATGCATGAGACGATATTTGTTCAGCTGAGTCACTTGCAACCAGAGATAAGTGACAGTTCTAGCAAGTAATAAGCTGTTGTGTAGTGTGTCTTAAATGCATGGATTTTCTGAAATCCTGTTCAAAGGGTCAATAGCAGAGCAGATGCAATTGTCTCCTGTATCACAGAGACTGTGAGAGTCAACTCCGCATTCCCTTTTATTTTTATTTCCTCTGAAGTGGTAAACTTTGAGAAATTCTTTCCAGAGCAAAGAAGCTTTCACTAGATGTTGGAGAAAAGAACTAACTGTTTAGTTTTGGAAGTTATCTTGTGATTAGATATTATTCCACCTACTTATTTTCTTTTTTGTTTCATATTTTTCTTTGAGAAGCCTTTCTGTTTATTATTGCTACCATTTGTTAACTATTTGTTAAATATTTTAATTGTTATTTTGATTTTTGTCCTGGTGGTGGCCAAACTTGCTAAGTACAATTTAGCCACAAGAAAGGTCAGCCAAATCAGACTGTTAAAATCCATGCCGTGCACATTTCTAATGAACACTTACCTTGAATCTTTTATTTGGTTGATTGCTGGTTTTCAAAGGGTTAAAACTAGGAAAGGTACAGGGAAAGATAACAGGGAAAGAGTAAATATAGACCCTTCAGAGGATCCACTAAGGGGAAAAAGACAGAGATGTGCACAATAATGAGTGTCATGGAGAAAGTGATTAGGGAGTGACTAATGCATTGTTTCTGACAATACACGACCTAAGGGGGTTCCAATGTTATAATCACTCAGGGAATTTAAAGCAAACTTTTGTCATGCAGGGCATAATTATTTTGTGGAACTCATTCCACAGGAAGTTACGAGTTCAAAAAAATAAGATGTATTACTGACGATAGGTCCATGGGGGACTATTAACATGATGGTACTGTGGCAAGATCTAGTTCAGAGAGTCCGCTAAGCAGCTGATTGCTGGAAGCTGAGAGACTACGCACTGATTTGTCCTATTTCTTATTCTTCTCTTCTAAGAATCTCCTGCTTATAGCCCAAAGACAGGATACGGGGCAAGGATGGATTTTAGTCTGACCTACAGGGATTTGTTCGTTTTCATGGCAACACAGACAGCAGAGGAGACACAGGAACACAGGGTATGCTTACTAAATGAGTGATGTGGCCTGGTGATCTTTTTTAATATCCAGATAATTCGAAGCCAAATACACTGAAACTTCATGCAGTTCAGCTGGGGAAAGCCAGTTTATACCAATGCTACAGTACAAAGATTGTTGGTGCCCTATAGGGAAAGTGTTTTCCACAGTGTGCCTGTAATTGTGATCTCCTGACCAACCAGTCTGTGGGACTTTGTGGACCGGCAGTAGCATCCTCCCTGCAAAAAGAGCCAGTTTTTCTACCAGAGGAAATCAAGGTGTACAGAGAAAGGTGCACAGCACCTGACTGTGCTGCTGCATTGCAGAAGGAGTACCTGGGGAGGATGCAGAACATACTGTGGAGCATGTAGAATTGGCAGAATATACCCGGCCTGTTTTGAGATGGTGAGGTAAGACATGGCTACGCAAATAAGATACTGCAAGATCTGCTGGAGCAGGGGCTTAGAGATCACCTGTGACAGTTTGTGCATGCTATGGTAATTGTGAAATACCTCCTCCTGTCATGAACAAGGATCCGGGAAACATTGTGCATGGAGAAGCAATCAGCATAACAAAGAAATTCAGTATGGGATGTTGCCATGGGCAAATGGTAGAAAAGCCTAAAGACCAAATTAAAGCTTTGCTAGCTTGGTAACATTGAGAAATAGTAAGAAAGAGAGAGTGCTTTTGTTATTGGATGTGGCATGATAACAAGGCCAAGGCAAAATTATAGAGCAAATTTTGATGTGATATGGTGGCATAGAAGACAGGAGGAAGTTAGGAAAAGGCAGTGGAGAGATTCAAAATAGAGTATGATCACATCAGGCACAGCTGGCTGCCTGCTGTGTAGGCTGGATGAGCAGTAAGAACTTCTTGAAACACAGGGAGCGACGTAGGCAGGCTGTGTATTCATGTCTGGGACAGGGAGAGGAAAGGGGAATCCTGGAGTACCAATGAAGATGACAAAAGGCAATGTAAAGATTTACAAGGCTTCAAGAATACTTTCAATTCCTTCCCCAGTGGTAAATGGTTGTCTGGGCAAGACTACCCAGAAAGAGGAGCACATGAACCTCCCTGTGTGACCGGAGGTGATGGAAATTGTGTTTTCCTTTGAGAAGGTAGTTTTGTGAGGTCAACAGGGAGTGAATAAGAAGCTCACAAATGCACCAGAAGTAGAAGGCCTCTGAAAGACTCCAGTGTCAGTCAGAAGAGTCTTGTCTGTTCCCTAGTAAGGAGAGGAGTAGAACTGTCTGCCCTGGCTCCATCTAGAGACACAGAATTTCTTCCTAGAGAAGAAGGAAAAATGTTTTCTGCTGAGATACTTAACAACAATATGGCATAAATTAATCTCTTACTTACAAATTAAATTCAGTAGAGACAGATAACTTGTCCCAAGTTGGCAAGTATCAGGTGCAGGAAGAACTTCTGAGATTCTTTTGCTTTGAAGAGAGTTGATGGGTAAAATTTGGTTTGCCTTTTTCTTTTGTGTTTTTCTTTCTTTCTTTTTGTCATTTGGTTTGTCTTTATTAAATAGATTTGCCAAATAAATTGACTTTTTACAAAATACACAAGCAAATATTAAATTGGTAGATTTCTTTTAAAATTACTTATAAACAGCTCAGGATATTAGATATATTCATTTTATCTATTTACAAACTGTAGTGTCATATTTATGTTTCATAACTCACATGTATCTAAGTATAATATGACATTACTGAGTTACAAGAAATTATATGAGTCTGGGTTTTGTGTACCACAAAAAAAAAAGTAGAATACTCTTCTCCAGCTACGCTCCTACCAGAAATGTCAGATAGAATGTGATTGTAACAAGTTCACTTTGAAACCTTCTAAATGCACACGAGAATCAAGAAAGCAACCTCAGCAATAAATTCCACCTTGCACAGAAAAAATACTTACATCCACTAAAATTATAGAAAAGAGCATGACTTTAATACTAGTTTTCTGTAATCACAATTGTAAAACCCATTTTCACATCAACATAATAATGTCGACATTCCCACCCATAAAGCACAATTTCTCTCAAACCTTCTGTTCATTCACTTAAAAGCATTGTCAATGAGTAATAGTCGTCCCTACTGTACGTGCAGCTCTCATCCTAAATTAGTACTTTGTATTATTTGATTTAATTTTGGAAGGACTTTCCAACAACCTATTGAATATTTAAAGAATATACAGTACAGTTGTAATGATACAGGTCACTTATTTATTTAACTCTTGAAAGCATGAAAGCCTCTTTCAGCTCCCTGTATCTATTTCTATATGTACAAATTATGAGACCTTGAATAATGAACATGTTATTGAAATTGTGCTGTGACACTACATAATGCTGAGAAGTCATTTTCTACAGTTCACTATTCTCATAGTCAATGGTGCTTGACTTGATTACCAGTGCCTCATAGCTAGAGTAGATATGGGCAATGTTTTAAATTTGTTAAAAATTGGTTAGATAAAATTGTCTTGAATAAAATAAGAGTAGGTTGGAGAGCCTATTCCTTCTGACAGTTTTCTAGATGAGTCTTAATTGTTGTGCATAAAATACCCACAATGGATTACATTATTGCATAAAAATAAAATAAAAAAGTAAAGGAACAGCTGAATGTTCTACCCGGACTCTGCAAAACAGTAGTGAGGGAGGCAAACCTGACCTTACATGCTGCCTTATATTCCTAAACCACAATCACAGTTTAGGACAACGAAGGTTAAGGAAACGTGCCTGTACTTTTCCTTCATGAGTAAGGAAAACGTGAGCAAAGAGCAAAATTGTTAGCATCCACTAGTTTCTCATGGGTCAGCTTACGAGGCAGAAATAATTATTAAGGTGATTACTGCAAGCTATCTGCTTTCTGCTGGGAGAAAGGAGAAAGCAGAGGACATTCTGTCCAATACTGTTTTGCACTATGGTCTTCCTTGCCTTTGCAGCTTTGCTACACTGGGACCTAGCTAGTGCCTCGGTACAGGCTCAATTTTCCTAACAAATCTGCTTTTACCCTCCAATATGGATTTGCTCAGTAATTCTAGTTTGTCTCTCCCAGCAAAGTCACCATTTGTATTATCATGGTGCACACATGGATTTAGCTACTGTAGCATGCATGTGTTCCTGTATGACAAGGTTAACTTAACATCTGGAGGCCTGGAAAGGACAGATCTTAACAAATGGGGGGAAAATGGCTTTCTATGAGCAGTAGAACTACTGAAGCCTGGTTTGCTAGAGGTTGTGTGTTCCTTGTCACCTGTATAGAAGTATGGCCATGGGTATGGCATGGGTATGGCATATGCTCTTAGCTAGCACACTGCTCCCAATTAGCATTTGTACTGAGTTGTCTGCCTTTTCCCAGTGGTGGTCACTAGATTGGGTTACTCTCTGCTCCTAAAACCTCTAGGAATATCATAGTCAGGAAGTTCCTAATTTTAGAATATGACATATTGAAAGGCAGTTCTGAAACATGGCTTTGTTTCAGATCAAGATAGGGTCAAGCTGAAGTGACGCTGAAATCCGTTCGTGTTTGGAGTATGCTTCAATTTCAATTGAATTTCTGGGGAGCAATAAAAATTCCTGTTGGACATATTTTAACCCAGTGTCCAGGGTTACCGGTCTTCAGGTTTCACATGTGTTTCTCAGGGCTGAATAATACGTTACGAGTCAGGGCTGGCTGTACTTATGTCACAACTCTTTTGCTTGTGCTTACATGTCTCCTTCTTCCTTTTCAGGGCCATGGAAGAGACACTGCTTGTGGTGCAACTGTTTTTGATACCCTCCCCCCCTTGCCACACATACAGACACATAGAGGGTTTATTTAATTCTTCTGTCTTACATGAAGCAGAGATAATCCACGCATTCTTGTCCCCACACCTTTTTGATAAATTTAAATATCTAATCTGATATTAACAAAATTAAAAAAAGGAATCTTTATTCCAAGATACCAGAATTCTTTGCAACATGGGTTTGAAACAGTTTATGATCAAATAGTATTTTTTAATTTGTCTTGATTCATGTGAAAGTAATTTGAATCCACATTAGTATTCTGTGAACCGATCATTAACACTTTTCAACTGATTTAGTAAACATATATTGCTTCCAAAATAAATAGAAACAGGAAAGGAGTGCAGTTAGTGTAGCTGAGGCATGAAAACATACAGATTAACATGCAAGGCAAAACTTCAGTGTTGAAATGGGGTAGAACATCAAAGTTATTTTTCTAGCTGTGTTTTTCATCCCCAGAGGAGGCTTAAAAACAATAGACTGAACGTCCCAAAATACATCTTTTGATAATGCAGCTTCATATTTCGCTGCTAAATGGTATACCAACTGTAAAAAATGAACTGGCACAGCTCCTCTGAAGATATCAGGTACTAAGGAAAAGATCACATGGTGAAGCTAAAGTGCACATTCTCCAAGGAGTTTGGCTCCGTGATATCTAGTGAGATATTTGCACAGTCCCGTTTCATATGTAAGACTTCTCTAGGGGCAGAGTTTCCTTGCATCCCAGATGAAACTGGCCAGCTCTGATCCAGAAGCCATAAAGACATAGTAACACATTGCTGTGACCAAACAATTAAGCCCTCCTCAAAGCTTGAGCCTACAAGTACTGGGCTAGTGCAGCTCTGTCATGTTTAGTTCAGTGGTGATCTGTGTGCTGCTGGCATGGCAAGCAGGTGAAGAGGCTCTGCTCTACCTGTCCATGCCCTGCCTTTGCTGTGAAATACACAAAACTCCAGCAGACTGGGTGTGGAGTAGTGTTTAAGAAAGCCAATAGATATGCCCTGTAGTACTTAGGCTGTTTACTCAGCAGATACATCTTTTTACAAAAAGAAATCCAGCAGCCATCCTTTCAAAATGGGGCCAGGGCAGAGCTGATGCCTTCTCCAACACCACAGTTCAGTGGCCAGTATTTTGGAACTCCAGATATATTGCTCTCTGAAGGCTTTTAACTCTGCATCTCCTGCCTCCCACAGAGGTGTTCTGACCTCCAGTTAGAGGCTACTGGGGCACAGGGAAGGAAACTTTGCTTTCAACCTTCACCACTTGCATGAAACTAAAAGGATTAATTGGACTAAAGAGACGGAGCAAGGGCACACCATACTGTTTATTATATGGCTAAGGCACATTCCTGTTCTGCGACCTGTTGCTGTGTTTCAGTTGAGACTGAAGTAAAGACTCCTGGAAATGGCCTTTTTCCTCAGAAGCTGGTGTGCTACCTGCTATCTGTTGAGTAAAAGGGTGCAAGAAACATTCACCTCTTCCATGAAGGAAAGATCAGTGCCTTTCTTTGAGGGATTTGCTGGTTACCTTACCTAGCAGAAGCTGTTCCACCTATGAGCTGCTTACCAGAATACCAAATTGTATGATTCTCATGGGGCTGTGGCATGAAAAAAATTCTGAGTTGTTCAGCCCAACTAACAGTATGAGGTCTTTGAATGTTACCCAAATCATAAGTACACACAAAACTAACAGACTATAAGCAACTCTTTGCTTGGCTGACCAGGAGACCAGAGGCTCAGCACTGGAACTGCCCCTGTTTCTTGCAAGGTTCAGTCTAGGTGCTTTTTGTAGACCTAAGCATGTGATTTCCTGAATGCCATCTAAATAATACTTTGGATAAACTGGGAATGGAGAATCCCCTGCTTCTGTGCAAAATTGGACTTTGGTTAATTTTGTGAGAGAAGTGTTTATTGTTGGGCAGGTATATGTCAAGCATTAGCTTGGTCAGCATCTCTCTGAAAGCTCTGCAGTAATTCCTCTGTGAAAGCTGTAGGGGGTTTTGGTGCAACGTAGCTCTCTGACAACTCATTTTGTGTGCAACAGCCATGCAGAAGGGTGGACATCATACTTGTGTTTCTAAGACTTCTGGAGTGATCCCCACGCTGCTACCATTTCAGGTGTTTCAGGATGGATGCTGACAGCAGCCGAGAAACATTTGGTAGAGTTCAGGAAAAGAAGAGCAAAGGTGACAGTTTGCTTTACTAGCTTGGTGGGGCCAGTTCAGCTTGCACCACCTGCCAGCAAACCCAGCTGTGCTAGGACAGCCAGCTCCTCCTTATCTTTGGGTTCATCTGGACTTGCAAGGTACTGAGAAAATTTGAATTAAAATTATGCCTCATGCTGGGAGAATGATTCAGCCTAGAATCTGCTTCTAATTAAACTGTTTCTTTATAAGACCTTATAAAAGGTCTTTCAGAAATACAGAATATATCTGCAATGCTCCACTTTGGTCTGTATTGTCTATTAAATCTCTCAGAGCTGTTCTTTACACAGTAAGATGTATTCCAATTTTTTCCTTTCTGCTCTGGCACATCACCAGGGAAAGACCCTCCCTGGTCAAACCAAATACCTTATTTCAAAATGTTTAATTCTGGTTCCCTGTTAAAGCAAAGATTTTTGCTAATGCTGCAAACACTGTTGCTGACTGGCAGCTATGGCTCAGCTGCGCATATGGAAAGATGGAAATTTTTGTGAAGAGGCATAAAGTGTTTCTTGGAACAGAGCTGTGAGTTCAAAACAAATGAAGTGTGCACAGGGGGTCCTTTTTTTTGCATTGCATTATAGAAAATGGTTCATTGTAGATTATAAATAGTAATGATCTGTACCACACTCTTGTCTATTGAGTTCTAATTAGAAACGCACTGAGCTACCAAAAATTATGCACCCAAGCCAGCTTCCTTAGGAGTGCAGTTAACTTCTACATAAATACACCTTTAACAAACAGCATATAAAAAGAGCAATGATGACATCCAGAGGACAGATAGTTTAATCATTGGTATCGTAGGTATTCTCAGCAAATTTCCTGGGGATATATCCCTCACCTACTTTTACTGTTTAAAGTCTGTTCCTATTAAATCAGTTATTGACAGCCTGCTGAGTTCCTCTAATTCTTAGTTCTTATTAAACTGACCTTGTAAGGTTGAGTGTTTCACTCCCAGTGCAAAAATTTTATGTACATCATTTTGGTGTGCACTATTATTCCATGTTATCAACGAATTCTACTGAAAAGTAAAGCACTCCTTTAAGCTGTTGGTAAACTTTAGGTTAACAGCTGTCTGGCTTACTTCACCTGTAAGTGCTCCTGCTGTGGAACCTCTCCCTGTATGTAGGGATTTATCTAATCTGTCTTAGTAACCTTCTTTATTCTGGTTTGGCAGTTATTTTGGGGGGTTATTTTCTTTGCAACTGCAAGAATATTGGCCAGGTGAACCGTATGTAGAAACTACTGCACAGAAAAGCCTCTGAATTCCACAGAAATATCTGTGGATGGTTGTCTATTTTATTGACAAATTTGAAAGAGATACATTACCAATGTTAGTCTGTTAAGCACAGCTCCACAATCAGAATTTAATTGAAGCATGTTACCTATAATAGGTTCAGATATTTCTGTTTTTCAGCATTTTATGAATTCAGAAACAGATGGGCTATGACCAGGAAGCAGTGGAGAACAGACTGGCGTAAAGCAGGTTGGCTCTCTGACAAGTGCAGGTACAGCTGTGGTATGTATTTTATTCAGCATGCCCACCTACTGTATCAGCAGCCTGCCCTACCAGCAATTCAACTACAACTGACTTAATGAAGAGTAGAAGTAAGCATGAATCCAAACTTTCCATGGATCATAATATCTGAGAACCCAGAAGAATCAACATGACGGAAATCATGCCAAGTAATTTTTTTGTCCATCTTTACATGCAAGAAATACAGAAGCATTTGCACTAAGAGGGGGAGAACACACATAATTTAATGAAATTATGTTTTACTAAAATAGTCCCCTTTTGGACTTTGTTAATTGCTTTTCTAAAACTGAAGAAAGAAAACCTTAGCACGTAGTAGCTTATCATTAAATTACCCTAATTGTGCCAAGGAACATCATGAAATTCTGGCTAAGAGTGCTTCTGTTAGAAGAAGAAGAGATATAATACGATTGACAGAGGGGCCACTTATTGAAGGTTTCATGCAAGTGAACAAAGAGTATTTTTACTCCCATTTGTGCCAGTCTTTGCAAGTCCCATGGGGAAGGAAATTTCTGTGCCTAAAGAGATGGTGGAATCGAATCCTTGATCTGAATATTCCTTAATTGTAAAAGTGGTATTTGATATTGTATGCATTTAAAAGAGGTACCTCTCTTTGTCTTTTGTCATCCGGTTTAACAATCTTGCGTTTAAGCATATTATCACTTTTTTATCTCTATTTCTATAATATATCTATCTAACATCACGTATTGTAACCTGCAATAACCTACAGTAACCCACAAATTTGATTTGGAAAAACAACAACCCATAATTATTTTATGTGGTGATTGTCTGACTTGAAATATTGAGGTAATTATCAAGTTAAATTCCTATGATCCCTGCAATTTCTGTGAAACCTGGAGATGTCAGTGCTTGAGTTCTGGCATATCTCTTAAAGTAAAATTATACCACCTCAACCTCAGGTCGTAATTAAAGATGTAACAAAGCTAAGTGAAAAATGGTTATATGATCCGAATGAAAAGCAGAACAATCCCCATAATTATAGAGGGTGCAAAATTAAACCAGAGATTCCACCATTCAGGAGCAGCATAGTACAATCCGTAGGTGGACACGACTCTTGCTGATGCAGTGGGACAAATGCAAAGGGGAAGCCCAGGGTGTGAGTCCAGGGAAGAGCCCGTGGGACCACTTGCTTTGGAAGGTGAATGCCTTCTTCCAGAATGCAGCAAAGACTTGGATAAGCTTAGATGATTTTTTTTTTTTTTTTTTTGTAACTGTACTGTGACTTTTGTTTGGGAGTTTGAGAAGTACTGCTTTGGTTTCCAAAGTGAGATTATGGGACATGATTGCCTATATTGATTTGTTTGTATTTGGATTCCTAAAAAACCTTTAAAACACAACTAAATTCTATTTTTGAAGAGATCTGATGAGCTACAGAATATGCAACCTTATCTATATGTTTATATGTAGCTGTGTGTGCATACATGTACCAGTATTGTAAGTATACATGTGGACTGATGCCTGAAAATGAAATACTGGAATATTAGTATTATTTTAATGAACTTTCCACAGCCTTATTTTAAGGCTCTGTCCTTTGTTGTGGTGCAGGTGCTGTAGCAGTGGAAGCCAGCAGGATTCAAACGACAAAGACACGACTGGGAGTGCCACTTCAGGACAGTAAAACAAAAAGCTGCTGCTCAGGAATTCAGTTCACAGCGTAATTGTGTTAGCTGAGATGTACATGTCAAATATCTTGCCTACATCTGGACTGTTGAAGATTTCTTTTCTCTCATTCTCTTGTCCAAGCTTCACATTTAACCTTTGAGGCAGTTTTGAATGTATCCCTTCACAAATCGTAGTCCAGTAGCACTAACCTCAGGCAGCTCTTTAGTGTTTTTGACTCCGTTCTCACACTGTTCCTCCTCAGGCTTCTGCTGGTCATTCTCATTTCTCTCCTGATGATTTTGTCACTTCTCTTCAATGTAAAACTCAGGGGATCTGTGAGACTGTACACTGTGACTGTGTTTGTGATGTTGGGGCCTCTGCCTGATGCTACACTTCGCTTCATTTACCTTTCTCATTTCATTGCTTTCCCCGTGTTCCAGCAGTGCTGCCTGCCCCCCCGTTCCTACTATAGGGCTGACATACTGTCCATCAGATCATGTCCCCTCCAGCCTCCACCAAAATATGTTACCTTTCATGTTGGTGACTCCCTCAAACTCACTAAATCTTCTGTGTCCTCTAGAATTTTTTCCATTGGGTTTTAAATGTCCTCTAGCTGTTCCAATGCTGAAAAAACACCTCTGGACCTACCAATCCTTCACAAGCTTTTTAAACCCCTTCTCTGGTATTTCTTCTGTCAGCATTTTTACGGCATTTCAAGACTAGTTGGTGTCACAAAAGGGAAGAATATTTCACAGCAAGGGTAAAATACTACAGTCAGTTCCATACAGGCTTAGTTCTGAAAAGTCACTTAAGTGAAGTGTGATGATGGATGAAGAGACTAAGTGATGGCTTCTTGAAATTTGTCCAGACACAAAAATGTACCTGTGCTGTAGCTCAACTTTTTTTCAGATGACAGGAAAAAAATACACTTTAGATATGGGGGAAGCAAAGTATAGGTGTAGTCCTGTCAGCTCCTCAGGGATAGAAATGGTCCCATCCAAAACCTGCTATGAGGATCCCATTGCAGAGCACTGCTGAGGTAGCAAAGGGTGAGTGCCCTGGACATCAGCACCCAGTTGTGTTGGCAAAACATCTCTTTGCTAATTGGAATACTGGAATGTGATCTCCTGCATGTAATGAGTGCCCATGAATGCTGGATAAACCCCAGAGCAGTTTCAGCCTTGTCTTGCTTACGAAGTTGGGTGCATCTGCCAGCCAGTCTCACAGGCAGTCAAGCTGAGTGTCTGCAGCACTAAAACTAGAAGTCAGAACTGTTCCTGAAAAGAGTTCAATAAATGGTTCAGGAAAATTCCTTGATTAAAGGGGTCTAAGCATAAGGACAGCATGATGAGAGTCCTGTGTTATTTTCATAACTGCAACAACAGACACAATTCTGCCTTCATATCTCCACAGGTGTTTGCAGGGAAAACAGGTGGTGAGCTGAGAAATTTGGCTGAGGAAAGCACTTAGGTACTCTATTGAAGAGAACAAAATAAGATCTCATAAAAAGGAAGATGAGATGATCTTCAGTATAATGCAGACCAGGAGTAATTGTTAGGATCAGCATTTGATTTGCCGGTTCTGATATGACTGCAATACTCTGTCGTCACAAGGAGAAGGATGGAAGGTGTCTGCTCTCTATCCTGGACACAACAAATCCTATATGCCCTGAAGCTTTAGTGAGAGCTGGGAAAATTCAGGGAGGAAATGTTGCATCTGAAATCAGTATTTTCCACCTCCCCACTCAAATAAAAAGCTCCATAGTTTCTTTAAAAGAGGGCTGGAGGTCCATAAGGAAATGAAGCTTTAAAGTAAGGGTCATTGAGCTACACTTTGCACAATTTTGTCAGCTGTGCTGGCAGTTGTGGTTCTGAGTGCCTTCCTCCTGCACAGGATTGTTCCTTCTGTTGATAAATGGGGTGTGGTGAAGGCCTTTGCTGAGGTGAAACGGAGGGCAGGGAGAAAACAATATATATATGGTGAAAATGAATGATTTTGAGTACCTGGTGTCCTATACTGAGCTCAGCAGCTGGGCTGTAGAGTGACATTATGTAGGTTATTTCGATTCCTTCTGTAAGTATTAAGTGGGGATATTTAAGATGGCCAGTTAGGGGCTATCTCAAGTTCAGAGCAGAACAAGTATGCCACTTGATCTTTTTGAAGAAGGATTTAGTTTCATGTATGCAGAAAGCAGAGAAGCTATAATGGAAGACCATTTTTTTAATGTATGGAGTAGAAGGGATGAGTTCAGATTTAGTAGGAGAAAGCTTTCATGATACAATGTTATTATAGTGAGGAAGATAACACTTTAGGTTCTGCCATGAAGTAAACTGAAGAAGGATGTAAAAAAGTAGATAATAAGAACAAGAACAGCAATATTATTTCTTTGCTCTCCTTTCGGTTTGCGGTTTTTATTGAATGAGCTGCAAACAGGTCAAAAGCGAGAGCCAAACCAAATTTTGTAGTGCTCTGTACCATCCCTGCCAGATAGTGTATGTCCCTGCTGGAAAAGATGCTGGAGAAATATCATCCTTTTTGATAGTGACTCAGACCTGAAAGCGAGAATAATAACTCTGACTCAATCACAGGCTGTTGTGAAGAGAGATTAGTGCCAGGAGACATGGCCAATTCTCATTCTTTGTGTCAATCTACTTTCAAAATACAACACATACCAGTTATTTCTCTTGGAGAGGAAAGAGAGAGAGATGATATGAAATACAGATACAATCTAGAACATAATTAAACAGGCATTTTTCATATCTTTATCATTGTCGTCTTTATCTTCCCTCATGCGACTGTGTCATGTCCTTTATAAAGCTATTGCAAGTGGGATGGATGCTGAAGGAATAGCAGCAAGTTTTGATGCCAAATAAATACTCCATGTTTTATCTGATAAGCGGCAAGACACATTCAGGCATTTTTCATGTGCTTCTGATCATATAAGGCACTTTATTAGTCTATCATACAAAGGCATTATGTTACTGGAATTGTCACATCTTCACATCAATTTCCAATTCAATTTCTGCATTTTCCTTACATTTCCAACATTAAATATTTAAAATAATTGTGATTAACTAAGCTAAGATTGCAGATAATATTTCTTTGACTTGATGTTTTATTACACTAATTTTCTTTAAAAACTAGCATTGTAGGTTGGCTCAAGATGGAAATAGGTACATTTTGTGGTTGAACTGATATTTCAAGTCTCTCTTCAGTTCACCTTAAACTAGCATTTCTACTGTCTCTTGGCTTTCTGGTGAATGGGATGGGTGGGAATGCCAGCTGCATTTTGGCAGGACTTTTGCTATAAGTGGTAATGGTTGACTCCACTTTTTGTTCTGGCTGAGGACATTCAGAACAGGGTTCAAAAAAGTTTTAAGACACTTTATGATATTGATAGAATCCTCAAAGAGTTTCCTGCTACCCTGGGGTTGGGATAGTCACAATTATAATATTTTTGTCTGACACTGACTTGTTCTTGTTTTTAACACTCCACGAGACAGCTAGAAAATGTTAGGCTACAGAGACTTATCCACAAGCCTGTGCTTCTGAATGTATCTCCATGTAAAAACTCTTCTTTTATTGCCTGAGGTGCTGACAAATCTGCCTTGAGAGCCTTGCCCTAATGCAGAAGAGTCTGACCTCCCTTAGGCTCAAGGAGTGGTAACCCTTCTTCCTCTCTCCATGAATTCCTCTAAAAGAGCAGGACTGGGCTGGGTTAGTACATAGAACTAAGCCTGGAAATATAAATGCCTATACAAACAAACAACTTTCAAATCTGTTACGACATGAAGAACAGGCAGCTTTACAGATCCTTTTTGGTGAAGAAACTGTTTGTCTTAATATTACATGTAGATATTTACCTGAGTGTTCCTCCTGGTTTTTACTCATTTCACTGACTATCAGCTAAATTCAGCCCTACCCAGTCCCCTACACCTTCTGAAAAATTATACTCTTCTGCCACTGCAGCAGCACTAAAAACGTCATTGTCAGCAATGAGTGACTGGAGCATGGAATGTGTCAAAAGCCATGAGTCTGCTCCAATGGAGAGTTGGCTCCTGGAGAGCAGCTTATTGATTTTTTTAAATACTTATTCTACAGGTTCTTGTTCTTCCTTTTACCTTTGTGCTTGTGTTTGCCTTTCACCTTCACACTGATGTACCATGAGTCCCCATGGGTCTGTTTCCAAACTGCCACAGTCATGGTATCTGTTGTCATTACAGATACACAGAAGGGCAGGAAATGCTTTTCTATTGTCTTTTAGCTGGATTTAGTGATTATAGGCCTTCCCACGTGAGGCACTGCGGATCAGGGGTTGTAAAGCTTGGCTTGTCCCTTCCTGAGGCACCTCAAGGGATTTTGGCGTCTGTCCTGGAGCTGATTCCATTTGTCTTGTGCTGCACAAGGAGGTCTCATCATAAAGGTTGCAGACATAGTCTGGATATTGTAGATGTGGATGGCTCTTCTGTTAAATTGACTTGTATTTTGAAGGGTACTTTTCTGTGTTACTGTGGTTCCCAGCCTTCTCCAGTAATATCACAGATATGGTGAAAGAGTAGATTGCACCAAAAGGGAGAAGACACTGAATTCTGTCACCTACTACTGTCCTAAAACAGTGATGACAGGTCCAGAAATGCAAGCTCAGCTGGAAAGAGCTTCAGAAGTAGGAGATACTTGGGAGAGAGAAGATGCAGAAGAAAGCACGGGAGCACAATAGGTGTAATGGATTAGCGGGGACTTCAGACATCACTTGTCCTACTTTGTCCACATTAACATGTGTGTGAGCCGCAAGGAGATAGTGGAGTTCAAATGTGCCCTCTTCTATTAAGCTGCATTGCATTTTTTGCACATTGCACAAACACAGCTCCATGCACTGTCCTGCTGTGTCTCTTTGGTGTTTGCAGACGGAATGTTTATGGCCCAAAACTTGCTATTGAGCCTTTTCTCATGTTTTCACTAACACCACTTTCTTGTTGCTGGAGGGTGGAAAGACATCCATCATCAGAATTTGGATAATAAGTTGAAGCTGGAACACTTGCTCTGTGTGCAATTTCTTCACTTCTTTTAAGCTAGCTGTGCTACAGATAGGTACATCTGACAACCTTCTGAAATCTGTCTCCAGACAAATATGAAAATCTGAAAAAAAAGATTGCTTGGTTATCAAAATAACAAGGCTGCAACTGCATACACACACACAAAAAAGCATGTACAGTGATGTCTGATCTTTCTGGAAAATATCACAAAAGTAAGATCTGCTTGACTACTGATATGTGCAGTCTTAGAAACTGCAAGAATGTGCTGCATCAGGAGTCATCTGCATGTGCTCCTAAATTTTTTAAAAGTCAGCCTTCCCCTATGGAAACAATAGGGGTTGTTCAAAGTTAGAGTTAGGTTTTCTGAGGCACAAAATAAAGCTTACAAATAATGAATTATGATTAATTTTTTTGTCTGTTTTGTGCACACCCAAGAAAATACTGTGATATTTTGTGATCATGAATCATCTTGTGTGTGCACACTCATTTCTCATATGCCTGGAAAAGGCTTTCTGTATTTTGGGACCCATTTCCTTATTATCAGAACCTCTGTGTTTGGTCTTACAAACCCTTTCAGAAACTGATTAAGCTTCATCTAAAAAACAGTTGATATTTTGGCCCCCAGTATTCCTATTACTGGGCAGCCATTCCAGGGCTTTTATCCATCCTATGACAGCCAAAACCATTTTATTTCCAACCTTAGTTTATTCATTACCAATTGATGTCATGTGATGAAATGAAGGAATTATCAAATAAGCCAGACTACAGAATAAATCAAAGTAGTATCACTAAACACCATATCCAATTTTTAAGGAGCAGACCTAAAGTATATTCAGAAAGAAAAAATCAATGTAAAAGGCCATATTGCTAATTACTAAGTACAATAAATGACTACCATGAAAAATAGGCCATGTCGAGAACAATCTCTGTCAAATGTAGTTAAGACTGTCCTCCTTAATCCATTTAAGAATTGAGAGGGTATTAAAACCTGGAACATGTAAATCAGTTGTGAAAGTTTACAATTCACTGAACCTCACGTACCTCCATGTTGGTATGTGTGGAGGGACTTTCAACGTGTCGCTTTAGGAAAACTTCAGATAGCCAAGACTGGCTCGTGTGGAAGAAATCCTCTACCAGCAAGTCTCAGATTGCTGGCAAACTAGTGTTAAAAAGGGTGCCCTGTTTCACAATAAAGCATTCCAATGATGTGGATGCTGTGACATGATCTCTCTGAAAGGTGCAGAAGGTGAGATAAGCATCTGTCTCAATTCTTTACAGAGCCCTTGGGTTTGACAGTAGCAAAACATATGCTGCCTGGCAGGTGAGCCCACATTTGATCTACATAGCACTTTCTTTTAATGCCTATGGTCCTGGCAAGGGCTGCACAGCATGTAAGATGACTTTTAGTTAGTAAAACAGAATTTTGCTTCCCAGACTTATGATTATGCTATAGAATATTTAATGGGTTTAGTATTCCAGGGATGCAGATGTGAACACTGCTGAAAGTCTAAAGGTCTGGATATTGAAATATTTTGAAATAGTCATAGTCCTGGTGTGGAGGTTTTCAAGTGCTCTTATGGTGTGTCTTACGGTGGTCTTGTTTCACATTAACCAAAGTGTTACACCTTCCTACAGAGTATCTGAGTATTCAGCAGTGCTATCAAAATTTGAAATTACATTGTTTTCTCACCAGATTCAGTAATCACTATTGAAAACTCTTTTGGCAGCAGCGTACACGTACAGCTATTTCTCAACAATGCGCAGATCTATACAATCATATTTATGAGCAGAGGAGCATCTTAACACACACCCACATCCATCCAAAAAAAGGATACTATGTCTTCACAAACAGGGAAACTTTTAAATAAATAAATGAAGGGGACTAAAACATCATCTGTTTGATGTAAAGGGTCAGATTTACAGACGACTCAACTGCAGTGCTCTCTTCTTAGTTGTGACAGAAAACCCCTAAGTTCTCTTCTGATATCATCAAGTTGTTCATTATAACTTACTTTCTTAACTATTTGTTCGTCTGTTTCTCTTTTATTGGTGGTACCATGCAAAGAGCTTTCTATACTTCACTATTGATCTCTTAGTATCCACCCTTACTTCAGGATGAATCTTTTCTTTGCATTGCATTGTTATAGGCTCCTTCAGGTTCTTAATAAATTTTGGCTACATCAACTTTCTGAGCTCTAGGTCATCAGAGGTTTTAACACAAATAAGTATATCCAGTGTATATTAGGTATTTCAAAGCAAGGTTAATAATTAAGATGTTTAATTTGCGAATCAATGCAAAAGAATCTGAGTATTTGGTGTTTGGCCTGACTCAACTGTTTGTGGTTTTGACGGCTGCAAATGGGCATGTCCTTATCTCTGAGAACATCTCTGCGACCTTTCATAGGATTCACTATGGATATAAAGTTCCACTTGCATGGGTGAAACAGAAGGATTGGGCGCATAAATAGCCGAAATGTGTATAGAAAAAAATTAGCTCAGTTTATCACAGTTATTAAGATATTAATAAGTCAGCTTGTCATAGTGCAAGACTGGCTTATATTAAAAAAAAACCAAAACAAAACAACCCTTTCTCTCATGTTGTTAACCTGAATTCTAGTAAACATAAAAGATTCTATCACAAATAGTACTTCATGTGTTACCTCACCACTGAAGTTGTTTTCATCAATTGAGCACCCTTAAATTGTGGGTGTTGTAAGGAAATGATGTAGAGATTTGTTCATTAAAGTATTGATTCATTCCAATGCATACACATCCCAACTAGATGGCAATTAATAACGAAGAAAGTAAAATGAAATTTGACTTTAAATAGAGTCCTGAACTATGAGTAACTATGATAAGATTACACATGAAATTACCTTACAGATCAAAACTAATAAGCCCAAACTAATAATTGCCAGCCACATGACAACAATTTGTTATTTCAGATAAGCCAACTTTGAAGGGATATGAAAGGAACAGAGGAAAATGAGTTCATGTGCAGTTATAGCAGATATCACTTATCACACAGTAATAAGATAGTGGACAGCCCAGATTGCAACTGTGAAATATAGATAAAGCAAACTTGCAAATAGAAGGAAATGTGCTCATCGGTAACACTAACAAACAAAACTAAAGAAAAAGAATAGAAGAGGAAAATAGAAATCTAATTCAGTAAAATATGGAACACAGATTGCAGAGTAACTAGGAACACTCCTAAATTAATAAAAGCAAGATACAGTCCAGTAGTAAATTGGAATGCAGTTGGTTGAAAAGCACATATTAATTCTCTCTTTCTCTCTGTTGCTGCTTTCTCTGCCTGGAGTGAGCGCTCCTCAGAGATTTTGTTTCTCACTGCCATGATTGCTCATTTTTTTCAGCAGGGATAATGAGTTCAAGGCAGGAATAGCCTTCTTTCATTCTCTTATTCCATTTCATTTCTCTCCTCCAATTTGCACCACAACAATGGCAGAGAAAACATCAAAAAGATGAGCTGGGAATCATTCATGGTTAAGAGGGAAAACACGTTCTGCTGAGGGGTCTCAGACAGAGTTTCAGTTGGTGTTGGAGCACACTTCTTTCCCTGTCTTCTCCATTGAGATGCGTTTCTCCATCTTCCCATGTTGGCGTGATCCTGTCTGGGACCCATAGGAAAACTGACGTGGGCCAACAGAGGAAGAACGAGTCAGCTATGAAACTTTATGGATGCTTGGCTGTATTGGTTCATCCAGCAATGCACCACCCTGGAGCAGTGCTGTGAGGGAGCTTTTGTTACAAATAACACAAAATCAGCATGTGCTTATTTTTACAAAAAAAATGCTAGAAGTCACCCTAGCCAGGCACTTACAGTCAGTGCTTGAAGTGGAGGCACTTCTCCTTTCCTGCTTCACAAATATCACCTGGAAAGCAGAGAGCAGGAGGAAGTGGTAAGGATGTGTGTGCCCTGCGGTGCACTTGTGCTACCAGAAGCCAAAATTAGCAGGGAGACCATCTAATTGTGTTTGTTCTGCTTACAAATAGATAACCCCCCTGCTAATTTCAGCTTCTGCTTACAAAAGTGCTCTGTAGTATTTGCTCCCCCTCCCTCCTGTTCTCTCTGTAATTTTTTTTTTTCTCTCAGATGTGACTTCCTTACATTTCCAGCTCTATTTTCTCAGTCTTTTCATCAATATTTAATATGTGAGTGGAACAGTGGGCAGTTACCTCCCTTTTCCTTTTTTTCCCTCTAAAAGTGCTGGTACTCAGCTCTGGCTGCAGAAGAGCTTGGCTCCTGGGAGTACTTGCTCTGTTTGAGCATTGCCTGCATTAAGGAGCCAAAGCCTAACCTGAGGCTGCCAGAGGGGGTTTAAAAAAGGCAATAATGACTAATTGACCTCTTTAATGAGCTTAGGAGTTATAAAGTAGATAATTGCAGTGCATATGACATATTTTATCTAGGTTTTCAGAAAATCTCTGATAAGGATCTACATGACAGGTTGTTTCTGAAGATGAACCTAACAGGGGCTGAGAAGGACATGGCATAGAAATACATGAAAGAAATGAATTTTCTGTGCTGAGGGATCTTTGTCCCCCAAAAGGGAAGAGTTATGTGTGATTAATACCTGGTTCATGGTTTGATTTTAAATAAATTATCTAGCTAGAAAGACCCATCGTAACTCACTGTATGTGCTGATGATACTAAATTATGATGCATACTGAGCACAAAATGAGTGGCAAGAAATATTCATTGTGCCTTAGATCAGCTCAGTAATTGAGCTGACACATGGCAAATTAAATTTATTACTGAGAAACGTGAAATAATGCACATTGTTCTTGATATAGAGACAACAAACATAAAGTCACCCTAGAACATTTTGACAAAACACCCTTTGCTAGAAGATAGCTATCCTAGACAGTGTATATAGGGAGATGAATACTTGAAAAGCTGAACACAGATGGGATTGGCTTTGGCATTTTGTTCTCTCTCTGTTGCAGTGTCTTACTCCTGACTATTCATTACCTGCTTTTCCAGCTCAACTCAAAGCTCTTAAGTTGCTCAGGTTTTCCAAAATCTCCTCTCCATACTTTGTGGGTTTAAGATTAAAAACAAAGAACTGAGGACACATGATAAAGGGTCCCTGAGTCTTGCAGCTGGAAAAGCAGGGAAAATGCAATAACTGCACTTTTAAATTGTGCTGCAATGACTACCCTGAAAACACCATTATGTTTTTCCCTTATATTGGTGACAGTAAGGTAAAGACAAATGAAAACAGTTGTTTCATAGGACATTGTACTGGGACTCAAGAGGAATGGGTCGTGCGGATTTGGTCGTATATCTGGCTTTTCATAATGTGCACACTCTGTGATGTGATCAAAACAGCTTATGGCTAAGATTTGAGACACACACCTGGATCTTGGGAGATCTGATGAACTCATTACTTAATGCAGATCTAATAGCCCAGGGCAACACCTGTGTGATTTGTTTTGGTCTCAGCATTAACACCAACACTTCCCATTATCCTCCTGTGTGGCTGTGATTCCCAACACCTATTTTTCATCTTCTTACAGTTGCTTCTCTCTGAATTCACTGGATTAGGACAAAATGGATCTACTTTTCTATTTTTATTTCCCAGTGTCCAGCTTAATTTTTTAGGTGTGATAGACAGTTTCCTACTAACAATTGTCAATAGAAGCTGGTGCTAGGGAGAATGTTGTGGAAGGACTGGTGACACAAAGAAGAGCAGGGGTCAGGTCTTCCAGATACAAACAGCCACCAAAGAAAAATACAGACTCTGCCAACAGAGCACAAACAGAAAATGAACATATATAAGATTTTTTTTTTTTAAGGAAAGGCTAAGTTGTGACATTTGAGTAGGAGTCGGCAGTGCTTGAATTCATTGCAGCAGAGAGAGAGACTCAGTCACAGGGGCAAGTCACAAGACAGCAGTCCCTCTGTGTAAAGCTTTATTGACACCTTGTTTACAGTTATAGCACACTTAACTGTGACTGAATTAAAATTAACATCTTAACAGAATTTGTCATTTCAGTTGCTGCTGGTGGATGCAGACTTATTTCTGTGGTGCATGTTCCTGGTTTTGTTTTTTTCAGTTATCAGGATGGTTTTGGTTTCAGCTTCCACTGTTATGTTGATGACAAATCTATGTGATTTGTTTCTTGACTCCTCAAAGCCATTTAATCTCTTTAAATTTACTTTGAATGTCAACATTTTGAAATTCCTCTATGAAAACCTGTCAGTATTCTCTTTATTTTTTTATCTAATTTCTTTTTTTATCTGAGCTCTGCCTCATAAAGGCAAGGAATTGCCTTCTTTTCAGGATCATATACACATTTTATATACAAAGCCATCTTTTTTGATTTGGAAACATCTCAAAAACCAAATATACACAGAAAGAGAAATAAAAATCTTATCTTAGTAGCACACTTTACCTTCCCCCAGATTTTCCCCAGAAGAATTCAGTTGCAAACACAACACCATTTGTTGAGCTCTTAAAGTATACCTTTTTAGTAATAGGTTTCTAGTTCAGTTGCATAAGCCAGATCCATTCCTGCATTTTCAATTGTCAGTGCAAACAGGCTTGCAATTTAATTTTAAATCGGACTTTTCACGGATTTAGCAAGCAGTTTTAAAGTAAGAGCTTATGTTTTTGAGTGTCCAGATATGCCTGATATCTCAATTTTTGAACAGATCCTTTGAATAATTTGACTTCCAAAGTTTTAAGTCAGGAAATTTTGGTTATGAAATTTTTACTGGAATTTATCAGTGATCTGACAAGAAATTACAGCCATTTTCATGAGGAGGAAGAGTCTAGTCTACCATTCTGTCACAATTCTTAGAAGAATATATTTTCTTTTTTTTAAGTGAAAGGAATGTAGTGATAAGAAATTGAACTACAGAGTGGGTGGTTTATCACTGGAAACAATATGCTAAAGTGATGAGTTATAGCATTTCAAAGGTGTATGATATATGAACTAGACATTGGGAATGAATGAATTTTACCTCTCAAATCCAGATCTACGAAGACACTGTCACAAGTCCTTTGGAGAAACTGATGGTTCTGTAATAAGCACAGGAAATTTTTGCAGGATGAAGTCTTTAAATGGCATTTTAAAAATTGTTACTAGATGATACATGACTAGATCTACTGCAGTAATCCACCCTCAAAAATTTTGCTCAAGGTACCACCTACTGCTTAATTTACATTTTCTAAGAACTCTAATAAACCAGAAGTCAGTCTTTTTATTCCCTACCACTATACTGGATTGGTGTGTTTGACTGATTGCAGGTTATGATGTGCAAAGTGCCTTGTTACCTAGTAGATGATCTCTGCTTTTGAAAAAGAAAGTACGTTCCTATGTATTGCTCTATGCTTCTTTATGCCATTTGATACTATTGATCACAGAAACTTCTCTCTTGCCTCCAGGAAGCTTGAGGGGTAAACAGAAACACCCTTAAATGACTTGAATCCTTCATCTCAGATTAAAGCCAAAAGTTTGATTGGGGCAAATGGTTTTCTGTGTCAGCAACCATCCCTTGAGAGCTTCCACAGGGGTTATTCCTCTTCTCCCCTTATAAAACATCCATGTGATCCACTGAACATTGGTATATATATCCTCATGATTTAAAAAAAAATTAAAAGCACAAACTTTTTCTCACTGATACAGAATTTAAAATCTTATCATTTTTCTTATCTGTAATGCTTTTTTATTTATGAGAAAGTAAGTTTTCAGTATCCATTCCTTCTGCCATCATATGGAAAAAATTCTTCAGCCAAAATTATCTTAAAGGGCCACCTCTTCTCCTCTGTTAAATTCCTCCATTGAATCTCTTCCATGACACACCAAGTTCCTTCCTTTTCTCATGATCTTTAGGCTGCCTGGCCTTTCCTTCTTGTCACACCTAATGTTGTTAATCTCTATGTAATAGGTCCACGCACCAGTGATGTGAGTTATGACATCCTGCTTGTCTCCTCCTTCCATATTTACCTTTGCTCTCATTCCATGAAATGCTCCTTCTGAACTGACAAACTACAAGTTTGCTACCCTTTCTTATATAAACCAGGGTTTTTTTCCCTTGTAATGCCTACAGGAAATACAGTGAACACGACCATCAACTTCAACGCAGGTTGGACTGGACTGTAAACTTGCTTACTCGTTATCTACATGAATTTCAAAAATGTCTAATTGATTAAAATTCAGTGGGACCTGGTTTTCTCAGTCACCTCAGGGCTTTGGAAAATCCTTCTTCGTATCTTGTCAATGAAATCAGAAATAAAATGTGCCTTCAACAAGTAGCGACTTATTATTTCACACCTTTTTGTGTCCTTCCTCATAACTTTTTAGGTTCATATTGTATCATATCTTACATTAGTTTCTAAGGTCTTTAAGAGTGAAAAAATACCTTTTTGGCAATATTTTGGGGAAAATTTAGGCTAAAATAGTAGTAAATATTTCAGTTTAAACAGAAGAGCCTTTTCTTTACCTTTTCATATTTAACATGGTATTATTGGCATATCTAATGACTTTGTCAGATGGTTGTATTGTACTGCCTAAACTTGCCCTGCTTTCTGTGTGAATCTGAAGTTAATGCATTATAACAAATAATAGGAACATTCAGGGTCATAAAATCACCTCAATTCATCAACAAAAGTCCTTTTGAGTGATGCCATCTTGCAAGGGAAGGATGGTCCCCATGATGCCTTCACAAGAATGAAGGAGAATCACATCACTATATCTTATACTTCCTTTTAGACTGGTTTCATATTTATTGAGTACTTGATATATTTTATTTGATGGATGCTGATATATTCTGAGTTTGAGACTTTAAAAAGGTAAATACCATGATGTAGATATAGAGTTTGAATGCCACTAATTTCATAGGTGAAGGACCATATTTGCAATCAGTTGCAAGTCAATCATCATTACTGTTCTGCTGGACAAATTCACTTTAAATCAGGTAGGTGATAAATAAGTCATCCCATCTACTTAATGCTCCCATTCTAGGACTGCCAAGAAATGTGGTTCTCTTGTTTGCATGTGCAGAACAATTGCAGGAATAAAAGTATGCTATGCAATAAAATGTTGGGGTAGAGATGAAAGGTCAAGCCCTGAGCATTGGAAATTGGCCGCCTAAATCTGCATTTGAGTATATAATTAAAAAGTAAGCTTGTGGCCAGAGGTGCTGAGCTCTGCAACTGCCAGGACTCATGAAAGCTGGTCTTCTTATTTATCAACACTTAGTGTCTCACTAATCATTTCTTCCATCAGTACAGCTCTGTAAAGTACAGTGAGCATGAACCTGCCTTCCACGTGGAGCAAAATTCATACCACTGTCTGTGACAGAATAGAGGGCCTGTAGGACCCAGCACTGCTTTGTTTATTATTATAACAACTTCCATGTCATCAACATGATATCCCAGCACACATGTGACTCCCATGTGTTCACAAGACCCATTGTGTTCTAACTTGTGAGGAAATCACTTGTGCATTTGGCAGAAGCGTACACGGCTCTAAGAAACAATCACTGCAATCTACCCAAAATCTTTGTTGGGTCCTTTGCTCCATCCCTTCTTCCTCCTTCACGCCAGGAGAAGGAAAAAGCAGCACCTTGCAGTCCTGCAAATATTGTTTCCAGAGACTTTGCTTCTGTAAGATAAAACCAACCCTGTCCCTGTGGCCCTGGCAAATGGCTTGTTTGCCAGCATCAAGGTAAACATTTAAATGTCACTTAAACAAAAAAAAAATAGGTAGGAGGCACATTAAAGAAACTTCATCTCTACTTCACATCAACACCACTAAACGCATTTTTACAACAGTGACTAAAACTGTCTAATAATATCATCAGTGGCAACTGGTCAGTTAAAATGTTTTTTAATTGTGACTTGAATGTGTTTATCAACCTCTTTTTGTGACATTAAAAAGACAGCGAGAGAAACACATGGAGACATTGTCCTCGAGGGAAAGGATTAATCATCAGTGAGTGAACAGGCCTAAGCAGATGGTCAGCTAAGCTTTCCTGAAGTCATTTCTTCTATCCACCATTCAGTGTCACTGCCAGAAATGAGAAGAAGTGTTATCTTGACATTGAACATCTTTATAATAAAATCACTAATTGGCATCTAATACCAAAGGCTTTATAGCTGTAAAATTGCAACAGAGGTAGCTAAGTGGTTGACTGGGTTTCATTTTAATAAATGCTATTTTAAAAACCCTTCCTTAACATAGTCAATATCATATTATCATTGTTAGAATTCTCTGCATATGATGGTGTATCTCCATTAGCTCAGTTCCAAACAGAACAATTGGGAGTGTTTTTATGGTAAAGCGGGTAAACATGTCACTGTTATTGTGCTGTTATTTTTCATGTATCTATAATGGTAATATATTACAGAAGATGTTCGTTAGGATTTACTTCTCAGATTTTTCTTGGTTTTTTGGCAACCAGAGAGAGTCTGTCATAGTAAATTATCACTTTTGGTCTTGGAAATATATTTTTTATGAAAGCTGAAAATGTGTCAGCATTGGACATCCATGGAGTGCTTGTGGTTTATTAAGGATTTCTTTTTAATTTTTTTAATCTTTCTCCCTTTATCCAGCAGAATTTAGAGAAAATGTTTCTTTCCACATCAGCCACTCACTTTTTTTAAAAAAGATACAATCAATTCTGGGTTGGAAGGAGTTACTAATTACAACAGTTATGTGAATACAGCCATTATTTTTGTTATAATTTGAACATGTCTGTCTTGCTTCCATTAGACATTTTCTCATTTAGCAAATCTTTTCATAAAGTGAACAGTGAGAGCCAGATTCTGGCTTCACCACCCCAAAGTCAGTCTGAATTCATTCAGACACTCTGGACTGTATTTTGGTGTGGCTGAGGCTGGGGTCTTGCTGGACAATCCATCTCTTGAGAGCACCTTTGCAGCATTAGTGGTACTTGACCACAACACAACCTGTAAAATGCTGCTGTGCTGGGCCTGATCTGAGGTTCATTTAAAGCAATGGAAAGAATCCTGTGGACAGTAATAGCTTTCAAACAGGGCTTTCAATTCTTTTACATTGAAATCTGAAATTTGCAGAGAGGGTTAATGCCTGGAAAATTTTATAAATATGTTATGTCATAATATTATATGTCCCAAAATATTGGTAAAGGGTGGTTTTCCCCGAGATTAGAGCATTAGTGAAAAATAATGATTAACCTTTAAAATCAGATTGGCATTTCTTTTTTCTCCAAATGTAGAATTAATACGCATTTTTTAATCATTAGTGTAATTTTCAGGATGATACTTTTGTTCTTTTGGCTGTTGAACTGTTACGGCTGCTAGTAACCCTTCAAATTGTTTGCTTCATTCAAGCATTCTTTTTTGAATAATTCATTAGGCATTATTATCCAAGCGTGGAACACCTCATTTAGCACTGGTGATCTTTTCCTTATGTGTAGCTGACAGGCAATCAAAGTTTTTATCAGTGCAGAAAATTTGCAATTCAGAAATGTAGTTGCAGCAATTAGTAGCTATCAGGTAGCATAGGAAGGACAGCTTCATAAAAAGAGAGAGTTGAATGAGCTCAACCGATGTTAGCACAAAAGTAATGGATAAAACTAACCAGCTGTTTCTAAATTTACCAAATGGAACATTCCTTTTTCTCAGAGTAGAAGCTTTAATTAACTTCATGTTATGTGTGGCTTCACAAAAGGAGAAGTGACTAGGTGACAGAATATCCTTCTTTCATCACCCTTCTCTTAATTTTGTAACTGTATTAGGACACCCTGTCGATACACAGCTCTCTCACTGTTTCTGCAGGACAAACTTCCAAGCTTTCTCTTTGCTTACCTTAGGTCCACAGTAGAGAATAAGTTTTTTTAAATGGACAGCAGATTAGTTCTCTCTTTCTCTGGGCGATGCAGCAAATGTTGAGGTTTTTATGTTGCTGCAAGAAGATTGCTGAAGTTTGGGCATTTGAGGAGTTTTGTTGAGCGCTCCAGGTGAACCCCCAGTGTGACTGACTGCAATAGCCCTCAGTCTGAGAATCCAGATAAATACTTCCAGGAAGCAAGATGGGAAAAGAGGCTGTGGAAGCAGGAGGATAGAGCTAGCTTTTAATTTTATATTTTCGCAATTATTCTATCTCATTTTCATATTGCAGACCAGGTGATATTTATGATTGATTTGAGCTTTCCACCTGCCAGAATATGACTCAGATCTTATTGACCTAAGAGAAATGAGACCATTAATGGCATTTAGCACTTAGAGTGTTCACTGGAGTTCTGGAGGAGACCTGGGCATTGGTCTCACTCCTGAGATGATTTCTATGATTTTGGTGAGGTTTTCTTTCAAGATTTAACTTCAAAGGCACCACCGTACTTGGGTTGCTAAGGGGATCCCAAGTCCTCATGTTCTAGTGAGTGCTCTAATTGGTTTGTGACTGACTGTCACAGCTCCATCACCTTGTCATGTTTTAAAGTAAGAGTGTTCCCATGTCTATCCATGGAAGAAGAAAAAAAAGCCTGAAGGTTCTTATTTGATGGAGAAGTCTCCCAGTACTGGATCCCAGATAAGCACTGCCTGCCTGCTATCCCGAACAGGAAAGCTGGTTGGTGAGAGGAGCAAGCAGGAGAGGACATCCCATTCCCTAAGGGTTACCTCCAAGCAATAGGCTGTGCAGAACACTGGCTACAGGGCAGCAGAGGAGGCCTGGGTCTGGACCCCCTTCTGAGACCACTCACTCTCACTGCACACTGCAGACAAAGGCCACAGCCATGTGAGGGCGTTTACTGGGGCCAGGTTCTAAAAATGAGGCATGGGAAAGCTTGTGGCTCCAAGGCTTCTGTCCTGTCTTGTAGCTTTTCACAGGTGAAGTTTCAACAAAGTCCTTTCGCTTTTTAGTGTGAGGCCTTCTTTGTCAAAATGAAAGGAGAACACTGTGCAGAGCAGCACAGCTGCTTCAAGAACAAGAAGTATGTGGAGCAAGGCATTACATCAATTGCGTGTCATGATGATGGAGGCTGTGAAAACTGTGAGGAAACGCAAAAAAATTTGTTGCAGTGCAATTCAAAACATTTGAAAACTCCTCTCTGTGTGCTTATTGCCAGTTCACTGTATTCAAACAGTGCTTTCAAGCACTAGTATTGAACCACACACAGGAACTGTGAATGTGATTTTATCCATTTGTTATCTGCTTTCTTTTAGTGAAATGAAACGATGCCATGTTTCACATACTGTTCCTTCCCTTGACAGCAGCCACAGGGCTCAGGAAACTGCTTGGAGCACTGTGGGCCATCTCCAGCAAACACTCCCATCTGGGGAGGCACTTGGGAAGCTGCAGAGGAGGCAGGTGTGCAGCTGCCAACCCCCACTCCCCACGGGGAAAACTCTGCATTCCCAGCAAAAGAAACCTCCTGGCATGTTCTCCCATCTCGGGGGTCTGCCTGGCCTTTTGCTGACAGCATAATTTCCTTAGGAGTCTCAGAGTCTGACATCTCTGTTCATGACCCTTTTTTTCCAAGCAACATTAATGTCTGCTGCAGGTCTGGCAGGTGCAATGTCCGCTCATTGTGTCTGCACCGCCAGGCCTTATTTGAACCCCTCTCTAACATCTGAATTTCTATTTGGGCTCCTTTTCTCCTGGAAAGATGCACTGCTCATTCATGAGCTCTTAGCCAACAATATCCCATCAAGAAGAAATATTTAGTTAGGAAATGTGCCTAAAAGCCATCATTGTGAAAACTCATTGGTAAGCCTGATGGAACTGAATAACATCTGCCAGTCAGAATTATGGCGTGTGTCACAGGCACAACTGAAGCACCTTTACAAGAGGAACAAGAAGACTCCTACCTTAAAAAGCCAGAAATACTTGATATCCCCTTGACCGACATGGTTATCTGAGGTGGCAGAAAGCAGCACGGTGGGAATCCAGGGTGACCAGACACTAAGCCAGGCAGAGCTGGGCTGATGAGCTGCTATGTGGGTGAGCTTCCCATTCCTTGCAAGCCAGTGAAGCATGACTAACCTGGCACTGATCACTCGTCCCTGGCACTAGGTACTCAGTCCCATTCATTTTTCAGAAGTAAATGAGATTTTGAGAACATGCTTTCTTCATAATAAATAAATAAATAGGTAATCTCCCTGTGACGTCTACCACAAGTAGCCATCTAATTAAGTAGACATTTGAAATAGTCTAAGAGTGTATTAAGATAACAGTCAATCAATGCTATATTTGTGTTTCAACTGGTTCTCTCCACCAGAAAATGCTGAGAAGCTTCTGAAATCTCATGTTTTCCTTAATGACACTAATGTATGTGTACAGATTTCAATGCTGGGAGAAGCTAGAGAACCTCTGGAAAAGTAAATATCAGACTTGATAATCCCGAGTTTTCTTTCCCCAAGACTTAAAATTCTCATGACTTCTATTTAAATAAAGCAGTATAGGTCATTTGGATTGTGAACTAACAAGTACTTCTAAGACCAAAATGAATCAACCCTCTGCACTCCCTGGCTTTTCTGAAGGATGGAATTATCCCCAAAATGTAGCTCCTAACTCTTCTTCATTTTTTGTAGATTTTTAGTTTGAGGGGGGCAACAGTTTTTTTTAAATGGTACCAACATAATTTTATAGCAAAAGATTCAATAGTGAAATGAAAGATTGAAGGAGACCCTTTATATGTACAGCTACACCATACTAAGGCTTTTTCTTTTAACCCTGTTTTGGTTGCTACACAAGTTCCCAGGTTAGACATAAATTTTTCATGACACATCAAAACTTGGCTTGACGCTTCTCAGAACTATATAGAACTGGTTCTAGCTGTAAAATATCTCCAGCTGAAAGCCTCTGAGATCATATTGGAGCTGGAGGAAATTATTTGTATTGCACCTTATCTTGGTCACTGGATTCTCACACCAGATGAAATGTAAAGCAGTATCTTAGAAAAGCCAGAGTGTTTTAACTAGAGAGTAAGAGTCTTGGGATGGGAAGGTAGGGAGATTTATTTTAATACTGAAGTTTTAGAGGATTTTTATCAAAAAGTTAGGTGGAAATGTTTGTTGTATCTATACAGGAAGATGGTTAATTCTTTCCTGAGATGCCCCCCGCCATGCTAATACGTACTACTTAAATCAAGATTTTGTAAGATTTTGACCTTGAAAGGTCATGGGAAAACCTGCAGGAACAGGTGCCTTTTTGAGATTTCTAGTGCCCTTGGACATTTATTGAAACTATTTTTAGAAGAAAAACTTTTCAAGCAAATGCAGTTAGAACTTCTCTGAAATGTCAATCTTATTTCAGGTTCACACAATACGTTGAGTCAAGTAATTCTTTATGTTTCAGCTCAGGAGCCTATACAGCTTTTGGGACAGTGAGAGTCGCACAGCCTCACAGCCTCGTGCTTACTACTGCTCTTCCAAATCCTATGGAAGAGGACAAAAGGACTTTGAAGTCTGTTGCAAGGTGTATAGTCCTAAATCTATGCCACTGAAGTTTGAAGCCCCCACTGCAAGGTGACAGCAGTAAGTGCTAGTAGATGGTGTTGTGTTGCTTTTGTTCTTTGAAATTCTCCCTTTTTTTTCCTGCTTCAAGAGTGGAGGAAGTGGCTGAGCACTAGTATTAGTCACATCTCTCTTTAGTATTGTTATTATTTTGGCAGAGGTTGGTCTGTATTCACTCCCACCTGGGTGTGGAGATGCCAGCCTTATTATTTGTCTTCTAAAACTGAACCAAACCCTTTGACAAATACTAAAGTTATGGGAAAGCACTTCCCTAATCGATCAACAGTTTTGGAGAAACTTCACTCAGATTAATCTACAGACCAGGAAGGACAAAGTTCTCTAATGGATTTCTCTCCTAAACTTTTCTGATAATTAAGAAAAGACACTCGTCACTGTAGTCACCATTGAACAAGCAGAGGAGGAGAGCAAATTCACCAGGTGATTGTTTCCCCAAAACTTCTGCGTAACCATTCCCACGCCCAGGACATACCTTGCCATCTGGTCTCACGGTTTTTTCTAAGGGCGGTTTCTTTCTTAATTATTTTTTCACAAATCAAATGAAGTCATTACACAGTCAGAGAGCATTAATCACCTTATATAACTGCACAGTAGTGAAAAGCAAAGGCAACACACAGAAATATAAGCAATTTATCTGTTAAATGTCCTTGCTAGGTCTCTTCCAAGTCTTTATACAGTCTCCCTTTTCCAAATCCACATCATCTGCTGGCAAGGAGATGCATAGGTTGAGGGGCAGATTACAAGATTCTGTCTCTTGCTTCCTTTTGGAAAAAAAATAAGAATGCTTCTGGAGACCACTATACTCAGCTCTCTGGAGACCTTCTTTGATCATTCCTGAATGAAGGACTCCTGTGAATGGTTTTGATAAAATGCTTATCTATTAATTGGTGGGAATATTGCAAAAATCATACAAGAGTGCTATTCTTCATTTCATTTCAGCACTGACATATCAAAAATATGCATCTTTAGGTTTCACCCTTGTCTTGAATGAGAACCATTAATGGGTTACAGGTGTGTTAGCAGCTCGCTAAATATTAGCATCATTATTATAAAACACGCAGATTATCGTCTGGTCTAGAGTTATGCATTTTAAATAACATCCACTCCCTTTTGGAATTGCCTGTCATTTGAATACACAGATACAACATTTTTGCCTGTATACAAAAAAAGAACTTTTTTTACTTTTATAATCTGAATTCCTTTTTTTTTCCCCAGTGTAGCATAATAGAAATTTATGTGCTGTCTCTGTAGTGAAGTACCCATCACAAAATTCAGATTTGGAGCTGAGCCTCAACCAGTCTATGGTTGTTATGGTCCATGTTTTTTGTGTATGACCTTCCACAAAGATAAACAGGATTTCAACAGGCCACTCTTAACATCATTAAGGATGCATAACTCACTAACTCCATGACAACCAAGCACTTTAGACCAGTGGATCATTGTCAGCCATTGATGTCTTGCAAACTCCCTATCCTTATATAGAACCTGGGACACAAGATGACAAGGTAGAGACATAAGGAGTTTCAATCAAGGACTGCATCGTAAAAAACTGACAGGTTCATATATGTTTTTGTTCACTGTTTTCCTAGAACATGAGGACTATTTATTAGGACCTCAAGGATGAAAAGGGACCAGTCAATCGTAGTTTGGAAACTACAACAATGTAAAAAAATCCTGGTGTTAGGAAATGGCTTCACAGCTTGCCAGCACTGGCGAGCGCCTGGTCAGACCTTCAGCAGGCAATATACGATCACAGTTCTTCATCAGCGAGTTGTGATGAAGTTAGTTCTGTTCAACTGGAGACAGGAGCATGTGGCTCCTGAAACCCAATTATCTGAAAATATGCTTTGTGCATTGCTAATAAGAGAGGGAAATAGTGCCACTAGATATTGGCTTCAGCTCCTAAGCTGAAAGTCTGTTAGGAGGTGCAGCCAAATGTGTTGGTGCCTCACCCTGATGGCAGGAAATAAGATTATCAAGTTGGTGGTCTATGAAAAGGAATAAAATCCTATTTGCTCCAGAAACTAGAAAAATAAATACACAAAACATTTTAGGTGTTGCTACAAATATATCCAGATCTGTATCTACTTTTATACACATAAAAAGAACAGTAGATATTTCTTATGTGGCTACACTTGCCTGTCTTGTTTCCTGTTCAAGGAGCATTGGATAATGGTTAAGGAGTACGATCGTGACTCTTACTGAGACAGGAGTGTCTTGTCAATTAGCAGCCTAACTATTGATTTGAGATTGTATCAGAATATTCCCACATGTTCAAATTAATACTGGAGTATAAAACTTTCTGCCATAGCTGAGTATTTGTGACATTTGTTTCTGAAGTACTATCTATAGCTCTTCTCTTGCTCTACTATTCAGTGCCTTTATTAGAGCAGAACAAAAGTTCCAGTAAGTGTCAAGCTTTATCGTTTCTCTGCTCTTTTTTGGAGTTATGGTGATGTAGTTCGTAATGCTAAAGAGGGACTACAACATGCTAAATCACAGGCATGTAGAAACACTACAAAGTGTTGTCAGCTATGGGAAAAACAGAAAGCCTATTTTCAAAACCTTGTGAATGGGTTAATGCTGTTGCTATGAAAAGATTTGCCCTTTTACAGATCTGAAGGGAGGTAATGTTGACAGTAAGGAGTAGAGGCCTAGCAAGATTTTAAGTTTTTGTGTGACTTTTAGTTCAGGGAAAAAAGGGCATTGGCAACAACAGCTGCCTGTAGCACAGCTTCCCCTCCTTTTTTTTACACTTGACTTCTAATATGGATTCCAGGCATGATTCAGCAAACAGAATGAAGATTTTTACAGACATGGACTGGCACAGTATTAGAAAAAAAGATGAAAAAAGAAATCCCCCTGGAATAACATAGTGGGGTTTCTTTATTTGGTGCATCTAAAATATCTATCTAAACAAACACACACAAGACAATTCAGAAGTTTGATGGGGCTCTTGCTTTAACTGCAGGGAGTCGTTTGCTGGGAAGGCAGGCTTGGAGTAATGGCCTTGCTGGGCTAAATCAGAGAGGGTCCCAACTCACCTCTAGGCTCAAAATGAAAAAGATAAAGCCACTAAACTGCCTTATCTGGAGATCAATTTTGTTGTTATTTGAGCACATGGCCAAAAGACAGAGAATGATCTTGTGATTCAGAAATACCAGAAATGGTGCTGACAGCTGCCGTACTTCACCCCTCCTTCTTAAGTAAGTTCTCCCTTTCCAAATCTGGGACAATATTTTTAAGCTTGAGTAACAGATTTTTTTAAAGGCAACAGTAGACCTCAGGAGCTCCTCCAGCTTATCCACATGCCCCAAAACAAGAGCAACTCTTTCTACTTGACTGTAATATATGTATGCACAAACTATTCACCTTAAGTAGGCAACTATGAGGAGGCAAGGGTTGGCTGCATATTAAGTTCAAAGTACACTGAGCACACATAAGTACAGGGACAGAAGAGAAAAAGAACTTCTGAGAGAGACAGAAACTTCATCAGTGTCGGAGTGACAGATTTTTTTTTTCAGATGGTTCTGAGAGTTGGTGGTTATTGTATTTTAGCATATGATTAGAAGAGTTTACATTTGGATATTGTTGAAATCTAATGGACAGTGGATAATCTTCAGCAATTTAAGTGTGAATTAAAATGATTAATGTCTCCTTTTGTTGAAATGGTAGAATTGTGTTTCATGTTACTGGTAGAAATAATTTACACAGCTAATGAGAGCAATACTGTATTGGCAGCAACATTAAAAAAAAGCCTGTAAATTATGGATGGCAGCACAGACCTTCATAAAGCATTGTTTTTCTTTTTGCAAATTTAAATCCCCAGAAGTTTGTACCCATAGCATCCTTACCTCCTTCTCCTCTTTAGTAATTGAAGACTGTTCCTCTTTAGTTTTTAAAAAAATAAAATCAATTGAATCTGTCAGTCTGGATATTTTTTCAGTAGACCATGTGTCCTCTGATCATTCAGGAGATCTCAAATCTACACATTTTCTTGGTTCCAGAGCCGGCAAAGGAACAGTAGAGGAGGGACTGACAGAGACTACAGAGTACTGGTGATGGGCACAGAGATGTGAATGTAGCTACCTTTTCTACACTAAAGTTTTAATAATGCTTTCATTTTCTCTTAAGATTATCAGAAATGGAGACTTATCCCTTGTGATCCCTGTGTTAATTGTGATGTTTATGATAATAACTTTCTTGATTATTTTGGACGATTTGAGTTCTGAGATTTTTCTCGTATATATGTGAGTACATCTGCATGTTTTAAGATATGAAAATTGCTCTAGTGTGTTCCTGTTAAATTGCATGGTAATAACTATAACAATATCCCACATAAATTATGACTGTGGAGACTTACCTACTTGTCCTTGCCTCTGCTAATTATATTTCACCCATTCACTTTTTTCGTGCTGTCACTTCAAATGTATATTTTTTTGGTTCTCTAACTCTGCAGTAGCTCTAGTACATTCCCTGACAGCAGAGTGGGTTACAGTTACAGTGGGGAGGCTTGCTGGACTAAATGAACTGAAACAAAAGATATTTTAGTCTATTGACATCCAATTCTCAAGTAACAGTATGCACTATTTTTTAATGAATAAGTATTTCTGACAATTCAAATGCCTGAAACTAATCACATCTGGGGATAGACTTGGTGCAGAATCAGTCCAGCACAGATCAGTCATGGCATTCCTTGTTTTTCAGGGCCAGGTCACTGATCTGAAGCCCAGCGTGAGACCCAGGCTCTCTGGAACACCCATGGGAAGAAATAGGCCTGGAAGGGAAAGCCCTAAAACCTTGCCCTTTCTGAGGTTCTGGCATTAACCAGCTGGGAGCATGAAGGGTGGGATTGTGCTCTGACTTCTGCCCATACTCTAGAACTCAGCTGTCCTGACCTGCACTTTTAAAATGCACTAGCTTATGCTTTATACCAAAGACAGTTCATATGAGAACACTTCTCCAGGAAGTGATTGACATGAATTCAGTCCAGAAGGTTCCAAATTGTTACCGCAGGAGGGCAAGAAAACCCAGGGAGCACCCAAACTACAGCCTGACTTTCACCTAAACTTCTATTTAATTTTAAAAGTAATCTATCCTTGAAAAGAACATTCCTCTAGAAAACATTTGAATTTAGGTTTTGTTTTGGGTGGGTGAACGTCTTTAGAGAGCAGCCTTGCATGGTAGAGCAGCTTTTGTTGAAAGGGCAGATCTGGCTGCATGTCTTCGGAGGCTTCAGAGAAGCTGAGGACATGTTGTCCCCCATCCCCATGCCTTCTGGTCTGCGTTGTCCCAGAGGAACAGTGCTGTTGTTCAGAGACCTCTTTATTCAAAAGCTATGTTTTCAATAAGGGTTTTTAACACTCTGGATACTGCCATAATACCAATGTGACATAAGTTACATAGCAAGCTGTTAGCAAGATAGGAAATGTGTTTACTTTCATCACGAATGCCTCAGTTCACCATTTAGATTTACAATTTTTCCTTTTCTGAAACATTCATAGCTCTCTGATATATCTAATCTTACCTTGCATGTCCTTCTTGCAAAAATAACAATAAAATAATTAATCCTCCTCAAAGGAGGATTCTTTGGTCAAAACACTTCTCAGCTTCATAAACAATAAGGTATTTCACTCAGATTTAAAACCATAATTTCAAAAAATTTTACCAGTCATCCTGGTGACATTGTTACTGTATTAACCTTTCTATTTTCTCTCTGGCTTCTTATACTGTCAGATATTATCAGAGTAGCTAGGCATCTCACGCATAAAATCAATAGCAAAAGTAAAATCTCTACAGGGGTTCATACTCTCTGGCAATGCTCCCTTTTCACTGTAAAAAAAAAATTGCTTGAGTCAGGGATTTTTGTTTGATTTTGAAGAGGAAGGGGGAAAATGTTTAAGAATAAATGTGATATTTGAATTTTATGAGCTGCACCCACAACAGGAAGACTCTTCAGAGCTTCTGGTGGCACCTTCTGTAGACAGCTGCCCCAGGATCTCCTGTGTCCATTGAGGTGGGAATCAACACACTCAGTTGTACCTATTTCCTGAAGTGACATGGATGTAGCTGACCACAGGCTCTTCCCAGAAACAAGTGGGATCAGTGCCTTCAACCAGGTTGGGTGGCCTTTGCACTACAGAGTCCTCGGCAGCACCAAGGCTGCTGTCCCCAAGAGAGTCAGTGTAACTCCTTCTTTGAAACATTGCCCTCACCTGGCTTCCACACTTTCCCCTGAAATGTGAGATTTCAGTTAAATTGGGCACTTTCATTTGTTTCTAAACCCCTCTCATGTGTCTGTTGAAGTACTTTGATGCCTTGATTTGCCTCCTCCACACCTTTTTGTCATTCTTCTCCCTTCAGGAGTCTCTTTTTCAGGATAATAGATGTTCTTTAGTTTCTTCTAATATGGAAGCTCTTTCACACTTTGCGTCATTCTCATCTCTTGTTTACCACTATGCCCTTTTTTATATCAAGACCAGGAATGCAATGAAGTACCTCAGGTATGGATGCACCGAGGACTTAAGCAACAACATAATGATGTTTTCTTTTTCTGTTATCTTTTTTTCATCTTTCTGTGCACAGAGGCACTGACAAACCCCTCCTTAACAATGTCACCAATGTCATTGTGGAGTTTTCTTTTGTATTGTCATTTGTGTTGCATTTTAGAAAGGAAGAAGTATTTTTAGTAACACATGAAGCATAAAAGCAGGTGCTACATCTTTCAGTTTCACAATTTAACCCAAATGGCTTTCTGTGTCATTAGCTTCATGCAGTCCTGCTGAAAAGAACTATAAACTACAATCTAGGCTCGTTTTTTTCCACATAAAATTTCCAGCAGCAGCATATGTGCTTGTCATGTAGTTGGGGCTGATCCAAGCTGTGCAGAAGTGAGTTGGATAGGGTCGTGCTCGGTTACCCTGCAGTGCTGCACTCATAAGAAGAGCTGCTGAAGAGCTCCTCATTATCCAATGTCATGTGCCAGCCACCGCAGCAGGGACAATGAGATGGAGTGGTGGTCTCCTAGAGGCGCCCTGCTCCTAGCAGCACATAGCCAGTGTTTCGTCTTGGCCTCATCCTGGCTCCAAGAGTAGTTTGCAGTCTGTGGTAGGTCTCAGAGTGGTGGCTAATTGGTGCTGGTGGTCCCCAAGCTGTTGGCAGATGTCTGTGGGGAGGGCTCTGGCTGTACAACAACACCCTAATGTCATTACGTGGACTGACTCCCATTTAGCAAATCAAGCGCTGGCGTGCAGGCCCGCACACTGAGTGGGTCCAAGCTAAGTGAGTTTGGTGCCAGAGTAATTTAGTTCTCACCCTCCCACTATGATGAATTTTCCTCTGAGAGGCCCACGCAGAGCTCACACTCAGGTTGTTTGTGGTGATGGTTTCTACAAAGATGTGAGCTGACACCAGCACCCGTTTCATGTGCAGTTGGACTTAACTGCAGCTCTCCTTCATGACACCCATCCTTGTGCCAGCCCACATGAAATCAGGTTGGACTAGATGATCTCAGAGGTCTTTTCCAACCTTGTGATACTGTGAAATAAGCTTCACTGTAGATCTAGTTTTCAGTAGTGACACTGATATGGGTTAACCCAAATTTTGGGAAACCAAGCTAAAAGAGAACTGATTCTTAGGAAACCGCAGGCTATTCACCCCTGGAAAACAAGCGTTAGCATTGACTGTGTTGCCTTAGAGCAACCTCATGGCTGCTCTTAGTTATGCTGAGGGCGGCCACCCTTCTGGCTAGGCAAGCAGCTGCTGGTATTTGCTCTTTTATTGCTGGTCCTGGAGCAAGCATATTTCAGCCAGATAAGAAAATCTGAGACATCAGATTGTACTGGTGATTGGCAGCTTTTGCTTCTACAGTAAGTGCAGTAAAAACAGTAGAATATTTCTGTGGTTCATCAGGATGCTTTGTGAGCAGTCACCTCTGAGTGACCAGCAGAAGAGACCAGAGTCACACATATGACTCTTAACCATTTCATTGCTGCTCTAAGTCTGAGAAACTGTTGTCATTACAGTCCACAAAATTCATAAGCTACCACAACCCATAGCCCATTTCCAGCTTATTCCATGCTGCATGACCTACTGATCATGCCCAATCTATGTCATGTTCCAGGAAGAGTATGAGCAAGACTGAAGCATCATGAGTTCATATTTGTCTTTGCCATAGTAGTGGTGAAAATTCTTGGTGAAAATCCCAGATGAGTGCAGGAATTGGACCACTCTTTTTGTTAGAGAAGAACACTGAAAATATCCCTGGGGATTAAGGAGAAAAAAAAATAAAAGGGGGAGGTTTGAAGAAGAAAGAAAAAACAGAGCAAGGGCAAACCTCAGACTGAAAAGAAGCCTCATCACCTCCAGGTCCCTTCAGTGGTCTCCAAGAGACTCCTTGTGTGGCACTGGCACAGCAGCCCAAAGGTCACTGGGTCCTCTCCTCCCTGTCCCTCAGGACTCTATATAGAGGAGGTGGCACCTCCCCACACTTCAGGAGCAGAGCCAGGGGAAAAAGGGTCCATGCAACACTTGTCAGTCAGCAATTCTTTTATGAAATTCTGGGAGACCTTGCACAGACCAGCTGTGTCTCTCTTTCCTGCCAGCAGGATGTCTGTATGCTTTGCCCTCTCTCAGCCACTGTCGGGCACAAGGGGCTCATCTCTTGCAGGGACCCAGACAGGTAGGGGGTCACTGAGCACCCTTGACCCTCCTGGAACACCTTTTCTACCATCTCTCCCAAGGGAGTCCAGGCATGGGATAAGGAGGGGGCTGGAGCCCAGGCACACAAAGAGACATGGAGGGCAGTCCCTGTGCCTAAGGGAAATAGAAGGCACAGCAAAACAATCCTCAGGAAAGGGGCCTTTAGCCCCTGACCTTTCTCCTTCTCACAGATAAGGCCCTTCAACTCCCAGAACAGCCATATTTGGCCACATGCATCGCCACAGCAGTGGCCTTGTGATGTCTTGGGCTACCTTGTTGCCATTCGATCTGGACCCTAGAAATACGGGGACCCCAGCAGCTGACCTATGATTTACTGAGCTTCAAGGCCCTCAGATTCCAAGAATGATTGGCAGAAAGGGGTCCCAGAGCAGCAAGACAAGTGGCTGTGCATGTCTGCGTGGGAAGGCAGAGAGGCAGCTGCAGAAGAGGTGGAGGAAGAGAAGGTAGCATCAGAGGGGGAGCACCATCAGCCACATGGTAGTGATTGCCACCACTCGTGGCTGGTGGTGTGGAGCCCATTGAGGTGTATCCACCAGAAGATCAAGAAGAACTGATAGACCCGGAACCACCTCCAGCATGGCTCCCCTGGCACCGTTACATCATGCCAGGACTCCCCTCCATAACACCATCAACAGCGTCTCGCAGGAGCACGCAGCCAGTGCACTACCATCAGAGCAGCCTCAGCACCTGGCATTAGCTGGGAGGCACAGCCCCCATGCCTGGCAGTCCTGCAGGCTCACCCATTCCATCTCCCAGCATCCACGATTACGTTGCTAATTGCCTGGGTTGTGTGAGCCCTTCTTTCCCATTTTCCCCCCGCTCTCCGTCACACCCACTGCTCCTGAAGGGTTGCCATCTCCTCTGCTTTGAGCCTCAAGAAAAGGGAATGAGACACCATAGCTTCCACCAGGCTGCCGATGGAAAATAACAGTGAAAATGCTATCTTCCTCTCTTATTTGGTATTTTGGCAACTGTATCTGGACTTCTCTGTCCCACACGGTCTCCCTAGTCCAGGAAAGACACTGATGTGGGTCGAGCATTGAGAAGGTGAGGAGCTGGGACACACAGAACACAAGGGCAGACTGAAGGAATTGCCTCTGTTCATGAGGGTGCTGAGACAATGCAGCGGTCTACCCAGAGAATTTGTGGATGCCCCATGCCCAGGGCTTTGACCAACCTGATCTAGTGAAAGATACCTGTCGGCCTCACCTCCGTGCCTGGAAAGAACATCGAATAGATGCTTCTAGAAGCTATACTAAGGCACTTGGAGGACATGAGGGTGATTTGGGACAGCTAGTATGGCTTTACCAAGGGCAAGCCTTGCCTGACCAATCTTGTGCCCTTCTACGATGGGGTAACTATGCCTCTGGACAAGGGAAGAGCTATGAATGTCATCTATCTGAATTTCTGTAAGGCCTTTGACATGATTCCCCATAACATCCTTCTCTCTAAATTGGAGATGTGGATTTGATGGATGGACAGTTCAGTGGATAAGGAATGGTCTGGATGGTGGCATCTAGAGAGCAGTGGTCAATGGCTCAATGTCTGGATGGAGATCAGGGATGGGATGTGTCCCTCGGGTGTCTGTGTTGAGACCAGTACTGTTTAACACCTTCATGAATGACATAGGCAATGGAGGTGAATGCACCTTGAATGCATCAAATTAGGAGATAACACCAAGATCAGTGGTGCAGTTAACATGCCTGAGGGATGGGATGCCATCAAGACGGACTTAGACAAGTCTGAGAAATGGATCCACGTGAACCTCATGAGGTTCAACAAGGCCAAGTGCAAGGTCCTGCACCTGGGTAAGGGCAATGCCCCACATTGATAGAGGCTGGGAGATGAAGGGATTGAGAGTAGCCCTGCAGAGAAGGACTTGGGGATACTGGTGGATGAAAAGCTGGACATGCGCCAGCAATGTGTGCTCACAGCACTGAAAGCCAACTGTGCCTGCACTGAATCAAAAGAAGCATGGCCAGAAGGTTGAGGGAGATGATTCTTCCCCTCTACTCCGCTCTGGTGAGGCCCCATCTGGAGCACTGTGTCCAGCATTGGAGTTCTCAGCACAGGAAAGACATAGACCTGTTAGAGCGCGTCCAGAGAAGGGTTACAAAATGATCAGATAGGTGGAACACCTCTCCTATGAGGACAGGTTGAGAGAGTTGGGGTAGCTCATCCTTGAGAAGAGAAGGCTTCAGGGAGTCCATATTGCAGCCTTTCAGTACTTAAAGGGGGCTTATAAAAAGGGTGGGGACAGACTTTTTAATAGGGCCTGTAGCTATAGGACAAGGGGCTTGAAACTAAAAATGGTAAATTCAGACTAGATATAAGGAAGATTTTTTTTTACGATGGGGTTGGTGACATACCAGAACAGGCTGCCTAGAGAGGTGGTAGATGCCCCATGCCCAGAAACATTCAAGGTCTCTTTCATTCAGGCTCTGAGAAACCTAATCTGGTTGAAGATGTCCCAGGTCATTGCAAGGGGAGTGGACTAGATGACATTTAAATGTTCCATCCCACCCAAACTAATCTAAGAGTCAGTGTTTGATTTCTTTGCTTTCCTGCTAACCTCCATCAGAAAAACCTAACCCGTTCTGATGCTACAAGGTTTGAACTTGGAATCATTTGCAATAGCAGTGTTTATTCACTATTATTGTGTTGAAGCAATGTAAAAAGACAAGATTTAATTTGTGAAATGGGCCATCTGTTCCCACACAAACTGCATAATAGAATGCACAACTATTTCAATTAATATAGTAAACCATCTTTAAGCAATATGCATGATTTTGTATATGTTTTTGAATGCCGAAGATGTCATCATCCTTTGCTCTAATTGTTCTTGATTTTACCTTCTCATCTTTTTATTTAAAGAAAAGGAATGACAACTTGTCTCACTGGGAGCAAAGTTTGCTCATAGGTGGATCAGGAATAATTAGACCAAATGGTACTGCAAACTCCAGCAGACAGGATATCTCCATTACAGAGAGTTATGTTGTCATTTCTTTGACCATCCTCCTATCAATCTATCCATCAACAAATTAAAGTTGGCTAAAGAGCCACTTATCTTGAGTGCTTTTTACCCCGATCACTGTCAATCTCAATAAATAAACATTTTCCCTAGGCAGAGTTAACATATTTAAGCATGTTTCAGGAGACAGTCCCACTGCTGCTCATATATCCAGCACATCACACACACTTTTTCCGTTTCCTGATTCACCTCACCCACACACTGTACCTTCATTAAATGAGTCCTGCTCACTCTGCCTCCCTTTGGTTTGTCTTTAAAGATGGGATGACTAGGATAAAGTTGCATTAAAACTTGCAGACTAGTCTGCAAGTCTAGAAATTAATTTTATTCCCTTAGGTGGGAAAAGAATGGTGTCCCATGCAAAATGCACACTGATAATGGATCAAGTGTACGAAAGAAATACAAAAAGTAAAAAACAGGGCTTTATTAGCAAGTCTGCTTTGAGGAATATGGCAATGCTACTGCTTCTGATTTTCATCATTTAAGCCATGACTTTAGGGCTTCATGGCGCATATGAACAATTATATGAGCAGCTTTATATCTGATATCTAATATGTATGTGCCAGTGAATACACTGTTAAAGATATTACTTTCTCCCTGTTATTTATTTTTTCACTTAATTGATACATAGAGTGGTTCACACTCTGCCTGCCGCCTATCAGGCAGATGCTAAGGAATAGTCATCCTAGTTAATAGTATTAATGCATGCCTAGTGCTCTTCAAAAGACACTCACATGCACACATACACGTAGAAGGGTGATGTTGCCCTCCCTGAAGTCAATAGGCTGTGTAGTGTTGCTGTCAGTAATGACGGGGGTTGTTCCCGAAGCTAACTGTAACTAAATTAGAATATGACTGAGAACAAGCGCATTGCTGCGGACAAAGCAGGAGAGCTGTTAGGGAAGCATGAGAGGAACAACAACCTGGTACTCCCTGTTGATCATTAAGGATAGCTTGTTTTTCCCTCTCAAATACCCTGCAAACTTGGCAGTTCTTTGGTACTGGTCGGGGACCAATACGTTTGGCTTTCACATTGCTGGGTCACAATCGGGACTAGAGCTGCAAGAGCATTCAGGTGCTTTGCACTGATGGTGCCCAGCTGCACTGCAGAGCATGAAGGTCCCCCATGCAGTGCCTGTGAGCCAGGCACGGCCATGCCTTCTAGCCTGCAAGCTCCTGTAAACCCTGCAGGCTGCCTGTGTGCTGCTTCAGGCCCCTTCATCTGATGTAGGAAGAAGTATGTACTTGTACTACAAAACAAACAAGTTATTAGATTTCCCTGCAGTGAAGGCAGGACATAAGAAAATGCTTTTTCAGTGGCAACACGCATGTACTGATATCAGTGGGAAACACTGATTTAAGAAAGATAAGAATGGCTCCTCAAACAAATTAGAGTCAGAAACAGCAGTATGGCTCTGACACTGCCTGATCCCCACTTGAAGCTGAAGCAGAACCCAAACAGCACCTCCTCACTATTACCTGCAACACAGTTGTCATTGAACATCTTACTGGTCAAAGCAGAAGTAAAGGAAAATTTGACTTTACAAACAGGACTTGTCCAAGTACAGAAACATCTCCTGAGTCTACAACTCTGAAATGGCCATAGCAGATTTGGATGCATTTCCATTCCCCTGCTTGCTCCTACTGCCTCCTGGGTGCTCGCTCAGTGCAGAGACTTCACAGGGACTCACTGGAGAGGCTGTGCTCCCCCCTGACGCTTTGTCAAAGGTGAGAAATAGAACAGCTGTGCTATATAAGTCATCATGGCAGGTGTTACGGAAGAGGACAACTCACTGAGGGCACCTTCCTCATGGTCTGCAACAGAGCAGACACGGTGAGTAAGTAGCATAACCTTTTCTTACGCCTATCTCCCTACTGCCTGCTCTTCACAGGACCTCAAGGTAGGAGTTTGTTGTAACATGATGAATAAAAATGTGACTTTTCCATCCTTCTAATAGACACTATAAGTGAGTATTTACTTCCTTTCCTCTGCCAAAATAACTCACTTCTGCCTTCTTATTTAAAGAGGTCAAGATGAGGGATTTATACTCCTCTTATTTTAATCAAACCCTACTGCTGATTTCTTTCCTCATACACAACCTTAAAAACATTGTGTAAATCTCTTCCTGCTGAGTTCAGCAGTTGAACGACAAGGCCACTGCCACTCCAACAGCATCCATTCCTCTACTGTCCAATGCCCCCGCCCACAGGAGGCAGCATGTCCCTGCACCAAATCCCCAGGAGCTTGGGCACATGCAACATCATCTCAGTTCTCCAATATACATGTCCACAAGCACAGTGAAGAGAGACTCAATTGAGTGGGAGCTGCGAGGTCATTTATGGATTGTTGGGGGCGAGGCTTCAAGGAGGAGGTGCAGTTTGATCATCCCCCACTCCAACACTCGTAGAGGACAGTAATAAATGTCCCCACTGCAGCCTGCCATCCTGGGGCTTTTCCCTGGCACCTGCTGTCCTCATCCTGGAGAAGAATCTGTGCCTCGTTTTGCCCAGAGGAAAATGCTTCCCCTCTCAGGAATCTTGGCAAGACACCTGAGGTGCCTCATGACATCCTCTGTGTTTCAGTAATGATGAGATGCCAGCCAGTGCTTGGCTCACGCCTGCCTGCCTCTTTGTTTAATCTCAGCCATGTCTTCAGTACTGATATTCTGATCAAGCTCTTCAAACACAAGCATGGATGGCATCTTGCTTGTCGCTAAAGGGGCCTTTAGCAGAAGTCAAAGGTGGGCAAAGTGGCTGAACCACTGCGGCAGGAGTGGCCTCCATCTTTGAGCGCTTGATTTCCTCATCTTAACTCTGCATAAACACTACTTCTGTGCATTTATTTATACTCAAGTTTAAGTGCCTGTGCAAATTATAGCACAGACAGCCAGAACAGAAATGAGGCATTTAAATGGTAAATAAACACTGCCTGTGCATGGTGGTGCTTTTATAAATAATATCCCCTTTTAAGCCTTATTCTCTGCCATACAGGAATGTCACTTTTCAGAACATCTGAACCCACAAACACCACACTTTATCTGCTTATTTAAAGTGCATATCAAACTATTTCTGCAAGCAAAAGGACTAAATTATCCATGAATTCCAGATAACCATTCTTAACCCAGAAAATGTCAACAGTTTCCTATAATAATAGTCCCAAACATGGCAGCTGTAATGTTTGGAGTGCCTCTCTTAGGAGTGGGTGAGCCATGCATTTCTGGGAGCATACTCACCACTAAGCATGTTCTGGCTTTGTATCCCCACTACTAGATACCGTGCTCCACACACTTCTTTGCCTTTGCAGTTGTGTAGTGCTTTTGCTGCCTCCTCTCTGCTGTTTGTCCTCTGAGGGTGGAGATTTTCAGTAAAGTCCTCCCCTAGCCCTGGAAAAGTTCTTGGCAAGCAGATGCCCAGAGAGATGCTGCTGGAGCATAGCGATGCGAAACAGTTAACAGAGTGGGGGAATGTCTCGATGCAATATGATTCCTCTGTCCCACATGGTGAGGGGAGAGATGAAAGTGTTCATCTGCATTATTTCTGCCTGCAACTTGCAAAAATCATTCATGATTGGAGGCTCCCACCCTTATCACGCCATTTATTAGCATGATACATCCCGGTTATAAATTTGGTCCTGTAGCAGCTCCTGTTTGCCTTTTGCTGTTGTCCACTAAAATGCAAAGTAAAACCTTGCACCTTGCTTTCTCCTTTAACTCCTGGGCTTTTTTCCATGAGCTCTGGATTTAGAGCCACCTTCCTGCTATTTTTTATTGCAGTGTTTACAATGCAGACCTATAAACATCTGCCAAATTCTGCTTGATAGGCTTGTAATAGCTACTGCCCACAAATATCTAAGAGGGAGACATCAAGATTTGCACCAGAAACAGTTCTGTGAGAATACAGGTGGCTCATTTGCACTTTTGCAGCTATTGAGCATTTCAAACAACACACCTCCATGGATAAATTCAGACTGATACAGAAACATTGACCTTACAGAAATGGGTTTCTCAGTCATGGATTTAGGGCACAGGTAATAACATCATACAATCTATGGAGATATGTTTGCTCTGAAGTATTATCTGTGCAAAACCTTCACTGCAGTTAACAGTGGGAACTGCATGCAAGTAGGAAGGAAAAAAAATCAGAATTTTCTAACCACTGGCCAGAAACTACCAGCTGCTAACCAGTCACGTAGCCTAGTCATTTCCAGCCTTTGCTTTTGAGGACTGAGTGGAAAGTAGAAACACAGTGCAGTGTCTGCTCTTTCCTGAGCTCCCAAAATGCACAACTTGTTGAGGACTGTCCCAAATAGGCTTTGATTTCCTGTCCACTCTATGCTCTCTCTTTAGTAAAAATATGTGACTTAAATTCACAATGACAAGATGATGCAGATATTTTAGTAATCTGAAACAAGTAGTCAGGAACAAGTCTAAATTGCTCACCAAGTTGATAAGAGACCAGTGAGCTTTTTTGTTTTCCAGGCAGTGTGTCCCTGTGATGGAGGCAGCAGTGGTGGGTGGCTCCGTGCTGCGGCAAAGCAGCCACTGACTTCAGCGCAGAACCAGCCTCCCACAGTATGTCTCACCCTGATGACTGCTCTTGCTGGCAGCCCAAACACAGATGGGAATGGACTAGAGGCAGAGGCACCTACTGACCCTGATGAGAGATGCTGCCACGCGATCTCCAGATATGTTTGCAAGATGGTGTGGAGAAGCTGGTGTTGCTCTCAATTCTACTGTGCCTGTCCTGTGACTCCATAACAGGTGTCACTGTCCAAACCTGTCAACTTTCCAAACCTTGACTTTCTCTAAAATTATAATAGACACGATGGAAATGCAAATCCTTTTCAACATGACTGTATTTGGTCTTTTTGTCTCATAACCAGAATATGGTGGTGAGATTTATCGTAGATGCAGTTTTGCCATCATACTGAAAGACGCAGAACTGAGAAAAAATTGAATACTGTGCGAAAAGGACTGAGGCAAAACACGAGCATTATACAGTCTCCTCCTAATGTGGTCTCTCAGAGTGGATAATAATATAAACATTCATCCATTAGAAAAAAACTACCCTTTACTGCCCCCCATTAAATACATTGGCAGTCTTATTAAAATACAAGTCAGATTTGTGTTTAATGATCTTGAAAGGAAAGTAATTGCTTGAATATTACCATTCAAATGTTCTTACAGCAGCATATAATATTTACAGTCTAAGCGCCCGTTCTGAGTGCTACGTGGCACTGGAGATTGCCCAGCCTCTTCAGAGAGAGAGCCTGTGTAGCTGAGAACCAGGGTGCAAAAATGATATGCTCTCTGAGCACTGTAAAGCCTGTGAGAAACAACTAAGCAATGGGCTGCATAATTTTTCAATTTTAATAAGCTCTTGAAAGAAAAAAATTCTTGAAACCCCTCCAACCCTGCAAAGACAGGGCTTGAACATTGCAAGTGCTTGCATACATGAATTCTGGTGTTACTCACATGAGTCAAGCTCCTTGCTCTGTAAGCATCATATGCCGGCATCAGGCACAAAGTTGTGCTGAGGATTGTGATATTTTACTCTATATTTTTAACTTCCTGTAGTGTCTTAGTCAGTGAAGACATCACAGATTATTTGTATGCTATAATTACACGTGTTCTTCTGGAAATATCCTCAAATCAAAATTCATTTTGATTCAGGAAGAGGGGAGTGTGAAAATAAAGAGGAAACAAAACTATTTTGATTATGTTTATTTGTATAAGTCTATTAAGTGTAAACAGGGAGGGTAGGTATTTCATAAAACATGTGGCATAAGTGCCACAAAGAATACCAGAACTTTTCCAATGGGAGAAAGTAAGTTCCAAGTCCTTTTTCCTTCTCTCATCTGTCTTGCCTATCAAGATATTGGTCCCTCAAACTTCAACAGCAATGATGGACTCCTGGGCTTGGTGTTAGTTCTGCACTGCCATCCCACCAGTGACTCGTAGTAGGAGGCTCTGTAGTGTAATTGCCTGCTCAGCAAGGTCTGCCCCTTGCTTTGTGTTTGTACAGGTTGCAGTGTGGGGAGGTCACAGTCATTGCCAAGACTCTTGGGCCCACCTATAAACAAGATTAATTTAAATACATCAACAAGCTCAAAATGTCTAGAGCATTGCATTGTGTTGGGCATGCTGGTTCTGAGAATGACAACTCTGCCATAGTGAATTAGCTTTTACAGCCTTGGATGCCACTGTCAGATGCCATCCCAAGAAGGGAAGACAACAAGGATGTGATTTGAACAGAACTGGATGAGATACAGTAAAGCACCAACATGTACTAATCAAACTGGTGCCATGGGCCAGATATTAATGCCATAATTTGGGAGGATCTGTAACCACTTTATTGTTTGTAATGGTTAAAGTTTCTGTAAGGGAGGAGATCATATAGTTTAGCTTCTTTGTATGCACTTAACTGAAAAAATGTTTCCTCTATCAAGAGGTATTATTCCTTGCAGAGTGTGGTCTTGGTTATAACCCTTTCTCCATTTCAGACAATCATGAAGTGCTGGTTGGAACAGTCCAGACATGGTGATTTTGATTCCCTTTTACACTGAGACTTTCTTAGATCACTCTCACAATAGAAAAGACTTATAAAGCAGGTACAAAGGCAGCTCATGTTCTTCCTAAATCCCTGGGCAATGCCAGGGGCCTTAGTGCAAGTAATGATGAGACTTGAAATCTCTGTGAGTGCTGTGAAATGCATGTACACCTCTCCATGAACAAACACATGGGAAAAGGAAGACAGAGAAACAGGAAAATGGAAAGCATTTGTAGTTTGTGCAAACTATAATGGCAAAAGAAGAGTGGATAGACCCTTCAAATAATCAGGGGCACACACCTGTCTTTGAAGGAATGAGCTCACTGTATACAAGGTCTAACACAAAAAAAAGACTAATCCTATAGCTCAGAAACCAAGAGTGGGAGGGGAGAGACAAAGAGATGGTTATAGAACACGTTAACCTGTCACAATGAAATAAGGCTCAACTCATCCTCTTCAGTTAGTATGAAGGGATGCATGTTCAAATATACGAGTTTTCTGACCCTTGGTCAGAAAAACTTGGTGTGCGAGAGTGAACAGCGAGTTAACCTGAATATTCTTGTGAAAATTAAGAAATCCATGACAGAAACTTTTTAATTATTGACTGAGGCTTATGGTGAAGAGATCCAAAAGATCAAGTCAGTGCTCAAAGGAACTCATTTGTTGTTAGTAGAAGATGTGAAAGCAAAAACAGCAGAGAACCTCAACAGCCTTTCAGAAAATGATCTGCAGAGTTGCTTTGAGAGATGACAACATCATATGCAGTTGTGTGTCAACTCAGAAGGGAACTATTTTGAAGGTGAATGTAGCTGATTTTCCTAACTTAAATCAAAAGAGTTACTGGCACTATCTCAGTTTTTTTGTGTTGGACCTTGTATGTATGTATAAATAAAGACTTCATGCATGCCCATGGTAGTTTAGCCCTGTGCCACACACAAGCAGTTTTACAAGCCAATTTACTGACCTAAGAACTGAAAATCATCACCCAGGTCTGCCCCACTTCACTCTGCAGATTGGAACATTTTTGAATCAGGATGTTTGAGAAGTCCAAAACACTAGTAAGTGTTCTTCAGTCTTTAATGAGTAAACTGAAAAATGTATGCTGAATGATCTGAAATTTAGCTGAGCTACTCATTACTATTTTCTGATTCCCTAATTAGTATAGTTTAAATTTCAAGCTAGAATAGATCAAGTACAATCAACAAACCCAGAAAAGAATGCACATACACAATTTTAAAATTACTTGCCTCAACTTCAGGCCAACTAAAAAATATGCCTGGATGACACAATACATTGCTCTTGAGAACCCGAACAAAGATCTTGTGTTGTTATTGCATTTGGGACTTGGTGTTGTTCAGGCTTGATGACCAACTGGTGGTGCTAATGCTTCATTGGATGGGAGGTGAAGGAGGGTTCATTACCTCTCACTAAATATGTACATGCATTAGACAAATCCTCTGCAAATTACAAAGCAGCTTTCACCAGCCTTGCAATTAAAGGATCGAGCTTGAGTTTAAATAGACACTTGCAGGAAACAGTTACACATGTGTATTCCAAGATTTCATATGCCAGCACTTTAATCATGAGAGTTTCAAGGAACAGCCAGCTGCCCAGGACACTTGACATCAGCCCTGAGTCCTTACATTAAGGTCTTGTGTGATTTTTTGGGAGGGATTAGATACTAACTTTTCTGCAGAGGGCTATGAAACAGTAAAGCACTAAGTAAGACAAGCCTGGATTTGAGGGATAGATAGCCACAATCAGAGCTAACCAATCTGTTTGAAAAACCACAGTCTGAACCTTGGTGGGTGGGGAACCCTCTGGTGCCAAAGGTCCCTCTGTGTTTCATGCAGCACAGTCATTGATTGCAACAGAAATAGACTCCAAGAATTGTAGGAATGCAGAAAAAAACCCAAACCTCTTACTTTCATTTATTCAGGTAAATGATGCTTCTTTTTAAAAAGCCAAGGAACCATCATCCATATTTAGTGGAGGCTGCTTACTCTCTGAGAGGTTTGTATTTGGTGGCATTTTGCAGCTCTGTCCCTTAGGGGTTGTGCTGAAAGTCACCTGTAACAACCAGGTCGATGACAAGTTTTGCAAGAGGTTTTCCTTTTGCCCAGAGAGGAATGAAGAGAAACTGGGTAATTTTATTTTGCAGCATGCAGACTGTGAGAGGAAAACCCCTTTTCACACCAGCTCTGACCTGTGAGGATACTTTCTTGGAGAGGCTGAGGGTGAGCTACTCAGAGTAACAGCAAAGACTGGAAGAGAGGATGTGTAGTGTGATACAGTAGCAGATGATTTGTGACATATCAGGTGGTGACACCCATCTTCCTAGCATCACAGTTGCCATTGTGTTTATTTATTCCTTGAAATCATCTTCCTCCAATAACCGTTACATCTCGGGAGGAGTGAGATACTCCTGGGTCCAATGGGAATAGTGGGAAAAGGGATACCCACTCTGCCTGCTCCATGCGCCATGCTCCTGTCCCACCCACAACATTTGGTGTGGTGAGTGTCTGGAAGCTATTCACACCTGGCATTTATAGTGAAATAGCTAGAAATTACTGCACCTGAACTGGCTTTTTCAGCGTTTTCTCCTACTATCACAGTCTTAATACTATGAAACAACTTATTGGCATACTTTGCCCATTCAGGTCAAATTTCTCCCTCAAATGAGCACTGCTTCATCTCCGTGTAGCAGTAAAGTGATGACCTTTTATTTTGAGTTCAGGGGAGTTTGCCTTTCCCTGCACCAGTCCACTCTGTGAAGTCTTGTCTCTTAAAATATAGCTATATAAATTCTTGGCTTCCTCTTGAGTAAAATACCTGCAGGTACTGTGCCAATGGCCTACAGCATTCAGAGAAAAAGCATCTTAGGAACTGCTGTATTCAGTTTCTCGTTTTCGGCCATTGTTTAGACACAAAAGCCCCTCCTTCATGTAAGAGAAAACAGGACAGATCCCAAACCAGCGGTTTCTGTAAGGTCAAGTTTGCGAAGGTTTCCTCCACCCCATCAGAAGAAGCAGTGCAGCTGCTCAGGGAATGCTGTCCCTTTATCAAAGGCAGTCAAAGCAAAGAGGGAGCTGAACTTGATCTGCTGGCATTCACTAGCCAGGGTATCAAATTAAGCTGTCAATGGCAATTGTGAGTCTTCCTCCTGTCTTTCCTTCTGAAGGGGCCTCATGGCATGCATTGGTCATCAGTCCCTGGTTTTCTTTTTTCTTCTTCCATTCCCAACCACCTCACTTTTCTACTCCAAATCCTTTCCTATTGGTTTTCTACATTTTCTTTTTATGGATAGTGCCACTTTTCTTCTCCCTGCACATGCTTCTTTCTGAAGGAGCAGCCCTGACAATGGCTCTGCATTTAAGATAATCATCCAGCAAGGCATGCACTACATTTTTTGCTTTCCTTTCTGGCTCATGGTGCTTGTTTCCCATACTCAGACATTACTATTTCAGCTCTGATTGTCATTGTTTATCTTTTGTTGGAGAATATTTGCCTTCTGTCTCATTTAGAAAAATGTGAAGTCAGTCCCAGACTTTTTAACAAAATGAAGGCTTCTTCTTTATTTTTGTTGCAGTCACTTTAAAGCTTGGCTAATCCGGACTGCAGGATATGCAAACCCCAAGACACACACACATGCTGGGTGTGCAAGTCAGATAACTGTGCGTACAAATGTCCACTTAAATGCATGTCTGGTGCTCTGCATTCATGAATACACAATACCATCATGTCGAACTGGGGCTGCATCTCAGTGCTGGTGCACTGATAGTTTCATGACCGCTGCGCAACGGCACAGGCCAGAGCCGATGGGGTGCACTGGTGAACATGGCCTGCATTTCTGCATGCAGTCCTCGCCTTCTGACATTTGCAAATTTGTCCCTTAATCTCTGCAGTGCAGGATTTGCTGTCAAGAAACATTGTCTGGGATGAGCTGTTGGGATTCAGATTGTCAACCAAACATTAATTATTCTTCTGACTAAACCCTCAACAGCTAGGCTAGATAATACAAATGTAAAGAAAGAAATGAGTATGAATCTTGTTCTGTACTTGAAATCTAGAATTAATCAGGCTGTAGGAACAAAATCATATACCACAAGCATATGTGAGTCGAGACATAACAGAGCCAGATCCTCAGCCCAGGCTGGGCCATGCAGTGCTGCTGGCATCAAAAGACACTTTCCCCTGTTTAAGACCTTAACCTGGTTTGTTTATTGTGAGCACAAAGAGAGCAATTCCAGATAACAAGATCTGTCAGGTTGTGCTGAGGAAAGCTGAAAACAGAATAACAAATAAGATCTGCTAATATTTTGCAGGAAAAAAACCCTTTTTTTTAATCATGCTTATGCAAGAAACTGCTCAGACATGCGGAAGTAGTGTAGGACCTTCGAGAATCCGTAACAGGTGCCCACCCACTCACCAGGCAAAGTATCAATGAAAAAACCAGCAGAGTTTTTTGAAAGAACAGCAAGCATGCTATCTGTTACAGTTACTAAGTGAAAGGACCCAGGTCTTCAGTTCATATAACTTGGGGCAGCTCAACTGAGTTCAGTACAGCTTTATATTTATACCCCTATGTTCCTCGTAGGGTAGAAATGTCATTGTGCTTAATTTCATCATGGTCTTTTTTGTATATCTAACTGGGCTAGAGATTAAGTATTTACATTTCAGTATACACAACTAAATGCTTTTAAACCTAAGCCAGAGGTTTAAAATCTCAGAATAGAGCCATAAAGAGCTAATGAGAAGAATAAAACTCAGATAGTTAAAAAATGATGTAAGGTAGAGTCTTAATTTTTTATTATTAAATTCACAGCACATTAAATATTAAGTGTTCATAAACTTTGTTTTGTGCAATGATAAATTAATAATATCTACATAGACATGTTCTTTTACAACAGGGAAGCTAAGAAACATAGTACCAGAGGACCTTGTGTCGACAACTGAAGCTATTAGAATAGACTCCTTAATCTTCAATCATAAAAAGTAGATAATGTTATTTCTTATTACTATTAAATGCAGAGTGCCTTACTAGGAAAGATACATGTCATTACTAAAAATAACTACTGTAGAATGTTTTGAGCAAGGAAGGAAAAGATGTTAGCAAATTATATCTTGAGATAAACTCAATGCAATGTTCTCTGCTAATCTCTGCCATATAAAAATTGCTTTCCAACACATTCTTCTGTTAGCCCATAACAGGTTGCGTAAGGTTTATGTCTGGACACAGGAACAGTCACGGTTTAACGTGGTATGTTGTACTTTTAGGAATAGTTACCAATTGCTAATGCTTCCAAAATACAAACTGGTATATACGTTTTATATATCACTGAAAAATGTCTGCCGACCTCTACTTGAGGAAAGGATGATGAACTTCATGTTTTCCTTGTCTATGAACAGTGAAAAATGCTTCCCTGATTGAAACTAAGGGGATTTTAGTACTTTTTGTCCAGGATTTAGCAACATTATTCATTCAAATATTTTCTGTGGCTCATAAATACATGGAGAAGGGGGTATCTTCCAGGGCAGCCTCCTCAAAATCTAATTTCTTGCCTGCAGACTAGGCCATGGAGATGTATTTCAGAATGAAACGTGTAGCCTAAATGAAGGAATTATGGTTTTGTTAAGTGTTTATACATGGCCTAAGACAGCAGACCCATCCACTGGCTACTGGTATAGCGACCAATACATAAGAGCAGTCTTACTTTGAAGACAGGAGCCGGTAGGAGCCCCTTCACTGGGACAGTAGTGCCGCTGGTAACAAGCAGTTTCAAGCTTATCAAACCCATGCTGAAACCTCTTCCAGAAAGCGGTAGGACATAATGTTGATTTGCATGGACACACTAATATTTGAGTCCTGATACTTTAACTGTTTTTTGCCAAACTAAGGGTCAAAGAAACATAGAGTCATAGAATGGTTTGGGTTGGAAAGGACCTTAAAGTTCATCCAGTTCAAACTCCCCCTGTCATGGGCAGGGAGACCTCCTACTAGACCAGGCAAGAAGACAGAGTTAAGATTTCTATGAAATATTTTGAATGGACAAAGCAAAAGTTGACACATTTTTGCTTCCAAAACCTATGCAGTATCTTCAGTGTTTGCCTTCACAGCATGCCAGCCCTGACCCTGCATGATGCCTGGCCGGGGCTGGCGCTCGCTCCTCTGTGGTGCTGGTGCAGGGACTGGCGCTCAGCCACCTCCACCCCAGAAGCACAGCACGGGTCTCGTGCAACTCCTGCCCCATTTTTTTTCCTCATGATGCTGAATCAGAGGCTTTGGTACAGACGGGCTGGAGCAACACGTGCTCTCGTCTGTTTTTAACGGGCGCACGGTCTGTCCTGGCCAGCTGATGGGAACTAGGACATGCCGAGGAGAGCGTCCTCTTCATTCAGCTGCTGCGACGGCCCCAGAGCCAGCTGGAGCGTTAAGGAGCCGAGCAGCGCCCTGCCAGCCCTGTTCCCAGGGCCAGCTTTAGGCGCAGGCGAAATCAGCAGTTGCCTGGAGAGGCAGGCTGGTGGAGGCAGCGGAATTGCAGCCGGGAGAGGACGAGCTGTGCCCCGGGGTGCAGCAGCAGCTGCTGATCCCTGACAGGCTTCCCTAGGCCCCCCGCTCCCCTGCAGCATAGCCCCTTCCTATCTTCCTTCCCAGTTACAGGGGCTCTGGCTGCTTGCCTGCAGCCCTGCCCTTGTTCTGCCCTGCCCAGCACTGCCTCTCACTCAGGGCTCGCCTTGTCACTGGGATCCCTGTCTCACACTCTCTCTTGGAGCCACAGTAGGGAGAGCAGTGGCCCATAGTCCCCCTTCTTCAGTGTCAGGCTTCCTCCTTATGTCAGGCTTCTGCCTCCCAGAAAAAACATTCCCAGACTTGTGCCTCAAACCCAGGGAACACCCAGCTGTGCTGTACTAAATGCAAAGCCTAAAGCCAGAAGGAACATGAAGGTGGTTGGGAGCAAGGCTGGGCCCTCCTTCTTATGTCAAGAAGTCCTTTCAGAGTCTCTGCATTTGCTGTTGCATGGGAAGGACATTCACTGGTGAGAACTCATCCCCACTCTCAAAGTCAGCCCAGGCTCTGTAGGCACTGCTTTGGGGGAGTTGGCACGTCCCATTGCCATGCTCAGATCTCCAAGCCCTGCATGATCTCACAGATAGCTTCTGTTGAAAGCCACCAACAGGAGACTGCCACGTTATCAGTCTCCTTTATGTGCTTCATAACCTGCTCTTGAGAACACAAATGGACAGCAGCAAGGGACCATTTCCTGCTCTGTATGCCTGCCAGGAGACACTGCTTCTTTTTGTTATGTTAAAGAATAAAGAGAAAACATGCCTTGAGCAAAAAAAAAATCAATATCCCAAACTTCTGAGGGACCTGACTGACACACCAAAATTGTAACCAGAGCTGCCAGAGCTGCAGGCACACCTCAGTTAGCAGGAAGCCTAGTCTCAGCTCCCCAGCAACCTAGAGGCACATTTTTCGGGTCCCTCAGCAGACGGGCTTGACATAGGCTACAGATAAGCAGCATTGTAGGAAAGTATGTTCATAAAATACTGTGACTTTTGGGACACCTAGAGAAAGCATTTAAAAAGGTCTCAAACTGATGAGCATTAGTGACAGCAAAGGTAAATGAGTCGCCTGAGTAGCTAATGGGGTTTAAGTGAGATAACCCCAGGCTGAGAGTGGTAGATACCATCAGTGAGACACCTGGTCAGGAATACCTGCATTGCACAGCACAGGGGTGTTATTGGCTCGGCATGAACTAGAAAAGGCATGATGCAGACTAGCAGGATTAGTGGAGACCTCCACCTGGCTGAATTTAGTGTAAGCTCCTCAGCATTTAGTCCCAGAGTAGTTTAAATAGCTTTCTGCTTAAAGGATTGGCTCTGAAAATCCCTTTCTTAAGCACTTAACTACAGGTCAGCTTGTTGGCACAGACCAGCCTCATTGGAGTTGCGCGTTCACAAAGGCGATGGTTCAGTGAAGGGATGGGAGTCCCCATGCTCTGAAGAGTGCTACCTGCAGAATCAAATTCCACGTCACTCTTTTTGGGCTGCTCCAACACCACTGTCATTCACCATGCTGTCTTCTTTGCAGCAAGCTGGAATCCTGCTGCACTTGGCTGCTGTCTGCAGTGCAGACATCACCACAGGGCAACGGTGCTGAAACACAGCAGAAGACGAGCTGCGTTTCTACAGGGAAGGAGGCTGTTCCTCTCCACTGTCTCCCAGAAGGGCTACTGCTGAGTTATACCTTCCCATCAAGCAGCTCTGTAATTTTTTTTTCCCATTACATTTTGTTTTTTCAACTGGTCCAGTTTTCTGTGATGCACTTAAAAGATATGTCATTGCTTTGTTATTGTAATATATTTATTTTCCTTATAAAGCTGCTGTAGCTGGACCTTTCCAAAGGAGCTAAACTGTATAGGCAACAAGCTTTTCATTTGTATACTTGGGAGTCATTTGGTCAAGTAAAGCTCCTGTATGTAAACGTTGCATTCACTATACGACAATTGGAGTGAAGTTTTTATGCACAAAGCTTTTATTTTCCAATCAACAGCCCTGAGTTGGGACTTTTGGGGTAAACTGGTAGCTCTGGGCAGCTTTGAAGCATCACAAGTGGAGGGTTTTGTGTTCAGAAGATTTACTAGCAGCAAGCTTTTCTTCAAAGGTTTTATTAGCCTCTTTTTACATATGTATAGTGGTGAGGGGAAAAAAACTGTTGTTGGTGAAGTACAGAGCCTACTTCCCCTGTGGTATTCACACAAAAAAATTGTGTGAAAAATTGTTGCCCAGGACCTCCCCAAATCCTGAAATTTAGCTTAATGCTGTGAGGTTTTCAAATCCTTCAAGCCTTCTCCACCCCCACTCCCTCCTCTTTTAAAGGTTGAAGCTGGGGTAACAAATTCAGTGGCAAGAATGCACACCCTGCCCTTGGCTTCAGCTGGAGCTGCCAGAATAAATCCGAGACCCCTGTCCAAACCACTAAAAAGTTTTTGCCCGCTTTACATGGGTTTTATAATTTTCACTTGCAAGTTCTTGTTGAATTGAGCCCTGTTGTGTGGACAAATTGGACAAGAAAAGTTTAAATGTTACCACTTTGGCTTCTTCTCAAGTGGTGCTGAGCACAGATGTTTGCAGGGGCCATCATGTCCCTATAAGAATGGGGGCTTTGTGTGCATAACCTTACAAAGGGCAGAATAGCCCTGCTTTGCTGCCAGCCACAGGATCATCCTATCTTTATGTGTTGATTTATTAGGCCAGGGATGAATGAAACCGTAATTAATATTACTGAAGCATTAGAGTCTATTTAATTTAAATGCCACTGAATATTTCACTTTCAGTTGGGAGTGACAATGTGTTCGGGACTGTTGGTGAAAGCCTCAGCCATCTGTTACCCCTACTAAGAAGGGAAGACAAGAGAGACACAGGGAGACAGAGAGCATTGAGCTTTGTGGCTTTTTCAAGCCTCCAGGATCATCATTCAACTCAAGGGCAGCCAAGAAACATTCCTGCGCATTGGACCCTTAGTGCACAGGGGAAAGGCCTGAAAGGGTACAGGGGGCAACGCATCTTCCCGAAGGATGGAGAGGGGGAGACAGAGAGAAAGGTGGAGATTTACAGTATGTATATATGTGCATATATATATACACACAAGTGTAAGTGAGCGTGTGCATTGAAATCAAGTGCCATCACAGTAGAAGGAGGATAGAGCAGGAAACCAGCCGACTTACAGATGATCTAAAAATACTTTTAAAAGGTGGGGGCAGAGGGGGAAGAAGCAAGGCAAGGTTTGACTGTTGGGTTTAATTAGTCCAATTAGTGAAGTTCCAGTCCAGTTCCACTTGCAGCAAAAATCCAGTCTTTGATTTGATGGACATCACAATGTTGGGAGCACAAGACATTCCCTCTAAGCTGCTGCTGTGACACCATCTCCATCAAGCTAAAACAAAAAAATGGGGAGAAAAAAGTAAGGGCAGTGATATAGGCAGCAGCCTTGGTCCTTGAGAAATGCTGTGTGGCACCAAATGAGCAGTTGGTGAAGCGTCACCTTTGCTCTTGTGATGACAGGAAGGGGGAGTGATGGGTCCCCGGGTGGAGCAAGGGGCTGGGCACACGGGTGGGAGGAGCGTGCCGGAGCCAGGACAACGCGTGGGAGATGGTGGGGCAGTCAGCTGCACAAGGCCACGGGTGGGAGGTTCCATCCTCCGTGGGATGGTAATTAGCACAGTGGGTTTTCTTATAATTGGGATCATTTGTTCTCCCAGTTTTTCTCCTGCAAACTGATGCCAGAGGGAAGCTGTATGACTCACACCTTTCCTTGCCAATTAGCTGATAAACATCAAATGTAAACAAAGATGGCCTAATTAAGACTAGTCGCCCAACCTCTACATGCATCTTGTCAAAATCCCACCAGCCTTTTTCATCCAGACTTATTTTCTTGTTTGCTGGGGCTAAATTAGCAGCTTTGCACAGAAACTGCTTATCTTGGAGAGAAGCTTAGAGCACATAATGAGGAAAATCAGCAGCCGGCTGATGTCACACCCTCCGTCTTGGCAGAGACAAATGGGGCAAACGTCACCTCTGAGCCCCACACTGGGGCTGAGGGCAGGGATTTGTTCACTACTGGGTAGTGCTGTGGGCTGCTGTTCGACCCAGCAGCCACATCTTCGAGTATTCACTCAATTTGTCTTCCTGTGTGCTCCTATCTGTACATGAAATGTGTGTGTCTCCTGCCGCTCGCACCTGCTGTGAAAATTCATCAATCAGAGCCCATCGCTTACTGTGGGCCTGTCCCCCCGGCTTGCAGCCTGGGGAGTTATTTGCACTTTGGAGAGGAGGTGTACGACAGCGACACATCTGAGCAGCAACGTTTCACACCCACTTCGCACCAGAGCGAAGGATCACACAGGTGAGCTGTGGCAGAGAAAGGAGCCCACAGAGGAAATTTTAATCCAGGAGGTATCCTAATGAAATCTGTAGGATTGTTTCATGGCAATATAAAAAAAAAAAAATAAAGGCCAGGAAGAGATCTCAGTGGGTCATCTGGACCACTCCTCTGCCCTTAGATAAGATCCCCTGGGTCCCTGCAGCTCCCTTTGCTCGTGCCAGCAGCCTGTCCTGGCATCTTGAAGACTGTGCTCTCAGAGGAGACTTGCTTTAGGTTTGTATTGAATGTCATTGGTGCATGCTAAGCCCATTTGCTCCTGCAGTACTCAGGATGAACATAGAGAACAAGTCCTTTTCTTCCCCTTTGTGACCATTTTTAACGTATCGGAAAGTTGTTATGATCTGTTTCTGTCAGCACCTTCCCCTCTTTTAAGCTCAGCAATCTCAGGTCATTCAGTTATTCCTCATAAGTTGTATTTTCCAGATTTTTTGTCATTTTCAGTGCTCCCCTCTGAAGTCTCTCCAAGCATCTCTGTTGCTCGTGAAGCAGAGCCTCCAAATGGTAGTATGGCATCGCTCTGGATGTGCTTTGCCCCATCCCTGGATGCAACACCCTTGTTCTTCCTGCATCGCACCTTGCTTCTTCCAGCCTGACATGGTCCTCCTGAGTGCCATCCCACCTTCCCATGCACTGCTGGTCCTCTTTGGTTTGGGTCATCTGAGACTGCAATTACATAATATCAGTTCCACTATCCAGGTCAGGAATGACAGTTTAGCACTGGCTGGTTGCAAGGCTGACCATCGTCAAGCCCGCTGTACTGCCAGTCCAAACTGGCATAGAACTGGCTGCTACCATCTTGCTGCCACTGTGGTTTTGTAGCATCTCTTACTCTAGGTTCATCTGAACGACATTCCCAACCTTGCTCAAGAAAATGTCATGTGAAGTGCTGCCTTCCTAAAATGAGAAAACTGGAGGCAAGGGTACATCCACCACTTCTGTCTGCATGACACAATTTCCCCTGTCATAGAAAATAACTGAAGTGGTTTAACACAGTTTGTTCTTGACAAATCCCCATCAGTAGCTACCCTTCTGGGTATTTGCAGATAGTTGTATGATTATTTGCTCAAGCACTTTCCTGGGGTTAAAATTGGGTTGCCTTATCAGTAGTGTCTCTTTTCCCAGTGTAAAGGTCCTCTACAAGCCCTTGGTGAAAACCACTAATGGTTCTGAGCCCACTTCAGGCCCTTTGCTTACCACCCCAGGCAGCTGGGGAATAACCTCTCACACTATGTCAATGGGAGCGATAAAGCACTGTCGATACTTCCCTCCTTGCCACAAAAGGTTACAGGAAATAACTTTGAGAAGTTACCCATGCTAATTTAGTCTGATTGAACTGGTGCCTCATTTACTCACATGTGAGAAAGGGAACTAATTCTTTCAGAGGGGTAGGAATTAGTTATGCCTCGTGCTCACCAGTGGGCACCCATCTTTCTTACATCCAGTTACGCAATTTACGTCAGCATCTCTGTAAATTACAAAGTTCGTTGGAAAGAAAGATGAAGGAATGCAGGTAAGGCAGACATAGCACAATTGCAAAGGGTGGCCAGTCACAGTCAGTGTCAGTGGTGTTTCCTTCCCAACCCACTGCTTGCAGATGCTTCAGAAACAAGCACAGACTAACCCCCGTAGTCTGAGTAGTTGTGGGAAGTAGAACTGAATGGATTAGGTCTTCATAAAGAAGGAATGAAAAGCATATCTTTTCACACAACAAAGAAAACTAATTCTGATGTCATTTATTTAAAGAACCTTACAGCCAAAACCTCACATTTTGGAAAGTTGTTGTCTGGCTTGCAAATTATCCTCTGAAGCATTGAACGTCAGGTATCGCTTTCCAGTGAAGGCAGGAAGGGCCCATTGGTATCTGGCTGGAGGAGTAAGTGAAGAAGATTCACACCAAACTGTTCTTGTCTTGGTTGGTTAAAATTTATAAAAATAAAGCTCAGAAATACAATTTGCACTACAAGAGTGAGTCTACCCACAGCTTGTATCGGCACAGGTGTACTTACAGCACAGAACTGAAGATGTGAAGCCACTTCAACTGCTTTAATGGATAAGCCATCTAATATATAGTAAGAGACAAATCTTATGGCTGTTCAATAGGCTGGCAGGTTTCTAGGAAAGACAGTTCACAGTAATGCACAAAGAAGACCCTTTTTGGTGGTGTTAGTAGGAAGTTTTTACATTTTGTGGACTTACTATTGTCTAAAAATATTTTGAAAAGTGTTTACCAGATAATCAGCAAAGCAACGTAATTATGCTAGATGACAAAGCATTTTGCATGTATGAGTTTCTCTGCTGGCAGGGCTCAGAAAAAACATGTAGCCTCATAACTTTTTAAATTCCAGTCAGATCCTGCATGCTCTCCCCACCGGCCTCCAGCTGACTCATCCTTTTCAGAATATTTCCTTTCATTACTGTGTCTGTAGGCTGCACATCCCAGAGCTGGAGCCAGATGAAGCTGGTACTAGCCAGTGTGGTGACCCAGCGTTTCTCCATGGTGGTCTCATCGGTTTCTGCTGAATTTCAGCTTTCACTGAAAAGGAAAAAAACCAACCAAGCTCTCCAGGAATGAGGAGCAAGTTTTGTGACTGTGGCCCCATGCTTCACCAACACAGTAGTGAAATGTGTGATTGAACCACAGAGAAGACCTGGCTAAGCCACAAAGGGAACCTGCGGCAGGTCCCGATGGCAGTGATGGGGAGCTGCGGGTGTATCCCCATCCCCACCCACACAACCAAGGCACATAACGATGGATGCTGGAGGGGAGATGATGCACTGGCACATTTGCAAATCACCGCTGCAAACATGAAGCAATGTGGTGTAAACTCCACACTGGTGCCCCTCAGGCACATTGGTGCCCATCACCACGAATAGCACCCTGCACCTGCCCTGCCTGGCACAGCCACTCCGCACCAAGTGGCCCTTTCTCCACATGAGAACCAAAGAAAAAATAATGATTGTCAGCCAGAAAAGTACCATGTAAGTAGAAATGGAAGATTTCCAGTTCTTAAAGAGCTATCAGTGTGCATTTTCAAAGTGACATTAAAGAACACTTTGAAGTGCAGCCTATGAGTTAAAAAATGCATTTGGGGGATAAATCCATCTTTTGTTCTAAGGGTACGAATTAAGCTTCATTTTACTAAATATAGACATGTAAGGCACAGCAAAATTCATCAAAACTCTCAATCAAATCTCCCAAAGAAATGTATTGTGACAGGAGACCAGCAACCCCATGAAAATAAGGCCTTGGTATTCCAGTACTTACACGCACAAGTTACCTCCATAGCGTAAGCAAAGCCACTGGATCAAGCACTTGCAGGATTACACGCATCATATTGGCAGTTTACACCAGGTCACTTGGTAGGATCTTTCCCACCAGGCAATGGCTCACCCTCAAGCCAAGCTCCTGGCACCTCCTCCATGCTGATAGTCTCCAGAGTTTAGTACTTCCGTCAGCAGAGATCAAGTAGAAAAGTAATGTTAAAAAAAGCTTTACTGATTCAGTTATATGAAATGATCCCCTTTGCAGCACAGTTTACACTAAGCCTCAAAATCTGACATCTCTTTGAAAGCCCTTATAATATATCCAATTATAGATTTTCAGCAACTTTGTGGAATGTTGGCTTTCCCGACGACTGACCCTGGAAAACACCATTGAAATCAGGAGGGATTTTGCTATTGAGCTCTGTGACGGAGGATCAGGTCCTACATAATTTTATTGTCAGCAATGATGACCTCTCTTCACAAATGAAGAATACCCATCCTGAACCATGGCCTTCAGAACGTAAACCATTTATTTTTATAGCTGGATCCTTCCCCAAGTGGGATATTTTGTGCATGGTTAACTTATCCCAGGGCTTTAAATGCTTGCCAAGTGGCTTTAATAGCAGGATGTTGTTTAAAAAGATTGGGAAGGATTGTGGGCAGTAATAGAGATAATTGCCAAGGAGAGATAAATGAATCTTCACTCTCAAACCAACTTGGCTTTATCATTGGGTCAGGAGGGAAGATCCAGAAAAATCCCCTGTCTAAGACTAAATGCATAATGATAGTTTGGGATTTAGGGAAGTTGGCAGCTGTCGAGATTTTTTGATAAAAACATCTTTTGAGGCTTAATACAGGTTTGCAATTCCATATAAAGGCATGAAAGCCCCTTTTCACTCCAGGGATTTGGCATCATGAAATAAAAAGCTGGAGGTGAATATTTGGGAGAGGAGCAAACAGCAAGTGACATCCTGAACTGAGAATTTTGCAGGCTGCACTAGGCTAGGGAAACTGCGTGCGAAGGGGCTTAGCACAGAGCCAAGCAGGTAAGGAGTGATTTTTCAGGACATGAGGCACCTGCAAGGTGATGACTACCCCTTGGACTCTCCTTGGCCACATTTTGATCACCCCTCAGCTACTCTTCAGCTGCTCATTTGCCCTCAGAGTGACTGAGAGAGGGAGGCATATGCCAAACCCTTATCTGCTTTGCGAATAGCAGAGAGCGCATTTCCAGAACATATTCAAGCGTATTTATTTGTTTATTCATTCACCGAGGAGGAGGTCGAAAGCCAATCATTTCAATGAGAAATTATCATGCAGAATAAGGTACTGCATGACACAGCGGGTTTTTGGGTCAACCTTTCTAAAAATGAGTTGCCAAATAAAGACTGCTGAAAAAGAAATCACAAGGACTGACTGCAGACAGGTCTTCCCTGATAGGAGTCTGAGGGGTTGAGCAGAGTTTTAGCTTTTCTCCCTCTGATATCCTCTTTTCCCTTGCCTGCTGTCAGACAGCACCTCAGGCAGCAGGATCCTTGTTGCTCTCTGCAGTTCAAGCCACCCAGCATGACTTCTGCCAACACTCACGGGGCTTTTAAAAGAGTGGGTAAAGGCGTTTTAGGGAGAGATGACTTATTTTTCAGCAAAGCCCTTACCAGGCTTGGGAGGGTCACTTCTGGGATATAATCAGTGAATATGGAGCACTCATGGGGCTTTCCTGAGAGTAGAAAAGACTTTTTACATAATTATAACTTATTTTTCAGTGAAGACCTTTTCCAGCTCAGGGTGAGGCTTTTTTCAGTTATCTTCTTACCAGGCTTTATGGACCCTATAATCTCAGCTATCGGAAATAACACAGAGGAAACGCATAAACTGTATAGGGAGAGGCCTGAGAAAATTATTTCTTTCTGTATGATTTTGAAAGGAAACCATGACCCATTTGTCCAAAAGCGATATGAAAAGATGGGGCAATGTGATGTAAGAAATACAATACAGGCCACCTTTGGATTAATGACTCGCTATTTCAAACCTCCCAGCTACTTCCCGTGTTTGCAATTACCCCAAGAGACTGACAAAAGCCGTGAAGGAGATGCGTGGTTTGGCATGGCAAATCCTTCTTTGCATGTAGGGTCCAGGAGGATTGTGGTTCTTGTGAGGTTTACAAAAAAAAAGAAAAAAGAAAGAAAAAAAGAGATTGAAAACAAGCTATGAAATAAAACTGGGGCCAAACCACCTCAAAACATGAGAAAACAATCCCTCACTAGTGAGTCCATCTCCATGTTACCCAGATGGATTGTATTTCCACTGTCATGTGAATTACAGCCCATTCCCAGCTCAGGAGTCCACATTTTCAGACTGGCTTAGCCCCTCTCTAGGGAACAGGCGCAGCCTCCCTGGCCGTCAGGCCATCAGGTAAACTCGCCGCTGCCTCGGGCTGCTGTTCACAGCCCGCTTGCCTTTAATATTGACATGCTCACACTTGGCGGTATTATTCGCGGCTTTGGGTCTGATGATCATATTTATATGGCTGACACCCAGACTTACTTGCCTATTCCTGTGGATTCCTGTGAAGTGCTGTCATGGCTTATTACCTGTCTATGTGTGCTTCAAGCCTGGGTGACTTTTAATTTTTTGAAGCTTAATGCTGGGAAAACAGAATTGCTTGAGATTGGTTCAGTTCACCTCTTGGATATACGGATTTATGATATATAACACTGTATTACACACAGCTCGGGAGCTGGTTTCACTGCTAGGCTCTTAAAAATGCCTTTATTTTATCTGAAATAAACCTTCTCAGAAGTGTATCAGGAAGATGAGGGAAGGGCAAATATCTTCATCGGATTTCGGAAACTTCTGCAGCTTTTGTTGCATGTTGCTTGTCAGGCTGAGGGGCCCTTGTTCATGCCTTGTTCTAATCCAGAGTTGTGTATCGTAGCTCAGTGATAATTGGAAACTCTTCTCACTCCAGCATTTTCAGCTGTTGTAAAAGTCTGCAGCTAATGTCATAACAAGAATTAAACTGTCTCATCGTATTACACCCGTCTTGGCTGACTTCGCTGGCTATTAAGGTGACAGCGCATTGATTTAAAATTTGTGTTAATTGTTTACCCCTTCTTGCAGAGGCTTTCTTGAGGGTTTTGTAGCAACCTGCAGGCTTTCTGTAGTTGTGGATTATCTTTGTGTTCAGCTTTATAGGGACTTACAAAAAAATCCTCTTTTTCTGTGTCACACCACGTAATACCTTCAGCCTGTGAAACTCTTTGTTATATATATTCCCTGCATGGGTCGCTTTTAAAAATAAGCTTGTGGAGAAGGCATGTCTGGTTTTGATAGTACAAGACTTTAAGAGGCTTTTTTCCTTCCTCTCTGAATTTTCTTTGATTTAGTTGCCTCCAGTTTTTCTGGCTACTAATAGCAGGAGTGTTGTTTCAGATGAACAAATGTACTTGCTCTGCCTACAAAATCGCTCCCTTTATAGGTTTAACAGAGAAAGTGACCTGTACAGTGCCCCCCAAAACAGACGTTACAGCCCATCATCCTCAGGATTCCACTTTTGGGCTGAATAAATCAATACCCATGTAAGCCTGTCATAACAAACTTTTTACCTAGATTTGAGAATGAAAATTGCTTTGTGCCATATGCTGTCTCTCCGGTACAAAATGAGCATCACCTCAATGGGAGTTTGGCACGCTCAGTGACTGCAGGGCTGGTAAATAGGGGGCATTTTCTTTTTTCTTTCCCACGATCTAGCTCTCCAAATCCATAAACAATGTATTTCTCCACAGATATTTGAAATAAATCCTTTACTGTATTCATTGCCTTCACTGAGGGCTGAAACATTTCTCACCTTCTGCTCCACTTTCTTGTGCTTTCTCTCACCAGAGCAATTATTGTCTGGGAAATGGGAAGATGTTAAAACATCTTAACAAAAAAAATCTCATTAAAGGGAAAAAAAGTAAGTAATGAAATAAGTAATACGTATTTATTTATGAGTTTAAAATCCCATCAATATTTGCTCCACATTTCAGGGACTTTGAATCAGACATTGGGCCTGTTCTTGGAATGTGACCTCAGCTAAGGGACATCTTCCTAAGGAGACTTACTCTGCCTTCCCTGGGCTAGAAGTGCTAATCACATAACCAGCCCTTCTCCTGCCTCATCTCCCACTAGGGTTTTTTTGCCTTTTAGTAAAAAAAAATGAGCTTGTGCATGAGCTGCAAACGGATTTTAAAACTCTCTAATGGCCAGTACATTTTACACAGTTTATAGCTCATAAACATGATTGTAAAATGCAAAACTATTACTGGCTATTTGAGCTCCCGGAGTTTATTCCTGGGGAAAAGCAAAGTCTCCCAACTGTCATTAGAGAGCACTTCATTAGAAAAAAAAATTCACTATTTATATTTTGAGCAGAAAAGTGCCACTCACTTGTATTAATAAAGCATGTGCTTTCCCAGGCTGGTGCTGGCTGTTTGCACACCAGTGGCCTCGGCCCTCTCCGGCACCCACGCATGACAGAGCCTCAAAAACGGAGAGGGATTTGCTGTAATAGCTCCAGCAACAAGTACGGCTGCCTGATGGCACTGAAGGCTGCCTGGGTGCTCTCCCCATTAACGCAGTGCCAGTAAGGTAGTCTATATTTAACATGAACTTTTCTGCCTTTGAAAAGCATTGCTTGGTGCACCATAACCATGCTTTAAAAGCCTTTTGTTTCATTCCTGGTTTTGATGAACTTCTTTCCCTTTGATGTTTGTCTGGAGTTTAATCACGATAAAACACACACAATAGTTATATTGTGGAAAAGAAAAAGGTGCTGGGAGAGCACAATACAGTGCATTATCTGCTGTCTCCCCTGTGCCACTCACTTGGCAGGCGGCAGCGAGTGCCACAGTGAGAGCGAACCAGGGTGACAGCTTAGGCATCCTGGACTCACGCCTGCTGCCACCACAGTGACAGCCAAAATTGGGCTCACGGCAGAGGATCAGGCACAGCCATGCCCCAGGAAAGACTTGGTGTCACCGGCACCCAGACCACATCCCCAGCCTGCTGCTGGTGGCCGTGACAATGCAGGGCTACATAGCAGGGTCAGTCCTGATTTGGGGCACTCTGCCTAAAGCTCTCCTCCAGCCTCAGGGCACGATGGCTGGCCTCAGCATGTGGCACTATGTGGGCAGAATGTGTCCCAGGTCCCTCACTACACATCAGCGTCCCACATCACCATCCCATGTCAGCATCTCCCATATCCCACAGCTGCATGGGAAGCTGAAAGTTTGCGGAAACCCTCCTGAAGCTCTGGGATGCTCCTGGCACACAGTGATGTTCCAGCAAAAACGTTAGCCTCCTCCCAAGCTGCCAGTGACCCTGTCTCCGGCAGGTTGTCAGGAGCTGGGTGGTACTTGCTGTTCTTGGGGGTCCTTCTCTGAGCAGCTTACTTTTACTTCAGAGATACACCTCCAGTCCATCTGACTGGGGAGGAAACCCCAGTAAGTAGGAGACAGAGGGAACCCCTAAATGTATGTTTTTATAGTCTTTCCACAGTTTTAAGGAAGGACGTTGACAAATCATTTCAGAAGGAGTTAGGATAGCAGATACAGTGGCCACTAGGGCTGGTGGCAGCATAATGTCCACAGGCCAGTGCCTGCCTGGGTGCATTTCTCCTTGCCCAGACCTTCTGTGGGTTTGAGTCAACTCTCTTATGGTCTAAGTCTCCTTATGAATTATTTGGTCATATTAATTCCTGCCAGCACCTGCTTGTCCCCCAGCTGGGGACATCTCCAGGCAGCCGGAGCCAATGCCACCTGCCCATATGCAGCCTTGTAACAGTGTCCTGCAGCGCCCGGGAGCTCCTGTGAAAAGAGCAGTACCCAGGCTGCACCTTTGTGCCTGCTGGGGCCGGCAGATAGAGGTGACATGGTGACACCCCTGTGAGTCAGGTATCACCCTTGCCCCCTCCTTGCCCTGGAGGAGTCCTACACCTGGGAAGTTGCTTTTCTCAACCACGTAACAGCCCATGCCATTCCTGGTCACATCTCGGGACATGCCAGCCCACATCACGTCTATGGACGCACCTACCCCAGTCACACCCCAGCATGTGCCAATCTGTGTCCCTGCAGAGGGCAGCGCCGCGAGGCTGGGGTGCAAACCCCACGCCCTTGTGAGCTGGGCGTATCCCCAGCACTGCCTTGCAGCCCAGGCCCCATTTCATCTGCCTCAGTCCCAGACTCCCAAGGACAGGTACATATACTGGGGATATTTTTGTGCAGCACCAACACCATAAGTCATTTTCTGTGAAGCTACTCAAAGCATTTGGTAGCTTAAATCAGAAAGGAGCCCACATGCCTCTCCCTGGGGATGGCTGAGATGGCCCCTGCTGTTTAAGCACAGTTCTGCAATTGAGAATGGGAACTCGCAAGGACATGTGCCTGTCTTGCCTGACCCACCCCACTGTCTGCAAACAACCTCCTGTGCAAAATAAGGGTAGTTCTAATGGACTTGTATATAATCTCATTTCTCCTTAAATGGCCTCTACCAACAACTGTCTCAGACCGGTTTCTTCAGAAGAATACTGTAATTAGATCTTCTGCAGGTATCGATTCTCACCTGAGAACAAGTTTAAGGGGTTTTAGGTATTCATTGAGTTGCAGAGTTTGGGGATCACGTTTTCTATATTTTTGCTTGGATTTTTAACCTTATCTTATGACATCTGTACTCACTGCTGATCTGACCTACTTAAGGAAGTCAAAGACACTGGAGATTAAACTGATTGGTTTGGTTCAGTACATACTTATAATTTCAAGATCCTGACAGAATTCATACATCTCTAATAATTTCTTGCCATTCAAAAGCTAATTGCAGTTGTGCATTCAAAAAAATCGTATTCGTAAAATGATCCATTTTGTTTGTCTGAAAAGGTAAACTCTGTAGGCACAAATAACTGAACTGCCAATAAAATGTACACACGGACTTTTAACAAAGCTGCTAATTAACCAACATTATTATCTCATGGTGTAGAGAACAGTGTGCTATGGTACCTCTAAAATTTACCTTAAGTGTTCTGAATTTTTTTTTTTTTCTGGAATGCTTTCCACTATGTCCCCATTTCAAACCCATAATGCAAACAAGTTGTAGCAGACTTTCCCTTGCAAAATGAATTTGTCAAGCTCTGATGCATTTTGCTGAAGTGTAAGAAACTTAAATAAAAGTGATCCTAGAGTTAAGAGGCTGGCTTCAGGGCAGAGACTAGTAGGGATTTATGTGAGTATATTTGCTCTTCCTAAATTTGGAGAAGTAGGTATGTTTTCTTGTTGCCAGAGGAAATTATTAATGAGTCTAAGATTTTCAAGGTTGATATTTTCCCTTTCCTATTGCATTAGGCAGCTAGTATTTTGGTAATAATTTGCACATACTAGTGAAAACAGGAAATCACTTTAAAATTTTCAGACAACATATGGATTCTTTCTTTTATTCCATTACATATAGGCATACACATATATGTGTATGTTCATATATATATAAAATACATATATATGTATGTCAAGCTCTCAAGCAAATGAAAATTGCCAGTGCTTAAAAGTTTTCTGGAGTGTTCATGCAGGACTTGGTGCAGAGCTTCTCCCCATCCCAGGGGCAAAGGTATAAAGCTTCTGAAAATCAGACATAAGGGTTTCGAGTGGGTCTTGGACACTGAAAATCTACAGATATATTCTTGCCTTGATAAATAAATTCTTGGTGTTTGCTAATGTGATTTCCTGCATTTGGTGCCTTGGCTTGTGCTTTGAGAGTGCGCTCATGCTATTTAACACTGCATTTTGCTGGCTTTTAATCCATATTATGAAGTTATTGCCAAAGAGCCTTCCAAAACGATTACACGACTGTGACTATGATGTTAATGTTTCAGAAGCAGTTGCTGTCTGTGTAATATTTTTCTGTATTTTTACCTCTTATGTGCAAGCTGGAAGACTTTGCTACATCTGATCTGCACTGAAGCAGCCTACGTGAACAGCTGTTAATATTCAGCAGCTTTACACTGTCGTATGGGAACTTGCATGTAGTTTTCTGTGACCCCTTCAGACATAGGCAGACCTGCTCTGCTGCAACACCAGCTCTCTATGTACGTGAGGATATTTGCAGATATGCTTTGCTGGGCAATAAAATATAATTTAAAATGTGCAAAATTAATGTGAGCAATGTTTTATTCCTGGAGGTAAAATCCACTTAGTAAAACTTCAGCATTCTACTGAGTGAGAGATTTGCACTCAAAAGTGCCCTTCTGCAGTTTTCTCAATGCATTTCCTGAGGTGATTGATTTATAGATGGCTGAATAGTAGTTAAAAGAAGAATGCACAAAATCAACATAAATTACTAGTATTAAGCAAGCACCAGATACTGAGAATCTTTATTACTTTGAAGTATCTCATACCAGCAAAATAAAATTGTTTCATGTAACATGAGGCAAAAGTCATTTGCAAAACAATATATCAAAATTAACTGATTCCAATTCACTTATAAGCTAATGTAATGCAAGGGCTGATTTGGCTCTGTTGTTACCATAACCACACATTCATTAGATGTGATATATAAAGGCTTTTCTTAACTAAAAATTGGTTACCTCTATGAACACTGCTTTATAACCAAGGTACAGATCCCTGAACCTGCAAAGATTCAGGCAGAGCCTTAACTCTGTATACAACGAGGAAGCTCAGAAATCCCTTGCAAAAGAACACGCAGAATATTTTTAGGAGCGGGGTCTGTAGAGGCACCCCTCAAGGGCCATCACCACAGTCCAGCAAACACTGTCTAAGGGACAAATTATAAAGAAATTTTCTTAAAGCCTGACTGGGCCACCCTTGCACAGTCGGATGTTGCTGCAGGTTTCATCCTGTGCTCTCAGGCTCAGCATCTCATCCCAACCGGATCTGTGGGACCCACAAAGAAGTGCCAGCTTGGGGTGCAGGCAGTGGGCTGTATACAGCTCAGAGCTTGCTGAGGGCTGTGTGTTTGTTCCCTTTGCATCCTTTTCCCTCAAGGATTTGGGGCTCCAGAAAGTTTTCTGCATTCAAGAGAGCTTGCCTTACGTTTTAAGGGAAGGGCAAATCACACAAATTGGAGCTGGCTTATGCAGCTGCCTCCTCCTGCTAAACAGCATATTTCTGTCCATGTTTCACTGCATTTTTCTACCCCATCTCCTTCTGTTTTACATAATCTGTCAATATTGGGTTTCCCTTCATTAGACTTCCCTCTCTCTTAACATCTATTCTTCCTCACTGATGGTTCCTCCCTTTACCACTGATTTTTTCAGTGTTTTAGTTTGTTTCAAACAGAAACAGCCAGAGCGGTATCTAAAAGTAATGAATTGCTTATACCTATTTACTATAAAGCACACCATTCGAATCAACTTCCTTGCTTGGATAACATTTTTAGATCCTTTTCTTATCTTGCTTCAGGCATGGGCTCCGAGAGATATGCATGTAACATAGCTGCTTAATTTACTTCTCCAAATATGCAAAGAATATGGGCATGTGCAATAAACAACGCTAAGGGCCTGGCTGTTGACAAGGAAAAAAATCAATTGTACAGCTGCTGTAAATTCCTTATTATCTGAGAATTTCAACCCCTACTAAAGTGCCTAAGCCTCTGTTGCACCCTCATGAATTTAAGAACCCAGGACATACAATTATTCTTGAATATGAACTGGATGTTTATACACGAACTGTGCAGCAGGTTTTGAAACAACCATCTGGGGATGTTATGGCTGTTAGTCAAAATCTGACAGTAAAGGGGAGATTTTTGTTTAAATAGGGGAATTCAGAATGTGACTCACAGAGAAGTCACACAGAATACTAGGACCTGTTGTAAAACCCTTAGAAAAGCACGTTGTCACCTGGAAAACCTGGACATCTGTGTGTAAAATCTGCAAAATTTGCAATGAGTCATATTTCTTTTCTTTTACCTGCAGACTGTGGACCGAGAAGGTGATGTCTGCAGACAGCGAAAGGGGAGGGCAATAACTAAACTTCCATCGGCCTCAGAGAGACTAAGCTTTCCTCCACGCAGCTTTACTCTCTTGTTTTCTCACCTAGGTGTAAATCTGGCTTTGGGCTAAGATGCACACTTCTGCCAGATGTGCTTAGTGTTAGCCACATATTATCTAGATCAATATGGATTTCTGTTTGATGCATGTGGCAATTGCTTGCAATGTATTCTCTAACTTTTTGTATTTAACAGTACCAGTTGTAAAAAACAATTTATACCAAGACCGCAAACCCCTTTACTCCTCAAAACCCCACTATTACCAGTAATGTAAAGTCCTACTGCTCATAAAATATAATATAAAATACTACATTCATAATTTCTTTAATATCCTAATAGTCCCACTGATTTCACTACTCATGGTATTTTTCACACAGTTTATTATTACCCTGGAGAAATCAGTAGTGAAACCTCACAATCAACTATTTGAAATGTACATCACCAGGAATGGCTCTGTCTTCCTGTCCACACAAACATATGCTTTTATGTGTCTCTCCATCCCAGTGCTTGAATCAGAAATACACGGTTATTATTGCAAAAACTTACGTATGCTCAGACATCTTGCAGGGGGTAGCAGCAATTTACAGCCACATCACATGCCATGGTTTCAGCTTCCTTAAGAATTACGTCTCACAACAGAAAATGTAATTACTCCTCCACTGTGGCTTCCCACATGGTGCTCTGAAACTCTTTGTTAAAAAGAAGCAACCTATCAATACTGTATTTATCACAGATGAGACATCTACAAATATGTATCAGTGTAATTCGGTCATTGATTTTGGGATTGTCAGTCCTCCAAGGACTGTAGCAGATCTATACATTGTCCCTGAGCAATGAGATTTGCTTTTGGATTTCTGATTTCACTGGGGAAATAGTGTAAAAGTTAATGTAAACAGCAAGTGCTGTGCTGCTGCCCAGCTGAGGAGGCTAAGGACCATGTGGTCCTTCAAAATCCAACTGTGGTGCACAACCCTAATTAACAGCCAGGTACTTGTACTTCAGAAAAATGAAGAGCAGACAACCCAATGTTGTTTTCTTGTTTAAGACAGGAAAAGGAGAACTGTTTCAATATTTACAGAAATTCCTGCCTTGCCCCGATCTGCCTTGTTTTGGAACCCACTTGTACTGTACAAGGGTAGGTACCATTTGGTGTTGTGGAGGAAGCGTTTGGCTCTCAGCACGTATCACTTAGTAAAAATGGACATACAGAAAAAATACTGTCCTGCTGTATTGTTATTTAGAGTTTGCATGTGTAGCATTATCCCTTTGACATAGTTGCCCTGTAACAGATCATATACGGGTAGACACGTCCTTGTAATAAAAACAAGTTTTCTGAGAGACCCAGAAAACTGGGGGGCCATGTCTATAGGTTTGTGATGTACACACACAGACCTGCAAATGTACACACTTACACAATGTTTTATGTAACTGAACTCCAATGCAATGCAAGTCTTTATAAGAAATGGTTTGCAACTCATTGGCCAAGGACAGTTAAATAATTTGCTAGAGAAAACAGGGAAAAGTTCCTAAAAATAACTAGAACTTCACAATTTTAAATTAATCAGAAGTAAAATATATGAAAAAAATCAGATTTTGGTTAATTTTTAAGATCTAATACACACACAGACAAGGTATTTGGGTGTTATACTGCAAAGCAATGTAATAAATACACCCTGGAATTACTAGGAATCCCCTCAAATACTCTGGATTGTGTCCCCAGGGGCTACTTCTATCGTTCCAAACAACATGGCAGCTTCAGGTCTTTCCCACTTACTCCAAGATTAATATCCCAATCTATATTCTTCCTTTATCCAAATTGCAATCCATTCCCAACTCTGAAACAAACTATTTGGCAGAGGTGCAGAACAGGCAGTTTTCCAATCTTCATGTAAAACCTGCACTACCTGACCCACTGCAGATGAAGACACTGCTACTGAACCAGGTTTACCCCAAATACAAAGCCTAAACCAAACATCTAACATGGATCAAACTGCAAAATATGACATCTTACAAACATGTTATGACTATGCTTAGGAAAGTAATTGCCAGTGTCTTTCAGAAGCATTATATTTACTTCTGTTCTGCTTGGAGAGAGTATTTCCTCACCCTTTGTTTGCTATGGTGGTTGAAACAATCTGTCTTTAGAACTGGAGAAGAAAATGCAATATTCCATCTATATGCATGTTTAAGAACATGGTTTCATAAAGTGTTCGACAGCCTGACAGATGGATTTTCTAGTCACCTAGACTGACCTGCAGAGCTGGGTTTTACCACTGTGAATCATGCGGACATTCCCAAGTCACCACCCTCTGCAGAAAACATCAGCTCAGAGAAACTCCAAGGAAAAGGCTGCTCTGCACCAGAAAAAAAAAGGCTGACATTATTGCATCTACTCTACACCTCTGAAACTGCTAGTTTATGCAACGCCATTACTGCATGTAATACGATTCACGCGTGCACAGCAATCGTGGCTGTGCGATACGCTGTTAAAGGCTACTCCACATACATTGGTTGCTCTCTGCTTTCAATCCCTTACCCTAAACACTGGGCAGACCCTCAGAACCATGTAATTCATATATAAGACTGTACATTTGCCACACTGAATAGCTAAAAGGACTCCAATTTTTCAAGAAAAAGCTCAATTTCAGAAAATAATAGAAAAAATGTGCTTAGTATTGATCATGAAAGAACAATAGAATTAAAACCTGCAGTATTCAGTTACTGACATAAACACCATCACACACTGCACAAGCTATGATTTCAGCCTAGTGACTGTATCACGTGGACCTGGGAATCTGTCCATCACATCAGCAAGCTTTGGATCAGACCCATGAAAGCCAGAGCTGCGGAGATAGCTTTAACCTTATGTCTGTTGAGTCTTGCAACTCAAAGAAAAGCACGCCTCACTTGCTTACTTGCTATGTAAACAAGTACAGGCCACGTCACCAAAAAGGGTCTGAGATTTACCCAGCTGATCAGTGAAACATCTGTAGTCTTTCACATATTTCACAAATAAATATTTGTCCATTACCGTGTTGCATCATTTCTGAATAGTGACACTTGGGGCCATAGGCAGAGCAATCCTATAACAAAAAAAGTATTCTAGATATCTATATTCTATTTCTATATATTACATATATAATATAAATGTAGTCTGTGGGAGGAATTATTTAAATCTATTTTATCTATATATAATGTAAATATAGACTACAATTATAACATGTGAATATAAAAATAGCATATAAATCTATTTAAATAAATCTGTATTCTATATCAAATCTGATTTTAAAACACTATTGTAATTTGGGGCAAAAGTTTTTTTTGCTGATATGCAAAGACCTGCAAAACATTTCTATAAATATCAGTATGAGCTTTTCAGGAGAATCTGTAATCTTAAACTGACTAGTTTCATAATATACATGTTTTGCTGGAAAATGTATGTAATTTTCACAGTAGCATAATTTTTAAACCTGAAAATATTCTACATTTCTAATATGGAATTTTGTCATCAGGGTCACTTTTAGAAAGTGGGAAATGATAGCAAAATACCAGCCTAAAATTTACACAAATAGAGGAGTGTTATGTTTGCTCATTTTAAAATGACATGAGAATCTACGAGCTGTAATGTATTGCACGTTGTATCTGTGTAACCATACCTACTGACACTTGGCAATCAGAAATGACAGTATTACTGGAAACGCAGTGTCAACTGATTAAGAGGCATTTGAAGAGGTCTGTCTAAATAACTACCTTCTTGACACGGAGGGCCCCAAGAAGCCACGAGGAGCCGTTCATGTTTCTCCAGCACACGCAAGATGAAATCCAGAAATTGTTAAGAAAATGGGCTAAACGCTCACAGGGACTAGAGCTCCTCAGAAGGAAAAAATTGTGACACTATTAACTGAGGGTGTGTGAAAGTGTGAATGCATAGCTGAGATTGGGTGCAAGGGTTGTGCGTGTGCATTAATCTGCCTTTGGTTTGTGCTGCAGTGTCTTCTGGGGCTGACAGCAGCTGGGCCAGGTCCCGTCGTGCTCAGCTAAGCAGAGGCTCTCTGGAAATCACGCCTAAGACAGGATGGGAAAAGCATCTCTGTGTCTGCACGTGTGAGGGGGAAGTTAGAGACATGATACAACCCTGCGTACATTTAGTCTGAGCACTCAGGTTGCCTGTGCACTGCTCCCACAGTTGGTAAAGTCTCAGGGGTGCAGGTGCAAGAAGTTGCAGGCAAAAAGGGGAAACTCCAAGCAGCCTTGCACCCAAAGTCTCCTGTGTCCAATTTCACCTTCAAGAGATGCCAAAGGCATCGCAGGCTGTGTTGCAGCTTGAAAAGAAGACAGCCTCATCCCCCACATTAAGGCGCTGGCCAGATTTTTGTGCTTTTCCCACAGAGATGGAGTTGGGAGAGGGGAAGACGAAACGTCCCAACATAATTTCCTTTTAATGGTCTGATGGAGCGTCTGACATGTGAATCCTCACTGTCCCTGCTCTTCAGCTTGACTTCAATGACTGCTTTTAAGAAACAGCCTCCCCTAGACAGGGAAATTCTGATACCTTGCCCAAACCTGCTCAAATACTTTGAGCTCCCAGTTACACATTTAGCACAGGATTTTGGCAAAACGCAGGAGAGGCGCATACTTTGAACTGAAGGTAGACTTAAAAACAGCCCCTTGATCATCAATGATGTCTTTATCCACTGAACCAGAACTGGGTTTCATAAATCCTTACACCCATAATTTCTTGATCTCCCTATGTGCCAGCCAGCCGCTGCAAACCAGGTCATTTTAAAAGAGTTCACGCGCCTGTATTGCTGCAGCCCCACAATGCGCATTATAAGTAGCTTATCCAGAGCCATCAGTGACCACAGATTAGTGGGGCAATATTCCCTCTGGAAATCTTTGAGCCTACACTGCCTTCCCTCATTACAGAAGCTCTCGGGTCTGCATTGCTTTGCATCCGCTCACCAAAGGGGTTTTACATAAACTCCATTTGGGGTTTCAGAGTTTTGCCCCTGAGCAGATCATGGACAAACCGGGATGCTCATTTCCAGTGCCTGGCAGGGAAGGGGAGCCCTGCCGCAGCAGCCGGGGCTGACTGCCAGGGCAGGGTGGGCTCCAGCCGAATGCTTGCTTTGTGTGGGCTTTGATCCTTGTGACTTCTTCCCAATATACAAGTCCTAATGGGAAATTAAATGCCTGTGTGTCCCCCCAGTCTTCAGGGGTAAATTTCAGAGGTTCCAGTCCTCGATAATTAACAAGTTCTGTCATTCCCCTCACTGTTGCACTAGCTGTGGTATTTTTAAAGCTTTTTATTAAAAATTAATTTCTTTATTTTGTTGGAGACCCATCACTCGGTCACGTGGCTCCCTGTCATGTTTCTATCCTTCCTACTCATATTCGAGTTATGCCATCAAGCTAATATATTGTGACTGCTCTTCTCTCTTGTGACAAAGCCTTGCAGCTGCCTCCAAATCAATAGATGTCAAAGAAATATGAAAACAATCATGACAGAGAACTTAAATCCTGGCTAGAGTCTGCATAATAAAAAATGTGCTTCTGTTCTCAAGGCAGCGGATTAATTTATCCTAAACTTTAGTCAAATTTTATTCCGGTACCTTTTTCCCAGCAGATAGAGCTACATCTGTTGGGTTTGTAATGTAATTTGTAATTACTGCCCTTCATGTGGTCCAATGCCTTGAACCATCTTTAATTAAAAGCATAATTAAGGGAAGATCTAAAGGAAGACAATTACCAGATGGTCTTTTTTTTAGAAACAGTTAGTTGCATTGAGGATGTATCCTGGTCCATTTCAGACTTGGATTAAAAGGCAGGCTGCCTCCCACACAATCTGCCAGGCGAGAGGCCAAAAAGGGGCTTGGACATCCCAGGCAGTGCCACAGTTGATAGCCACAAGAGAGGACAGGAGGTGCCAGGGAGGGGACAGGGGAGACCAAGGGTTAGAGGTTTGTCCTGGCTTCATTGCATTTCCCAGGGCAGGTGAGTCCTGCTGCCCTTCTCCAGCCCAAAGCTCTGGCAAAAAACACCCCAGCCCATCCCATCATCACTGAGGAGACCCTAGGGCATCTAGAAGACATTTTCTTGGGGAAAACAGTAATTAATAAAAGCAAAAGTAGCAGTTGTAATAAATAGTGATAGTTATGACACTAATAGCGAGATTAATAGTAACAGTAACAGTAGTAGCAGTAATAGTAGTAGTAAAAATAATAATAAAGGAGGGACTAAGCCCCAGAACAGCTTTCAAAAATTAATTACTGTCACTGCCCCAGGTGGGACAGACCCTAAGGGTGGGGGAGGGGGCAGTCGTGCCTGCCCAGCCCTTGCTCATCGCAGCCTGAGAGGGGGTTTCAGTTAGCCAAAATCCCCTCTCAGGCTGCAGGGCAGGAGTATCTCCTCTGCTGTCTGGTTGCAGCAGCCACCTAGCCTCGCTGGAATTTGTTTTCGGGTCCCTCCTTGCCTCTTGGAGTACTCTCATTCCAGAAGAGCCAACCCCACACCTGGAAGTTTCAGAGAAGACCATTACTAAAGGAAAAGAGCAGGAGGAGGTGGGAGATAACCCCGAAAAATATGAATAATGCAACGAAGTACAAAATTATCTGTGAGCACAAAATTTCTAGGGGAAGTTGGGCATGAAAAACAGGGGAAAAAAGGGAAACCTCGAGTAGTGGTGTAATGTAAATTAAATTTTTGCAGTAGTACTAAGATTTCATTATTTGACTGTTCCTACTCAAAGTAAAGCAGCAATGAATTGTAATCATTTCAATTATCTTCAAGATAGTTTCTTTAGGACACAAGTTGTCAAAGATAAAAAAGTACATTCTCGCTGCTCCATGGGTCCATTTTCCAGACGGTTTGTCGTTCTTACTGCATGATTTAGTCGGGGCTTTTTTGCATACTCAGGCTCTCCCACACGCCCTGCGAGGGGGCGCAGACCCACTCCCTCCCCACACGGAGCGGCCGCGCAGGGCTCTGCGCCCGCGGAGGCAGTGGGGCTCATCCTGCCCCAGCGCCCTCTTCGTCACCTTCCTCTTTAATTCACTTCGCACAACAGGGGGTTTTTGGTTGGGTTAGTTTTATCATTTTTTTTCCTATATTTCCTGCTCTGTCTCCCGCTTCCCTGGAATATTTCCTGGCCCATTGCTCTGATAAAGAAATAAACGCGTGGCACCCGGGGCAGGATCTGTCCCTGTCCCCATCCCCGTCCCCGCAGCCTTACAAATACTGTTTTCTCCCTGTTGATACCAGTTGATATGCATGTGAGGACTGCTCTCCACTGGGAAGGCGCTTAGGTCTCTTTAAGCGCAAACCAAATAACGTTTAAATGCCTTTTTACTGACGAGGCATTATTTATTTAAGTGGCCGTCGGAAATCACAGAACACGGGTCGCCCGTTCCTCCCGGAATATTGTCCTTGCCGTTTTAGTAGAGCGACTGGTTTAAAAGGGGCTTTTTCCGAATAAAAGAACGCGTTTCTCCCCATTATTCATATCTAGGGAGTCCCGGGCCTTTACTACATTAAAAAAGCTTCAAAAGGACAATTCGCCATCCACAGATATTATATTTGTGAAATGTCCTTTTGTCGAAGCTTTTAACACCTTCTTATAACGAATCATTTGTTCTTTTCTTTTTAATTTTGATAGACAATTAGCCATCAAATATACACCAGTTGACTGTAACCGAGCATTAAACTAGCCTTTATTTAACGCTAATTTAGCATAGCTGCTTTGTTTAACTTTGCCATACAAGAACCAGGTTTTGTAGCAAAAAAATAGGTGTAATTTTATGTGGGGCTTCATTTCTTTTGGCCCTCTACACAGCAAGCCCTCTCCTCTTTGTAACCCATTCTGCTGGGCAGAAACACCATTTCGGAGTGCCTAGCACCTGGAGTCTGGAAAAAAATTAGCATTGATATAGATTTAGTTGAAATGTAATCTCTTAAATCTGTCCAAGATTCGGGGAGATAATTACACTTTCACTGAATTGCCAGGGGTCAGCGTCTCTGTGGACCTGAGGAGTTGATTTACTAACAATAGTGTTACATAAAAAATGGTGTTTGAGATTATAATGTTAATAGATGCAGTCACTGGGGAAAGCAGGCAGGCTACAACTAATTCGATGGAACTTGTTTCTTCCTTTACAAGGATTCAAATCACTTGCAGCACTTAATTTAGAGGAATGAGTTTGGCAGTAATTACAGCAAATGGAAAGGTCGCCTTAGAATATTAGTTATTTTTTCTCCAAGTTGGGGCTCGGGGTTTTGCGGGGGGGTGTCCTTTCTCTCTGCCCCCGGCGATGTCCGGGAGAGCTGCATTGCTGCAACCCCACACTTTTACTGCTCGTCACCTCGGACCCGGCAGAAATCCTCTCAGACAAAAGAAAAAATGGATGGAAAAACATTTGTATAAGCGCTGCAGTTGCCCCTGGAGTGGAACAGTTTTCAGGGAGAGTCAGGATGTCTTTCTGCTCCCGGGGAATGCTGGCCGGGCCGGGTCAGGTCAGCATCTCCTCGGGCAAAACGATCACGTCCTGGGTGGAAAATGCTCGGCAGTTTCGTTGACGTTTTGGGGGGTTACGACAAGAGTGGGCTGAGTCTGGGGGCTCGGGTCCTCCCAGCTCACTGGGAAGGGCAGAGCTTACCCAGAACCGGCCCGGCGCGGAGCAAATGGCCCAAACCCAGACTCCGACCCGGCGGGACACGCTACCTCTTTGGGAACCCCATCCCAAAGTCAAGTCCTTGTGCCCCCCCTTCGTCAAGACAGTGTTTTTTCCCTACTGGGACCACTGATCACCAGAGGCCGTGGAGAGCCGAGGTGCTGCCGGATGAGGGTCCCAGCCCACAGCCCCCGAGGGGGTGTCCCAGGGCGCTGCCCTTTCCCCTCTTCCGGTGGCTAGAGTATGCGGAAAGCCCGGCTTGACTCTGGCCGCGCTGCGTGGGCACGGAGGAGCATCCACCCCCCAACTCCCTCCGCTAAGAGCTGCCGGGAGCCATAAATCAATTCCCTACGGGACACAGCCGCGGTTTGTAGCGCGGGATTAGCGGGTTTATTACCGGCGAACCGGCCCGCCGCGAGGGCATGCTCTACCTGCGCACGGTGTGTCCCCCTCTCCGCGCCCGCGGACAAAGGCGCAGTCCCCGCCGTCTTGTCCCGGCCCCTTGGCCCGAGGGCAGGGGCTGTGGGACGGCTCCCGGGCATCGTTCCCGGGACCGCGGCTCCAGTGAGCGCCGGCAGCCGGGGCCCCCGACACCCTCCGTCCCTGCCTGTTTATGTTTTAAGTAGACCCGGTCTTATATGTAACAGCAATATATATGTTAATTGAAAACTTCTGAATTTAAAAAGGTTGTGACAAGTTATAATTTGTCTTGTCAATGTCTGGAATCCTTGTTTAGCTCTTTAGTTGTGTCTGCTGTTCGTGTCTGTCAGATAACAGCTTGCCTAACACGCAGCCTTCCTCTCTTATGGCACGGAAATGACAAATGTGCTGTTTTATCCATACAATTTATTTCATTATTGTTGCCAGCACGAAGCATCACAATCAATCATAAGGAAGTCCAGTTGGCAGGTGTCAATCTTGGTATGTTTTTGTACGTCTCAGTCTATATTTAATCCAATTACAAGGGTCACGGAGTAAGTGCAAATCCCCTTGTTACAACTCACATCTTATTCAAGATTTAAAGTAAAAAGTCAACTTGATCACATGGGCGCTTTGGGGGACCTCCGATACCTTTTGATATATTGTCCCCCCCTCCCAAATTATGCAGAGATAGCATTTTATTAAAGAGTTACCGCGGGTCGGTTAGGGTTTGGGATTTTTTCTTCCCTATGTGTTTGTGTGCAAATGAAGTATCTTGTTATTTCGCTAAAGAAGAGGGAGGCTTTAATGATGGGAGATCTTTCCGCTCATTGCCCTTTCAAATACAATTGTAGATCGAACTCAGCCTTGTCACGTTGAGGAAAAGTGAATTTCTAACATCCAGGACGTGCCTGTCGACTTTCAGCGAATTGCATCCAATCACCCCCAGGGAATTCAGCTAATGTCTCAGTCTAAACCGGGATGAGGGGAGAAAAACAAATCAAACATTGTCCGAAGTCACGCTTATTATGAAAATGTTTTAAAGGATAGAGAAGGGAAATAATTCAAGACAGCCCAGAATAAAGTTTTAGACAAATTAATAGCATTAGCAGTCCTCGGGAACAACAACAAAAAAAATAGAGATAGGAAGCCCAGCTACAAAGTTAATGTCTAAAGAAATGATTTATAGCTAGACGGTTCTTTTCTAAGCAAGAAGTATTTCTTTAAAAAAACGCTTGATTTTTTTTTATCAAAGAAAAGGTTATGGCATTGAAAATAACAGTCTTATTACACAGTCGGCTACAGTGGGATTTTTCACGAGGAGAAATGTTATCTTTCTGCTAAATTTCTGTCCTTAGGACGCTTCAGTTCACAGAAGTTTCTTGCAGCATCTTAAAATAAATTCCCCCGAACACACACTCCCGCACACTAACCCCCCTTCTTACAACAACTTTCCAGCTCACCAAGGCTCACAAATCGGGGTACCCCGTGTCAGCCGGCTCAGCTCGCTCTTGGCAAATGCTCAGGAGAAGTCTGAGCGCAACCGTTTACCAGGTTGCAGGAGAGCCTCGCAGGCTGCCATCCACACAACAGGCGGAAAGCTCTCAGACCTTTACATGGCAACACACAAAAATAATAACTCAGGTATTTTTTATTCGAAGAGATGGAGCTATTCAGTTTCTATCAAACTGCAACAGGGCTGAACCGTCAGGACGAGAGGATTAAACACAATTAAAAAAAAAGAGCAAAAATTACATTTCTGCACCAAGGTCTAAACGCAATCCTGGGGGATAAAGATAAATGTTAGATAAGCAAAAAAAACGTGTGAGGGAAATAAAAAGAAAGTATTTAAAACCACATACCTTGGACAAGGGTAAAATATCCCAGCTAAAATGCTACTCAAGTGCCTCTTCCCTTGAAAGCCAAAACCACGTTTCTATCGAAATATTTTTTCCTGTTCTAGAGAGTTTCCTTTGTTTTTTTACCGTTTATTGTAGCTAGTCTTTGACCCTGCAGCTTGTGCAATGCCACAGTAAACAAATTGTTCTGATGTGCTTATTATTATTGCTCAAGTTCTGCTTGGATAGAGAATTAAAGCTCATTATTACAGTGTGTGTTGAGAATTGCTCAATCTATGTGAACACGGGGGTTTGGGGCATCCTCGGGAAAAAAAAACACACAACTTCGTATCGTGGTGTAAATCAAATATGTGTAGTGCTTATGAATTGGTAACACATTGTCATGCCCTTCTTCTTGCCCATGCCCGGCGCGGAGGAGAGCCCAGTTCCTCTCCGCGTCCGCGGGTCTCCGCGAAGCCTCCTCCGCGGCCCAGGTGAAGGCTGTGGACCCGTCAGTAACAGCAGAAAAAAATAACAGGGACGCACACGGAGCGGTGGGTGTACTTTTCTCCCTGTTTTCCTGTTTCCGCTCCCTGCCAGAGCCACGGCATCCCCGGCGGGGCGCGGGCTCTACGCTCGGCTCCGCTGTGCAAAGCAGCCCAGACACCTCAGCTGCAGTCCGAGGGGTAAGGTGGGACCTGTCCGAGTGTATCCCAGCATTCCAGAGGGGACAGGCAGTCTGGCCCCGCCGCCCTAGTGTCCCGCCTGCCTCAGAGCGCTTTGCAGCTTCTCCCCCTAACCCTTATCCTTTATTATCATCTTTTTTTTTTTTTTTTTTTAGCCTCTTCGTGGTTTCGCAGCCAAACACGGACTCTGCTCCCGGCGCTACCCCACCTTCCTGCCTCGATTTCCTCTCTCTCCCACTATTTTTTTTTTTTTTTTAGGAGATAAAAAGGCAAACAGAGAGCGCTCTGGCGCTGGCGAGGGGACTGTTTGCCTGCCTCCGCCGAGGCCTGGCCAAGCAGACTTGGCTTCACGCCTGAGCAGTTTCTGAAGAGCGGCACGCTGGAGAGCAGGGGAGGCAGCACCTGGCCCTGCTTTAGGAGCCATCTCCTTTTATTGACAGCCAGATAAGCAGGCGGGAGCCGTGGTGTTTCCAACGCTTCCCTGGAGGACCCTGCCGGGTTGCAGGGAGCCGCAAGCCCCTTAATAGCAAAGGGACTCCAAACGCACCGCGAAACCCCTTCCTGGCAGCGCCGCCGGGGCCGTACCCCTGGGGCTGTCGCTACCTGCCGACGCGCGGGACTTAAGAGGAATGGTCACCTGGGATCCCAGCCGGGCTCCCTTACAGCGGGGGACCCCTGCCCGCAGAGACGGAGCAGAGGCTGGGGCCGGGCAAGAAGCCCCACTGCACCCCTGTACCCCCTCAAAACCCTCTCCGCCCACCCAGACCTCCCCGTCAAGTCCCGCTTTTAATGCATCCGGCAGCCTCCGCCTCAGCCCGGGCAGATTCATGAAACATTTAAGTGCAGTTCAATAAAACTATCGGCGGGGGTGGGCTCTTTGCTGATAAATTATTTACCCTGACAAGTGTGTGCAAATAAGGGCCTCTTTCCCTCCCTCGCTAATGGGAGAGGGTGTGCACGAGGAGAGTCGGGAGCCCGGGCAGGACCCACTGGGCCTGGGGCACCCGCAGGGGCTGTCAGAGTTCAGGGAGGCTGGGGGGGCCACCCACGCGTGTCCCGGGCGCACCATGACCGAGCCTCTCTGTCTCACAGGGGCCAGCATCCCGCTGCCCCGAAAAATATAGGGGCAGGCTGGCGCGGTCGCAGCGTTTAGGAGCCACAGGGCTGGGTCAGGTTTTTTTGGGGGGGGGGTGCCTTTTACCCACGCATAAACGTCCTCCGTCTCAGAGCAGAAGCCAAACCTCAGCTTAAACCTTGGCCTGGGACTGGCCCGGCTGTGGCTGGGCTGAGCCGTCGGGCCGCAGCCCCCCGTTTGTCAGCAGACAGCGAGATGAGGCAGCAGCTCCCCGTTTGCCGGCAGAAAGAGGGAGGAGGCAGCAGCACCCCTTTACCGGCAGAAAGAGGGAGGAGGCAGCAGCCCCCCTTTACCGGCAGAAAGAGGGAGGAGGCAGCAGCCCCCGCCGCTGCCCGGGGAGACCCGACCCGTCTCCAGCCCCAGAGCGGGGCCCTGTGCCGTGCGCGCCGTCGGGGCGGGCGGTGTCCGGGCTCACAGAGTCCTCTCTCGTGTCGCCTAAAATGTCTCATTAGCTAACTACTGTCCGCCGTGACGTCACCGGGGCGGCCCAGCCAATGGGGGAGGCGCTGGCGTGGATATTAAGGGAAAGTTAGTGCAAAGGCAAGCACCCCTCTTTTGCTGTCATTGACATTTAAACTGTGTGGCAGGTTCTTGCGTGGAAATTGGCGACCGGAGCACGCCAGGTACCTCCTCCCGGCCGCGGGACCGCCGCGCCCGGGCCTTCCAAGCCTGCTGACAGGTAACGTCTCCACACTTCCCACCCCACCCCCGACGCCCTCCCGACGGGTGGGAAGGGAGGTGGCCGGGCACCCTGACCCCGACCACATGGGTACTCCGGCACCGGCCAGACGAGTACCTCGGCCACATGGCCAACCCCACCCCGAAGGCGGAAGGCGAGGGGAGCGGGCTGGAGCCCCCCACAACAGGTGGGGAGTGGGGGAGAGGAATTGGCTCTGGCCGCTGCCCGCCTGTCGGAGGGGGCACCTGGGGGCAAGAGGGGGCGGCCGGTGGCGCGAGCCACTTCCCAAACTTCCCCCCCCTTCCCCTTTCCGCGCGGGCGGTGCGGCCCCCTCCCCTTCCCTTCCGCCCCAAGTCCCGCTCCCTCGCCTTTACCCATCTCATGTAGCGGGGGCGGCTCCAGGTGACCGAGCCTGTCGGGTTTTCTGGTTTGCGCCCCCACGGCTGCCGGCTCGGACCCACAACCCCCCGGTCCGGCCGGACGGGGCGGCAGCAGGGAATGGAGGAGCAGGCGCGGCGGGGCCCCACGTCCTCGCGGAGGGGCGCGGAAATGCAAGCGGGAAGTGGAGGCAAGCTGGGCTGTCGTCGGGGGCTGCGTCCCAGCCGCCCTTCCCTGGGTACCGCCGAGAGCTCGCAGGTTGCCGCGGGATCGCGGTCGCCCTGCTCGAGTTGAGGAAAGTCCAGTAGCCGAGAGGCCACCGTCTCTCGGCCCTCGAGCTCTGGCTTGCCTTTCCGGCCCTAGGTGACTATGTTAAATCAGAGTTGAGAAATACTCTAGAAAGGTCGTTCTTCCTCCGAAATAACACGAAACGAATTAACAGCGTAAAACCTAAACCACTGCTTACCTGTCCTCGAGCATCTCCAAATATTCATTACGGCGCTTTCGCGGAAACGCTTCCTGTGATTGCTTCGCTATAAGATACCGGTAAATGGACATTCTCCTTCAGTAATAAATCAAACACCATCTATCTCAGATCCTCCTCCCTAATTAGAGATGTTTATTGGAGATGGTGTTTATCCAGCTGTCATGCCGAGAAAAAGCTGTGACATAATTACCTCTGACCAGATAGTCTTTTATATGCATATCTCACTGACATATAAAGCAATCGGTTTGCATTAAAAATGACAAGATCAAATGTTGATTTTAGCCGAAATAATAATAATTCTGGTCATTAAATTAATTGAAATTCAACTTTTAGGCTCTCCAAATTAGGAATATTTCGATTTAGTCTTTTTTTAAAGGAATTAAATGAGAGGCTCCACCAAAAGGATGGGCAAAAGGAAACGTACCCTGCAAAGTTGCCGCGATAAATCAAATATGCCAACTAAAAAAAAGAGCCGTCGATCCCTCCGCCTAATAACAGAGTTGACGTGAATCCGTGGAGGTTTTGTACTGCTTCCTCGTAGTTTACCAAATTTAGGTTTTGCTGCTAATTCAGGAGAGCTCGAGGTGGGAAAAGAGGCGAGAGCAGGACCCCCTCCTTAGGAGCGTTATTTTTAAATCCCTCACCTCGCTGGGGCCAGAGCGATGCCGACTCATTTGGTTTCGTGTCATTGGCAGCGCCTGCGGAACCATCTGCGTGGGGCTGTGAGCGAGCCCTGATAAGCTCGGAATTACTCTGTAATTGAAAATATATTTTTGGGAAAGACTGGTTTTACAAATATCAAGGGTGTAGGCTTTTGATCCTTTCTGCTGCCTGTGTTCTCCAGTTGCTAATAAAACTCGCATTGAGCTCCTTAGTGGCTTGATTAACAGGCAGATTAACTGTTACTGGGGTTTTGAACAGCTTGTCCCAATCAATAGCATTTAAAAAGCCCGTCAGGATGCGCTAAGCTTCCCCATTCCCTTCTTTTCTGAAGGCTTTTCGACTGGGTTCGGTTGCACGACACTTTTCACATATATATAATCAAAGGCTTTCTCATACGGAAAGATGTGTATTCGTCTTGCAGTTTCAGAGCGACTTCAGCAGGGTTCAGGAAGCCTGTTTTTTTTTTTTAATCTTGCCACACAAAGCTGTGCCTTATGCAAAAGGCCAACATAAAAGAGGTTAAATCGATTCCAAACTTTTTGGAGATTGTTTATAAACTAGAAAAGCTCCACTTAACTCAGTGTCCTGTGCATTATAGGTTTCAAACACTGTCTCTACATATACAAATAGGCATTAAGTGTCCTGGAGGCAAAAGCTTTGTAGTCTAAGACGTCAGGATTTGTGTATCTCTTCAGTTTTAGACCGAACTGGACAAGAGGACTTTAAGCATTTTTCTGGGTATTAAAAAAGGTAGTTTGCAGCCCAGATATTAATACAACGAGACGATACCCGAGTCTCTAACTCAGCACTTTTTGCTTTCTGCACCTAACAAAATACGAAAGGGAAGCAAACGCTGCTCCTTTACAGAAATCAATGCCCAGGCTCGAGATCATGTGGAAAAGTGAAAATTATTTTAATAAGAAAAAGAAACCACCACCACCCCCAACCTTGTCATATGTAATGGTTACTTACCTTTTTTTTTAACCTTTTTTATTATGGTCACTTTTTTCTTTGTTTGGAACAGTTAGGGGAAAAAATTAAGAGGGCGTTGGGAGAAAAATAAAAGCAGAAAAATGTTAGTTTAAATAATCCCGTGATGATTTTAAGGTAGAAATCTCTAAAGGATGCCCAAGTCCATACTGAGAGCCAGGGCCGCGGGGTCCCAGGGCGCACCCGTGGGAAGGGGGGGCGGTCTGCGCCTTCGAGAGGGCAGGGCTTTTAGGCAAGGGGAACGCCAAACACTTCACAGCACTGCTTCTCCTCCCGCCTAACTAAAAAGGCGAACGGAGCATTTTAAAAGGCGAAAAATCACCAATAACAACAACAACTACCCCCCCAAAAAAAGAAAAGGAAAGAGAAAAAGAGGCCGAGTGGAGAGCGAGGCAGCCTTCTCTCGGAAGAGCGAGAGACAGATGGAAATCTGCTAGGTGAAAGAAAGGGAAAAAGAAAAGCAAGCCTTCCTTTTGGAGGTATCCAGGCACGTCGCTCCCGGCAAGTCTCGTTTCCCCCGGCCGGGAGCGCTGGAACTGGGGCTCAGAGGCCGGGGCCGGGCGGGCTGCCCGGTCCTCCGGGGACGCGGGGAAGGGGTTCCCGTGCCGGGGGGGCGGCGGTAGGGACGGGGCAGCGCAGCCCCTCCGTGCCAGAAGGTAAAATGGCGGCGCGAAGCTCGTACTGTCCCGGGGGCTCGGTACCGGGACGGAGCAGGTTCCGCGGGACACGACGGGGCGGGCGGCGCCGCGCATCACCCGCCCCATTGCTCTTTCTTCCACTCAACTTTCGCTCGGGGCTCCCGCTCCACCGATGCCCCCCCCCCGCCGCTGTGACGTCACCGGCTTCACCCCTGCCCTCCCCTCCTTGCCAGAGTATATTTTTTTTTTCGGGTGGGGGGGGCGTTAAAAGTTTTTTGGAGGGAGGAGGGAACACAAAGCCCTCTGCGCCCGAGGGGAAAATAGCAACAAGATTACGGCTGCTTTATTTTGGCGAGGAGGCGTCAGAAGGTGCTAATCCAAGAGATGGCTAATTGAGAGCTTGTAAAAATGATATTTGCCTGTGATTTCGAACAAAGTGGTTTCTCCCTGTTCCCCCTTTAACACCCCGTGGAAGAGAGTGAAAAAAAAAAGTCGCTGGTTTGCTAGAGAGGGAGTGCAACAGGAAAAATAAACAAAAACATCAAGAAAAAAATGAAAACCCACGGACACGACTGACTTCACTCCAGAAAAAAAAAAAAAAGGAGCTTTTCAAACTCCTTTGGAGCCTCTGAGATCTGTACAAGCTTACAAATCGCACCCTCTGTCTCTCGCCTGCAGGATGCGAGCGGCGGGACGCCCGGCCTCGGTCACCGGGAACTGAGGAAGGCAGCCAGGCTCCCACCGGGACGACTAGCCGGGACCGTCGCCGGAGTGGGACGCAAGCGGGACACTGGTTTGTACTTTATTTTGGCTCTTGTTCTGATTCTTTTTGTCACCCTGAAAAGATCTCGGCGCCCCTGAGAGGATGCTCGGCCAAGGAGCAGGTTAACTTAGTGGCAGCTGGTACTTTGGAAAGTTTTGGGGAGGAGGATATTTGGGGATCGCGGCGAACAGAGGGTGCCGGCGGAGGAGGGGTCCTGCCCGAGCACCTCATTTCGGCAGATCCCCTCGGAAAGGCCAGGCTTTCTTGCTCCTGCCCTGCCTTACCTTCAGGAAAGATCTCATCGCACCCAAATGTCCATTGCGCTGTTCGGATCCGTTTCTATAAATATGTATGATTGGAGAGGGGAGAAATAAAAAGCCAGCAGGTTGACTTAGGCCTGGAGGAGGGGGGCAGGGGCTGTGCCGAGGAGCGGGGAGCAGCTCCCGGCCCCTGGCCCCTGCAGGTGGGGCCGGGGCAGGAGAGCCCGCTACTCTCCCTTCCCTGCAGCTTCCGAGGGAAGATAGTGCTCGGCCCATTCCCAGCTTCAAGGGAGGGCCGGGAAGAGGCTGCCGCCTCAGTAGCTGCCTGCCAGGGCCTCCCCGGGCGCGGGGGTGGCCATCGCAGCACCCCGGTGTCGGGGGAAGGGAAAAGCGAGCGGCCGAGGGGAAGGCAGCAGTCTCTTAAGAGCCCATTTTGTGCTATTAGGAAGCTGTGGCAGCTTCTCCGCGGGACCGGGGATGACAGTGCATGACGGCCGGGCAGCCCATTATCCCGCTCCCATTGAGGCGCCCTTTCACTCACATGCAAACTCCTTGGCAGAGTCGTTTGTCTCCTCATTGTACTTTATTTAAGAATGCAATGGTTGTCAGAGCTCTTATTCAATCTCAAGATACTTTATTGATGAGCTTTGACTTTTAGCACTTTTCACATGTCAAGAGAAGTCAAGTGTATGCGGCTACGACTTCATTTTATGCTTTGCGCGTTCATACTCTCCACTTTCCGCGGTGGCTCTTGGAATTTCTTTTTCCTGTCTCCTCTGCTTCTGCCCTTTCTTTCCTCCAAGCTTCCCCCTGCCCCCATCGTGTAGACCCCCCCTCCCCCCCCGAACAACTTGCCATAACCGATTGGGACACCCTGAGCTCGGACTGGTGCTCCCAGTGTAACCTTAAATGCATGCGCTGAGGGGTTGCTTTAGAGTTTACTGAGGTGTGTCTTAATAGTCCGGCATTCAACAAATGTACTTGTGGTGTGTGGTCAGAGCAGTAAAGTCATTTACTTACTTTCCCCCTTGAGTTTCTGGCAGTCGGTGAAGGGGCTCCCTTTGCAAAAGAAGGGGGGGCGGGCACAAAGCCGTGGCACTGCCCAGTGCCCGGCCCCGGCACAGCCTGCGGGACAAACTCCCCCCACAACTCCTCCGTGGTGTCTTAAAAAAAAAAAACAACAAAAAAACCCAACAACCCAGCCAGGCAGCCCTTAGTCAACAAATGGCACGTGGGAGAAGTTTGTGAGTGTTTGGTAAAGGACTCTTCAGGGCCTTTCACAAGAGCCCTCAATACACAAAGTAAATGGTGTATTTGCTCTGCTCTTTCCCGGCCGGGCAGAGCCTCCTGCTCCACGGCGCTGGCAGTGGGGAAGGAGGGGGAAGCTCGGACCGATTCACCGCTGACAAAGCGCCTGTCTCCCAAATATTTATGTCTTTACCATTTGAATGTTATTTTCCCCTTATCTCCATTGTCGGACGGGAGAGAACTGTTTAAATGCAAATCGACCTTTTCCCTCCCTCCTCCTTCCAACACCCTCTCCCACTCACCATCACCCCCGCCCCCCCTCCCCCCCAGCCCGACCTGAAAACGCTCCGGTCCCCAGGGCCCGGCTGGCGGGGGGGGGAGGCCCGGGTCGGAGGCGGCGGAGCAGCCCGGGGCCGGAGCGGCGGGTACCGAGCCGGGAACCGGAGAGCCGGGCCCAGCGCATTCATATTCAAACGGCTGGGCCAATTGAGCCGTGCCGGGGACCGGGCGGCCAATGGGCGGCGGGGAGGCGCTGCCGTTGCTTTGCATAAAGCAATATTTTGTGTGGGAGCGAAGGGAGCATTTGCATGTTGCGGAGTGATTAGTGGGTTTGAAAAGCCAGCCCCGGCTCAGCCGCATTTCCCGCTCTGGTTAAGGCGCAGGGAGGAAGTGTTTTGCTGGAAGATGATGACAGAGGTCAGGCTTTGCTAATGGGCCAGTGAAGAGCAGTGGAGGCGAGGCAGAGACCAAGGCACACATACATTAATACACTTGAACCATCACCAATCAGCATAGGTGTGCTCTGTCTCTCTCTCCCCACTTCACTCACACATTCTTTTATCTCTCGCTCTCCAGTCACTGACAGCCCATTTTATTGTCAATCTCTGTCTCCTTCCCAGGAATTCAAGATCACACAACCAGCAGCTTCAGTGGAGAAAAACTATTTTGCTGGCAACTCTTTTTAAAGCACCATCATTTCAAATCAGTGCGCTCTTAAACTATTGACAGGAGCTTTGACAACAAGACAGGATGCCTCATAAAGGTGAGTCTGCTCATTTCTTCTCCCAGCTTCTCCCTCCTTTCATTTTAATATTTAGGCAGGGCTCGCTTGCTCTCTCTCTCCTCCTCTCTTTTTCTCTCTCTCTCGTACCCCCATTTGCATTCCGGAGAGCTTCCCAGGGAACTTTCCAGCCCAGGAGCTCACAAACTTTCTGCGTTTCACATAAGACCGTGTCCTCTGGAAAAGCTAAAGCATCTGACTCGGAAAACAGTGCCAACACCAGCAGCAGTAATTCCCACGCATCGTTTGCTGGGCAGGGAGACTACAAGCGCCGGTGTCTGTTGCCGATGCTGCCGGTACTCCAGCTCGTAGGAGCCGCGCGGCCGGAGCCCGGGCCAGGTCGGGGCTATCCCTGGGTCGGGGTGACCGCCCGAGGCGACAGGCACGACACCCGTCCCGTGCTCCGGACCCACGCCGTGTGGGAGGGAGAAAGGAAGGAAGGAAAGGAAGGAGGGAGGGAAGAGTGGCCTCGTTGCCCTGGGGTGGCCCCGTCCACGGCTTCTGCTTTATGTTCCCGCGGTACTGGTTAGGGAAGGATCACCCGTGATCCTGGTGGAAAAAAATAATAAAAAAAAAAGGAGCGAGCGGCCGAGATTCTTGCGTGGAGGAGGGAAATAAAATAATAAATCACATCCTAGGCCAAGTCAGCTTCCAGGCGCGGTACAGGCGGGGAGCTGAGCGGAGCTGAAGGGCTGTCAGCTTTAATCAGCCACCCGGGGATCTTCCCAACTTGTCCCTAGTGCCGGCAACTTTCCCAGCTCCGGCGCGGGAGAAGCGCCGGGGGCTCGGAGCCGCCCGCACCGCGCAGCGTCCCGGCCCCATTCGGCACTGGGGCGAGCCGTGGTCCCTGACTAGGGGATTTTTTCTAGTGCCTTTTTAAATCTATATGCCTTTAATTATTTTTTATTTCTTTAAAAAATCGCCTGTTTCTGCAGCAACCTCACACTCATCTATTTGAACCTGCACCCCACCCCCCGCCTTGCAATCCCCCACTACAGCAAAGTTTCTTTTCTTTTTTTTAAGAAGTTGCAAACTCTTCACCGTGCAAGAAAAAAATTATATTTTCTCGTGGGAAGAGCAACAATAAACTTGATTCTTTTTCCCTTCTCAAGTGCAATTGGAAAAAAAATCTGGATTTGAATTTAACCTTGTAACGCGTTGCACGAAGGTGTTAGAGGGACTCTCAAAGCAGGAATAATTTCTGGAAAGTTTAAAAACAAACTTTCTTGAAAGATTAAATGTACCCGGGAAAGGCTGTTTTGTAAAAAGACAACCACGTCCTGGAGAAGAAAAGTGACTGAATCTTCTCCATCTTAGGGAAATAAAATAATAAAAGTGGCCCATGACAATAAATGTTTATAGCTGCTGACCTTTAACAACGCCTAATCGCAAACCGATTCGTTTTTTATCTTTTGCTCATTTGTCCCTAGAACGCGAAACTTTGTCATCTTAACGTCTAATTACGGTTTCACCGGGGGAGGGGGGGGGGGGGAATGCTATCCACTATCAGATTATATCAAGATATTAAAAAACGACTTGCAGATTAGGCCCGGCCTATTAGGACCTGGCGAATTGCATTCCCCTCCTCGCTCGGGAGCTGGCCGTGTCCTGCCGGCCGGGGTACGGGGCCACGAGTCCCCGCAGTGGAGCGGCCAGTTCGGGTTATGGCAGCATAAAGCAATTTTACGATCGTTTTGCTCCGGGATGCGGGTCCTGGGGATGCCGGGCCGGTTGCTGGAGGCGTTAGAGACTTGCTGAGCAGAATCACAGCTCCCTTGCCCCACACCTCCTCTTACCTTGCTGAGGCACTTGGCTACCCTCGCCCTCTATAGTAAAACGCTTTCGGCTGTGTTTGGGGTTTGGTTTTGTTTTGTTTCGTGGCTTTTCCCCCCCTCCTTTCCCCCCTCCCCTCCTTTCTTTTAAATCCACTCATTGTGATTTCTGAGGTCCTTGCTGGCAGAGCTGAGGGCTGGAAGTTTAATGGTGGCTTTCTGGATGGCTTCTTTAACCCCGTAGGCCCCGCGTTTATGAGTTGTGGGTGAAATATGTGAGGAAATTGTGCCTGAAGAAGTGGGTTTCTCGTTCGGTGTGTGTCTACGCAGACGTGTTTGGTGTATTAAAGGGGTGGCTTCATGTTCAGTTCAGCTGAAGGAAATATCGCCACGTCTCCACTTGAAGTACAGTGTAGCTTGTTCTGCTGATAATCAGGTAGCTCTCCAAAGAGCAGTAAATATTTACCAGTTAAAGTCTTCATGCTGCGAGAAAGTACTTGTTTGATGTTTATTTTTATGGATTTAAGATTACTAAAAGCTACTTAATAAATTATACCATAGCTAGTCCTGAATAGGGAAACGTGCCTCTTTGAATTCTCCATCATATGCAGGAAGACTAAAATTAATATTCATTATAGGCGCAGAAGAAAGAGAATGAGTATTTTTAGGCGAAAAAAAGGGAGAGAAAATGAAGGCTGCGACTATTTCATTATTTTACCTCCCTTTTTTTAGCAACCCCCTTGAATGGGCTCTTTATTGTAATTGTCCCTCCCCAATTGAGCACCCCACTGAGCTGTTGTATCTTTTTACAACCCCTAACAACTCGCACCAGTAACACAATTACCGCCAGATATTTATAACGAGAAATTACTTTTCCATTTTCACCCGCGACGATTTCGTATAAATACATAGGGACGCATAAATAAATAAATAAGTAGCCTGGGGGGTGGTGAGGGGTGCGAGAAGAGGGAAGGAGGGAGTGAAGGTGGCGAGAGAAGGAGAGAGGGAGCGGGGGGGGGGGGCGGGAGGGAGGGAGGGAGGGAAGAAAGGGGGGGGCGCGGGGGGGGGGGGGGAAGAGAAAAAGGAGCTGGGGACTGTCCAGGCGCTGGGTCAAGGCAGGCACTAATGAAGGGCGAAGGGGCTTGTTTCTCTGCTCTTTGTAAGTTGGAGGGTTGTTGGTCCGTTGAGTTGGGAAGCTGCGCGGCCGGTTAAGGAGCCTGGGTTTCTGCACTCGGGGTTTGGGTAGAGGAGCAGAATGGAGGCCATTGTTCGCTTTCTGTAGGCTTTGTTTAACAGTTCTCACCCCCTCCTGTTCTTACTTTTTAAAGCAGTGAGGCGAGGTAGACAGCGTGTGTCACAGTACAGTGAAAAAGGGGAAGATCTAAAGACCAAAAAAGAAGTTAATCACGAGACGGGGAGTTTAGGGGAGAAAAAGTTGCTAGTGCCGCTGGGAAAGGGAAAAAATAAATAACTCGAGGAAATACCCGGAGGTAAAAAAATGGAGCCCCGCTCCCAGCACGCAGGGCAAGCGGCGGAAGGCGCGCCCCACCCCAACTCCCCCTCCCCGCGCAGCCCCGCTCAGCTCCCCCCGGCACACCTTCCCGGAGTCGCTCCACACTTTTTAATGTACTTCTTCTGCTTTGTCCTAGAGGGAAGACTTTAACTAGTGACACGCAGATGTGCGAGTCCCTAAATTGTATGAGAGGACAGTCCATCCCGCTTTCAGGCAAGTTTAAAAACATGACTTCGGACTCTCTTTGTGATTGCTGTCGCTCCACTTAATGCACCACCTCAGCGAAGGCCACTAACGACGCGGCAATACGCCACCTGCATGCAATTAAAACGAGAAACCACTTGGAGGGTTGCTTTTCTTAATTTTTTTTCGCGTGTTAGGGATACATATGTACATATTCACCTTGAGGTATTAAAGCTCTTAAATCCTTAAACTAATCGGGGCAAGACGCCTAAGGATAACAAAATAAGCCTGTGAGATATTAGCCTCTCTGCAGCTTAACCGTATGCACTACCTCCCCTGATTAATGCCTATTTTATCACTGATAGACTGCTATAGGCGAGCCCCGTGGGATACTGCTCTATCAGCCCAACATGCAGAACAGTAAGTGATTCCGCGCCCCTTCGCGGCCGCGGAGGGCAGATGGGGGCGGCCGAGGGCGCGCAGGAGTGGGCACGCACCCAACCCCGGGGCCAGGGGCTCGCTGAGGGGCGGGAGGCGGCTTCGCGGGGCGCGGGGGCTCTTGCGCGGCTGGGAGCAGAACCCGCCCCGTCGGTGCGCGGATGGCATGGAAGGGGCCGGGAGCGCTGTGACGGCTCCCGGGCCACCGGGTTCGTGACCCAGGCCCTGGCGTGTGTCCTTACCTGCTCCACAGTGGGAGCTGGGCAGGAAAAAGCCACCGCGGCGCTAGATGCCACTCTCAGGGTTTGTTTGCTTCCCGCTTCTGGTGTCTTGTGCCTTTTTTGGGATGGTTGTTGTGGTTGCTGATGGTGTTTAAGACCTCGCTGGTGGCCCTGGAGCTTTCTCCGAGGGGAAAGAGCTTGCACAATGCGAGAGCGCAGGGACCCGCATCCCGGGTGGTGGCTGGCGAGAAGCGGCCTGTCCTTGCGCTCCGGCAGAAAGGGCTGAGCGAAGGTCGGGCGGATCGGGGGGAGGTCCCAGCCAGGCTGGAACAGGGCCCCATCTCTTCGCGACATGGTTGTCCCGCGGCGTGAGCTCCGCGCAGCGGGGATGTGCGACGGCTGTAGCAATTTTGCCAGGTCGCGCAACACCTCAGTGCCTCCTGCGCAGGGGACGCCCGTATCTTGCGCGTGTAGCTGCGACGAGGAGTGTAGGCTGAGTTGAGCGGCCCTTTCACGGGACGGGCGGGCGGCTTCCACCCCAGTGCTACTCCATCACCTCGCTGGGGTTGCGCGGCTCCTGGATCCCTTTATCATCCCCCTGTTAAACCGATCAATAAGTTGTCCAAAGACCATAAGGAAAAACACCAGTCTCTTCTCAGAACACCTCGTGTGGAGCTGGCTGGATTTTTTTTGCGGGGCGGCTGCGTACGTGTCCGTGTGGTGTATTTTCATTTATCCCGAGAAAAAAACTGAGTCTGGGCAGCCCGGGGAGAAAATTACCTGCGTTTCGCAGGGACGGCATCGGCTGCCCTTGGCCGTGGCGTGCCGAGGGTTTATGGTAATGGGGGAATGCCTTCACTCGGCCGTTTGGGATCGCCACTGCAAAACGCAGAAAAGATATCATTCGGGTGAAGCCTTTATTTTGTTTAAAGGTCGCGGCGGGCTCTTCAGGCTTTGTGTTAATAACTCCTGGGTGTATATGGTGCAGAGCATCCAAATTGACACCATATGTTTTCCTATTAGATGACTAGCAATAGAATACAAGGCGCATAATCATTGCCACTGGGCGAGATCTACACCGCTCTCCAGGGAAATTATATAATGATTAAGGCTTAACCTTTTAAGTGAAACTTTGATTTTTCTTTTCCCGATGCCATTTTTTATGGCGGCGTGCGTCCTCCCCCGCCCCGAAATGAGTTCACATTGAAGGGGGAAATGAGCCCCGCTTTGACGGTGACGGGGGAGGGGACGAGAGGTGGCTGGGGAGACGGGGGGAGCTGCCGAGGGTCTGAGCCCCCCGGCCGCCGCTCCCGCCCCCTGGGGCGTAGGCGGAGATGGACGCTGGGCTCCTCTGCCCGCGGTGGGAAGCGCAGGTCGCAGCGCCGGCCGGGCTGCTGGGCCGGGGCGGCAAATTCCCCAGCCCCGATGTCACTTCGAATCCATTGCGCGGGGAGCGCGCCCCCTCGGTTGTGTCCGCGCAGAGCCCCCGGCTACCTCAAACCACAGCCTCCCTCGGAGGGAGAGCGAGTAGAGTTCAATCTAGTCTGAGTGATATCCAAATGCGGACAGAAAGGGTCGTTTTATCATGCTACTATTTGTCGTGACGATGCAATTTTCAAAAGCAGAGTACTGTCATAAAGTGACACGCCTGCCACAAGTGCTCCAACTGATCTTTTCAATTAGCCTTCCATGCATGATCCGGGGCGACTTCCGCCTATTTCCAGAAATTAAGCTCAAACTTGACGTGCAGCTAGTTTTATTTTAAAGACAAATGTCAGAGAGGCTCATCATATTTTCCCCCTCTTCTATATTTGGAGCTTATTTATTGCTAAGAAGCCTGGGCTCTTGGAGTCAATTTATCAGGAGGCTCCAAAGAGTGGAGAGCAGAGAGCGCGTAGAGCAGAGCTTCTCCAGGGAGACTTCCTGCAAAGCCTGGAGCTTCAGGTTGGGCATTGGCGAGGCAGCCTCTCGCTTTGCTTCAGCGAAGCGAGGTGCGGCTGTGCGGATGCAGGCAGGCTTGGTTGTGTTTGGGGTTTGTTGTTGTTTTTTTTTTTTCGGTGGGGCGGTAAAGAAAAATTTTTTAAAAAAGCCAAAACAAGATAGCAACCCAAGGCCATCCAAGCCTGGCTTTTGGGTTGAGTTTGAGAGTTTTGCAGACGGGGAGAGATGGAAAGTGCGGTGGCTTTTGCAGACGGGGAGTGATGGAGAATGCGGTGGGTTTTGCGTACCGGGAGTGATGGAGAATGCGGTGGGTTTTGCAGACCGGGAGTGATGGAGAGTGCGGTGGGTTTTGCAGACCGGGAGTGATGGAGAGTGCGGTGGGTTTTGCAGACCGGGAGTGATGGAGAGTGCGGCGGGTTTTGCAGACGGGGAGTGATGGAGAATGCGGCGGGTTTTGCAGACCGGGAGTGATGGAGAGTGCGGCGGGAGAGGATGGATCGTATCGGCTCGGAGTGGCGGTGCTGCGCGGCGGGGTGCGGAGAGGAGTGAGGCGCGGGTGGGGAGCGAAGGGTGCTATGGTGGGCGCTGTGCTTCCCGCAGGTCACAGCGGCGTGAACCAACTCGGCGGGGTGTTCGTCAACGGGAGGCCGCTGCCCGACTCCACGCGGCAGAAGATCGTGGAACTCGCTCACAGCGGCGCCCGGCCCTGCGACATCTCCCGGATCCTGCAGGTGAAGGCGGCGGCGCCCCCCCGTCCTCCCACCGCTCCAGAGCCGCGTTGTCCACTGCTGGCCGCCAAAGCTCTAATTGCCGACCCCCCACACCCACCCACCAGCACCGCCACAACCCACCTTCCAGCCTAATAAAATGATCCATCTGCTTATCTTGATTGTGCTGCAAATAGACCTTTCTAGACGTAATTATATATATATCTTTAAAAATATTTTTTTTGTTCCCTTTTATTTCCACCCGGTGATAACCTGCTCTCTCGTTACAGTTAGTTCGCTGTAATAAACTGAATTATATGGCTCAGCATAATTTCACTTTCCTCTCCTTCCCTCCCCGCCTCCCATATTTACTTATGATTTTGTGAGATTTCTATGCATTTGGCGTGGCTTACTGTTTTTTTTTTTTTCTTCCAAAAAGCGAAACAAATTATAAAAAAGAATGCCCCTCAAAGCCACGCTGTTTTAGCCCGGAATCTGTCCTTACAGACACTAACTCGATCTGGCGCAGCTCAGGGGTACATTGTAAATGTAGGTCTTGATAGCCCCTCACTCACCCTGCCTCCCGCAAGTACTCTAAGAGCAGTGAGGACGATGGCGACTATAGTCTGGCTTAGCTATTGTTCGCATTTAAGGCGTATTTTAACATTAATACTAAAAGAATTACGTTTTGACAGGATTTTTTTTTCTTCCAAATGTTTTTAAAGTATCACTTTTGTAGAGGGTAGGGCCACGAATGTAATTTTTTAAAAAAAGAAAAAAAGACTCTCTAAGTAAGTTCTCATACCATTTAAGGTATATTTTTGTGTTATAGACCCATGCAGATGCAAAAGTCCAAGTGCTGGACAATCAAAACGTAAGCTTGTCATTGTTTAATGCATACTTAAACAATTTTATTTTTGTCTTGAAATTATTAATAATGTGATTTTCTGTCCGCTTCCCTATCCAGGTGTCGAATGGATGTGTGAGTAAAATTTTGGGCAGGTATTACGAAACTGGCTCCATCAGACCCAGGGCAATCGGAGGTAGTAAACCGAGAGTAGCGACTCCAGAAGTTGTAAGCAAAATAGCGCAGTATAAACGAGAGTGCCCCTCCATCTTTGCGTGGGAGATTCGAGACAGATTACTATCAGAGGGGGTCTGTACCAACGATAATATACCCAGTGTAAGTTCATGGAAAAAAAGCCTTCCTGTGTGCTGTGTACAGTGCTGGGTAGCGGTAGTGAGCCTCTGCTTCCTTTGTTTTGATATCAGATGAGAGGATAGCAGGTTCACATCATTTGCATGTGGCAGGGTCAGACACATTTTTTCACAAACAATCTGACAAATGCCTTTAAGCAGGGGAATAAAAAAAATAAAAAAATATGCGGGTCACCCCTGCGCCTGGCGCCTGAGGACTGCGAGCATCAGTCGAAGCCATCACTCTAGTTTTGCAGGGTTGGGTTTGGGGCGCTTTTTTCTTTGTTAGTTTTTTTTTGTTTGGTTTTTATGTTTGGTTTGGTTTTGTTTTTTTCTTTTTTTCTAAACCACCCCCCCCCCCCCCCGAGGTTTGTTTGTTTGTTCGTACCACCACCACCAGTACGCGAGACAGGGCGGCCGCAGAGCGCAGTCGGCGCTCGGGGAAGCCCTGACTCGCGGCCAGGTCTAGCCGAGCCGCCCACAGCGCGGAGGGGGCGCGGGGGTTGCGCGGGTGGCTGGCGGAGAGCGCGCTACCGCACTACCATTGCCTTTCCTGTCCTTTGCCTTCCAGGTGTCATCGATAAACAGAGTCCTACGCAACCTGGCTAGCGAAAAGCAACAGATGGGTGCCGACGGGATGTACGACAAGCTAAGGATGCTCAACGGACAGACGGGGACCTGGGGCACCCGGCCCGGCTGGTACCCCGGCACCTCGGTACCCGGGCAGCCCGCCCAAGGTAAGGGACACCCCGGTCGCCTCTTCCCGGCCCCACTCGGCTCAGACTCGTCCGGCGGAGGTGGCCCCGACGCCCTGCCCACCCCCGCCCCGGTTCACGGCATCCTTCCCGCGGCTCCCGCCGCTCCCCAGGGCAGGAGGGTGGCGGGGCTAGGCGAGATTCCAGCCCCGGTGCGGCGGCGGGAGCAGTCGCTGTCCCAGCAGCCGTGCCGGCAGCCGGGCGGGTCGCGAGGCTGCTCCTTAACCTCCTCCCGGTAATTGGGGCTCCTGCTCCCCATCTTTCCGCGCCGGGGTCTCCAGAGCCGGGGGGATCGGTAACTATTCCCGTAGGGCTGATTATAGTTCCTCCTCAATGGACCCGAAACAACTTTGTAAATATAGGAAACTGTTTATCCTGAAGATTAATAGGTATTTGTTGTAGGAATGACAAGGGGATAATATGAAGGATAATGGGATGTTACGTTACATACTTAAGATGGTTAATGGCTTCTTTTTGAATACGGGCTCTGTTGAGGCTCGGCTCTCTCCCTGGCTATGGTCATTCCTTTAGAAGAGGTGTCTATATACAACAACCTGCTTTTTGTTTTCACCCCACAAGGAAAAAAATCGGTAACAGTGTGCGGAATATCTGGTACAAAGGATGTTTCTGTCACACGCAAGAATTTGTTATGGGAACAATTCTGTCGCTATGTAATTGCTCATTAGAGATCGTTTTGTTTCTCATTAAGGCGACATGAATAAGCGTCTAGTTGAAGGAGACAGCTGTAGAAATGTTCCACAGGAGACCTCTGGACACGATATGGCACCGCTTGCCAATTAGACATGTCAGTTTTAAGAGAAGAAAACAATCTATGAAGGACACTAGAAAGATAGAGCGGAGCCCTCGCTTCCCCCCACCCCCACTTTGGTGTGTTTTTTTTGTTGGTTTGGGTTTTTTTAATTCTGGCTTGCCCGGTGTTCCCCTTCCGAGCCGGGACCGACTCTGCCGCAGCCGCTCCCGGCTCGGCCCTACCTGCCGTGCCCAGGGCCGGAGCTACCTCTGCCCTGCATCCCTGCCCGGGGCTATCCTTGCCCCGGGGCTGCCCCTGCTCTGCATGCCTGCTTCGGGACTCCCCGTCTTTCTTTCTCTGCCCCGTCGCAGCCGGGAGCCAAATCGCGGAGAGGCGCGCACTTTCCGCCTGTGCGGCTCCGAACGCCCCGAGCACTCTCCGTTCCCACTGGTTTGATTTTATTTTATTTTACTTTTTTTTTTAAGAAAAGTTGTTAAATAGAGAAATTTGGGGCGCTGCCCTCCCCACTGTGTTCCCGGGCTCAGCTCCGCGCAGAGTGCGCGGCTGTTGTGTGGGCGCACCTGGGGCCACCCCACCGCTGAAGCAGAGGTGCTGAAGCAGAGGTGTCTGTGCATGGGGGTGGTAGTGGAACTTCTGGAGGTTTGCGGTGGCCCCCCCCTCCACCCCATGGCGTGGCGATTAGCGCAGTTTCCGCGGGAGAGCGCGGACTCCGGGAGCCCTCTCCCAAGTAGCAAACGAAATAAAGGGGTGCAGAAGAGTGCGGAGCGGGACAGGGCTGTCTCGGGCCGGGCGCGTGTGTGTGCGTGGGCGGGGGGGGGGGGGGGCAGTCAGGCAGGCACTTAAAACATCCGCATGGCAAAATTAAAATTAATAAAATGGATTTCCTCTGGAATATTCATGCTCCCTCTAATGTTTTTCCCTTGCAGGGGTATGTTACTGGATTTTAAGAGTCCATTACTCAAAAAGCATAAGGCGAGGTTAGGTCTCAGAGGGGTACAAATATGGTCTCAATCTGATAAACGCCATGCAGTAGTGAATAAAATAATGGATACATGAGGGCTGACAGAACAAAAAGAGACATCTCTATCCGGGAGAAACTCTCCAGTGATTTAGTGGTTTTAGGGATCACTGAGACACTGTTTCTTATCTTTTTTTTTTTTTTCCCCTCCCTCTCTTATAAGACTAAAGCCTTCTATAGGATTTAGACACTTTCTCTTTCAACAGATGCTACAATGTTTTGATCCCGGCTCTATAGCTGAGAGGTGCCGCAATTGGTTTGCTATCTTTTTTTGCTTGTTTTCCGCCTCACTGATTAAGACACTAAGAAACTAAGGAATGATTTTATTTCCCAGCGTTTCCCCCCCCTTCTTTTTTTTTTTTTTTTTTTTTTTCCAGGAAACAAATCCTATACCCAGCGTCAGATGGTCTGGCTATAGGATAATAGGGACGGACATTCACTCGCTTTCTTACGGATTAGGTCTGGAAGGTGGAACAGTCCTATTGAGATCACTCCTTTTAGGGCTTTTTTTTTTTTTCTTTCCCTAAAAGGGAGATATCTTAATTGTCCGGCGTGGGGGGTTAAATAATCATAAGCGAGTTTAAATAATCACAAGCGAGTTTAAGCGTACGTTTAACTTCGAGCTGATTCCAAGATTTAGGAAGGGAGTTGGGGAGCGCACCGAGGTGAGGTTGCAAAAGATGTGGCTTCAAAAATTAAATAAGAAAGGGAGAGCTCCGGGTTTTGGAGCGTCTTGGGAAGAGCGGGTGGACTCTTCTTTCCAGGCCATCCCCTCCGCTTTTGGGGGGCTCGCCCTTCGCCCCCCCGGCGGGTGCGGACAGTGATGGATGAGGGCGGTGGCGGAGGTGATGCTCGGCCCCCGGGGCGGGCGGGCGGTGGCCCCCGGCGCTGCCACCAGCGCTGGGCAGGGCTGCTGCCCCTTCGCGGCGGCTCCCCGGGCCCGAAGGCTTTGTGTTACCCCTGAAAGGCAGCCCCCCCTCGCCTCCCAGCCCCGGCTATTCACCCGGCGCCGGCCGCCTCAATGGGGGCTGCGGCCGCCCATATGGTGACCACGGCGGCTGAATCCCTGTGTTTAAATGGGGGAGAAAGTTCGGGTTTTAAAACATTTCAAAGTGGTTGAAAGGGTCCCACCAGATCCTGTCACAATTCCCCCCGAGCTTTGAAGGCCGGGGCCATTGTTCGCCGATTATAAATGATATTACTTTAAAGTTGATTTCCCACAATATTTAAAGGATGTTGCGGGAGTGTCGCTATTTATTTTTGGCATAACTTTTCAAGGGAATTAGCATAAGCAGCCCATGCGTCCCTCTTCCCGTCTCCCCCTTTATGCGACATCAAAACGCCACGAAAAATAAGCTTTGAAAAGAGAGGGAGAGCTAACTTAGGGACAACGACTTCTCTGCCTCGACAGAGAAACCACCATCCCCATCGCCCACGGCGGGCTGGGTTGCCTGCAGAGCCCCGCAAAACCGGTCTGGTCACAGGTCGCATCCTTGCGACTGCCCGAAAGGACGGCAGAATGCAACTTTCCCCAGTTTCATGGCAGAAATTATATTAAAAATGGTGGAAATGCCCTAATTAAAAATGTACTGCTTAAATGATATGCCAAACGTTCAGCTGCAGAACAGCGTATTTAGCTAGTTAGTGAACTCGCTACTATTTCTTTTAAAATTACATGTTAAAATTTTAAAAGAAATCTTACTTTTCTCTGGTGCAACACATTACAAAGAATGGACAGTCCTTTTATCTAAATATAAAATTCCATTTTCAGCAATTATAGCCTGTTCTTGGTGATGATATAATTACAGCTGTGCTCAGTAATAGGTGTCAAGGCAATGCACACTCATACAATAGTTGAATAAAACTGCAGAACAATGCAGGCACTTCTAAATTCACAACCTTTAAAATGAAATTGACTGTACAGAATTCAAATAAAAACTGGATAAATATTTTTTAAAAAAGATTACAAGCTTGGTTTGGTTTCTTAATAGCATTTTCTGCAAACCTATCAACATCTAATTGATTAGATAGGAATTACTGATTATAGATAATCTGAAATACTGAACATAACTATTTTAAATATAGCAATAGGTAAATAAATGCGGCAGACAGAGGAGACTGCCATGGCACTTCAGCAGCAATTCATAGAAGGACTCACTTTCAGGAGGAAGTATTTTTACGTGGGCTCTATTCCAGATGAAAACCAAAACAAAATTAAGACCAAGTCATCATAATTTCTCAGCTCCGATGTTTATGATAACTTCGGAAAGTGAAATGTTTCCGTGTTACCCATCTCATTAGCGTGATGTTGCTTTGATACCTGAGATGTTTTTAAGGGAAGGTGTCAGCAAACATGGCCGAACTTGTTTCCAATCATGTTATTTCTCTGATAGGGATCTTAAACCGAGAGTACCTATGTTTCACTTTCCAACTTTTGGTTCTGCAGATGGCTGTCCGCAACAGGAGGGAGGAGGGGAAAACACTAATTCCATCAGCTCTAATGGAGAAGATTCAGATGAGGCCCAAATGAGACTCCAGCTCAAAAGAAAGCTGCAGAGAAACAGAACATCCTTCACCCAAGAGCAAATCGAAGCCCTTGAGAAAGGTGAGTGGCATTTTCTTACTGCTGAAGCAGGAGAGAAAAGCAAAATGTGCCCTGGCTGTATTAAGAGCTGAATGGAAACATGGCATTCATGTGCTTTATACATATCTATATATTTGTAAGTCTGTGGCTCCCTCCATGCTCTTTTATTCATTGAGTGCCAAATATTCATCAATGGCTGTGGGACGCACCAAAAAGCTGTTAAAAGAGAGCATAGTCAGGGCACGGATCATACCAGAACATCAACACTACACTCCAGGCTTCTCTTAGGGGGGATAAATCTCCTCCTGCCGACTGTGCTGCATCTCCAACCGGGCCACATTGTTGTATGCCAGGAACGCGAGAGCAGGCAGCTGCGGCTGGCAGCAGCCCTCTGTGCCTGCCCCCACACTCGGTCCCTGTCCCCAGCGCTGCCGCTGCCCGGGGATGGGAGCAGGTGCCCTTTTCCCTGACTGGCCTGGGCGCACCTCGCCTCTGACCTGCTGCAGATCTTTGTTCTTATTTTCCGCTGTTATTTAGCGACATGCCATTTTGCTTCTTGGTGACAGGGTCAGAGCTGCCTTGGGGACCCCCCAGCAGAGGCAGAAGCCCTCACTGCTTCTTGAAAGATGCAACATTGCACCCAAGCCTGCCTATCCCCTTAGCAATATTCCCCAGCAGGCAAGGCGTCCTCCTCCTAACACGCATACAGACACAGAGAAAACGCAGCTTTGCCTTTACAGCGATGTTTCTTAAGAGCATTTATAGCAGGAATGACACTTCACAGTTGGCCATATTAACCCTTTGCACCTAATGCAATGATATTTCCTTCTGCAGAATTTGAGAGGACCCACTATCCCGATGTTTTTGCAAGAGAGAGACTAGCTGCTAAAATAGACCTGCCTGAAGCAAGGATACAGGTACTGAGTTGCTGTCCAACTATTACTATTATGTTTTTTGCTATGACTATTCCAATTTTCTTAGTCCCCATTTCTCAAAGCACACAGCAGCCGCTGTTTATGTTTATGATGTCCATCTCATCCTTCAGGAAAATAACAGCAGCTGGGGTTTGCTTTTGCACGCTGCAAGACAGCTTTCTATCAGCATGGTCCTGAGTTATGTGGGGGAGGCCCCACGCCTCTAGTCCTTGTAAGGTCACTCACATTTCTAAAATTATTATATTTCCAGGTGTGGTTTTCTAACAGAAGGGCCAAGTGGAGAAGGGAAGAGAAGCTGAGGAACCAGCGAAGACAAGCCAGCAACACTCCCAGCCACATTCCCATCAGTAGTAGTTTCAGCACAAGTGTTTACCAGCCAATCCCGCAACCGACCACCCCCGGTAATGCCGTCAACCCACTCACATTCCTCCATCCTCTTGGGAAGATGAGTCCCTGAGACTGTATCATCAATTGTAATGTGGTTCAACTAATGTGTTCATCTATCTGTCTATTCTATTATAGTTTCCTCTTTCACATCAGGTTCCATGTTGGGCAGAACGGACACGGCACTCACAAACACATACAGCGCACTGCCGCCCATGCCTAGCTTCACCATGGCCAACAACCTGCCTATGCAAGTAAGTCTGGCACCTCCACCATGGTGTGATGCTCCCTTTGGGACTCGGTGGCCCCTGCGACGTGCAGGAGCATGTGGAATCCTTCTACCCAGGATAGGGGTATACCCTATCTATGCTGCAGGGAAACTGGCACCAAAAGCTTCCCTGGCTTCTGAGACGCCCTATTTTGGGACAATCACAAAGGAAAGGGCACTGTAAGTCCTGTTGCCCTACAAGGCCTTTTCCTGAATTTTAAAAGAGAAAGGTTCTCAAAATCATAAGACAACAAGTCTGGGATGAAAAACTCCTTGGGAAAGAAACCCAAACCACCACGGTTAACCTATGGAACTCTCTGGTGCAGTATTGTGGAAATAGTCACCTGAATAAGTTACTGGAGGGATCCAACCTCCCTGACATAGGTAATGTGGTGGCAGCACATTAGGAACACCTGAGAGAGGGAAGGGTGTGATTAGCATCAGTGGTTATGCCAACTAAGCCAGAACTGCAAGAGCTGTCAATCCTCATGCCTGAAAGCATTAGCTGATCACCAGCTGGGTTAGGAAGAAATCTATTCCTTTGGGGTCTGTTTCTATAGACCTTTCAGATGCAAAATTCCTCCTTTTTTAATGGTGGGGTTGGCCTAGGAAGGTGCTGGCCAATTACGGGAGTTTTACAGCTTTGTCTGAGGCACACAGCATTGACCACTGCTGGAGACAGGCGAGCAGATTAGAGAGTCTGACTCCTTCGCTGTGGCAATTACTATGTTACTAATTGCTGAACCAAAATTAACCAAATAAAGTTAGAGTCTTGCAAGTCCATGGAAAGGAATGATGTTGGCTGGGTCACTATTTCATGACGTTGGAGGTCGGCGGTGCAATTCCTGGCAACAGGCTGAGAACACATGACAAAAGATCAAAAGGCTGATAGGGGAGGTGACCCTTGGGAAAACAGGAGGTCTCTGATTCACCGTGGGCACCTGGGTAGGGACATGGCATGTGTGAGATGCCCTGGAAAGTCCTGCCTATGTGGCCACCACGTCATGGTGACCATACGATGTCAGAGCAGGAGATAAGGCAGATCCCTGTGGATGTGGGGCGTGTTGCTGGTTCTCCTGGAGCACAGTGCATGTGCTTAGCAAGAGAGGCTATCGGTTTTTTTTTGGAAACAGGATGTGTTAGGGATGTGCAGATGGAGGAAATATATGCAGACATGTCAAGTCTCGTGTGCTCAGAGCAGCAATCCTGTTTCCCACTCCCCCACTGCCTTCCCGTGTCAGGGCTACACTGGTCCTCACTCCCCTGGTATCCTGGAGTGGGAGATGCCCCTGCTAGGTCCCTTCCTGGCATTGTGCCCTGCTCCCAGCTGCTCTCCCCTGCCAAAAGCAATTTTAGGGGCTGGAATTCAGGTAAATGGAGATGTCTGGTCTCCTGGGATGCTGATACCATGGGTTTGGGGTGACCGAGCTCTGAAGGGGGACCAACGCACACATACATCCCCCTTCACGGCCTCGGTCACCCCAGACCCACATATTGTCTGTGCATAGTGCCACATACTTGCAGAGACAGGACCAGCCTGTGTAAGAGGAGACATTTTTCCTCTACCTAAGTAAAAACAAGAGATTTGGTTCCTTGGCTTAGGTATATACGTTATCATCTACATATTTGGATCTGCTTGCCAAATGTGTCTGAAAAGGTGCTGGTGACCATCCACATTGTTTCCGTAGAACAAAAAAGCCTCTGGGGAGAAGCTGTTTGGTTGAGCTCCCAAATAGGGATTTATGTCCAGGTCCTCAAATTTAAAACTGAAGTTAAGATTTTCTTGTGCACACTGCACCTGAGGACTGGCACATCCATCCAGAAGAACATAACGTTGTGTTTACCTTGACTGATAATTAACGTTCTTTTATCCTTTGCTCCCATAGCCCCCGGTACCCAGCCAGACCTCCTCCTATTCTTGCATGCTGCCCACCAGTCCATCGGTGAATGGACGGAGCTATGATACATACACCCCTCCTCACATGCAAACACACATGAACAGCCAGCCGATGGGCACCTCTGGCACCACTTCCACAGGTGAGTGGCCCCGCGCTCCCCTCCTCTTTCTGCCAGTGTGGCTTCCTTGCTCTGGTTATCAGTTTTTTCACATGTATTTGCTGAGAGAAGTCTCTCTCCGTTGCTGGGAGAGCTCTCTCTGTCAGGTTTAATAGCTGCTGAACTGGGCAGAAGACAAAAATGTATAACCTTGCGGGCTGGAGCAGACAGTCTGAATTTTAAGCTGCTGCTGAAGAGGTAGATGAAAGATGGGTGATTAACAGTAGTGGTGTTTAAATAGTGGTACTGTGGAAGGCTCTTCAGTGAGGACACCCATCCCACAGAATCTTCCCTGTATAATTAAATTGTAAAGCAGCATTTGTATTTCCATGTTAGATTTCAGCGGAGCTACTCATACCTGTGAAGTTAATTGCATGTGAAAACGTTTTGCAAGACTGGGTGTGTTTTCACTGTGTCTGTGTCAGAGGCTATTTATTTGCAAAAAGATTTGAAGTTATCAGAAAGTCAGGTAACATGTAGAAATATTAACCTATGCATAAGAAGGCAAAATAGGGTAAAAAAGGGTAAGCGTCAGCATAAGCAGAAGCAAAGCATACACACTTTAAAAGAATAGAAATGATCAGTGTATTCTGGGCTGAAATCTCGACACAAATGAGCCGAGGCTCTGGCATTTATCTCAAAGCATGACAGTATATTTATAACAAGAGATCAGCGAGATGTGCTTAGTATTTTAAAATATACTTCCCCCACCCCTTGCAACCTGATTCTGCAGGCTGGTAGATGGTGAGAATTAATCCTTACCAGAATTCAAGCACAAATGTGTGAAACTGTAAAGCAAAAATTGTGCCATGCATAGGAAAACTAAAATATCCATTTCCCCCCTCAATTTTCAGGTCTCATTTCCCCTGGAGTGTCAGTTCCAGTTCAAGTTCCTGGCAGCGAACCTGATATGTCTCAATACTGGCCAAGATTACAGTAAAACATGTGTTAATTCCGTAAATGACTATATGGACAACAGTTGGATGTTCAGCAGTATTTTATAAAGGAAGAATGGCTCTCAGAGTACTTCTGTACTGCAACTGTGCCCTATGCTGTAACACATGGAAAAGACTTTCACATGGACCTTTGTACACTGAAGGCATTATATCAGTTGGAACAAATCTTCATTTTGGTATCCAAACTTTTATTCATTTTGGTGTATTATTTGTAAATGGGCATTTGTATGTTATAATGAAAAAAAAGAACAATGTAGACTGGATGGATGTTTGATCTGTGTTGGTCATGAAGTTGTTTAAAAAAAAAAGAAAAGAAAAAAAAGAAGCCATGATCAACAAGCTTTGCCACGAATTTAAGAGTTTTATCAAGATATATCGAATACTTCTACCAATCTGTTCATAGATTATGGATTGATGTTCCAAGTTTGTATCATTCCATTGCATATAATTAAACCTGGAACAATACACACCAGATTTATGTAAGAAAAATATCTGTTGGTATTTCCAAAGGTTGTTAACGGCTGAAGCTATGTGCAAACAGGGGTTAAGAGAGACCTTCGGTGAAGAAAAGAGTTTGATAGATAAAAGGTAGATTGTGTCTTCGATATAATCCAATTTGTTTTATGTCGAAATGTAAGTATTTGTCTTCCCTAGAAATCTCCCAGAATGATTTCTATAATAAAGTTAATTTCATTTATATTTGACAAGAATATTCTATAGATGTTTTATACACATTTTCATGCATCATACATTTCTTTTTGGTCAGCAAGAGTTAATTGTTCTTAGATATAGCTGTACTACTGTTCACAGTCCAATCATTTTTGTGCATCTAGAATTCATTCCTAATCAATTAAAAGTGCTTGCAAGAGTTTTAAACTTAAGTGTTTTGAAGTTGTTCACAACTACATATCAAAATTAACCATTGTTGATTGTAAAAACCATGCCAAAGCCTTTGTATTTCCTTTATTATACTATTTTCTTTTTAACCTTATAGTGTGGTGTTGCAAATTTTGTTACTGTGTTAGGTTAATCTCAATAAGTTTTATTTTGAATTTATTTTCAGTTTTCAATAAGGAGGGATTCTTAAGAAAGGTTTTTATAGACTTTAAGCACTTCCACCAGCCTGTAATTTGGGCTAACAAAAAGAAGATAGGTTCATGTATCTAATTGCAGCTGAGAGCAGGAGGAGGTTGTTTATTTAGCTCTGGTTTCTGAAGATGCTCTAAATGAACTCCAGAATCCAGCAGAATTTGAAGCGGGGAGTTTGCATTGTGCCAGTGAGTGGTGAAGACACGATGAACATGCGTGTCTATCTGTGTAACTATACACAAAGGATGTATAGACACATATGCACACAAATATGCATTCCTGACTCTTAAAAATTTTTTTTTGTTAGGATGCTTAAAAAGAGAAAAAACCCCAAGCCAGCTGTGTTTTTAACAGGCTCTTTGGGAGAGTGAATACCATCCCTTTATATTGCCACACAGCACAATCTTAGTGTAATTTTCCATTGAACTTGTAACCTGGTTAATACCTCAATGCGCTTTGTGTGAGGGTTGTTAGTGTGGGCGTGGGTGGAGAGCTGCATGTCAAGGAATAATGAGAGAAGACAAATCAACAGGCAACAACAATGCGAGCTGGGACTGGCTAGTGAAAGCTAAAGGCCTTTAGTCACTGGCAGGGAAATCTAAACATTCCCATATCTATGAAGCTGGCTCATTGTGGTGCAGTTGTTACTTGCGATGCTGTGCTGAAAAAGGGATCTCATGATTAAAAAGCCAATGCGCAGGGAGTTTTGAGTCAAAGCACAGGCATCACAAGCAGCCTTTGTAAAGCAAAGATACTATCTAGGCTGGTTATGTTTTCCTTTCGGCATATTTGTCACTGCAGATAACACTTCATTGTAAACTTGGAGTAGCAGAGTTGTGGTGTTGAGGTAGTCGCGATGCTGCAGACGAGATTAAATGCACGTAAACTCTGAATCCTTTAGGGACAAAGAGCAGTTTCGCTGAAAGCATGAGAAGATAGCGAATAAAATCAAGAGCCTGAAGCAAGCAAAAATGTGCAAAAACTTAGATTTCAGTCGTTCTTTTTAATTGATACTGATCAGTTGTAAGTATATTTGTTATATCAGCATTAAGCAGTTTTAATCACCTGGAAACCATCCATTGGCAAATATTAATGAAACTTTTTTTGTTTTTTATTTATACATATTTTTATCAGACATACCTATGCACTTTTATATATTTATAAAATATAGATAGATCGAATTAAACACCACGATGGGCAGGGTCCTTTCTTGCATAGATAAATCAATTCTGGGAACAATTAATTACAGGTACAAACCCAGCACTTATATAGCCACCTAGTGCGTTTATACCAACTAACGCAGTTTGTTATCTAAATGCCAAATTCTGCTCAACCAGGAGTGGAAATGAGCTTCCCCTCCCTTCATCCCATGAGAGCTTTTGTGCTGTGGTTGCTGTTTCTGTAGGTGCCGGTATGCAGGCAGAGGCAGCTCCCTGTAGCTTTTCCTTGTCCTTCCTGGGCTTTACCAGCCTTGCAGCTCCGCTGCCTGTGGTCCAGCCACTGGTGGCCTCCATGGAGCCATCACCAGCCCTCTACGCTCCTCCTGAAGTCTTCTTCAGGGCAGGCTGTGCCGCAGGGCTGCAGCCGCTCACAGCCCCGCATCTCTGCAGTCGCCGCAATGCTATAAAGCGGTTGTGTTTCCAGACGAACCTTGAGCTTATTTCGCTGACAGGCTAGGGAGCCGCAGCAGAGAGGAGACATTTCTGGCTCGCTGGTTTGTTATTGTGCCCTATGGAAGCAGGTCGGTGGGGAAAGGTCCCTGGCTGGCTGCACATCGGGAAGAAGTTAGGGCTTTTGGTCCCCAGAGCGTTGCTTGCCTTGAAGAGCTGCTGCTGTGCGTGCTGGAGGCTCTGCGGGTTACAGGCAGCCTTGCACTGCGTGGTGTGTCCACAGCCCTGTCACGAGCCTTTTCCCCAGGGTGGGCTGTGGCGCAGGGCTGAACGTGCAGGGGCTTCCACGCCTCAGCACTGGTGCCAGTTCCCAGTTGCTTGCTGGGAGCCAGTCAAGGCCCCGGAGCAGCCCCAGCGTCCATCCGGCCTCGGAGCGCTGCTGCTGCAGACAGGCACGGGGGTTGTGTGCGGCTGCGTGGGGACGTGCTGCCTCACCAGGCGCTGTTGGCAGCCGCAGCGGTGGGAAATGAAAGTCTTCAGCATACTCTGAACAGCCTTTAATACCCATTTTCATCCCCTTTCTTCTTCTACAGCTGTATTACATATGAAGATTGAAATCTGCTGTAATGTATTGCTCAGTGTAACACTGCAATTTCCAAGGGTCTCCTCTTTTTACCACTGAAATTAGTGGGAGTTTTGCTATTGATTTCAATAGGAAGGAGACATTTCTGTGCATTTGGTTAAAATGTATTTCATAATAACACCTTATACTTTATTTATAAGCCCCTCCTAAGGCATTTCACAAATTATAGTCACACAAGAATTGATGTGTGAGCGCTGTCTTAATAACACTGTATTTTGTATTTCAAATATTGTGTTCTAGATACAATATTTACATTTACAAGTGAAAAGGCTGCTAACCTAACAGTTATTGTTCAGAGCAGACAGATGACGAGCCATACATGCTGATGGTGAAGCAGACATGCATGCGGTGACATATGTGTTGGAATTGTCTCGCACCGTGCAGATACTGAGTTTTGTTGGTTTTAAAAGGTAAGCATGAGTCAGAGTGTGTCCTGCTCCAGGAGGCAGAAAGAGCTGCTTTCTCACCCAGGCTGTAACACAGAAAGGGGATTTCACCACTTCTTCTTAGCAAGGTTTTTATTTATAAAGGAGCAAAATGCTCCTGTAGGCTGGTTTACTTTTGGGACAAGATTACAGTTGCAAAGAACAACTCAGGACTGATAACATACGTTATCTCCCCCAGGGTTTCCAGCCATTGGTAGTCCTATTTCATTCATTTTCCATGGCCAAAGGTGTCTGGTTTTTCTTTTCATTTATTTATTTATTTATTTATTTATTTATTTATTTATTTTAAAATTGATTTTTCTGGTATTACTGACTAAAATATATTATCTCATTTTCTCTGGGTAATATGCGCAGGTTGAGTTATGCTAAGGTTTAAATTTGTTCTGCATTTCCGTGGTATAAATAGCAGTGGGAAAACTGAAAATGTGTAATTATTTTTTCTTTTTTTTTTTCCAGTTCATTCCTATTTGCTCTGTTCTCAATTTCAGCAGTTGAGCATTGCTGCATGTGCATCTGATAAGGCTCTGCTGCTGTGGCAATGGTGTAGCATCTTCTTTTTAAATAACTCTTCTTTGAGAAGACACCTGCTTTCTTAATGAGCTGCCGCCACTCTGTTTCTAATCAAAAGTATGATTGGCACCTACAAATACCCAAATACACTCCCCTTTCCCTCCCTAGAAACAGGCATATGAATTACAGGCATGAGAGTAGAGTCTGTGAAGGCAGTTTGGTCTTGCTCAGATGGCAAGTATTTCTGTGTCTTGCTGCAGAGAGAAGGCGGCTGCAGGAGCCTGTCTCTGGCTGAGGTGTGCAGGGAAGCCTGAAACTCAGGTCCTGCATGGCTTGGTAGAGGTAGAAGAAATGTTTCTCCTCTTTCAGTGGAAAACAAAGCATGGAATATAGTTTCCTTTGGATTATTGTTGAAGAACGATGTTAGGCAAGTCTCTCACATGTGTTATCGCTTTAGTAGTTCTTAGACAAAATAGCAGAGGATGGAGCAATCTGCATGAGATGCGTGGTAGTAAAGATAGTACAGTCTGGATAGGAGCCAGGCTGGCAAGTTACTTGCTTTAGCACATTATTTTTAAATTAATTCCTCCCCTAATATTCTCTCAGCTATAAAGAAAGCAAAGCGAAATGTATTCAGCAGTTACTTAGGGTAGCTTGCTTAGTCTAGGCTTGCTAGGCTAGACTTAGTACTATCTACTTAAGGTAGTAAGATACTTAGGAGAGTTTACTATGCTAAATTAGTTTTAAATAGCAATCACGTGGAAGATGAATGTGTTTTCATAGGGGCTGCAGAAATGAATGAAATCTCAAAAGAATCTCAAAGGAAATGAATCTCAAAGGAATGAAACCAGTGGATCATTCTTTTAACACGTACAGCTGACGTGAGAGAGTTTCATGAAACATCCATCTGCCAGGATCCTTGTTGTTTCTTTTGAAGATGGCCCTTTACAGAAACGTCCCCATGAAACCTGCTTTCCCTCAAGATTCACTATGAACCTTCTATGATTCTGTTTTAACACACTGAGAATTTCAGAGCTCTCCATACTTTTTCCTTCCTCCCCCTAGGTAACATCCCAGTGGGTGATATCCATGGTGATTTTGAAGAGGCTGAAGGAGAAAATGCATGTCTGCTGCTGGTGGGCCACATGCTGGAGGTTCTTTGCCCCCACAAAGGACCACAATAGTGTTTTTGCTGAGCTGGTAGAGGTTTATGGTTTCCCTGGGCACTGGAGCTTGACCTCCTAAGTCGAAATGCAGCTGGGTCAGACGGTAAGCAGAGGTTTTGTGAGCAACCCAGGAGGATCCTTGTTGCCTTCAGGTGCCTGACAGGAGCTGTAAGTTGCATGAAATCCTCCAGCAGAAGTTGCAATTGCCTCCAGGCACCTGACTGACCTCACGTACTCTCCAGTAGCTAAAATTGGTGAGGGCTGTGAATTGCAGTTCTTGCTCTCTTGGGACATACGAGCTTTTCCAGCTGCACCAGAGCAGCCTGTAGATTCACAGATAACCTCCTTCAGGTCAGACCTCTCATGATGGATTTTGAGAAGTTTATGAACAGTTGTTCCATAGAAATTACATGTAGGGCACCGAAAGGACTCTGATTTATATGGAACTGCATGCAGCAGTGTTAACTTATCAAAAGCAAAGAAAATTTATATTTCTCCCTGTAATTGTTAATGTTTTACTCTTTATATTTCTCTCTGCAAAGCTGCCTTCATGTTCAGAGTAGTCTGGAGCTTTGTGTTTCAAATACTGCAAGGGAGGGTTTACTTATTTTTAAACTCCCTCTGTCAGATTGTATTAAATAACAATCCAGTTATTTAAATTGTATATTTTTTTTGCTTTTAAAGAAGCAAATTGTCCACTTGGGTTCCTCTGACTTTAAGTCAGTACTGTTCCTTTGAAAAACATGCATTTGGACCCTGCAAAGCGAAGGTGCTGTTGAGCCTGATGATTTTGTGGGTTGTGATTCAGCTGCTCTGCATGAACTGTTGTTGATTTACACCTGTTTGGGCAAGGATACATTTAAAACTTCATAGATCCTTCTATAGGCAAGGACTATGGAACAGACCCCTGTTCTGCTCCCTTGCATATACTCTTGACTGTGTCTACCTGCTGTACTCTCCATCATGCAAGAAGTAATTGTGCCTACCTATCACAGTGCTTGTTCTTCCATCCTCTTCCCCTGTGTTTTGCTGTGGTAAAGCCTTATTTGCTTATCTGAAGTCGTCGTACTGATGAGTGTTTGAAACCTGCTACCTACGACCCTTTGCTAGTTGGGAGGAACCCCTCAGTTTTGAGCTGGCTCCTGGGAAGGTTCTGTCTCCCACATAGATGGACCACCTACTCCACTGTCTCTAAGACTGTATTGTCAAGCTCCTTCTCACTCAAGTAATTTTCCAAAATTGCTGAGCTATCCTGGACATAAGCTGGGAAGCACCATAAATGGAAATTTCACCATGCTGGAGAGTTCTTCCTAATGCTTTCCTCCACCTAAGGTCTTGACTGAGTTCGGCTTTACTCATTAGTTTGTTTTCTTCCAAGAACAAGTCCATGCTGGTAGCAGGAGTTTTGGTACACCTGAAGATTAGCTGACGTACATCTGTCAGACCAGTTCATCTGCTGGATCTATATAAATGAATGCGCCTGGTGAGGAAACGGACCCATTAAATCTTCCTTGGTCAGGAATCAAGTGCTGGAGCTGCAGCTTCCAGGTATGGCTGTTAGCTGAGGATGACGGAGCTAGAACTGGCATCAAGTCCTGGTGGAACAAGCCCTGTCCTATTGAATTAAAATAGGTCAGGAAGGCAAATTTGTTTTGTAGCTGTGCAAGACCCAGGCCAAGAATGATGCCCTGCACAAAGCAGTCTTGGTCTATGAGTAGTAGCTCTGAGATGCTTTGATAATATAAATAAATAAATATTAAGAACCACAGAAAAGTCTCACTCAAGCTACCTACTTCAAACAAGTTTACAGCTTTTCCTCTGCACAATATCGTTTCCCAAAATACTGGCATTGAAAACTGCTTGATTTCATATCTAAACCCAAACGAGACCTCATGTCTGTTCTCCTGTAAGTCTAGCCCCATGACATTTCAGTAAGAGCTTTCATTAGTTTGGTTTGTCCCAATCTGACTCCAAAACTGGAGCTGAAAAAGCACCAAAATTCACCTGTTTAAAGACTTTTTAAGAGAATGCTTCTGACACTGTAAGTGCTGAGAGCATTCTGAGAACTTGCATGTTAAGACTTAAATCCTGCCAGCATAGAGTGAAGACTTCTTTTTTTGATTCTTGCTTCATTTTGCATTTAACATTTACTTTCAATGCCAGATAACACTACAATACATTTTTTAATAGAGGAACATGCAGCTACGGATTCTCTAGATCCGTGAACCTTTTAAAAAAGATCCACTGGATTGAATCCTACCAGCTTGCTCCTGGTCTAAATCATCACTGACTCCTCTGAACGTTGTTTTAGATTAAGACCTCCAGTATCAGAAAAGTCATGTGCAAAAAAAAAATAAAGAAGGTGCAAATGATGTCTTTGTTTTGATATGAACAGAAAGTCTGCAAATCAGTTTGATTTGCCTAATAACTTTAAACTTGTTTAAAGGTGGAGTTGAAATAAGCAGCCAAGTTTTCAGCAGATGCTTCGGGATGCTTGATGGTCGACGCTTCTGAAAATCTCTCTATCCATTTAGCTGCTGGAATACAGATGTAGGCATCTACTATATTAATGAACCATTTCTGGAAAAAAAAAAAAAAGCTTAACTTTTGCTTATATTAGACCAGAAACTGAAAAAAAAAAATTTGGTGGAATTTTTGTTTTCTGTTTTCTTTTTTTTCTTTTTTTTCTCCATTCGCGTTGCCTTTTTTCCTTAAGATGAAAAGGATTCACTTTCATTCTTTTTCTACATGGGTACATTTATTATTGAATAAGCACAGTCATGTGCTCGGTGTGATTAAAAAAAGAAATGTAGGCCTTGCACTCAGGTAGCTCACAAGAGAAAATGAAAACCCCAAGAGGGCTGGGGGGATAGCACTTGCTTCCACCACATCTTAAAGGCATAAAAGCATCTTCTTCCCTATTTCTGTTGTGCTCTTCGTTATAGATGACATTTCTCCAGCACAGGCAAAAGAACATTTTATTAAATTTCTAATATATGATCCTGGAGAAATAGTGGTTTAATATCTCCATTTGTGTATGCAATACTTGAAATATACACACATTTTTAAGAGATGTGTTACAAGCTTGTGGTTTCAAAAAAACCCCTTGATTAATAGCTCACTTCGCTATATTGGCATAGCAAAGGATTTTTGTAAGTTAGACTTTTGCACTTCTCCAAAAGCTGTGTTTGGAACATCATCACTGTTTTATATTAAATCTAAAGATAAAACCGGTGGCACAGTGCCATGTGTATCACATCTGAAGTAGCTGAATACCCATTTTCAGATGCTTGTAGCTACTGTTACAGAAAATTGAATTCAGCTCCATCCTTGAAATTGCTTTTGAGATTTCTTTACAAACACAGAACGATTTAATCTATCATAATATTCTTCTCATGTTCCAAATACTTATATTTTGAAAACCTCAACACAACAGAAATTATATAAAGAATTCTTATTTGACATATTAAAGACACAACGTTTTAAATTTCATTACTGCTTTGTTAACTGTGTGTCACAATTCTGTGAAGATCAGGTTCTTGTGCTGAATTGGGAATGTCTTCACTGGAATGAAGCTATTGTTTCCCCGCTGAGTTTGGTGGTTTCACTTTGTTGCCTGCTAAAAAGTAGGAAGTTCTGCTTAAAAAATTGTAATAAACAAAAAAACCTACAATCTCTGTGGAAAAGGGCCCTCTGAACACATGTAAAGATTGCAGATATTCCTCCCAAGCCAACGAGGGGCTCTGAAGATGCAAAAGGAAGCTGGCAGCACCTTGCAACAGTCTGTCAAAAATCCTGCAACTGTTCTTCGATTACCTGAGCTGCAGCTCTTCGTTAAATATTTGTTTTTGAATCAGGAGAAGAAAGAACTGAAGGATGTTTTGTACACAGGTGCTTGACAGTCACGGAGTGGTTATGGGGAAAAGTCACAGAAAATCACCATGTAAACGCTCCTCCTGCTCCCCAGGTCAAAACTGCTTTTGATCCAATAAATGAAATCTACGCTATATCTATGCACGGTCACATAGCGCATACAGGGCATCACTGCACTTATCAGTTTGCTGGATAAGCCAAGTCATTGTCATATGTTGTTGTAACTGATATTTTGGAAGAAAAAGAAGAGAAATTTTGCTCCATGTTTTTGCCTTAGGTAAACAACACTGTACATCTGTACACTCTAACACTTATTTTACAAAGCATGTCTAGTGACTCAGAAAAAAAATTAATCCAGATTCACAGAAGGAGTTCCCTGTCTTATTCAAAATATTTGTCAGCTTTAATATTAACCTACTGAAATATTTGAAATGGAAGTCTTATAAATGCACAGGACACACATACACGGATACACATGTGGAACACATGTGGTACTAGATATCAAATTTCAGTTAATATGTTAACTAGAAATCGACTGTGACTTCACTTTCATGATATTTTCTTCCCTATATGTTAAGCCAATGACCTATTTAAGTACATTGCCAGAAATTAGTCTTCTGACTTTATATTTCACAAAGAAATACTGTTTTATGTTATTTACATTAAAAAGACGTCCTATGTAAAACTTCACCTTTGTTAAAAATCACTTTATCCTAAGTATTTAAATTATTTCACACTTTCAAAAGGCACAATCAAGTATTTAATGAGAACTTCCATTCAATGTTACACATAATACAAAAAGAGAAAAAATGTTTGAGACATCAATGATAATATTTTAAATATATTGGCATAGGAAAGTAGATGTCTTTTTGCTTTATTAAACTGACAGTTCAGTTCTGAAACTTTATATTGAAAAGATTTTAAAAGGATTCGTGTCTTTAGAAATAAAAAATATAACAGGCATATCTAAAAAATATAGAAGAGCAAACCCGATTGTTACTACTAATGAAATAGCTGATGACAAAATACTAGTCTTTTTGATTTTGATCACAAAAAATAAACTGGTAGTGACAGGATATGATGGATAGATTTGACATCCTGGCAAATCACTGTCATTGATTCAATTATTCTAATTCAGAATAAAAGCTGTATACAGTATGTGTTTATGCTACAGTGGAGTTTTTTAAGTGATTGACATTCATCATATTAGTTAGACAGTTTTAAAAGCTATGTCTTTGTTTTACACAGCGTTGTCAAGGAAAAAAAATAAGTAGAACCTGGATTGCAGGGAAAGAAAAGCAAACCACTTAACCAGCTCTTGGTTCCAAACCCATCAAAATAAGTTCCCATTATTGCATCCTATTAACACATTCGTTGAAGAGTCAGTTTCACTCCAGCCATGTAATATACTATTATAAAGACTAAATTTTGAAACAGTAATGCAATCTTACAGCTGGGTGGCTTGGAAGTTCTGCGGAGAAGAAGATATTACTTATCAAAATGGAAGTCAGCCTCAGAAGAAAGAATGCAAAGCACTTTAATTCACAGGTCGGCTCTGCGTTACCGTTCTTTTGTTTGATGAGATGTAGAGAGATACATACAAAATAGTCAGAAGTTCACCAAGAGCATATCCGAGGCTACGGACGCCTGAATTACTTGTTATTCTGCCCTGGTTCAGACCAGAATGCTGTGATACCCTTCCCCGAGCTCAAATGCACTCTTCTGGTTTTCTAGCATTAATGCAGCTGTCGGTTTGAATTTCAATCTTGAATTATGTCTGTTGACATAATTTCATAGTGCTGACTTCAATTGTTTAAGATTACTGTTTTGAACTACATAAGGAAATCAGTTCTTTTCTCTATGGTTAGTAAATTCCATTCAAGTGCATTTTGATGCATGTAGTAAGCCATAAGGCAAAGTAATTACCGATAATATATTCTGATTCAAAAAAGAACCATTCTTAATTACTGGCATATTAAAATAAAAACTATCGTGTGTATTTTAAATTTATCATTACATATTTAATAAACTAATGTAAATATTTCCTGAAATGTAAGAATGGTATTTCAATTACAAAAATTAATGTTTTTAAAACCATAACCGTGTAGCTTGCTTTCGGAATAACACGTGACGATGAATTGCTTAGTTTCATTTCTTTATTTCAATAAACCACCCAACTTAACTTATTATTCATACAAAACATTAAATGTAAGTACATAAAAATTCCATTGGGGAAAAATATCTCTTTATTTTTATTGTAAAAAAAAAATCTAGAAATGAAAGAGTAAGAGTAATTTACATATTTTAAGAACAGGAATAAAATACTGTATGTTTGCAGTTGAGGAGAACAATGGGAGGACCCAACGTAATAGAAAGCAAAATCCAAACAAGCCCAAAATTAGTACAAAGAAACCAGAACAATAAAAAAAAACAAGGCACCATATGATAACATGTATTTTTAAAGACTGCTGGGTCAAATCATTAAGAAAAATATTTATATAAGTCATTAACACTCATAATTAGAGTGTCATGTAAATCTGAGTGAAACTGCTAAGTAGAAATCACTAGAAGTCCAGGTGCTTCTTGCCGATGGCCATAGCACCACATCCTGAGCTCAGCAGTTTGGCGGATTCTGCCAGATCCTGTTTGCTTGTGCGGCTCACTGTGTCTGACAAGTCTGGAGGCAAATGCAGTCGCTGTGGCAGGAGATTTTCAGGAGGCAGAGGGAGAGAGAGATGGGGAGAGAGAGAAGAAAGACAGAGAGGGAAAAACGGGGAGAGACAAAAAAGAATAATTGCAGTAGAATTTATTTTCCATAGCATATTTCAAAATGCAGTCTTTTCCCTGACTTACTAATGTTTACTCACACAAATAAAACATTTCCCAGACACTCTTTTAGATTGATACAGAAACAGTTTTGTATGCTTCCAATATATTGGATTCTGTAAATTGGAGTAGATTTTTTTTCTCTTGAAAATTGTCTAAACAAAATCCAAATTTGCTCAAGGTACTTAATTATATCTATGGACATTTTTCCTTTAAAAACAAATGTTTTGTCTGCATGTCAGCCCCTGCATTAAACCCTTAGATTTCTATGGTGTTACAATATAAGTATAATTTAATTTCAAACAGGCATAGTTTGTGGTAGGGTCTAAAAATAAATGATGTGATGGTCAAAAGATGGAGAGGGCTCACCCTGGTTGCAGCATTACTCTGCTGTTTCTTTTTTCCTATTCTACTGACAGTTGTTAATAAAAACAAGCAGTGATAGTAGTTGCACGTGTATAAGGCAATCGCCTGTGCTAATCAAACCCTGCCACCCCTTCTGAGTCATGGGAACATTTACAGATGAGGAAGGTAGAGGAAGCTAAGCCACAGGTTACACAGTTGTCCACAAGCACACAGTCCCTACGCAATAAACCTTATTTTTCACCTATGGCAAAATATATTTCAACTCTCCCTCTCAGGTTTTTCTACACTAGAGATATGCAAAAGACATGAGATTAGCATTTAGCTTTTGTAAAGTAAGGTGAAAATTAATTTAAAACTGAGGCTTTGCTTGGTTAGTCACTTTTGGATACAGTGAGGTACTGAAAGCTGGCCACATGAGAGAGTTGAGCATCTTCTATGCAGTGCAATAATTTATGAAGCTAGTATCATGAAGGAGCATAATTCTTGAAAGATTTAGTAGGCAAAGCCTAAACTGCGTGGCTCTTCTTTCAAAAAGCACATGCTTCTGAAGGGAACAGGATAACAGTAATGGCTGCAAAACTCTATCAGGAGGCAGTGTGGACTATCCTTATTCTGTGCTTTTGCTATGTTTTTCCTTGTATCACTGCCTTTTATTCAATACCTTCACGACTTTTGTAAGATAGGATAATTAAAAAGCATAAGAAATATCTTTATATATACAGTGGCTGACTGTTCAATTCATTGCTGACTTTGGGACTGTGCAATTAGGCATAACTGGAGAGGTGCTCTGAACTGTGTTCTACCATCAGGCACTCCGGGCTGTGGGCACAGCAGTGAGAAGAACACGTGCTGGGTTGTTGTCCTCTCCAAGGCAAGTATGAAGTATGCATGAAGTAACACGTGTGGAGTAGGAAAGCCTGTGCCCAGGGTGAGAAGACGTACCCTCAGTGTTGGAATAGAAGAAATGTATGTATTTATTTGTAGCACTTTGCCTAAAAAGCACAATTTATGTATCAAACCCCTCTGTATATACTTTAGTAACTATGCAGCTCTTACACGGTCACTGTATTAAAATCAGTGCTGTAGTATGATATATTCCACTTACTGTTCTTCCCCTATTCCCAAGGAGGTAAAGCACGGCTGTGGATGTGAACTGTGGTCCATGATGCCTAATTCCTACATCCACACAAACTAGGGCACACACCTATCTTGTCTGTCTGATGAGAAAAACGTTTGCCAGGAAAGAGCCAATACACAACTTGTATTGTAGAGAGGGGCTGCAACCACTGGAAAATGAAGGATGAGGAAAAGCCAGGAAGTGCACGGGAGCACTTGGCAGATCTTGCAGTCACATTTTCTTTCCAAATGAAGTGTACATTTCGCTAGCAGGGTACAGGTTATCTGGCATGCGGGAGGTGGAGAGACAAGTGAAATAATTCAACCTTCTCCCAGTCACTGTTAGCATCTCTCTGCCCTCAGGAGCAGGAGAGGCGGCTTCCTCTAGGGAAAATGCAGTACCACTCTCCTCCTCCTGCAATTACTGACCTCTTCGCCAAGTCAGCCAAATGGATTCAGAGCAAGGTGATGAAAAGCAAAGAGAACCAAGACTGAGCAAACTCATCTTACACAGGGACTAACCAATATCACAGATGGGGGACAACTGTAAACCCTCCCAGGCTGGTCTGTACTTAAAGTGGGGTCAAAAGGTAAAACACCTTAAACATTCATACAGCTTCTTAGACAATGCTCTTTTTGTTCACTAATATATATTATAACAGAAAATAAAATAGAAAAACATATATACATTTGCAAAGACTCAGATGGGAAAAGTAAAAATTAAAGGTCCTGGCACTGGATGGTGGGACTGAATTAAACTTTTACAGATGTAGCTGTTATGATGCAGCTTTTCATTCATTATACATACACTCCTTCCTCTTCCCCACCTCACTCAGCAAAGAGGATGCACACTGCTCATTTAGTGACATTCAGTATTTTGTTTTCTTGTCACTGTTTACTCTGAACTTTTCTGACTTATTTATTGTACGCTATTCAAACCTTGTTCTGAAGATGGAATGGCTTTTCAATAGCACATGTCACTATATAGCATTTGAATGCTTCACAAATACCAACTGTGTTATTTTCCTAATATTCTCAAGAGACAAGGCAGCAAAGTTACCTCCATTTTACGGACAGGGAATTTAAGGCACATACAAAACATGACAAAAGGTACCTACTAATTTCAGAAACACAATCTGAGACATTTAGACCTTGTTTTTTCCAGGATCTTTAGCATTGTACAGCATTTCACACGATCAAAGGCTAACTTCATTTGCAGCTGTCAGCATTTAGTATTTCTCCAAGAATCCCAAGTCAGACACTTGGAAAGCGAGAGACACAAAAGGAGTACAGAAATAAAAATGCTGGTTGAAGTGACACAATCACACAGAAGCTCCATGATACAGGCAGAGACACATCATACCTTCCAAGATATCCTTCAATTGACTTAATTATGAGACCATCCCTCCTGCAATCCTTGAGATCTACAATCCCAATTTTCAAACATTACAACAAATTGCTGGTTCTCTAGGAAGCATATTTCACTGCATATGCCATATGCAGCCTCAGATCAGACATACTCTGAAGAATAAACAACACTAGGGTCCTTTGACAACAACTGAACATTATCCTGCCATTAAGATGTGAATCATAGCACACACACATGCTACCTCTGAATAAAGCTTGAATAGGCATTTCAAAATATCATTCCTTACATTTTCTGTGTGCAGCTTAAAAATACAAACAGAGCTGCAAATATTAATCCTATTAAATATTTTTAACACCATTAAAAAATATTCTAAACTTTAAACTGCAAACAAACTAGAAACTCATCACATGGCATTATGCAGACATCCACAGGTTAAAACCAGGCATTTATTTTTGGCATCAATAGGGATACTGCAGTCACTTGAACTAAGGCAGTAAGTGATAGCATGAATAGGCTTGTGATCCTTTTTGAACACTGGCATTACAGAATGATCAGACATTTTGACAGATATTTGCTGAGCAGAGAGAAACAGTCACATTTAAAGTTCCAGTTTAGGACAAAATGTTTTCTAGTGGACAGACTTCTCTGCTATTTCTGAGGCAGTGACCTTCATCCCTTTCAATTTCTCTTTCTCCTGTCAGTCTGCTAAGAATCAGACTCATTTTGCTCACATTGGTAATCCCAGTCCCTGTTACCCAGGCCTCCCATCCTCGTCTTTATGACAAAACCACCCCTTCTCTGGTTATCTGCAGTGCCCAGCCTCTGCCCCAGACAGCCTCAACTTTCTGCTTCCCAGTTCTTCATTCCTGCTTCTGCCAGTCCTGGGTTTCTCTTTTCTGGATTTCTGTCCATAGTCCCTCCCTGCTCCTGTGCCTAGGTCCAAATTCAGTGTGAGTCCACTCTTCATTACCTCAGCCCCCTCAGCCTCATGCCTTGTTTTGTCTTCCTCCTCTTCCCACTTGTTCTTCACCTGCCCTTCTTCTCCTCTCCAGTCTCCCCTGCCCAGAATGCAGGCACCAGCTCACCTCCCAGTCGAAAAAGCAGGTACATCCCTGGAAAAGGGTCAAGCTGAATACGCAGTATGGAATGTGTCTGGGCCAAACAGGGGTGGATTTTCACAGGACAGCAAAAGTACATCTCTGGCATAAATGCCAGGCATAAAAATGCTTATTTGAAGTTGTGGTTTTAAATAATTGAAGTTTTTCACTAAAACACTCCAGCATGTGGATAAACACAAAACCTCCTGTAGCCTACAGCAAGCTGGCAGGGCAATAACATTTTAAGGCAAAATGGTCATAGTCTGGCAAAAGTCAATATGCAAGTGAAAACAGGATACTATAATTGTCCTCCTTGTGGGAACTTAAAGCCTGTACCAAAGAAAGGTAAAGTCTGCCAGTGTAAAGACTAGGGAACTCTGGAGTAAGCCTCCGTTGTACAAAGTTAATTGTGCATCTGCATTATTATAGTGTGTTTAATTACACGATCTCACACTATTTTCACCTATACAGGATGTCAGAAAGGTCTAAATTTAGGAATCTTCAGAATCAAGCTATAGATTCATTCACTCGAATAACAAATAACTGGCTATGGAAGGAGGTTGTTACTGACTGTATAAGGCATAGCTAGGGAAGGGGCACGGTGTGAGTGCTGGTGCTTCCTGCTCTGTTTCGGGCAGATCCCAAAGGCTTTGTGGTGATAGTAACAATTACAGCAAAGCCAGCTAAGCACACAGCTTTAGGGCATGCATTACGAAAGGAAAACAGTTCAGACAAAACTTATTACATACTTTGCCTCTGCTCCTCCTTCTGCCTGAAGAAAACTTCTAATTACTTTATTTGTTCTCAATGGGGGAAGATAAGAACATGTAAAATGACAGGCCAGAAGGGACACTGAGCAATCAGTTAGTCCAATCCCAGCACTGAGGTCCCAGTGTAGCACTGATGGCTTTCTGACATGGTCTGCCTTGTAAGATCGGGATGGAAAGATTGAAGTCATGGCTATTCTATGAACTTCCAGTAGGCTGGTACCTTTGGTTAGGGTGCAATTTTTTTTTCAACCAATAAAATCCCTGCCAGGCAAGTGCTGTGGCAAGTGTGGCTTATTGTATCAAGATTTTGTTTTACAGATTTATTATAAAGAACAGATTCCCAATGTAAGACAGTTTTTCTTTTCAGTATTAAGAGGACTGGCCAGCAGTTTTCCTAACAACAATCTCTCTGACATTGATTATATCTCAGTTACAAAATGGACAGAAACAGTATGCAGGCTTCGACTGACTATAAAAGGGATTGAAAATTAAGTAAAAATCATATAACTGACCCTAAGTACCCAATGACAGGTTAAACAAATAATTAGCTACTAGAGATAACATTAAAACTGACTATAATACAACTACACATACATCTATAGAAGTAATCTGTTGGCATTGCCTCCACAATCCTGTATCATACCTATGCAGTATAAACAACAATTAGTTCATAAAATTACTTTTCAGAATTGAGGAAATGTGCATCTGTACAGATTGTTTTTACACAGGCTAAAATACTCAAATAATTTAGGTGGAAGACATTCAAGAAACAACAAAATTTCATAAAATTACCTACTAAAATCACATATTATTTAAAATGATTTAAGCAATAAAGAGTTTTTATAAAAAAGTTTAGCAACAATATAATAAGCAGAGATGCATATATTGGCCAAAATCTAAACCCAAAAAACTTTTCATATTACTCCTAAATCATTATTGTATTTTTAAAAACAAATAAATAATAACATGAGTAATACAAAATAATTGGAACTAATTAAAAAGAGGTGGGAATTCAGGTAGGAGTTTGTTCTTAATTTGCTATGTATTAAAATAATCCCCCTGAAGTTAACCTTGAGATTCTGCTAACAGTTACATGAAGCTTTAACTACTGAGTCCAAACTTCCAAAAATTAAACTTAAAAAAAAAATCTTTACAATTCCATTTATTTGGAACTTTGACAAAAAAATTGCTTATTAGTCTATTACGGCTGCAGCTCTGCCTTGGGGCAGGGAGATGGGTTAATGACCTCTCTAGATCCCTTCTAGTTCCATTTGCTACATCTACATGAAGACTGAAGTCACCAAAGCCGAAGGGATTTGGTTTAAGGGGAAGAGGGGGTGGGGAGAAGAATTTTAGGAATGCTGGGAAAATGAAAGATGCAGGCTCCTAGATAGGGAGCTTTATATCCTACTTATTTCTCTTTGAAGCAGAACTCTCACCATTCCATATAGCCCACACAAGAGAGAATAGGAAGAGCCTGTGGTATTGTGGTCGAATTCCTGTCCCTGTCTCCTCTTCTGTTTATGATGCTCAAAATGCACCCCTTGCATGATGTTTTCCATTTAATGTCTTTTTATTATTACCTCATTTAAAATTACTAGTAATTATTTCTATTATCATAGTACCTAGGAGAAGAGTTCAGCATCTTTGTAGTTATCATGAAAGAGGTGAGTTTTAAGGAGAAATCTGCAGGAGGTTAATAATGCAGCTTTATAACACCTTCTCTTGGAGTGAAGAACCCCATTTCTTACTTGAAAATTATCTAATTGTCGAGTGATTGTCCCCATCACCTGACTAGAAGGAGCCAACTTAATCCACAGCTACTGTGCTGACTGTTTGTCTTTGTAGTGAAGAAGACTGTCCCAAACGGGAGGCTTCAGCTGCCAGTGCTCATGGCCAGCTGTGATCCAGTGCAGCTGTGCACCCCAGACTGGGTTGCCAGGGCAGAAAGAGCTGTGCAAGAAGGAGCTGGCAAAACCCTGCCAGGTGCTCCTCACTTTGCTGAGGAGCTGCCCTCTGCTCAGGCCCTGACCACTTCCCTGCACTACCGCTGTGTCAGGGTCCAACTATGGAGCTTGGTGATCTGGGTATGATTCTCACCTGCTGCCCTGATTTCTCAGCTTGAGAGTGGATTTGCTTCATCACCATGGATCTGTCTGGCAGTCTATCTGGCAAGGTGGTTGACCTTGGTTACCTTCATTGAACCTGCTCTACTCTTCTTATTTGGGCAGTGGGGGAAGGATTTAATAGTGGCTGCTGAGCCAGTCAGGGACATTCTGTATACCTTCAATGCAATGGCAACATATGGCACTGATTTTCTGCAGTGCCCTGAGCCACAACTTCAAGGCCACTGCAATGTGTCTGTCCATGTAGGAAAAGTCCCGAATGAACAGGTTTATGAGATGTCCACACGGGTCACATCTTGCATTTCTAACTGAGGTAGCTGCCCAATGGTCACAAACTCCTTAAGACAGACACAGTTCAGGAGCATCTTAGTCTTGCCAGTCAATGGTTTTAGTGCTTTCTTGACAGGTTATCATCAATCACATCAAGCAACTAACTGGTCTTCTTGGCAAAAGCAAATTATTACCTTTGGGCTTAATAGAAACTCAGAGATGTGCAGGTATGAAACTAAATTTCTTCTAGAGAGAAGAGATTGTTCAAATATTTGGTATAGAGGTGACTAAGTTTTGGCCTCTTCCCTTGTCAAGTTTGCCAATATGTGTATTATGATGAAATGAATTATATTTTAGATGTTATGTAGTCTACTGGAGTGACATATCATATTGACATAAATTTGCAATGAATCACATCAAATCTGACAATACTACTATGAAAAGATATAAAATTCTTATTAATACCACAAACCAAAACAATACTTCTCAGTTAAGTTCGCTTCTCAATGGCAAACCAGTAAGCCCTCTACCACTGAAGACATTGTAAGGTCTCACAGCAAGGCCTAGAAAAGTCATGCCAACCAGCTTAGAACCTTATCAGGCAGAAATCATATGATAGTCCTGAAATATGGTTATGACTCGAGTCGCACAATCTACCTTGTGGAGAGAATGGTGCCAAACCATCCTCCCATAACTGCATTTAAGTCTTGGGGGAACTATTTTAAAACTCATTTACTATGAATCTCTTACATTCTTGTGCATACAGTTTTCTCAGCATTTTTCTCAACATTTCTCAGCATTTGATAACTACTTTTCTGTATAACGGATGTCAACTCAGTTTCTTCTTGTTCTGCTATATTCACAGATACTACATCACTGTTTTTAAATCACAGCAATGGGTAAATTTTCTAAACTATTATAAAGACAAAAACCCTGACTTTTAAAAAAAGCATTCTACTTTTCAACTTTTCAGGTAACTGTGATTGACTTATAACTTATCACAACTATATCAACCCATGTTAAAATAAGCACATCTACCATATGCATTTCGTATTTCCTTTTTTTTTAAGTTGAAGTATAATCTGAGCCGTCAAAATTAATTATTGTTAACATCAGGTGTTGAGAGAAGGCTTCCACTAAGAATAGCTGATAAATATACTTCTACCTACATATCCCTGTCTATCTGCTAAAGGACGCATTGCTAACATGAAAATAATTTTTATATATAGCTAATAGTAGTTAAAATACTTGAATACAATTCTAAAACTCTTATTTTCACTTACAGAATATACAACAAAACTTTCGCCTCATTTGCAGGAAAGTGATGTTTTGTTGTGGGTTTTCAGTACTACAGAGATTATTTAAACAATGACTTTAATGATAACTGACAAATTAAGAACAATTAATAAACACACTTCATTTTGTGATAGATTTTGTAAAAGTTGTTTTATGTTTCAGAATGCTGAACCTTAATATGTGCCTCTTCGGTGCAGCTTTCCAGTGTATCTGCTTTACAGAAATCATATGATAATATCCAGAATTCAATTCAAACTGTGCTGATTTGTTTGGATGTGCAACATTGTACTCTTTCTGTTCTCTGATCAGAAAACTATGCAAAACACTTAAAATCGGAATTCCTAAGTCTGAATTTAAAACTCATTTTAATTAAACACTGGCTGATGCACAGTGAAAATCTTTCAGGGATCATTTGTACCAATTAAATTCTATTCTGTATGTTTGTGTAAAATGGATCCCTAGGGGATTTCAGATAGCTGAAGAAGTTCCAGTAACACCTGAATACAGACAGGTGTGTTTTTGTACGTGCAGCATTAGCTGCTACTTTCCAGTGACAGGAAAGGAATCAACAGACAACTGGCTGAACAAACTGCTTCATTCCAAAGAAAAACTCCAAGATGTGTTAAAGATGACTTGCTACATCTGAAGGGACACAAAGGAAAGATTTACCTTCTCTGACACTTTAGAATGTCAAATGTTTGACACAATGGTGTGATCCAAGTCACATGTACAAGTAACAGACCCACTTCATATCATAACTGTAGCCTCTGGATAATGAAGAAGCTCCCTGTGATATAAAGGGGGCTGTATTGATCAGAGATGACTATAGACAACCAAAGGACTACAGCTGTTGGACTGCTTGTCTGATGAAAAATTTAGAGAAATACATGGTAATCTTACAACCAGAACTATACTAAACATTTACATAGCTTACTATTATAATACTTACTGATCCAGGTCTTATCAAGCACATATTAAAAGATTGCCTCTGCTCCGACGAGTTTACAGTCTGAACACACAAAGTGTGAAAAAGGAAGAAGTGAAAGATAAAATATCCAGGAAGAATGAAAAATATCATGATATATAAATATTTTATTAATGCAAAGCTTTTTTTCCCTTTTATCAGGAAGAATGTTCTATGAGAAAGATTATCCTGCATAGAAAGGCAAGTGGAAGAGAACAAGGAAGAAATTAAGTGTCAAAGGGCTGAAGAGAAGATAGAGTGAAGAACAGGAAAGACAGAGGGCAGGAAGAGATGCGTCATCTAGGCACATCATAGTTGAGACTGAAACATGTTATCTAAGAGCTGAAGGCAAATACTGTTCTAAATTCAAACAGTAGTTCATGAGTCTGAAGGTATCATGCATATCCAATGCAAGCAGACTAATAGGTCTGTTCTTTTTCCTGAATTTCTCCTTCCTGGGTTTACTTAAGAGGAGTGTGGGACCCATAATGCAACTCTGAGTAATTCTAGGGCTCTCAGGATAGTTTGGATGGCTGCTAATTCTAATGTCACATTTTCTTCCCTGACGGATTCATTCAACCTAATGGCAGCTGTCTACAACTCAGCCGTTCAGTCTAACCTATATTACACACTGAGGATGAGATGAATCATCCTTGCAAGTGCTTGCCCATCTCTGCTGATTATTCAGGAAACCTGGATAACTAGCTTAAACTAAATTCTTAACTTGGAGTGTAAAAGGTCAAGGAGAAGAATTCAGTCCTACAACTATATGAAGCTTCTCATTGAGTCAGTGCCTCCACTATTCCTCCTCTTTCTTTGAATGACATTGCAATGTGCCACAAAGTACAGATTTTATATCAAACCACAGATGGCTCACTGGAAATGTTCCAGAGTTGCTGGCAATGCCTGCCCTGCTCTACAACGTCTTGGGTCTCTCTACTGGGAAGTTTGAGAAGTGTTCAAGACACTGTGTGTACAAACAAAAGCTACATAAGTGATGAGGAGGGAGAAACAGCATTCGGAGACAGAAGCATCTGTTCTAGGAGGTCCAACATATTGCAATGTTATTGTTACCCTCTAAAATTTCAACTAAGTTGGAAAACTAACCAAATATTTGAGTTGGCATCCAAAGCTATCTGTTAAAGTTTACTGTAATCTATCAAGCTTCTGTCTCAGTTTAAACGCTTTGTTACATTTCAGAAAGCTCATTAATACACCCATTTAAAACCCCACCATTTTATCTCAGTGTGTGCAATAACACAAATAGCTGATAAAATGTATTCTGCCACTTCATAAAACTGATAAGATTTCAACATTTCACAGAAAGGTTATGCTCCCAGACAGGTAACTTGCCCGGGCAAGTCTCCATTACAAGTGTATTTCAACGCCTGAGTTGCCAACTCAAAACAGAAAGACAACAGAAATGCAGAGAGACTGCGGAACTGAACAGTTCTGCCAACTATTGCTAAAATGCACGTTGCCTCCAAGCTTCTACTGATTTCAAGCACTGAGTCTCTATAGATCCTATGAAATTTAAAGTTTAATTAAGTGCTTTCTTTAGAAGAACAGGAGAAAATGGGAGGTGCTGTGAGACTCTGGACCAGCCCAGCTGCGCGCTGCCCCACTGCTGCCCCGGTATTTCTTCTAGGTTTTGTATATATTGACGCCTATTTCCTCCTATACATCAGTAACTATAAATAAATGCTTATTAATGTTATATACATGCAAACAAACACATTACGTATGACTGCATATGAATTACTGATAACAGCCAACGTGTCTACCTACAGAATCTCTCCAAGGCATGCAGTGTCACTCAAGGAAGCACCGAGCGTGAGCTGCATTGTTTTATGTATCACTACACGGTGCAAACCACCCATACAATAAGTCCCTGAATGCTGCTGTTCTGAGGGAGTAGTGCCACAGGTCTGGCAAGTTGCTGGTGATGAAGAAGGAACGTAAATGCTAGCTGGGGGGGGATTGTTGTTTTATACAGGGAGTAGCCTGATGCTCAGTAGTGTATTTACTTTTTTAGGTCAGCTAGAATTAGAAAATTTCCATTGCTAGGCAGCCCAGCACATCTGTGAAGCATTTCTGGGCATTCAGACCTGAAGCACGTGCTGCCCAAAGGGAAGATTCATTACCCTGTGTTACACGGCCCGCCAGTCCCTCCCCCAGACGGCACAAGGGCTTCAACAACAGGAAAGTGCCTTAACTTCATGCAGAAACATATTACATGACCAGAACACAACAATTAGCACATTTGTAAAGCTTCAGGGATAGGAACAATTTAATAGCTTTTTGAAGCAGGCTAATTTTCTGGAGCTTTTTATCCTTTTTTTTTTTTTAATTATTTTGCTTGTCATGCATGGACAAGTTCTTCTTTGCTACAGGTATTTTCTGAGTCTGCCTGGCAGGATTATTATGTGTACAGAAATACAAATTATTCAATCACTTTAGAACAGTGCTAGAGAAATGAAAAAGTGCTATGTAAGTGCAAATTATTATTACTAATCTTTGCTTTAAAAGGAAGTATCATTTGGATAGGTAAATGTATTACTGGTTTACAAGATTCTGCACATTTACGAATGGAGGATGCTACACAGATGACCAGTTTGTTTATGTTTGCAGCTTTTCACAAGCTAGAAACTCCAGCTCTGCAATGGCAAATGCCACTGTCAGATGTTCCATGCTAAGGCAAAAAACAGCCAGAAGAGAGAGAAAAAAATTTGTGCTGTCGTCTTCTCACCCCAAAAAACCGAACTGATATGGGAAGTATGTTCAGTTCCTGTAACTCCCAGGTTAAGATGCAGACATAATATAATTCATATTTTAATATCTCTTATTTTCAGTACTAAGGACTCATGAGTGCTACAGTTTAAAACACCAGCTAACAAAGCCTTTTGTAGTATTACTACCAAATAATGACAGACTTCAGAAATCACTTAAGTGTAATCTAATATTGGTAATATTGGATCAGCCTGTGCCGGAATGAAAACAGACAGTGGCACATTTTTACTAAGTGATTGATTGATACTGCTTATAGAAAAAAAAAACAGAATTGGCATTGGTGATCAAACAGTCACATTGACTACCCTTTGGCAAACTGATGCTTTAAAAGAAGTTTAAGCACAGAATAAGAAGTTGCCAGGGAAAGGTTAAAAGACAGGTCACACTAATTCCTTTTTAAATGACTCTATCTAAGACAGAGGGACTCAATGTAAACTGAAACAAATATACTAAATATGAATGACACAAAGTGGTATCAAGTTAAATATAGGACTTTTGTAAGTAATTGAGATTAAAATAAACATTACTGTTTATCTGGAAGTTGGGGGGAGGGCTGAACATCTGAACAGATTTCTACATCAAAAATGTGTTTTTTTTACAGAAAATGTATTTCAAATTATAGTTATTTGCTTTCAGATGTTTCTAGCAGTTTTGTACTTTTCATGTGTCAGTATTTTTTCATTTCACTTCTTTATTCCCTACTACAAATAAGTCTCTTTAGAGCAATAAGATCTTTAAAATCCCTTTAGTGTTTAGAAATGTCAACAATTCAGTAGACTATGCTTGATGAATAGGCCAGATAGAAAAACCTGCTTCAAGTTTTTATCTTGGGAGAAGTAAGGTGCTTTGAAGAGCACTTGATTTCAGATTTGAAGCCTGCTGCTATTCAGCCAGACATTCTTGAGAGCTGTTAAGTCCTGACCCATAGCATGAAAACAGGTTGGAGGGAGGGAAGAAATACTGGAAAGAAATATATTTTGTACTACCTGTATAATTATTTCTTCTAAACACCATTTAAACGCTTCTTCCCGTAAATAAATAAAAAACTATGAGACAGGCAACCTTATCAGACAATCTTATTTGAATATTTTCAATGTAGCTGGAACTTGCCAGGGGGAACAGCCAGAGCACTGGAAAAAGATGAGGCTCTAAAGGAAAAAAAATCTAAATGTTTTTTTTCCATTTGAACAGACAGCACTGACATAGTAAAGCTTTGTATTTTTGACAAGAGACACAGAAAACAAAGAGGTTTTCACTTCAAAATATGCAGTGGAAGAACATGTAATGGTTTGGTTTGCTACAACTACAAAACCCATTTTTTTCATCCTTCACTATTGCTTCCACAGTCTA